>OZ023328.1:32229435-32499244 GCA_964007535.1 Brachyptera risi | reverse complement strand
ATATATATATATATATATATATATATATATATATATATATATATATATATATATATATATATATATATATATATATATATATATATATATATATATATATATATATATATATATATATATATATATATATATATATATATATATATATATATATATATATATATATATATATATATATATATATATATATATATATATATATATATATATATATATATATATATATATATATATATATATATATATATATATATATATATATATATATATATATATATATATATATATATATATATATATATATATATATATATATATATATATATATATATATATATATATATATATATATATTCATTGTTTCCCAATTAAGGCAATGGATGAAAGATGGGATCTTTTGAACAGGGCACCACAAGGGCAATCTTGCCACCCCAAAGAAAATTAAAAATAACATGAATCAAACAACAAACAATGAATCTTGAGGTAATAATGTCAGGGCTCAATATAGGGACACATTCGCTTTCTTCCCACTATCCTTTCCATTACAGTACCTTTGGAGAAATCATCAATCATCTCATCAATCTCGTCAATCATTCATCGTTATATTTCTGAGTTAGCAGATTGACAGTCAATTGATTTAAACATTTTTTCTTCGAAGTCGAAAGATAAAAGCTTCGACCTTGATGAAGCATTGGGAATTGAAAGGAATTATCATAATACTGATTTCTCCCCACTATCCTTTGAAGTAACCCTACAATCATTCATCCTTATATTTTTTCGTCGAAGCCGAAAGACAAAAGCTTCGGATAAAACAGTGGGCATTAAAAGGAACTATCATAATACCAAAAACGAATTCTTTTCTTTTCAAAGTTACGCAGGGAATTCGGGCAGATCAACGGTTCCTAATCTGTTGTAAACTCATGACATCAGTAATAAGTACCAGTATGTGAAATATCTGCTATTGGCAGACCTGGTATGTAGTCTTTCTTATTTTGAATTTTGTAATATATTTCAGAACTTTGATAAATTGAATGTGCGGACCAACCACTACACACCCATTCCAGTAGGATCTTCACCATTGCAGAGGAACATCCTAGATTATGTCCGCACTGGTATAATCAACCTTGACAAGCCTTCTAATCCAAGTTCTCACGAAGTTGTAGCGTGGGTGAAGAGGATACTCAAGGTTGATAAAACTGGACATTCAGGCACGCTCGATCCCAAAGTTACAGGCAAGTGTATTACTTTTATTGACACTTATAATTTCCTTTATTAATATATATAATTTCTAGGGGTGTGCGAATCCATGTTTTTTATTTCGAACCGAATCTTGATAAAAAATACCGAATCCGAATCTTTCTAACATACATTGTGAAGCGTGATAATGAGACAAATGACACTGCTGATCAAGTTACACTTGATCCAGGAAGTTTTTTTTTTTTTTTTAATAACATCGAAACTTGATACAAAATCATTGTTCCCCAATTAAGATTCCAGGAAGTGAAAATCCTATCTCGGCATTCTCATGATGACTAGAAACTGCGAGGTATTCCACTAAACACACGTCTAATAAATGTTTTATCATGAAGGAGCATCATTTTCTCAATTTTCATCATTTTTATGTAATGCGCAGTTATAAACATTGTAGCTGTTTGCTGCATGGCATCTGTCACCCTACTACTGCGTGGTCGTGACGTGTGTGGTCTAACCTTGACAAGGACGAGACCAAAGACCCTGATATATAACTTTGTTAACGAAGTTAGATACTAATGTCTTTGACGAGACTTTCGTTCGTCCGACTCGAGACAGCCGAGCGCCAATCGAAGCCGACCATATATGGCCCCACCCACTCGTAGGCTAGTGCGCATCGCACTCGCTCACGCGATCTAGAAAGTTGACAAAGCAATGTTGCCACGTTTTTGGCGCCAAGATTCGAAATTTTCGAATCTTCTATGTTGAACCGAATCTGAAGGTGGATTCTGATTCGATTCGAAAAACATGGATTCGCACACCCCTTATAATTTCCCTTTTTTTAAAATTTCATTTACCTTTTTTTGCATTTGAAATAGGCCCGAGTTCCACAAGTTGACATTTTTCAAACAAATATTTGTTAATGTGAGTCTACTTTCAATGTTGTGACAGAATTTGAGAAATATTTACCAAGACGGATGGGCCACCAGTGAAAGGGAGGGGGGTGCTAGCGCTCTGGACCCGTCATTCAGGAGATCTATGCCAGATTCCTGCCATGGTTGACCATCCTGAGGGGGTTATCGTTATTTTCTTGTACATTATGAAGTGAATAAATAGTAGGCCTACGTACTGGGTTCGTTCCTTGTGGGATGAACAGACCACTTCCTTCCTAATGAAACATTTTTGCATCTCATCTCATTTACCAACTCAAAAGAGCTGGTGTTACAAAATCTTGACCAAGTATTATCTAATTATTAGTTGAACAAAGATTAAATAAGTAACCAAGGGGATAACATTATTGGAAAGTAGGACTTGATTTACAGATTATTATTTTGTGATGGACAATGTGAGATGAATGATAGATGATGATGCAGAGTAAGAGAAACAAGTGATATGAAAATAAAGAGGGTGAAAAATGGAGATTAAAAAATTAAAAAGGTAATTCAAGGTTGGTTAGTTACAAGTTGATCTGCTAATCATTGCTTGATTTTTTAATTGAAGTAATCATCAGCTTGCTTAAAAGGGCAAATGAATGATGAAAAATTGATGGTGAATGAATTAGATATAATTTATTGATTCATCAAGTAGAGCCCATCATGTTGGCAATAACTGATTCCACTGATTAAAGTGACAAGTCTGATAGATGTACATTATTTAAAGTACATCAAGTGCTGACATCAGACAAGAACTCTGAGGAATCATGAGCCACCCTCCGTAGCTCGAGTCAGCTAAGGAACCGCTGTGGAAACTGAAGTCACAAGATACTGAGACGGGTGGTCGAGTAGTTGGCAAACTGGACCGCTATTCAGGAGACCTGGGCTCGATTCCTGCCATGGGCACCCATTCTAACAGGGTTTTTCGTGGTTTCCCTGGGCCATTCAGGATGATATTGAGTTGACTCCTTAACAATAGAGTGTAGACCATGACAGACTACTTCGACTATCCAAACACACCCAATATTTTAACCTTTCATCTCATTCACCATTCATCGACGCCAATAGATTGTAGTCATCAGTCCAGTGCGTAGTTAAACCCAATATAAATAAATGAAGACAAGGGCATGGGTTCGAGTTCAGATGAAGCATGAGTTTTTGTAAACGTTCTTTCACTTATCATCACTTCGTAGTTTCACTATCACCTCTGGTCGTTTGGCATTGTCTTCGTCACTGTTGTATGTATGGGCCTAGCTCCTGTCCATTACATAGATCAATATAGCCGATTCTTCTTTAAATAGTATCAACTAATGAGTACTGATCAATAATAATAATAATGGTAATGAATTGTTGAATGAAAAATAATTCTTCGTCTCCATTTCAAAACTATTGATAGCAAAATTGGGCCCAGATATAAAATTTAATTGAATTATTAAAAACAATTATTGAGCACGAAAGTAAAACCCTATCTTGTTTTTAAAGTTTCTTGTATCAATGTTATAGTTATATTATCTAATTGTTATATTATTTTCAAATGAAAAAAAATGAATCACCAAGTCATTGAGCAAACAATAATAATCAGTGATGGAACTGTGAAACCGGGACATGCAATGCAGTGGTCAACGAGCTCGCTTCAAGTGATCCAGTAGGTGAGGGGAATTTCGAGCGTGGTTTGATCCCAGCCACCGTCCATCTTTACAGAGGTTTTTTGTGGTTTCCTCTGTAGTCTAGGTTAATGCTAGGATTGTTCCTATAGGCCATGATTGCTTCCTTCCCATTATCTAAGAAACCTTCATTTCATCATTCCATCATCTCATTAGTCATTCATCCAATGCCAATAGATCTTTGTTATCATTACAGTGTGTCATTGAACATGATATAAAAAAAAGAACTGGGAAAGAAGATGTTTGCGATTAAACTTCTCCGTTGACACAACCACACCATGATGGGTTTTCACCTTCTTTCATTAAAAAGAGACCTACTTACTACAAGACAAACTAAACAAAGAAGTCACAAAATACCATGAGAAGAACGAGCTGCTTGAATTTTTTTTATATTGAAATCGAATGGGTAAAACTTTCTCAAGTTTTCTTCTATTTTCAGGTTGCTTAATCGTTTGTATTGATCGAGCCACTCGTCTGGCCAAGTCGCAGCAAAATGCGGGCAAGGAGTACATCAGTATATTCAAGCTACATTCTGCAGCTGAGGAGGTCAAGGTTTGTCAAGCTCTCGAGAAGTTGAAAGGAGCCTGCTTCCAACGACCTCCGCTCATCTCGGCTGTCAAACGACAACTGCGTGTTAGAACAATATATGAAAATAAACTCCTGGAATATGATCCTGAAAGAAATATTGGTTAGTATTTTTCTTCAATTTATGTTATGATGGATTAGGTCAAACTATTTCCTTCTTTATATCAAGATATATCAAATTTTATGTATAAAAGTATGGGGTAGTTAGTAGGGATAACATCGACTCTGAAAACTGAGAATCGATTCTCAAACCATCAAAATCGATTCTTTGAGAAAATTGGATCAAAAAATGCTTGTGTGGCTTCTCAAATGGGTTTCCTCATTTTGTACGTAATAAATTGCTGTTGCCAGTCATTTTGAAGTGTACTGTACTATTCGCTCAGTATCTTGAATTTCTCTGTGCGTGTCCGGCGATTCAAGGTCAGGCATCGCTCTTCTCTTTATCTTGCCTTCTCCCCACACTATCGCATGGACAACCTCTCTCTCTCACTCTGTTGATTGTTGACTGAGGTTTCAGTTCTCTATGAAAGCCGTGATAATATTCATTATGAATCATTTCGAACTGCTTAACCCTTTTAGTGCCAAAAGCCGATATATCGGCTCCAACTATCTTGCTTGAGAAATGCCTCTTTGCTCTTTGCTTGAGATCGGCTCTTACTTCAAACTGATGTAGTTCCCAAAGTTTCTGTAAAATGACAATAATAGTGACATATTCAGAAAGCTGCTATTCACACAAATTTCGTGGTACCAAGGTCAATATTCTACCATTTTTCCACAGCCGTCCATGTTTGTTAACATTTGGCTGAAATATGACAATGTTATTCTAGTTCGTTATCAAAATGGCGTCTTGTGGAAGACGTGATTATTTTCAAGTTGAAGAAGTGATTGGGGATTTAGTAGATGAATCAGATGAGGAAGAAGGAAGTGACTTTTCGGAAGATACATTATCCCATCTTCAGATGAAATAGTAATGCGAATGACAGGGGCAAAGAGAGTGATGTACCTGATAAAAATGTGGCTATGCATAGGCCGAGAGTATGCCTAGTTCATGTCATGTCGTCGTCTTTTTGAAAGACAGTTTGTAATGATTGAAATTCCACATAAAAATGATTGAAACTCATGATTCTTACTCAAAACGATTCGTTCTTCATCATGCAATTCTTCAAAATAATGTTGAAAATTATTTAGGTACCATTATTATAAACCCAACAAATATTTTGACAGTTGAAAAATATGAAAATGAAAATAATTTTTATATTGATTGTCAGATCAAATGTGAAATTACAGTATTCCTCATCTGAGTGTCCATACTTCCATCACATTTCAAAAAATATTTCATGAGATTTGACCAAATGATTGGCAAGTTAGGATTTTTTTTGTGCCCACTGTAAATCGGTCAAAACCTACCTGGCATTATTAGACACATTTTGGATCAAATCTGGTGGCACTAGAAGGGTTAAGAAAGATAAGAACCACAAAGATAGAAAGTCGAGCATATCACATTATTGCTTTGAAGTCAACATTTTTATGATTATAGGCCTATGTAAATTAACATGAGATAGTGAGTTATTTTTTGTCAACATTTCTGAAACTTGCCTTTCAATTGATTAGGCCTACAGGATAAATAAATTAAATGGTAATGATTTATTTATGAATGGTTCTGTGTGATTTTATCCTTTTTTTTAAATCTAATTTGGCTTATTCAGTAATTTGTATTTTCTGAGGAGTATAATACAGTCAATACTCATCCTATGTAAGCTCATTGTCATGAGTTATTGAGAACTTCTGACAGATGAGCATGCCAGCAGCGTGGAGTATGGGATGGGGGGGGGAGATAGCGCCACGGGGGGGGGGGGGGGGAGATAGCACCACGTTGGCCAGCTACACTATGTAATACATCGGCATATTTTCAAGACATCAGAGTACAACTGTTGAAATAATACAGACTATATAGTGAAATAGAATTTGAGAGGCGACCATGGCAAGGTAGGGGGAGATAAAAGGTGGAGGGGTATACAACCTAACCAATAGCAGTGATGACATGTGTCCGCGCTGGCGCCGGCCGGAAGCGCAGATTGCCGTAGAGCACGGTTATTGACAAAAAAAAGTTCAAAAGACAGAATCGTTTGACATCAGAATCGATTCTTGATTAATCGATGTTATCCCTAGTAGTTGGCCAAGGGGAAAAGTGGGATGAAATTGAAGAAGAGAGTTTCCTGCTTGTATCATTCATCTTTTCTTGCCCCACTCCCATATAATCAATGTTGAATTTTCCTGGATGGATGGTTTTATTTTCCTGGTCCCTTGAAAAACGACTGATAGAGGTTCCACTGTGATCAATTATCGTTCTTTACAGCGTTTCCCCAGATCCTCATTGTAACATTTGACATCACTTTTCAGGTATTTTCTGGCTTAAATGCGAGGCCGGCACTTACGTCCGTACTCTATGCGTCCACTTGGGTCTTATGTTGGGTACTGGCGGGCAGATGATTGAATTGAGACGTAATCGATCCGGTATACAATCAGAGAAAGAGGGACTTGTTACGTTGCACGATGTGATTGATGCACAATGGTTATACGAGAACCACAAAGACGAAACATACCTGCGTCGAGTAATTCGTCCTCTCGAGTCGCTTCTCGTCAACCACAAACGGATCATCATGAAAGACAGTGCTGTTAATGCCATTTGCTACGGTGCCAAGATCATGTTACCAGGCGTTCTGCGGTATGAAGATGGCATTGAGATGAACCAGGAGATCGTTATTGTCACCACTAAGGGAGAGGCAATAGCTCTTGGTGAGTGGGTACTTTTGTAATTGTTTTTATCTTTGAAGTAAAATATTATGTAGTATTCTTGTTGGTCGAGGTTTGGGATAAATGTTTCTGTATAATAGGCCTATGTGCAGGTTGATTGATAATTTTCATTTAATTATAATTCATTAATTAGGCTACGTTGATATAACTATTAACTAATGTAACTAAATATTATATATAATAGTTTTCAATTTTTGTCCATTTGTTAAAATTGTTGATTTAG
The DNA here is from genome assembly GCA_964007535.1 of Brachyptera risi. Taxonomy (NCBI): domain Eukaryota; kingdom Metazoa; phylum Arthropoda; class Insecta; order Plecoptera; family Taeniopterygidae; genus Brachyptera; species Brachyptera risi. Next base: position 32,491,835 of record OZ023328.1, on the reverse strand, counting down.
TCTGATATCTCATTGCATGAATATCCCTGCCCCATATACATCTATTGTACAATTTCTGACCTGAATCTGTATTGAAAGTATTTCCAATTTTCCTATAACTTACCATAATTTTATTTTTTCTTGGTAATTTTTCGAATGGTAGGCCTACATTGGAAATGCAACTTTGGCAGGTCATGGTCGAGGAATAATATGAGGAAGGTTGAGAAAGTATAAATACCGCAGCCATTTGTATTCCTATTATCGATTTTAATAATGAAACTGCCTAGCGGTATGTGTAGGCATATTTGCTAGCAACAGGTTATGATCTGTCGTTATTTTGTCATACGTTACTGTCTAACATAATGAACACACCTTTTATGAGGGATTTGAATGCTTATTGGATTCTACGTGTTATTTCAGGAATTGCACTTATGACCACAGCAACTATAGCTAGTTGTGACCACGGTGTCGTCGCCAAAATCAAGCGAGTGATTATGGAACGAGAGACGTATCCCAAAAAATGGGGCTTGGGACCCAAGGTATAGATGCTTTTCATGTTTCTATACTTTGACATTCAGCCTACAAACAATAGTGCTATTTCAATATTGGCAGTGTACACACTCATTACAGTCCAGCATGACATGGTGTAAGACCCACTAATGCAAACTTGTAATGTAATGTATTGATAACTAGTCGCTTGCCTGCCTGGCTTGGTCATCTAAAGCACTACTTCAGAAACTGAAGTCAAGTTGAGCGTGGGTCGAGTCCCAGAAAAGCGTGGGTTTTTGTCAAGATCATTCATCTATTACCTGCTTATTGTATCCCAGAATAACCTAACTTTTGGTAGTGTTGATTAGCAAACAATCACCATCGTGGTTTTCTCCATTCACTTGAATTATTTCAAAATGGAGAAATTTTGCCTGCCATTTTAGTTTTTAGGTAAAAAATAAGTACTACAGTGAACCCTTGTTAATCCAAACTCGGTTAATGAAAAATTTAACATATTTCGAACTTTGAGTCAGTCCCCATCTGAAGGTATAGACATTTCAATGTTGATTAATATGGTTAATCCAAAATCTATTAAACCGTAATTCAAACTAATATTTTGACCAATCAATCGCTTCAACATTATTTTTGGATTGGATAATTCGAAATAGTTCGAATGAATTCCTTAAATTAATAGTTATTTTCCCAATTTCCATCCTTTTTATTTGACGCGTAAGAATAAGTCGAAGCCAGTTGAGCTGTTAGCTGCTTTGTGCGTGTCATCCAATAATTCGAGTGCGCTCTAGCAGCCTTGACGAAAGTGAGATTTATTAGCTCGGAACACTCGTTCTTTCGACTCAGGATGGCCGAGCACTAATATAAGCACGATTGCGCGCCGTCGAAGCTAGGCCACCCTTCAATGAGGCCCTAGCAACGGTTTCTATAATAAAAACCGTTGCTCGCGTCTCACTAATCGTTGCTTTCCCTCGCGGGCAATACGAAATTGATCTAAATTCTAAAAGTGGAAATCTTGAGTGATGATTTTCGTGATTTTTTTTTTTTTGTTTTTATAAATTGAAATCATCATTTCTTGGAGTCCCTTTCATTACGGATTAACCAGGGTTTACTGTGATGTGTTGAAACCAACTATGTACAATTGCCGCATGTACCATAGCCCAACGTTATTCAAAAGGGCACTGTTGGTATGTTACTTTGTTTTATAATTTGTCGAGTCAATTATTAATCTCTTGAGGCCTACCCTGTAAGAACTGAACAGTAGCTTCTAAAATACTACCTATATGATAGCATAGAAACTAACTGTAAATGACTACTGGATCAGCTGAACATTGTAGCTCTTGAAAAACAATTATTTTACAGAATTGTCAAGAATTGTTTCACCTGATGACCTGTCACATCACGAAATACTATTGTGCTGTATTGTGTCTGATTGTAGTTCCTACATATTAGTGGTTAGAACATTTTCTATAGTATCTTATAGGACTGAAGACCGGAATTGGATTTCATTTTCATATATTTTCTTGATTGAAGATTAATAAATAATAAGTTTTACATATCATTAGAGAGGCCCTAAGCATCAATATTGAAATACTGTTTGGAAACATACACCGGTAATGTTGTATTGCTGGTTGTACCTTCAGTTATGACTAGATAATAACCAACTACCAGTAGTTTAGGCCTAAGCTTGAATTACACACTTCAAGTTATTCTTCACTTGTATTAACGCCACTCATGAATTCACGAAAGGAATCTTGAAACTATCATTTACACTACCCAGTTAGTTGTAAGGTGTCGAATGTGATCAGAATTAGCTGAACGAGCGTATTTTGCATTTAGTGTGCAGTGCATACAATTATTGGACATGCCTGTCTGCATTCACAGAGGCTGTGGCTGTCAAATGTCTAAAACATACCTCATCATTTATTTATTCAAATTTATTTATTAATTTAAAAATACTTGCAATTGCACATGATTGTGTGGTGGCAAGTCCCTTAACTATCCCTATCCCACTGCCTCTCTAACCCTCTTGACGGAATAACTTCAACCCTATTTCATCCACTTTGAAAACACTTCTACCAAGCCCATTCCAGTCTCTACTTGTTCTATTCAAGAACGAGAATTTACCGACATCTAATCAACCCCCCTTTATAACTACTGCTCTATCATGATGTCGCCTACCTCCATACTTTGATTCATTTCTTTCTATCAACTCATGCAGCTCCCGCCATCACCCCTCTCCCTTCATTACCCTGAAAAAATTACATAGGTGACGATCCTCCTTTCTCCGTACTTCCAATTTCTGCCATCCCAAGTCTCACATCATCTCAGATGAACTCCAACATTCTTACCCTCTCCCCCCTTTAATTCTCCAACCATTTCCACCTTCTAACCTTTTACCCTACCTGTAACCTTTCTAACTGCAATCCTCTGCACCCTTTCAACATCTCTTATCTCACCTACTCTATAAGGATCCCAAACTGAACTAGCATATCATAGAGAAGGTGTAGCTAGCTACCCAATCGCGTCTTCAAAGTGAAGTATTTCCGTACTTGAACGGTTTTCAAATAATTCAGTTTTTATGTAATTTTAATTTGCATTTGGATGCACTGGATTTGAACAAAATATAAGTATCTCCAGAAGATTTGAACTCCGGACGTCCGAATTATCAAGTTGGCCCTCTATGCATTCGACCATTCTGACATGAAAGTGGCACAAAATTGACGGGTATTATCCAACAAGAACAAAAGTAGATTTTTTATGAAAGCATGTGAATTCAGTATTTTAATATGTAGGCCTAATTGATATTTTTTAATAGCTTGAAATATCTCAAATTCAACCACAAAATTAGTGCAAATTGGTAATTAGAAATTTCGAAGTGAGATAAAATGGCGGCATCGAAAATCGCTGCCTTGATGGATTGGCTGCTGATTGGTTTGTTTCCTTCATGTCATGAAAATAGAACATGCTCTACTATGTGATATATCATGAAAGTTGAGCTAAAGTTGTGTTTCATGCTTTTGAGGAAACCGTTTTTCTTCAATTCTACCATTTAGACAGTTCAACTTCATGAACTCAAGAGTCGAGTTGATACAATTGACGAATAAGTTGAAGTGTGTAATTCAGGCTTTAGTCAGCTTTCACCATTTTGTGATACACTTTATGGGTCATGTTTCAGCTTCTCTAATCACTTAATTTCTTGTCTACAGGCATCTGTAAAGAAAACCATGATCAAGGAAGGCCTTCTGGATAAATATGGAAAGCCTAATGAAAATACGCCCAAGGATTTCATCACTGGATATGTTAATTACAGGTAACGTTATGCATATTTTTAGTCAGATCGGAGTCGACCATCAAAATGCCTCTGAAAGATTATAATGTTGATGCTAGGCCAGTTGACATATTTTGACTAAATGAACTTCAAATTTAGAATGAATGTGCATTCGTTAGGGGGCCCTTGAACTGTTGCAGCAATATGCCGTATTTATATTTTATTGCTGTGAAGGGTTCAGTTGAACCTTGTACGCTTCATTGGAAACTTTTCAAATTGGAACATTCAAAATGGTTTGAGTGCATTGTAACAACCATTAATTTCCTCATTTCCATGCTCTTTGTTTGGTGCATAGTAATTGAAGAATATGCCTTGGTACATTGAGCTGTTTGCTGCTTTGTCTTTGTCATTGGGATTAATGGGGGCTTTCTGCATTATTAATATTTATAATATGCATTTTTGTTTCAGCATAAAACAAGAGCCTAAAAATGGTGATGATGATGCAGTGAATGAAGAAGCCGAAGCATCAAGAAAGGTAAGTCTATTTGGTCAATACCAACAACTATAAAATATCCAATTGATTGTAGAGTTTTAACATATCTGCATGCACATGCAGAAAAGTTTTTCTTGTAATCATGCTATTTTTAACCAACCGGTGCATAGATTGTCGAGTTTTCACTTGTATCCTGGAAAAAAAATGGGGTAAATCATTCATGCGATAGGGTGACTAGGGTGATGCTTGAAACCTTCTTTCGTGGTTACATATGTATATTGCATATGTAAACATTGATTTTGGTACATAAATAAGCCAATGCAATGCTGACAATTACAAAGAATAACCTGTCTTGAGGTTGAAGTAAATTAGTAGAATCGTACCACTTGATCCTCTTGGATTATTGCTTTGATTGGGAATGTGAAATTGCAAAATAAGATGGTAAGAGTCATGACTGCTCGGATAGTACAGTAGTATCCAACTAGTATAGTGTACTATGTAGTATACTATGTAATACTAATTTCTCGTCCATGAACAAATCCACTTTGATCTTAGTCCTTACTGTTTTTTGTCTCTAATTTCAAAACTGTTCTTTTCAAATAATATGCATTGCAATGTTTCAATCAGTCAGTTGTATTATTTGAGTTGAGCTTGAAAATAAATGGACAGCAATCAATTTGAAATTTTTTCAGCAATAGGCCAAGTCCCAAACAAGAATTTAGGCCTAAATGGTATCTATAGGGGTTTTTTTTTTTTTTTTTGAAAAACAATTGAACCATAAATGTATGTGAGATGAGTATCTGAATGAGGATTTTCAAATGATACAAATCTATTGTTACTGTACACTGTTGTCCAATTCAAATCTAGGCCTATCCATTCAAATTCAAAATTGATATAAAAAATATGCCCATAGACCTTTTCATAAATAAATTTGTCCTTTTCTGCAACAATATTACCAATTTTTGAAAAGGTGTGAAATTAGGTGTTCGACCAGGTGTTGGTGTTTATGTGAACTTTTTTCCTGTACAGCGAAAATTGAGCGAGAGCAGTAGTACTGCAGGAGAAGTGAAAGTGGGCTCAGTGTCCATTAAGAAAGAGAAGAAGAAGAAAAAGAAGAAGAAAGACAATGATGAAGAAGCTGATACAGAAGAGGTGAGCAATCATGGTGACCATAATTTCAGTAAAATTGTTGATTTCAAATAACAGCCAATTAAATTTTAAACCTGTGTGGGTAGGCCTACCTACCCACAGCATAATAATTTCAGTGTCAACTTGATATGTAATCTATCACTGTCACTTTCCGTTTGAATTGAACATACAGTATCATATTGTATCGAGACTACCGTACTTTATACCATTCTGAGACTTATCTTAAATAGCATCGATCCATTCACAATAGATTACATTTTATTTGTATGGAACTGTCTGTGGTAACGGAAAAATCAATGGTAATAATATCGGGTGGTAGTCTACTGTTCCATGTATAAATCGATCTTCACAACTTAGTTAAGTAGGGTGGGTGAAAAATGGTGGGAAAAAAGGAATGGTACAAGCAGGAAAATGATAAATCCGGGAATTATGCATAGAGGTTTCACTGTATTTATTAATTCCGTGTCTTGCGATGTTCAAGTTTTGTGATCATCTATATCTCTGAAATCCCCATGTTGGAAACTTTTTGCCTGTTGGGTGCTACGCATGCAGGGCCGTGTTTGGGTAGCCAGATGCCCCAAGGCAAATAAAACACTAATAACTCTAATAATTGACCACAATCTCGATCTTTGTGAAATACAGAACCCTTTCTATAGTTGTTTTAAATCCCTGTGTACGAGCTGCGAAGGGTATAAGTTCAAAGCTGATTTGAAGAAGGCAGAATAGGTCTGAAAACAGGCTGAGTTCCTCAATTATGCCACGCATGTAAAATTTTCGAAGATCAACCGTTTCATGATTTTATGCTTTGTAGGCCCATCACTAAATTTCTACAGTGAGGATTTTCAAGTATGATGAGGTACCAGTAGGCCTACAGATATATTCATTTTCATCAAATGGATGTAATATTAAAACTTGGATAAAGCAGGGTTTTCAGTTCCGATTTTTTTCTGTCCGACATAATATCAGTACGATTTTTGTTATGGCGGGCTGTGCCTTAACATTTCCGTGACGTCATAGCCATAGTCTTTCATTAGCTTGAAGTCACAGCTTTACATGTGAAGAATTGAGTGTCAGATTACATATGTACGCATTTTTCTCAAGTCACGTGATTGTAATTATACAAATACGGGCTGTCCCGAATCGCCCGAATACATAATTCTACTTCAAATGACATACATTTTTGATAAAAAAATCCAACAATGTGATTTTAAAAGCGTGGTCATGTTTGCAATTGCAGTTTTTGTGTATAGATAAATCAATATTTTTGCGAGTCGATTCTTTTTTCCTATTGTTCGATATGAATCCTAACAACAGGAAGCAGATGAAAATCACAACCGCAGTGTAACTTCCGGTAAAATGTAATTTCGGCGGAGGAAAGTTGAAGTCGAGTCAATAATCACGACACCGAAACGGTACCGAAGGATTGTCGTGAACCGCCATGTTTTTCAGGTGAATACTGGATTTTGATTGGTCATTTGGGAAAATCGTGTCGGACAACAAAAAAAATCAGAACTGGAAACCCTGCTTTACAATAATATTTGTATATATTTTAATTTATTTTCTATTTTTAACCAATAATTTATTTGTAATTTCTCATTTGTAGCATTTCTGTATTAATTTCTCATTTCTCATAGAAACATTTCAAGTTTCTGCAAAATATAGAGAATACATAGTACCTACTTGAAACCTTTGGCAAAATGCCGCCCCCTAAAAACTTGCCACTCTGGGCACATGCCCAGGTGAAAAAGGATGTAGAATTCCTAGGAGTTGTAGTCTTCAGTCAAGTTGAGGTTTATCATTATTGATTTGCAAGGTTGAAGGTAAGAATACTGACATAAACGAATAATCGAGCAAGTTATCATACTGGAAGTGGTAACGTTAGAAATTATGTTTTCCGGGCCTAAAAATAACTAGTGGATAATTGAAGGACATAACAACCCTGGGAATAGATTTAAATGAACGATGATGCTAATTTTTCCCTTAATTTTGGAGAAAACTAGAAATCACCATCTCAATCCCAGAAATTCAAATTAATTTATTTGTCCGTCAAATTATCACGTGGGAGACGCCCCTTTTTCTGCTTCGTGACGTAGATGTTACCCTATTTTATTTTTACGGTGTTCACGGCACACTGAGTGTCAGGCATAGTGGTACTAAAACTGTCACTGCCGCTCTATTTTTGATGCCACCTGAAAATGAATTGATTCATTGTAATCTGCAAATGTTGCCCTGCCTGATTGATATTTCAAATATCTTCTACATACATTTATCAATTAATTACACCCCATAATGAATCACCCGATTTTTCGGTGAAAAACGGCCTTTTTCCACAACTATTTACATGCGTAATATAGGAGATGAAAATACATTCTCAAGGGTGCAAAATTTTAAGGCAATGGTTATCTATTATTGAAAAATTACTTCTTCTTCACGCTGACTATTTTAGTACTTTTGTAATCGTTGATCTAATTTGTCAGAAACTTGGTTGTTTTCGCTGGGTTTCATGTAAGCTTGAGCGTGCAAGCCCTTCACTCGGGCCACGGAAGCGGGATTATAGTTAACAGACATTTACAAAAACATGTAGTCCAGACCTCACACATTGAAAAAAAATTAAGATGGGTTTGTAATTGTTGGTAGGTTTCAATGATGATTATATGTTTGAATTCATACGTCAATATATGTTTTAATGGTGAAAATCATAAAATACAGAAGTTGGCATATTGTTACATGTTCATAGGATTTTTTAATTCTTCAATTTTTTTTCTATTGTGTTGTAAGAACGCACTATACTGATGGCTACGATCTATTGGCGTCGATGGATGATGAATGAGATGATGGGATGATGAGATGAGAGGTTATTTTATTAAGTGTTTTGGATGGTGGGAAGGAGTCAGTCGTGGCCTGTTGTTGAGGAACCATCCCAGTATCAACCCGGACGACAGGGAAACCACTGAAAACCCCTGTCAGGATGGTCGACCATGGCGGGAATCGATCCCCGGTCTCCCGAATGACGGCTCAGTGTGTTACCACTCGGCCACGCGTCTCGGTTTTTCAATTTTTCAATGTACAATGTACAATGACGTTGATTGAATGCACTTACATATGTTCAGTTGAATACATTTTATTTTATTTTTATAAAATGTTTGTTGATTATTTTGTAACTGTTCATAAATTACGAAAAAGCGTATGGAGGGAATATTGGGACGGTATTTCACCAAGAACTTGATATTGACAGTTTAATTTGAACTTTGATTTCATTCTGGAAACTGTTGCTCTGGTGATGGAAGGAATCCTACATACACTCCTCAGATCTCTGATTTATCTGGAAACATTTGTCGAATCTTATTTATCACACACGCTGGAATAACCATACCGTCCACACGCTTTTTAACACTCGACACTCGCTTCAAGATCACCACTCGCTAGGAATACATGGAAAATGGTTTTAGCAGAGGTAGTAAGGAATGTCTTGTTTGGCCGCAGTGTGTGTCAATCATCCCTTGAAAGGACCGATGAAGAAAGACGGAACAGTTCTTTTCATTAAAACAATGATTCCAAGAGTACTATAATAGTTAGCGTGATGAGGTTATTTTTCAATAATAGATAACAATTGCCTGAACATTTTGCACCTTGAGAATGTATTTTCATATCCTATATTACGCATGTAAATAGTTGTGGAAAAAGGTAGTTTTTCAACAAAAAACGGGTGATTTATTATGGGGTGTAATTAATTAAGAAATGTATGTACAAGATATTTGAAATATCATTCAGCCAGGGCAACATTTGTAGATTACAGTAAATGAATTCATTTTCAGGTGGCTTTAAAAATAGTGGCGGTGACAGTTTTAGTATCACTGTGCGTGACACTCGGTGTGCCGTGAACACCGTAAAAATAAAATAGGGTAACATCTACGTCACGAAGCAGAAAAAGGGGCATCTCCCACGTGATAATTTGACGGACAAATAAATTGATTTGAATTTCTGGGATTGAGATGTTAATTACTAGTTTTCTCTGATCTATTCCCAGGGTTGTTATGTCCTTTATCACAGTTTATAATTATTATAAAATTATCTAAAATTATGACTATATTGAAGAAATTGCCTTTTCAGTATTTACCAGTAATACTGGATCTAGTTTATTTGTTGCTGAATAAAGTACGGTATTTTATTTTCAGACCTCAAAAAAAGAAAAAAAGAAGAAGAAGAAAGACAAGGATGCTGATGAGTAAAATGGAAAGATACTGTGAAGTGGTGCGGTTTTACTTTGGACGTTTTCTACATTACATGAGCGTTACTTCTCGCTCGTTGATAAAGGGGTGTAAACCGTATTCAACCTCAATACAAAATATATTATGTTACGGTAACCTTTTAACTGCCGTGTTTTATCAATTATTCCTTCCCAATTTTTCGACACACCATGGGAAGAGAATTACAGCAATATGAGAAACATGAAGGGGAAATGAAGAAGAAAATGGAGCATTGGAGAATTGAATACTCATTTTCGATGCTTAGGTGGAATAGTCACTGCCGCGTTGCTTGGATTTCATTTTACATTTTATTATCGTTCTTGATATTAGGATCGTGATTAGAACCTGTTTCCTAATTTCAGACTCGTGTGTTCGGATGAGTTCCTCAATATCGGTCGAAGAAATGTTATTAGTTATTATATCGTCAAGTCGGCCCATCAACATTCTGCATTTTCTCTCGTGTCAGAATTAGATTGAGCCATGGATAGAAACTTCGTCTGAATAAACACTATTAAAATGACATGAATCGAAAGTTGACATTGTTTTGAAGAAGTACGTATGTTCAGCCGATAGATTGCACCAAAAAAATCCGGTTGGTAACTACAGTTTGCCGTTCAATAGAATATAAACAATATATCGCGGCAATTAAACACTTATATGCGGACATGGCAGTTGAAAGATTAAAGCATAAATAAAGTCATGATTATATTGTGATCAAGATATGCCGTATTTTGATTTTATTTTACAATTTTTACAGTCTGTTCATTATTTGTTCATGTTATCAACTTTTTCATCATTTCACATACTGTTTGTTCCTAGTGGATTCGTCTAATTGTTAAAAAGGAGATAATTATTATTGTAAAGCTATAGACTATTTATCATCAAATATCTATAGACGTATTGGTGTTTCAATACTAATAAAAACAATCGTTTTTTTATTGAAGTTCTGTTTGTATTTTTTTATAGAGCAGTCATTATTTAGTTATGAATACTGTACCTGTGTTTATGAAAGTATATCGACTTAAGCGGTTGATATTTGAGGTTTGAAATTTAAAATTATAAATAAAAGTTGATGAAGTCGGATCATATGAGAAAGTGAAGGTACGTTCATAGAGCCATGGCAGTACATATTTCCCAATCACAGACTTGCCAGGCTTGTCATGCACTGTGGCCTTGAAATTTGGTTGAAATTGAACATTTTGCCGGCCGACAGACTTGCCGTGATGACGTAGATGATATCACGGCCACATTTATACTTTGTTCTGCGCACGGACTATTCGACTGTCAAGCTTGATCACTATCGACCTTGCCACCGTTGTCGTAATTTTTTCGATAATTCGAAATTGATGTCGACTTGATCCCTATTAACGACAAACAAATTGTACCAACACTTGCCCCTCTAACACAAAATTCGATCGTTTGCCTTGGTAGGATGAACGGTACAATGCATTTGACTTCCAATGTTTCCCGACAAAAATGCCGTGGCTCTATGAACGTATCTTTATTAGCTTGTTCATCTTTTCAATCGTGCAATCATGGGATGTCTGCTACACCACATACTGTAGGCCTACACATTACTGTACTTTTTTTTTCTTAGTCGAGATATGAATCAAATTCTATTCCAACTATTCATACTATACCAACAATCCAAGCGTTTTCGTAGTTGATTAGATAAGAGATGGCAAAAATTCCATTGCACATATGGATTTGGGTACAGTATAATATATGTTTACCGTACATCATTCATTTTCGTTTTTTGTGTATTTTTCAAGCAGAGGAACCAATCAACTTTGAAACAACATGAACAAACACAAGATGAAGTGAATCTGAACTTATTTTTAGATTTGACAGGCTCATCAATCACAAGATCAATGATGACGTTGTTACCAACTATCTTACAATTTAAACTTCGTATGTGCCATGTCCATACGTTGATTTTTCTTAAAAAATGGTCTAAAGTAATGTTTTTATACTATACCATAGAGCTACATGATGCTAAATAGTAAATATCCATTAAAATTGGGCAATCGCAGCATGTGCATTACGAAAAGTGAGATCAAAGACCCTATTAAAGGTGTTTAAAAATCGTGTCATGATTTCGTGTTTTTCGCATCAGTATTTGTAAATTTCTGTGTTTAGCAATGCTATAATTTTTATTTTTGGGCCTAATGTCATTCTTAAATGACGTTTTATGAAGTTCCAGAAAGAAAAATGGTCACCACGTTTACGAGTAAACCATTGTTATTCCGAAATAAAAGAGACCCCCGAAAAATCATTTCGATTTATAAAAATGCGGCTTCATAAAAAAACTCTTCAACATAAATCATCACTCTTCCCGGTTAGAGTTCAGTCAATTTCGTATTGCGCGTGAGAGAAAGCTAGGCGACCGGCCAGGGGTACCGGTCTTGCACCGATCGTGTGTACTCGGCTGCTTCGATAATGCCAGTTGGTCAAATGGCTTACTTCCATTGGCGCTCGGCCGAATGAATGTTTCGAGCTCATGCTTCCAGGCAGATGACACGCATGCCCATCAAGCAGTGAACACCTCATGCGTCAAATGAAAAAATTGGATTTTGGGAAAACCATGACTTTTCATGATGAAACATTTTAAAAACGTGTTTTTTAAGGAATATTTTGTAGATTCAGGTTGATTGCAGTGTTCTGAGCAGATATTGGCATATTTTGAGTACTTTTTGCGACTTTGAAATTATATTTTTCAATTGAGAATTTATGGAAACCTGCTTTTATTGTTGTTTCATCATCCTACACAACATTTTGCAACTTTCGAAAAACAAACACCTCTACCTATTTTCTAGAAAGATACAAAACTGAACTTGTTCACCATGTAATGCTTGTTGACATTGCTCACTAGTGCTACCTCTCTGAGTGAGTGAATTAGAAGAGAGATATCTGCTTTATCATCAATATGTTCAGTGCATATATTATTAAACTGATGTAATTATCAGGCTGTAGATTATTTATACAGATATTCCTAATATAAATAGGGAGATATGCAAATGGACATACTTATAAATTGGCCCATCCTCGGCTGTATTTTGCAATTTTTGTATCTCTTCAGAATCATAAAGAATTACTGTACTTCGCTTTTGCCCTGGATAACATAACACGGATAGCGTCCGTCTCACTCATTCATGATGAAACTAATATTCAACGAAATATATTAATTCGAAAAAAAAGAGAAGCTTGGATAATTATGACATCCTAAAAAGTGTGGAGAAAAAACATTTTGAAAAAATCATTCCTGGCACACCACAGAAATAATGTACGCCAATATCCGTGAAAACATCGCTCAGTCTTCGCTTAGAAGGCTTAGTTTTTCGTCTTCTAACGGAGTTAGATAATATGGTCTTATATGAACTATCAAGTTATTTGAATGTTACACCCCTTAATTTTGAAACAATTGTTGGGTTGAGTCACTTGCTGCCTTCTTAATGAATCTACTAAATTCATCTGTATATCTCTCTCCCTTTCTCATGAGGGACAAGGATTTTCTGCTCTCTGTTCTCTCTTCTCTTTCATTATTACGAAAGTCGTTGAAGATACCATTCATGAGAATGTTGAGTGATGATGATAAGGACATCATCATTATTGCTTGTATTTCATCATCACACGTATGTAAATATCTTGAGACATACATTACTATGTTTTCTAATATAACATTTTTTTCAATACTGCTGGTAATGCATTCCATAATGAATATCTTGTATCATTGTATGACTTGTTTTGGGTGGTTTTCAATTTTTCCCATCTAATTTGACTTGTTTATAAAATGTGTGTTTCCTGATGACATGAAAATATAATATTGTTCCAATCTGAAGAACTGAAGTAAACCATTGAGAGCTTTTCAGAGCTTTGACCACGGTCGTTCTGAGCATACTAATATCTCTGCTACTGACTGACAGAAACCACATTGCCCAGTGCACTGTGAGAGGGTATTGAGGTGAGTAGGAGAGAGAGAGAAAACGACATGTGAGTCAGCTGTACTATACAAACAAAAATGGAAAAAACGTCTTCACCATTTCGATTTTTCAATGGGGATTCCAATTATTGGCGTCGTATCTTTGAGAATATATATTATATTTTTTCAATAATATCGAAACTTGATACAAAATCATTGTTCCACAATTAAGGCTATGGATGAAAGATGGGATCATTTGGACGGGACACCACAAGGGCGATCTTACCATCGCCATTATTTTTTTTTACCATTGATTATTTAAAACTAATGAACTTCAACACCAGGACTGCGCTGTATGTGACCATAATTTTTCACCGTAGATAAAAGTCTTTCAGTATAAACATACGAATGTTGATATCTTCCACTTTGAACCAAGTCTCTTGGGCAATGATCACAGATGTAAAGTTTATCATTATACAAAATGGACAAAATAAATTGGTGATAGGCCTATAATGTTATAATTAGGCCTATCGCTATACTAATTAATGGTCGTGGCTAATTAGTACTTCATCCAAGCATTTACTTCAAGGACTGTGGGAAACCACAAAAAACCAAGTCAGGATGGATAAAAAAAGGTGTTTGTTGGTCTTGAGCTCTTTCTTCAACTTCTTTGCTTCTTTTCTTGTGGTGTATTTTTTTTTCTTTTTTTTCTCTTCTTTTTCTTCTTTCTTCTTTTTTTTCCCTTATTTATTCATTCATTTTTTTCTCATTCCATTTCATTTTTTTTTCTTCATCCTTTTTTTATGTCTTTCATTCATTTATTATTTTTATTATTATTTTTTTTTTTCTTCATCGATTTATTCATTTTTAATATTTTTTTTCTCCCTCTCATTTTTTTCATTTTTTTTTTTTCAAATATTAACAATTTGATGAAGTAAATAGTGACGATCTAAGCTTGCAATCACTCATACTGTCAAGTGACTAATCAATACCAACATTTCAATACTTTTTTGAGATATGTAGAGTTTGGTGATGAACAACATAAATTTATGATTTATATTCCGGCATAGGATTTAGGTCGAATCCGGCCCCAAAAAATGACAACAATATGATTGTTTACATTGCAATATTCATGCTAAGGAGACCCTGCAATCTTCTTCCCCCCCCCTCCCCTTTCTCAAAAATAACTGTCAGCAGATGAAAAGACCAGTCCTGCAAACAGAGAACCGCAAATACAAACACACACGTGTCGGCGATATAGCCAATCTGCGATGACGCACGACTGGCAGCCTGCTGTTCGATTATTATCGAAATAATCGAAAATCAAATGATTGCTTTCGATATCGAATCGAAATCTTGATATCGAAGATCTATCGAAATATTCAATATCGATTGGCAACCCTAATTTAAATGATTATATACAGATATAATGGTGACTATACATTTTAGAATATTTTTATGCTCTTGATTGCTGATTGGATGAGCGAAGCGAAGACTCAATTTCACCATACCCGAAAAAAAGTGCCCGTTTTTTTTTTCGCGCTCCACAGGTCAAACGAAAATTCAAAATCAGTTGAAACTTGGCATACACAAGTGTCCTTATCTAATTCGATACTGTATAGTTTTGAGGCGCAATCGGTTGAACCACTTCTGAGAAAACTCATTTCAAAGTTTTCAAAAATCTCATGAAAATAACCCACAAGAAAAAAACGTGGAAAAAAATTTCATAAAATTCAAATTCGAGAGAAATTCAAATTGTCAGGGAATTTTAATATAATAATGATACACATTATTGCGAACTTTCACTCAAATCGGATCAGCCGTTTTGATATAAAAAAATATATAATGTAATTTTTGTAAATCACCCAAAGCTATTAAGAAGCCACAGTTGTCACCACTTGATTGTGAACGATTAAAACAAAGCCTTCTTTATTATCATAGAAATCAATAAGGAAAAATAAGATGGCAGTGAAGTAATGGTTTGGATCATAAGGTGTATATACATAATAACCAATGCAAAGATAAGTTGATATGTTCCAGTTCATCCTTCAATGTGGCAACACATAACGTGTTTGCCTAGTAATTAATCCTTTAACCAATTTTAACCCCTACAACCAATTTTGCTAAGGGGTATGGTCACATAGATTGAACTTTGCAATAATGTTTATATGGTATCATCATTCATTCTTGTGAATCAAGTCTGTAAAAAAACAATTTTTCCTTGAGTTTTTCCAAATTTCGAAATGCAATCCAGAAAATTATATACAGTAAAACCTCTATGCATCGTTCCCGGATCCATTGTTTTCCTGGATGTATCATTCATTTTTTCTAGCCCCACTCCCATATAATCAATGCTAAATTTTCCTGGGTGGATAGTTTTCCTGGATGGATGGTTTTATTTTCCTGGTCCCTTGAAAAACGATGGATAGAGGTTTCACTGTATCAATATTTTCCCAATTTTATCGTAATTAGTATTTGGGATTGACTTGTGGAGGAGCGTGAATAAGAATAACACTTTCGTTTTTTCGAAGCACGCTAAAATGGAGTCTTCGCTTATGCTCATCTTGGCCTTTACAAAAATTATAAATGCAAGGTGTGTAGAGGTCGAATGTGCATGCAGATTGAATGAATGAATATTAGAGTGTCAAGGCGCATCGACAGCGAGGTCATTTAGCGCTTGCATGCAGATTATTTTGTACTATGACCACACCATGATCTACAATAAATTACTTGTTCATCTGTCATAAATTATTATAAATTAAATTATATATAAATTATATTATAATTATATATATAATTTATGTCATAAATTATATAGAATATAATTTCATAGCTCTTTACAACTGGCGGTACATTATGTAAGCTTTAGATAACGAAGTCCAGTCGATTGTCGCTGATCATTACAAAAATATTAATACATGTGATTACGGCCTATTTTTCTTCATTTTAATGCTCAAACTCAATGCCCTTTCTCATTATACAGTATATTCTTGGTTTTATTTTAAATATGTGCCCCACGAGTGCTCATAGTTCGAACAAAACAAATAGAGGAGGTTGTGGTTCATGCATTGACTTTGGAGCCATGCATTCAAGTTGAAAGATATAGTCAAGTTTTATATCCACTAGGCAAACGCGTTATGTGTTGCCATCCAATTAATTGTACATTACATAATATGACACAGTGTGAGCACAAATGACAAGGTGTGAGCACAAATGACAAGGTATGAACACAAACCCTTTAGGATATATACCATTAAGGGTGTATGGAAAGGTTTTTTACCATATATAACTTATTAAAAATTTTGCCATCGTGCTAGTGATTTAAAATCTCCGGCAATTTGATTTTTGGAAAATGCCCATAACATGTATTTTTTTAAATTTCCAATTTTATAGCGTTTGAATCTTTTCCCTCGTAACGTTTTGGATTTTATTTTCGTATGTTGGCATTCTAAGAGTGAGACTGAGATTGTTTATTATCGTGCTTGTAGTAGTGACTAGTGTTGACTTTGAGAACTTGTGACGCAGACTGTACCCCATACTAATATCTTTGCTGTAGCCATAATACGCGGCGTCGATATTTTGTTGTGAAAGTGAATGAGTAGGCCTACATTCAATATATTTTTCCAATGAGCAAACCAAAATTCGCTCGCAATTAATTTTCTTCGTACGTCGTGCTAACAGTTTTTGGGTATGAATTATGAAAGTAAGTTGTCGTTTTTAGCCTAGAACCTCGTGTTTACCTGCTGACCAGATGTGGTCGGCATTGTATTTGGGCCTAGGCCTAGGCCCACCTACCCTATGGAAGTTGACTCAGCCGATAGGCCTTCCTAGGCCTAGGCCATTAAGTATATAGTGTTATATACTTAATGCCTAGGCCATTGCCTAGCCTAACGTAGCTAAGGGCCTACCCAGTCATGCCAGTACCCAAGTCCAGGTAGACTCTAGATCTATGTCTAGGCCTAGAGCAGCTGTACCACAATAAGTAGGCCTAGCCTATTTCGCATAAACCAAACTCCATGTAGACCTGGTCTCTCGCTATGCTAGAGTGGGAAGCGGGTTAGAAAACTTATTCGTGCAGTCACTCTAGTGCTAGGCACACAGTCCTCGCGACCCACAACTTGGTATTCAATACTTGGTAGGCCTAGACTTGTACTCCTGAGTAAGGGATGTGCAAATGCCAGACCTTTGCCTAGGGTCTAAACCATTGAGTTTGTAGTGTTGTAGTTGTAACCCATAGTCTAAACATAAATATGTAATACCAGTTGAGATACGTTACTCAACGTTAAGAGGACGTACATATTTGTGTCGTGGTAGTAGCTTCACACTGCTCTAACAAACCGGAAAGTTTCCGACATATTTGACATATTACTGATAATATGAAAAGCCTTGCTTGGATTCTGAATTTGAATGTCCAATATGGCTGCCGAGATTGGAACGAGCATATGTCGCTATCAGCTGCAGGAGTAACGTATCTAGTTAAGGTAATATATATAGGCCTATCTATGGTCTAAATATATTCTTGGTAGACAAGGTCTGACCATCCCGCATATGATCCATCTCGTTCGGCTTGTGCATGACGTCACTCTGTACACACTGGCCGGCCGTAACTCAGCGCAATCTCCTCTTGCTAAACGTCGATGCTTCTTGCTTAGATTTTTATTATTCACTCTTTTGAATGGTTCATTTTATGATGATGGTAATTAACATCAACATGTAGCAACACAACATTAAAGTACGGGAACATGATACACATACATATTGTTTTATCGATAGATATTAATTGGGGATAACTTCGATTCTGAAAATTCAAAATCGATTATCTAATAATTAGGGTTGCCGTTCGATTTGCCGCATCGATCGATTTTCGATTATAGGTTTTCGATTCGATTTCTATACGTAATTTTCGATTCGATCGATATCGAAAAGTTTTCGAAGATCGAAAGCGTACAACAGTACGAGAGTAGCGCGAGACGTCACGAGTAACGCGCTCGCTTCCATTGGTAACATTATACTTATATATATATATATATATATATATATATATATATATATATATATATATATATATAGTGCGTGCGGGGTATATAAACATGGTATTTTGCTACCTAACACGTTTTTTTTCAATTCGTCAATTCGATCGATTTTCGATAAAAATGCAATCGATTTTGATTCGATCAATTTTCGATAGGGCCTAATGTGAACTTCGATTTCGATCACGATTTTTTGATCGAACGGCAACCCTACTAATAATCGATTTTGAAAATTTTTGGTATAACAAATGTTGCTGGTATCAATTTATACTTGTTCAAAACTTCCCGCGCTGTTTTTATGTTGTTATTAGCGGTGCAGTTGCTTTGGTATACGCTGTACTGTTCGGCTATTTTCGGCCGTACAAGGTCACGTAACCATAGCAACCAAATGCACTCCCCCTCTCTTCCCGCTTGTTTACGTTTGATACGAAGACACCCAAGCGTTCATGATATGGAAACACGAAACGGCAAATACGAGTGGTGCAGGTCGGCATCTGATTGTTTGGGAGATAACATGACATTTTGTGAAGGGATTAGAACTACAGATAAGAGTGGAATTTCTTTAAAGAGTACTGTTGTTGTATCAGCTACTCTGACAGTACGAAGTACGCTCGTCGCTCGCCTAAACTCGGCTAAAGAAGTACAGTTCCAACCCCCCCAAAAAAATAGCAAAATAATCGACTCTCGGTTTTGAGAGTCGTTTGGTAGTAGAATCAATTAGTAATCGATTATCGAATAATCGAAGTTATCCCTAATATTGATGTTGAAATACCACATGTAACATAAAAAAATATATAAAAAAATCCTTACATTTATTTTGAATTTTTTACTGCGAGTCGTGCCAAATGAGCGCTACGTCACTAAGGCGTTTCGTAAGGGTACGTAGCTGGCTGTCGGCCGCCTGCTATAGCAGTCAAAGAAGGAAGGTTAGTTCATTGACACTTGTGGTTAGGTAAACAAGTGAGAAATGTGTGTTTAAATGCGTATCATTGATTATTTTATTGAATATTAAGATGAAGTACTCTTTACTTTTATTAAAAAACTGGTAATAAACGTCTTGTACTATCGTAGTACAATGGGAGGAGTGCGTTACTGTTGCGTGTATTCTCTTGTCTTATTGTGTCAATTATTGTGTCAATATGTACAGTAAGTTGGAATTTCTCAGTAATTCATATTTATGCCTATATCTTGAAATAACTCTCCCCCTCCCTACCCTTTCCAAAAATACCCAAAACATTCGTCCAACTTGTTTGGAAGAAATAGTTGAGCTGTCAGATGGGATAACGCAGGTTAGCAGTATACAAGTGTACAAGTGGTGAACGCTTTTGTGACGTCACACCGCACGCTAGATGGGGTATGCAGACCATTAGAAAAAAAATCAAAATAAATACTACAAGTCGGCATTTTTTTTTTCAACTTGTCAGCATTGAATGGATCCAATAGGGCCTACATAAGTTTTGGTATGTCTATCATTGTCAATTCCTTTAAGGACATGACATATGACTACCTACAAATGTTTGCAAGCTTTTATGTCTGTATAGATACGTAATTGAACAATAATCATACTTATATGTGATGGACACATGTGGTAGATACATCAGTGCAACATCAGTGGGCCTATAGATCTGCTGTTTGAATGAAAGTTTAATTAAACAGGAATAAAATGTATGTAGTGTCAGTTTTGTCAAGGTTTATACACCATGCAGTTACCGTTACATAATAATTATTTTTATAGTGAGCGTATCTTTTATAATCGTGCAAAGATACTTGCACAACAATGAGTTGCCACCCTCGGTAGCTCGGTTAGTTGAGGCACCGCTTCAGAAACTGAAGTCACCGTTGGGTGTGGGTTCGAGTCCCGCATGAGACATGGTTTTTGAAAACGTCCCTTCGCTTATCATCACATCATAGTTTCATAACCACCTGCTCATTCGTACCCCCGTATAACCTAGCTATTGGTGGGGATGTGGAGCAAATAATCAATCAACGATGAGTAGGTATATACATTGATTAAACTGTGTTAATTTTCATGATTGTTCTTCTTGTCTATCTCTTTTCTTCTTCATGAAGCTTGAGGGGAAGATTGTATAATGGGTACATTTTTAGATTGTAGGCCTAAAGAACTTTGTTACAGTTAAATAGATTTTTGGGGGGAATATTTTAGAAGGCAATGCTGCAAATTCTAATTAAAATCAGTATCTTCAAAATGATCGGAGCAAATTCTTGCTTATTTGATATTTGATCGGAGCAAATTCTTGCTTATTTGATATTAAAACAGTCTCCTCGTTTACACAAATTGACCCATCTACGACACTAGTCTCCAGCTTATGGAATTGATAAGAACTCGATAGTTTTACTTGGATCATGTTTTCTCGTGTTTCTTCGATTATTATTAATCACACGCAAACACAGCACATACAACCATTGTCACTGCTTGACTGATGAAACTCACTGTGTAGGTCTCTAATATATTATATACCGGTAGTAGGCTTATGGGATATATATCATAGGCCTACATGAGATATACTAGGCAAACGCGTTATGTGTTGCCGCGTTGATGGATGAGCTGGAACATATCAACTAATCTTTGGATTGGTTATTATATAGATATATATATACACCTTGAGATCCAAACCATTACATCACTGCCATTTTATTTTCCGTCATTAATTTCTATGATAATAAAGAAGGCTTTGTTTTAATCGTTTACAAGTAAGTGGTGTCACCTGCAGCTTTGATTTAATAGGTATCTTAATAGCTTTGAATGATTTATAAAAATTACATTATATATTTTTTTACATCAAAACGGCTGATCCGATTTGAGTAAAAGTTCGGAATGATGTGTATCATTATTAGATTAAAATTTCCTGAGAATTTGAATTCTCTCTGATGAAATATTTTTCCTGAATTTTTTTCTCTCGGTTATTCTTATGGGACTTTTGAAAACTTTGAAATGAGTTTCCTCAGAAGTGGTTCAACTGATCGCGCCTCAAAATTATACAGTATCGAATTAGATAATGATACTTGTGTGTGCCAAGTTTCAACTAATTTTGAATTTTCGTCCGACCTGTGGAGCGCGAAAAAAAAAAAAAGTACTTTTTTTTCGGGTATTGTGAAATTGAGTCTTCGCTTCGCTCATCCAATTATATGTAATGCTTTTATTGTTGGCTTATGAATTGCGTCTTAACAAATTCTGTCAAACTAAATCTTCATTTGAAACCACATTTCAGCTTTCTATGTATTAAGCTGGTCGGCTGGCCTCACAAGTTGAATAACTGGTAGATCTTTCATGACAAATAAACCTGGCTTTCCAGTGAGGTTTACATTATCAATTATCCTTACATATTTAATAATCATTGAAATTGAATAAAGAACTTCGTTCTATGATGTTGAAACGTTCTAGTGTCGTAACCAGGGACCCGAACCGGAACCGGAACCCGAAAAAACCCGTATTTTTTGGGAACCGGAACCAGAACCGGAACCTTTATTATTGATTTTCAAGAACCGGAACCGGAACCCCTAAAAATCTTGGGTTCTTTTCGGTTCCATAAAGGTTCTCAATACCTAATTCAGACTCATTATTCACTCATTTTGTTTAAAACTTTTTATTTATTTTATTTTACAGACTTTAAAAAATGAATCCTTTTCACGGGATTGTGCCAAAAACGACCGTTGATTCATTTTGTGTCCACGTTTTTGTTCGGGGAAAATACATTGACATTTGAGAGTATGCCTCTATAAAGGAACACAGCTCTCTGAGAATCGTTTTTTGGCGGTCCCCTCGTAGCTGTATAACTTCTAAGTAATGCACCAAACATAACCGATATCAGAGCGTGTGGCCAGTTTGGTCGAGTTTTCGCTATTTCGGGAATTTCTCCTGTTTCACCATTTCTGTATACATTTTGTCAGAAGAGAAGGTGTAAAGGAGGAACCTCGAAAGTCGAAACCCAGTGTGAGGGGAAAGATTTGTCCCCGGCAGATGGACAAACAAAACAAAGTGTCAAAAACCACCAAAAATAGACGAACCACCACAAGCAAGAAAAAAAAAATGAAATCATTTAGCAAGTGGAACCGGAACCGGAACCCTTATTCACACTATGGAACCGGAACCTTTTAAATCGTAGAACCGGAACCAGAACCGGAACCGTTATTTGAGAAAATTAAGAACCGGAACCGGAACCTTTATTCATTTCGGTTCGGGTCCCTGGTCGTAACATACATTTAGCTTCCAGATTAAATAAATTAGGCCTATATCATCTATTTTCTATAAATTCAAATCTATAGGGGCTACGCTTGAAAACCACGTCAACTATCCCATACTACTCAGCCGGCCAGAGCCAGTGTGTGTACTGGATTACATCTTTGCTACCACTGCTCAACCCTGTTATATGTGTATGGGCAGACCTTGTCTACCAAGAATATATTTAGACTAGATGGTTGTAGCCTTTACCGTACCATTTTGCCAGAATGCCCAGTTCCTAGTTTCTTCTCTTACCACAGTGTCTCACCTATATTAAAATTCATACATTGTGCAATTGTGCATAGTTTAGTCTAATCCTATGTGACAATTTTTTAACGATCAGACCATGTCCAATAGGCCAATTAGGCAAAATGCCTCTGTTTACTTCTTGATATTGTATTATTTCTATTTCAACAGCTCCATCAAGTCCTATGGAGGAAAGTCGGGAAAGTGGTGACGATGGTGCTGAGAGTGACAACGCTTCAGTTGCCTCTGTTGAGAGTAATAGGTCCCGCCAATCAAATGCTTCTGGGTCTCGAAAATCGCCTACTGGGCCACGATCACCATCAGAGCCTAGATCTCCTTCAGGATCTAGGTCGAGGTCTGGATCACCATCTTCACCAGCACAGAGAGCTGTAAGGTCACGCTCTCGTTCAGGATCACAGTCTCCACCAGCCTCACCTGCCACGTCTCCAACACGCTCGAGATCTGGCTCACCCCCCGCATCCCCGACACAATCGAGATCTGGCTCACCCCCCGCATCCCCGACACAATCGAGATCTGGCTCACCCCCAGCATCCCCGCGAAACTCGAGATCTAGGTCTGTATCGCGATCACTACCGTCATCGCCACTAGAATCTCGTCGAAGATCAAAATCTGGTTCTCCTCCTGCCTCCCCGACTGATTCTCATAGGAATTCAAGATCAAGATCAGGTTCACAGTCCAAGGCTGCCTCTCGTTCAAGATCACGTTCAGATTCTAGATCCTCTCCTTCGTCACCTGTAAGCTCACCAAAAAATCAATCACGCTCCAGGTCAGGAACACCTAGATCTCCTAGCAATCGCTCAGGAGCAACTTCTAGATCTCGATCAAGATCTGGGTCAGGTTCACCAACTGGTTCTCATGGTAGACAGTCTCGGTCGACATCTCCTGTTTCTCGTACGAAGGAAGGCTCGAGATCGCGAAGTGGTTCAGCTGCAGAATCTGCAGGGCGACAATCTAGGTCATCTTCGCCGATACGTTCAAAAGATAGATCCAGATCACAATCACCTACTGGATCAACGGGCAAGCAATCAAGGTCTGGTTCAAAATCGCCTGCTGGTTCAACAGGAAGGCAATCAAGATCAGTATCTCCTGCAGTTTCACGTTCAAAAAGAGGATCTATATCAGGATCAAATGCTGGATCTGAGGGTAGACGGTCAAGATCAGTTTCTCGTTCCAAAGATCGATCAAGATCAGGATCTCGGTCACCTACTGGATCAACAAGCAGAAAATCTAGATCTACATCACCTGCAGTTTCTAGATCTAAGACTTCTAGATCTAGGTCTAAGAGTCCCGCTGATGATGTGGAAGAACGTCGATCAGTAGTGGACAGTGATAACGAATCGGACCGGGAACTGGAAGTTGATACGAGTAAGGAGGTTGACACGTCTAAGGAAGTTGGTAAGAGCCACTGTCTAGTTGAATACAATTAATGAACAGTCTGTCGTATCATCTCCGAGGTTCAACATGTAACAGTGGCCTATAATGAGTTGCTATTCCAAAAAAATGTCTGAATGCTTGTATTAGGACTTGGGGTCATGGATGTCACATATCACGGCATTGTTTCAGTTTCAGTTGGGACAGACTTTTTATAATTAGAGATATGGACATTTAGCATTAACGAAAAACGCGAAAAATGAAAGTAGGCTACCCAAAAATACAATTCTTGGTGTTTTCCTAAAAATAATATAGTTTTCCAATTTTTGAATTAGGTTAATGCAAAATTGACATATTTTGAGTATTTGAGCAAAATACTGCTAATTACTACTAATTATTGCTAATTAATACTTGCTCTAGAGAGCAAAATTTTATGAAAATAAATGATAGGTCCAAGTGAAAAATATGTACAAAATGTGTCGAGCCCAAAAGTCACCCAAGTTTTGGCTTATATGCGAATCTCGGTCCATAATCGGTCAAAAATACGATTTTTGCTTATTCTGATTGGGCTTACTACACCCACACACTCGTAACAATGGAATCAACTCGAAACTGCAAGATATTCCATTAAAACCTGTTTAATGAATGTTTTATCATGAAGAAGCATAATTTTTCCTAACTTCCATCATTTTTATTTTTATTTTCATAAGCATCAGCGCGTTGAGCTGTTTGCTGCATGGTGTGTGTCATCCTACTGCGTGTGGACTGACCTGCGCCCTTATTCTCGAGATTATGAGATTACGAGATGAGATGAGATAAGATTATGAGATGAGATTATTATGCTATGGTATTTTCATACCATCTTCAGTGAGATTACCAGAATTTCACCTGAATAATCTCATCTCATAATCTTATAATCTCGAGAATAAGGGTCCTGGTCTGACCTTGACAAGCACGAGACTGTTTGCGTGAAAAAATATTCGTTCGTCCAACTCAGGACGGTCTAGCGCCAATAGAAGAGGGCCATATGACGATCGCACGTCGTCGGCATTAACCGAGTATACTCAATCTTTCTCACTTGTACTCTCGGCCGGTCGCCTAGCTTTCTCTTGTACGCAATACGAAATTGACTAAATTCTACCCCGAAAGAGTGATGATTTACGTGGAAAAGGAGAGAAACCCTTTTTCAATTATTGATCTAAAAGTTTGGGGGGTCGGCTTGTATTCAATACAATATGGCAATATGGAATGCTAGCAAAACACTTCGTTCATTTGTGTACATCTATTTTGAACCCAAAATCTTCCCTTCCCAATGTAATTGAGCTGTGAGACTAGTTTTCCGGTTTTGCTGCTAAATTTATAGCCCCACGGTACTAATTTTGGAATAAATAATGATAATAAATGCTTATTTTAAGATGATTAATGCCACAAAATTTCAAAATTAATACTATAATTATGTACCTCTACTTATAATGTACCCTATACAACCCTACTATGCTATGCAATATTACCCCAACTTCATGTTATTTATTGAAATATGTAGGCCTACTGAATATCAAATGGGTCCAATTTAATTTAAATATAAATACTGAATAAGTTCAAATATTTATATCTAATTGAAATATAATATATTCAGTTACCAGTAATCTATCAACACTAGGCTACTTGCGATATGGGCTTGCAATGTAAGTTGGAGTAATATTGCGTAGTTATAACTAGGCCTATAGTACATCTTCTTAAACCGCATGGTTTTAGATAAAACTTTCTATCATTGTAGATATAACGGGATCAGAACAGAATGATGAAGTGAATGTCGAAAGTGATGATGACGATGGTGATAGAAAAGTATCAAAGAAAGACGCAGAATCTGATGACGAAGATGCAAGTGTGAAGAAGAAACGAAGAGCAGTTTTGTCAGATTCGGAAGATGATGAACCCGAGACTATTAAACAGCGGAAACGAGCTGCTGTTTCTGATTCCGAGGAGGAAGGTCAACAAAAGTCAAATGCCAACTCAGATTCGGAAGACGATCAAGATGATGATAAAAACAGCAAAGTAAGTTCTGGTCAATACCTATTCACCTTTGACGCAGGCTTATATAATTTTCAATGATTGTAATCTGAAAATGTAATAAGACCTACAAACAATAATGGGTGTTCGAGCACTCGAGTTAACGGGTTCGAGTTCAAAAACAGCTAGACTCGAAAATTTTGAGTCCGATTTTTTTTTCATGAATTTGTAATTTTTTCCGAATTTTAGAGTCCAGAAGTCGTTACTGATATGAAAACTCTGAAATCCGTATTCCCTATCAATCTTGAAACATTAGCTGTCGGACGACCCAACAAGCACACGACACTGCTGCGTCAGCCCGTGCTAGCAGTAAGAGGGTCTGGCGGGTCGAAACAATCTAGCATTAATGGCAAGGGGGACGGGTGATTTAGTTGTACTTGAGTCATGACAACAAAGGACTTCCTATCGACGCAGGACTTGAGTGAAGATATACTCTTATACTTTGAAAGGCTAACTACGTTTCGTGTTGCTGTTAAAGAAAAATGACTTTTCAGATAATATATTTGAGACTACATCTTTATTACTCAATTAAAATTATTTTATTGACTGAGTGAATATTATTCCTATTGGGCTAGTTGATCAACTGTGAATAAATCAGCCAGCTGATGCATGCAGAGATGATAATTTGTTCATTTCATTCTAGGCCCCAATACTTATATATTGGTTTGTCAGGTCTCTACATTGCTTTTTACTTCTTAATCCTTATGTTCAGTAATAATTACTGAACATACCGGTAAGGATTAAGAAGTTTTGACTCTTAACACTGTGAAAAGTATTTCCTTAGTGCCATGATAATATTAATATTATAGTACGTATCCATCCAACTCTTTGATGTGGTGTAAAACTGTTGAGAAAGTTCTTCACTTGAAGATGAACACATGGCTGTCAGAGTATACCTAGTATGGGCAAGGGGAAAGTGAAGCAACTAACCATATTTGCCAAACTACACAAGCTATGTAGTACAGACAAACCAAAAACTTTTTTACAATTCACATTTTTTTATCCAAACTCTGATTTTTGAGAAAAAAACTAGTTTGGATGTTCTCAAATTTTGGCTTCAAGAGGTTCAGTTGATATTTCAAAGAACCATCTGTTCAATTTTTAATTCATTTTGTAATAATCATTTTTCTTCTTTTCCAATCTTGTCCATTTTTTTTAAGAACCACAAAATATTTCAACTTTCATTCTTTTCTTCAGTTATTCTCTCAATTTCTATTGATAGTATCATTTTCTAAAACTCCCACCATGATTAATCATTTCAATTTAAAATTTTCACTCTAAATGTTATATCTTGTGAACAGTACTATATTCTATATATGAATAGGATGAAAGGGAAACCAAGAAAGAACAGCAGCTTACCGAGGTTAAGTAGGCTCTCGTGGTGGAGAGCCGTTGAAAGAATACAGAGATGATTTACAGACATACAAGGTTTTGACGTTTCGGCTATTGCCTTGCTGACGGTAGAGTAGATGGTGATCAGAACTGATCACTATCTACTCTACCGTGACCAAGGCAATAGCCGAAACCTCGTGTGTCTATAAATCATCTCGTTCGTGTTCTTTCAACGGCTCTCCACTATGAGTAGGCCTAGGTCTATCTACTTATAAACCTCTGTCAGTTGTTATTCTTTCTTCCCCTTTCACCCTATTTGTTTATCAAGCCTCGGGCTATTTTCCTATACACACCAAGTCACTTTAAAGTATATTCTGTCTTTCCTTATTTAACTATGGTATATTTTATTGATTTATACTTTTATATTGATAATTTTGTTTTACATTGATTAATATCCTGTAGACTTTTTGATAAGTAAAGAACCAATAGAGGTTATTTATATATACAGTACTTAGCTTACTTTGTGAATTTTTGTTGGTAGAAAAAACGAATCAAGATAACTTCTGATTCAGAAGATGATGGCAAAGCAAAAGAGAAGGACCGTGAAGCTGGTAGCGATACCGAGAAGAGAGACGACGAAGAAGATAAAGAGAAAGCCCCTGAAGAAGGTGAAGCTGTGCCAACTGAAGGAGCAGAAGATGTTGTCCCTGATCTTTCAGGAAGTGATTCAGATGAAGGCGTTAGGGATGATAAAGAGTGAGTCAATAGTTATTTTTTGTTGTGGTAATAGCAGAGAGTAATGCCTAATAAGTAGGCCTATAAATAAAATATTTCCAAAGTTAAAATTAATATATTTGTAAATTTAGAAGTTTCTTGCATGGTAGTGCCTAAGTATTAAATGTTTTGCATTTTTCCTTACTTTTGTATCTGCTGTTTGTCTTTTAGAACCAAAAGTTGATATTATATTTTACATTTTTATATTTTATTATATATTACATTTTGATAAATTTAGATATTGATCAAAAGGGTTAGGTTTTAGATTGACTTTCTTGTTCGTGAGGGTGATTTTGGTGTTTTAGAGACACTTCTGGAATATCAGATTTTGATCTTATGATGGCACGGAAGAAGGAACAAACTAAGAGGAGGAAACGGAAAGATATCGACATAATCAACGATAATGACGATATCATAGCGCAACTTCTACAAGATATGCGTCAGGCTGCAGAGGTATGACTTGATCCTCGTAATGAATAACAATTATCCCCATAGTTATATAATGAAGAATAATTTATAGAAAGATAATATTGAAGTTTCTCCTCTGGAACTTGTCAAGAATAAAGACAAAAGCAATATTTTGACACGGGTTCTCTTGCCTTCATCAGGTAGTAACAACTGAGATGTGTTGAAATATTGTGTTTTGTGTTTTTATTCTTGACAAGTACCATGGAAGAAACGCTCTCGCTCTCTCTACGCTTCTGTAAATTATCCCCATGTGCTTGGCTATCTAGTGTTATATTGCAATGTGTTGGGTCTACTGTGATGGTCAACGTTGTGATTATAAGTGTCACCTGAATTTTTACTCACAATGAGCATGTTGACATAAATTGCTTTCACTGCCTGTAGACCTACGTAGAACCTACACTACAGAATATGTCAAGTGTCCGAAGGTATCTTAATTAATTTTTGACTAGCATCTTTTCCATTTGATGAGAATGTCAATAGAGTTGTTCTTTCCGTTTTTAATGATTTTGAATCGTGAAACCTAGTATCTGCCAAAATAGCACAGAAAGGCCTATCATTTTAGTATCAGCTAGTAACCTAAATACTTGAAGAACTTTTTGTTTACTCAAATGTAAGACACAGCATAACATTCCACACCACTGATGGCCGGCAGTTCTAAATAACAATCATTGACCTTGCCCAAAAAACAGCAACCATGTGGCTTACATAGGGAGAGAGAGATGGAGAGAGGAAAGGTTGTACCAAACGCGCAACAAATTTGCACAACAGCGGATTGACGACTGTCCGTGCTCCAAATCACAATGACGACGATTGCAGGTTCGCCCTATGCTTTAACAATGGACGACCGACAGTATTTCACAGGAACTGTTTATATCGCAAAATATGAAGTTTTTTTCTCACTTAGCTTTAGAGAAGCATGTGACTTTTTGATGACTTGAAAATAGAAAAAAGTGCATCTTATATGCGTGTAAATACGGTATGTTTTAGGAGGATCGCAAGCTGAATCAAATTTCCAAGCCAGCTGTCAATAAGATAGCGATGTTGCCGAAGGTGATGTCTCAGCTCAACAAACATGACCTGCAGTTGGCGTTTATTGAACACAACGTTTGCAACGTACTAACTGATTGGCTAGCACCTATGCCTGACAGGAGCATGCCTTCGCTCAAAATACGAGACTGTTTGCTGAAACTTCTTGTCGAGGTACAATGTTTTACATATTCAATAGTTCTTGTCTTATACAACATTGAAGTGAAACCAGTATGGCCCTGAACTTTCTTGCCAGTACTTTGGTACAGTAGGTCTATTGCTAATGGATACGAATACGACAATTGTTTAAATGCTATGGATTGTTTAGAACACAGTACAAATAGACTTAAGAGGAAGAAATTCTATAAACTGTACAGAAACTGTGGATCCATATTCCACTATTGTAAAGCATGTAGCTTTGTCTTTTCATTTAATGTTACCAGGGGCGGTCGGTGAATATTTGTCAGGGTAAGTTCTAGAATGCAATTGTTGCGAAGCTGATTAAAGGGGGACTGAGAGGCAGAAACCCCCCAGTATACCCTGCAGGAATTTTTTTGAAGTACCGTAAATTCTGAGGTTCACCAACAGTTTCGTGCACATTTCAAGTAATGTTTCAATTGACGACTAGTGATTGACCCGCCCACAAACGTCACAAAACAAAACATCCAATCAAATGGGCTTTGTTATGTGGGAAAATTGACATTGCCTATCAGAGTACCTCTAAATGCCCACATGAAGTATAGATCTAGGTGGCCTGCTGATAAGCCACGCCTATTAGTGATCAATTGTTTGAATGATATTCTTCAAAAAATGCCATATGAAATAACAATATTATAGTATAGTTGAAAAACGTAATTGTTATTGATACAACAATGAAGTATTTATCAGCAGATGTATCTTTTTAATAATGGTAGGCTAATTAATTTCACAAATATTTCCATACTCTCGAGAAATTATCATTCTGTGGAAAGTACTCACGAACTGCAAAGTCACAAAAAGTTGACTTGTCTGCAGGTCCACTAATATTGAATACATAAGATTAAGATGGTTAAGAAATGAATATTCAGCCTTCATAATTATGCAGGAAATTATTGGGCCTATAGCACTGATTAAAATAAATTGAAAGAGAAAAATATCTTGTGTAAATAATAATGGGTTTGATAGTAGAAATGAACATGATGTTCTCTCGATGCTTCTCAAATAATAAAGGAGAGAAAATATATTATTTTGTGTATACACATTTAATTAGCGGTGTGTGAGGTTGAGAATTCAAGTTTGAGTCGAGATCGAGTTGAAAAAAAAATTGTTAGGCTGAGATTTTCATATCAGTAGAAACCTCTGGACCCTAAAATCTTGAAAAAATGATCATGTTTTACATTCAAGACAATACAAGTAGGCTATAGAATGATGAAGAAAAAAATGTAATCAAACTCAAAATTTTTGAGTTCAGCTATAGGCCTAGGCCTATTTGAACTCAAACTCAAAACTCAAAAATTTGAATGCTTGCACACCCCCCCCCCCCCTACATTTGATAAATTCCATGATAAAATCAAGCTCCATTTTAATTGGTAACTCAAGTCAGAATGAAATAATAATATTTCATTGATCCAATGATATTTGTCTGTTTGAATAATACACAGTCCGCATGCAGTGCAATACAGGTTTGGTATATATGGCGCGCGATTAGACGGGTGATACATTTGTAGATAACTTGAAGGATCTGAACGGGGTAGAGGGCAGGTGAAGTTGACCAGTAATAGGCCTACAGCCGATAATATATTTGTTATTTATTCTTATTGTTCACTAATGCATACTTTATTCAGTTTCCACGATTAGGCCCCGACACACTCAAGCAGTCTGGCATCGGTAAAGCAGTCATGTACTTGTATAAACATCCGCGTGAAACAAAAGAAAACCGAGTTAGAGCCGGCAAGCTCATCAACGAATGGGCAAGGCCGATTTTTAACGTATCGACCGATTTTAAAGGTGAGTTTTTCAACAAGTAACTAAATATAATCCCAGTCATTTGAAAATGTTTCAATTATGCTATTTTAATTGAAAAGTAATCCACTAGTTGAAGCAAACTAACAAGCTTCGAATGTGAATTGATTTGTTGATAGCTATGAGTAAAGAAGAACGTACTCAAAGAGACTTCGAACAGATGCCAAAGCGTCGGAGGGTGTCGGAGGATGAGGCACCCGGAGCTCAGCAAGACATAAATAAGGCAATGTCATCGAAAGATGGTGATGCAAAGTATGTGTATCCTATTTGTATTGAATTGCAGTAAACTCTCGTTGATCCGAAATGCAAGAGACCTCCAAAAAATGATTTTGATTTATAAAAATTCGGATTGACCGAATTTTATTCCTCTTGAAATTTTGTCGCTTTTGTGTTGCGCGTGAGAAGAGCCATGCCATGAGTCCATACGTGCATAGTGAGAAACCGTTTTGAGAGGCCTCAATGGTCATGTGTACTGAGCACGCTGTTGACGCGAGATGGCCATATGGTACACTTCTGTCACACTTTGCGTAGCCCAAATGCATAGTTTTATAACATGATTTAATATTGATGATCACTAGGCCTGTCAAATATTCTCCAGACGTATCCATGCAGCTTTACGAAGCCTAGCTTTCTTTTATTAGACGCGCTGCCGTGAATCAAATCGCGTTCAAGCTTTTTCTTCTTTTTCAAAATTGTCGACAATGTAGTATTCGGTTTTCCATATTTAATTGGGCAAGACCTTTGAGCAATTCCTTCGTATCTATTCCTTGCAATAGCTCCACTTTTTGGCTAGAGTCGATTTTTTTTTTTTCATTTTGACATCTCAACACTGTTATTAGAAAGCACATAATAAAAGGTCACTGACCTGAAAGGCGAATGAGTCATTGAACTTGAAGCAAGAACAAGCTGCAAGGTCAAGTCCATAGTAAAAACAGCTGAACGGTACCGGCTATACATGAACAGCGGATGTTTACACCAGTTGCTTGGCAGCTAGCATAAGAAAAATATCTAGGCCTATTTGTACGCGTAAATCCACTATGTGAATGGGAAAATATGTGAATTGGGAAAATAATTATCATTTCAAGGAATTTCTTCCAGCTATTTTTATTTTTATTTTTATTCAATCTGAAACTAGTGCAAAAGCAATAATTGATGGGACAAAATATTAGTTCGGATTACGGCTTAGCTGGAATTCGGATTAACCATATCAATTAACATTGAAATGCCTATACTTTCGATCAGGGAACGACGTTCGAAATATATCAAATTTCGGATTAAACTTGTTTGGATTTACAAGGGTTTACTGTAATCTGCATTAAATTATTAATAATAAGCGTCACACTCAACTCTTTACTACATGCAATGCTAACTACCAACCAATTTTGTATTGAGGATTTTCTCATAGATCCAAGCATTGAGTTTGTAGTGTTCCAAGTAGGCCTGGTTCTTACATTCCATGCAGAATATAGATTGATTCCCATAAAAGTATGGTCCATACTTATTTTATGTTATTTCAAGAGTTGAATTATCAAAGAAACTGGAAGAATTAAAAATTTGAATTTAGACATATTGCATTGTTATTTAATACCTCTTTTATTTTGCCTGTTTTTAATTTTCCAAACAAATCTAATGATGTATGCATACTAGCATCACCAAGGTTTTATTTGCTGATTTCTCTTGGTTCATCAGTACGATAAAGAGTTCCGAAACCATTAGGCCTATTAATTTTATAAGACATTTATTAGGACTACCTAAAAGTGAAGCAAATAATCTTGGATCAAATTAATAGTTTTATTCTTTTTTTTCAGAACATTGCGGCCAGGTGACAAAGGCTGGGTAGGCCGCGCTCGTGTTCCGAGGCCCTCGGAAAAGGACTATGTTGTTAGGCCCAAGTGGGAGAGTGAAGTCGATATTAGCAGGGTGAGTGATTGCATGATGATTATTTCAAAATGATTAACCAACCCTTTCTGGTTATTTGTTGGGTGGAGTCCGACACCCTACTCCGGTCATCTTCCTCTGGTTCCTACTCCGGTTATTGGTCAGACACAGTCTGAAACTGTTGATGTGTGTCTTTCAAGGTTCATTTAGGTGATGCCATCTTAATTTTTCTAGTTGAAACTGAGGCCCGTGATTGTCTTTTAGATTAATATCTTTCTTTCAATATCTGTCTTTTAAGTTTTAATATCTTATTAATATCTGTCTTCTAGGTTAACTATAGAAAATTGGCAAATAGGCCTATATTGATTAGGGGAGGTGGGGGCTACATGGAACTTCTCACTATTTCTATTATATTTCATGAAAATTCCAAAACAAGACCTCTTTTTATATTTTTCTTCTTCTACATGTATTTATGCACATATGTGCTGTCGACAACAAAGCTCTATCCTTCATGGTTTCAAAACTATAGCCTAATCAAGAAAATACTGCAACTTTCCCATGTAACCCCGACCCCGGGGTAACATGGGACACGCCAGGGGTTACTTGATGGGTGAACGACAGTTTAAATCAATAAATTTCAACGTGAGTAACAATATACAGGACTTGAAAACAAACATGAATTTTTTCATCATTTCTACATCGAGTGTTTCTCAATATCGATTCTATATCGAATGTGTGCTCGATTGTTGTCTGTAGTTGACCCGTATCTCATTTTGGAAGATTCAATGAGGTATTCAACCAGCAACAGTTCATTATCCATGGGAAAAACGAGCCTAATTGAATTGGGTTGAACTTATATTTGCCGGAGTTTACTAGCTGCTTTGCAGCCTGCAATACCCGCTCGTGACTATGCCAATTTTGATATGCCATATTTGGTAGCAATATTATTTTATACACTATCTATACCTTCAAGTACTTGAGGTAATGCCATCTACATTTTCTCTGTACCACAATACCTCACGATTTGTTCTGCTCTTGTACTTGCGCATCTGCAATATGAGACAAGGTAACACATGTTGAGCTTAACATAACCTAAAAAAGTGTCCCATCTAGCCCCTTGGAAAATGTCCCATGTAACCCCAACACACTTTTCTAGGAAAACAAGCAATTATAAAATAATTGCAAGGCACAGATTCCTTTTCAAAACCACCAAAAGATGAGGGAATGCTTGTTAAATGCAGATATGTTGAGCTTTAAAACCCTAAATCTACTGGTAGAAGATATAATGAATAAATGAATAAATAATAAAATACTGAAATATCACCTGCTTAAAAAAGTACGAAATAGTTACTTTGAGTGTATGGAAAATTCAATTGGCAACCACGATGCATCCAGAAGCTTCTATGGCAAGATGACATCTTTTTTAACTATATGAAAGGTGCTGCTTCCAAGTGGCTATGGTGGAAGTCTTGATATATTAACCATATCAAAGATATTTACTTTGTCACATGTAACCTCTGTCCCAAATAGCCCCCATCTCCTTTACTGTAGCTCTCAGAATATTTGAAACGAGTAATGATAAAAGTTGGTCCTGAACCTGGCAGCAATACGTACAACTGCTAGAGCATGTGACGTCATAAAATCAGTGAGCAATAAAAACAAGTGAACATTTCAAAATGATCTAAAGTGAACATTTGTTTCATCTTTATTGAACTTTTCAGCTTTCTAGATACTGAAATATTCACATTATTAGTTTTTATCAAGTTTTCCTGCTAAGGGTGTTATAATAGTGCTTGCAGTCGGTTTAATATACGGTAGATATATATTTCATTAACATAAAAAACTTGACACAGAGCTATTGCTTCCCAAGAAAAGCGAAGGATGAAAGTTTAAGATCATTTGAACGGGCATTACAAGGGCGATCTTACTACCCCAAAGAAATAGTTTATATTAAATGGGTCATTGAACACATTTAATAGTTTATTAGTCTACTACATTTTTAGATCTATCATGCATGCTCTTCCCCTAGACAGCATGTTAGAGCTTCATATACAGTGAAACCTCCATGCATCGTTCTCGGATCCGTCGCTTTTCTGCTTGTATCATTCATTTTTCTCACCCGACTCCCGTGTGTAATCAATGTTAAATTTTTCTGTATGGATGGTTCTATTTTCCTGGTCCCTTGAAAAATGATGGATAGAGGTTTCACTGTAATCTAACAGCTAAGTAATTTTATGTTGGTGACCAAACTAAGGCAACTGGCAAAACAATTATGAAGATGACATCTGTTGGCTGAAATTTAATCTGTGAGAAAGATATGGTCGAGTATTTAGATGGTTATAACCATCTAAATACTCGACCATATCTTACTTCATATTTTGATTATAGTGCAAGTTGAGTTGAGAACGATTTGTCTGATGATGAAAGTAGGCCATGTGCCTTCGAAAGTACAGTAATGAAGTTTTTGGTGGCGCGAGCAAATATGACCTGAAGAGCGCAAGGTGTCAAATCAACATGACTGGAAGGTGTAATACCATGGAATGGCATGTAATGAATGACACTGGGCATTTTTACGTAGCGAATCAGTTGAAAAAATTACCGATTAACTGGTGGGGGTGAACTATCACCAGTCAGAGATGAATTTAAAAAATGTCATGCACGCTACATATTCTTTTTCTAACCAGATAATGGCAGATACAAACAGGATATAAACAGGATATATTTTGATCTTTTTGTTTTCAGACTACAAAGAAACAGATGAATCGTTTTGAACGGCACATGAAGAATTATATTGATGGCAAACGTGCAAGGGAATCGAAACGAGCTGTGACAATATCCGTTGAAGGCCGGAAAATGCCATTGTAGTCCATTTTTTGTGATAGTGTATGAAATCGAATAGTTGAATATAAGCAGATTGTACTTTGATTATACATTTGTGTTAGTGTAGGTTAAGCACAAAGATTGAGACAAATTTTTCTCTTAGATTACGGTATTACATATCTACGTATTTGGTGAGTAGGTAGCTTAATACTGGTACCTTGAAAAATCTTTCAAAACGGATTGTCAACAATGTTTGCCTGTCCTCTAATGGTAGATGTGGAACATGCAGTTGCATAATTATTCTACTCTAGGCACAGAATTAATAATTAACCCACTACGTAAGAATTGGCCAATCGTCATGACTACGTACTTTTATACCTGTAATGCGAGAGATTTCTGCAGGTGACGGAACTTGACCACCGTGTGATGCGCGATAGATGTTCTTACTCAACAGTGTTGAGCGAATGTTGAAATGAGGGTGGCTTCCAATAAATGAATGTGTTGCTGATAAAACACTATGAAAGTCCATTGATACTACAATAATTATAATTTATCCTGGTTTTCCAATGTAGGCCTACCTGAAAATTAATAAGTAATGGCTAGATACATGAAATTTCAGTATAAGCCGTAAGCAGAAGCACAATAGAATTGAAAGTCATCAGAAACCTTAATTTTTGTGTCATCTTTATGTTTTCTGGTCTTGTGGTTGGGGTTATAGAGGTTGTGATTATATAAGCTTAGCTAGCATTCATATTTACTAGAAAATATGATACTGAAAAAGCAGGATAATATATTTACTTTAGTTTCAATATACTTTTGTAGTGCTCAATCAAAACACAGATTTTATTTGTTGTGAGGGTTGGTTTTCCCATCAATATGAATATCCTTAACTTGCATATGCATTGTGCAAGTACAACCCAGCAAGAGCTCAAATACGCATATCATTTGTAAAGGAGAAAATATGTAACGAAAACAAAATCTGCGTCATAAAATTAACGTTGTTTGAATTCCAGTGGGAATGTAAGCAACCTAGCTAATGCAGTAATGCGGGAACACTACAACAAGGTACCACCGTAATTTGAATTGTATAATATGTTTCAACATGATATTGATATTTCAATTATGCACCTTGAATGAAAATCTTTGTAGTTTACTAATCATAGGTAACATTCATGTAATTATCTTGAAGTACAGTATTGGCATAAATCCGGTAGATCTCTTATAAACGAAAGTGAGTTTTCTACAATTAAAAAAAAAGGATTTTCTTGCATCAAGTGGTTGAACATTATTCTTGTAATGTCCAAAGTCACATCTGTAAATTACTGACTTTTTTATCCGTTATGTTGACACTAGTGTAACTTTCATTGTAGACATTAATATTTTACATTTTATGATCATTGTTGCAACTAGACCCTGCCAAGGAGAGGCATTATGGCATTGAGGTTGACCTTATATACTATAGCAAATTGACTTTGGCCCTACTTATATGTATATCATTGTTATTTTCAAGCTATGTATTATTGTTATTCTTACGACAAGATGAATTACAGTGGCGGCTAGTGACCCAAACAATCGGGGGTGCTGTAGTCAAATTGAACGAATTATATATAAAGCTATACCAAGCCACAGAATAATGAGTGTATAGTCTCATAAGTATAGCTCTGCAGGGCAAAATTTTGTATGCTCATAAAAAATACTCAATTTTCCCATTTTACATCCACACTCAGATCTCGACATCAATTTCCATTCAAAACTGAACCACAATCTGGTCACCGTGTCTGTATAGATGTGATAAATAAGTCTACCTACTATTCAATACTGCCATAACTCAAATATTTTGTTGTAATTATTTGGAATTATCATT
Source organism: Brachyptera risi (assembly GCA_964007535.1). Classification (NCBI taxonomy): domain Eukaryota; kingdom Metazoa; phylum Arthropoda; class Insecta; order Plecoptera; family Taeniopterygidae; genus Brachyptera; species Brachyptera risi. Next base: position 32,453,135 of record OZ023328.1, on the reverse strand, counting down.
CAAAAATTGTGTTTTCATAAAAAGTAGAAGTTTACAATTAGTTCACATGATTAGTAGGCATATGTTAACCTGCCATGATTTTCCAGCCTGTATCTATCTAATGACATTTGCTGAGATCTTAGTTCTGACCTGTCCCAATTATTAATAGGCCTAAGCTTGCGAAGATGATTAGTAAGAGATTAGAAAACAGCTTTCAGTCAAGTTCGAGCTGGCCTGAACAAAAAATCTCAGCACTCTCAGCACGCTAAATGAATACAGTTACTCCTCCACTGCGCACCGTGCATTGCAGTACTAGATGTATTACAAGCTGCGTTCTTGCAGGCGTTGAGCGGCGCGTGGTTTTTATAATGCCTTCGAAGCCGCAGACGTTCAACAATGTATAATATTAATTAAGTTTCTTTCAATGATTTTTTTTCAACAGCTGTATTTTGTCAACAATAATTGATAGAGGCCAAGGATTATACAAAATGAAAGAAATGATTTATTCAAGATAAATTGATTGAAATTCTGCCATTCTGCAGTACTTGGTACTTACACAAGAGCCGCCACTGATGAATTAGCTATTGGAAAAATTGATTTTAAATTTGATCCAAAATGCTTGTAGATGGTATCATCTATTATTTTAATATTTACTAATTACTATGTAACCAAATGACGTGGTAAAACATATGCTAGCCGGGAGGCAACTTGCGATGATTATTGCAATCTGTAATAATGCTAAATGTAATTAGATTCCACTACTATGGAAAGAGATGAATTCCGAATAATATTGATACCATGAAGACTTGAAGAGTATAATGATTATTGATTCACAAGCTTTATGCTACATTGAATCATAGTTGTGGTTTGTAGGTTTGCTTGTACGTATATATATACATAGTAGGGTTGGGCGAACCTTGATTTTTGCCATGAACCGAAGCTTTCAAAAAGGTTCATTTTTTCGAACCTCGAACCGAACCTTTTTTCTTTTTTTTTCAGACCTACCGTAAATATAACAGACAGATTCGGTGTCAAACCCTTATGGAACAGAAATGTTACTCAGTCATAAAAGGGTACAGACCTGCCAAAAAATACAAGCCAAGTACATCCAACTGAAGTACTAGGCCTAGTTTCAGTAGTAGGCCTAAAGTAAAACTGCGTCGTAGATTCGTAAGACAGACTGGGTCAGTACAAAATTGTGCCATTTATGACATAATTTCAGTTTTTCAGTAAAGGAATTCAGGGTAAGTTTTAGTTCAGTAGCAAGTGTAGAAACCTAGAACAGGTGATATAAACAGGTGAAGACCTAGTTTCAATAGCAATATCACGTCGATTAATGCAAAATTATGATAACGATTTCATATTTAATACATCACAGTTTGGTCGAGTCCATTACATATTTCCAAACTATGTCACACAAGACACACAGCCTCTTAAACTAAAGTTCTGGTCTGTTCAATGATCGGCGATCAACCTATCGAATCGATAAAAGCAAACAGCTGGTAGGTTCTGCGCACTGCACTGACAGCTTTTAAAACATTTGCAGGTTATTTTTATACCTTATTGGATTATATCTTATCTGTTATCTCACTGGGGTATAAACAACAATGTATAACATTCATGTATTTCAACTTGACTTGATGAAGTTACCATTAATAAAGAAAAGAAATTAGAATTGTGATGATTGGCATGAGCAAAAAAAAAAAAAATTCTAGAAGTTCGAAAAAAGTTCGTTTTTGAACCTAGCCGGTTCGAAATTCGAACCTCATTTTAAGGTTTGGCTCGGTTCAAATTCAAACCGGTTTGCCCAACCCTAATACATACTAGCCCTCACGTTTCAAATATGAGGGTCAATTTACCACTGCCCCGCACTTCTACGTGTGATCATTTTTACACGACGCCAGCCAGTCTGCTGTGTGAATACAATCACGTACTATCACTCCAAGAAGTAGTCAAGTTGGTAACTACAGTACCGCTAGTTGCTACCGTCGGTCGGTAAATGTGGATGGGTATATTCCTGCCACCACGCAAACGTGCGCAACTGCAGGAAAGAAAACAAACAAACATTCCAGAATAACACGGTTTTCCTCTCCCCGCCACAACCTTACAACCACCTTGCTTCCTTCCTCTCTTCTCCCCCCTCTCCATCCTTCCTCCTTCCATCATTCTTCCACTCTCCTCCCAACCCACCCAACCTTGCGTCAACCCTCCACCCCTTCACTATATCACCGTGTTACGAACGGACACACACACACACACATATATATATATACACATATATACTACAGACTCGATTAATGAATCGCCAATTTGTAAAAAATACACATAAAAGAGTAAGAGGTCAACTCTAAAATATCCATATTTATTCAAGATGAGTATTATCATTGAGTTGGTAGTCCCCTAATGTTATTAATTATTATTATATATCAATATATGACTTAACATGGCCTCCTGGTTTTCCAATGTCACAAATGAGTCGAGGTTCCACAGACTTTCATAAATGTATTGTTCCTAATAATGCATCTATGTGAATATGTCATCTATTATTTTATGACCACAGGAGTGGCTTGTGTAAATAATTGTTGAATACTGATGTCCTGCTTTTTTACCAATTTATATTTAATAAGTTCATCTCCATTTAGTATGCTATTATATTTTCGTAGGGTTATGGACTGTCCCGTACTGCTGATTTACGGTTATAATTTTTTTTTTGTGACCAAGTCAAAATAGGTGTAATCCTCTATTGAACATATTATTTAATGGATCTTTGAATTATGATTTTTTTATTTTACCTTGATTCAAATGTAGCTAGGCTAAATCGAATTATAACTATTTACTATTTTGATGTAATATGCACAACCATGTGACTGAACTTTGATAATTATTCTGACGTATTTTTGTTCTGTATATATGTAAGCAGCTGGAGTTTCCATCACTCGCAAAGAATTTGATGACTGATGGGTGTAAAGAAAATTCAAATAAAGTATATATCTACAAAGTTCCTTGTAGGCCTATTGTGTTTTATTTATGTGTTCAATAAAGCACAGTAATGATAAAGAAGCTCTATTAGCAAAGTTCCTTTGAGTGATATGTTGAGAAGATGTAGGGTTATTCTATCAGGTGGGTTGTTTCTAGGTTCATAGGATGGAAGCCATCGTGGCCTGCCATTCCAGTATTTCTACTATTCCAGTATTCACATTAACGACGCAGAGAAACTACAAACCTGTTAGGATGGTTGACTGTTACAGGAATCTGAGCTAGGTCTCCTGAATGATGAATGGACATAATGTGCGTATTGGCATCCCGCCCGCGTAGCCAATGAAAAAAGGAGTCGTTTTACAAACTGATGATTATATTCAATCGAGGATTTAACCCGAAATCAAATGTATACTTTCATTGCATTCTCTTTGTTATTTCTCATATCATTGAAAATTTGTATGATGGTTGGTTTTATATTTATTATTTAGTAGATATTTTTGAACTTATGAATAATTTTTGTTTTTCAAGTAATTTCCCCCTGGGTTATTCTTATGGGAATTTTCCAAACTTTCCGATTTTTTTTCGAGAAACCTTCCAACCAATTCTGGTGTGACACCGATATGCAGGAAGAGTTTCCGAAACCCAATTCATTTCGGTATGTTGAGTGGAAGTCTTCGCTACGCTTATCTAAAAACTATGAGCTGGTCTTACATGATCAACATCTATGGTCTAAACAAACCGAAGGTCACACCACAATATTGGAATGTTATGGTAACACTAGGAAAAGGAAAACGCAGGATGTACATTATGAGATGAGCTTAGGAGCACAATGTAGTGATACCAACATAATTATCACAATATAAAGGTGTACCGACTTGCGTCTTCAAAGTGGAACATTTCTGGGGTCAGAATCTAGGTCTAGGATCCTGATTTTTCGTAGTGTAACTATCGTTTCTACATCAAACTAGACATGATCAACAATGCTGGATAATTCCACCTGTATCCTAGCCACTCTAATATCTGGTTCACAAGGGAATCATCTAAATCGTGTCAGGAGATCAAGACCTATGGCTCTGAATTGACCGCAAGAAACTACAAATAACTCCCATGTTATTAGTATGGGAGTCGGGTACACCATCTTTATATTATGATAAAGTCTGTTGGTATCACAACATAGTGTTAGAAGTATGGAAATCTAGAATGAAAAATATTCTATCAGCTCAATCTACAGACCTTGGATTACTTCAAACATTTTCAAACCTTACCTGCTACTTGTTGATAATTATAGTGCATATCCACTTTGCAACCTTTTTTTTGCACTTTTGCACTTTGCAAACCTGTTGATCTTAATATTCAATAAAATGTCCAGTTTTATAGCGTTAGCTTCATTATTTCTAATCAGAACGTTGTAAAAATCATTGTAAATACGTATGATAGTTTTTTCATATTCGGTAAAAATTAGAGCTTTTGAAAAATTTTAGTTTTCAGAATATTTTTACTCCGGTTATTGTTATTGTTTATTTGTTTGTCCTGTTTGTTATTGTTTATTGTATTGTTTGTTGTTTATTGTTATTGTTATTGGTCCGGGGTTTGTCGTGTTATGTTATTGTTATTGTATTGTTATTGTCCGGTGTTATTGTTATTGTTGGGAGGATTTTCCCAACTTTCCTAATTTTTTCTTAAAAAAAAACAACATTCAACTGATTTCCCTGAAAAATAATCCAAACCTATTCTGGTGTGACACGAATATGCAGAAAAAGTTTCAACTGCCATTCTTTTCTGACCTGTATACAAAATATATACAAAATATACAAAATAAAAAAAAAAAAAGTCCATTTTTTTTTGGGCTGCCAGTACATGAAATGGAAGTCTTCGCTACTCTCATCTGATTACAAAACCACGCATCAGCAATAGACCTTTTTCGAAAAGAATGAGCCATCTAGCGGCAACGTTTGAACTAGAACGGGATGTCATTACCTGCGGCCGAATGTCCTATGCTGTCAATGCTATTTAGCACGAATGATTTATATCATTGTGCATTACAGTGAACGTATTTACTTATAATATGATGGTAATTTCAACATTTATATGTTTACTATATGAGAGACTAACACTGTCAGAGTGAATAAAATGAGAGATAAATGCAAGTTTTATATCTTGATGTTTTGCCTTTAACCCTGTGGATAAGCAGGCTGACTTTTTGAACAGTATTGAAACTCCCAGAATACAATACTAGCGATCTCGGCTGCTAGGAGACGGTACGCGCCTGCGCATTGAATTATGAAAATAGCCAATTAGTATACTTAGGCCCAGTATTTGTACCAAGGCCAGTTAGTATTTATCTGAGAGTTGTGAAAACAAATAGCATGGGTAACCGTGGTGATAACAAGTTTGAACTGTCAGATAAAGGCTAACTGGACTTGGTGATACCGGGCCTGAGCAATACTTCTGGAAAGATGAGCATGTTCCTATACTCAGAGCAATACACGTTCACAAAACAAGCAACATGTTGATGTAGCAATACGAAACGTGTGTATCAAATCATCCATAAACACAACATTTTCTTGACTAAATGTTGTTCATCACATGAAACCTTACAAGTTATAAATGAGGCAATAATAAAACCGAGGGGTAATTAACTAGTAAATTTGGTGTACACCCGATTTCAGACTTCAAGGGATTTCAGGGAGATTTCACGGGATTTTAGGAAGATTTCAAGGGAATTGAAGAAGATTTCATGACAATTAGTGTACACCAGATTTTGGGAGTTGTTAACCCCTCGAATAAAACAATAATAGTCTTGGCAGTTTAATTTAGATATCCTCAATTGGTTATATTTTTCATTCACATTTATAGATGCATCATATATATTATAATATTTTTAATGCTACGGTGTGGTAACAAATGTTAAGCATAAAGTGTACCCAAAACAATCACAGAGGTGTACAGCAAACTCAATATTGAGGAACAAATGTGTAAAATTAACAGCTGCTATCATTATAGAAACTAGAAAGGTACTCGCACATAACAGTAATACAGTCATGAGAACTAATATCGATACATCAGAGTTTTCTACAAGAGTTGGTACATAGTCTCAAAGTCACTGTTTGCGTTGTGAAATACAAACATTCAAATTTTGATTTATTTATATGTTCTCGTCAACATTTCGTCATAAGGTCTGTTTGTTTGTCCTGAACTACTTGAACTAGTTCTTCAGTTCTTGCACTTTCGTGTTTGTTTGTAACCGTGGTGCTGCACCAAAGCTACACTCTCGTGTTTGTTTGTCCCAGTTCACTTGCACTAGTTCAAGTAGTTCTACACCAGCTCCGGAGCTGGTGTGCTTAGTTCAGTTCAAGATGGCAGGCGCTAAAATCAAATTGTATGGGGACACTATGTTGGCTTACAAGTTGATGACGCTTAAATACGTGCCGATGAGAATGAAAAATTGTACATTTTAATAAGGGTTGTAATTATTTTGAAGTAAGTTGACATGCAGAATTACGTCTCTAGTGATTTTCCCCTAATAACTTTTCCCATTTTCAAAATTCGAGTCAAGGAACCGTTGAAATTAGCACTATCATGTTTGTTTGTACCTCAACATTTAGGGATCATTTCCTGCACCAAACCTGTAATATGACGCATTTCCTTCCTGCACCAGCAACACTCTAGTTCAGGTTGGTGCAACACAAACAAACAAACCTATAAATTCATTCGTATAAAGTTACTCTTCAATATGATCACAAGCTCTTTTCTACAACTTATTGAAAACTAAAATATCACAATCTACCATATTGATAGATAGGTAGTACAACAAAGAACATATTATATTTTGACCTACTACAGTGTTTTTCTGACGGCAGATGAAGTGAGATCAAATCTACATACGTATTTGGCAGGTAGACCGAGAGCAGTCTACAAATACTGTACCTCGGATTTAAACAAAGTGCAGTTTCATCGCTAGTGTTGAGTCAGCAGTATATGTAATTTTGAGACACAAAATTACGACTTCCATTACTTCATTAAAGCATGAACTATAACAAAATGTCTCCTTAATCCTGTTATTCCAACTAAAATACTCAACATGCTCATCAAGTTTGCTCATACTACACTCAAAACCACAAATAAACATAATGAAACATGATTTTAATTCACCAACCCAAACCTAGTAGGAAATGAGATTCAACTCTTTAATCTATTCTAAATAATGTTGTAAACATTTTAATAGTTACCTGAGAGCGAGTGACAGAGTACGGTATCAATCCTTCATATCACACATATTAAAATAGCTAGAAGTAAGCTTCCACAATAATACAGGATAAACTAAGTTAAATGTTCATTTCAAAATGTACTTTTATGTAGGGACACATTCATAATTCTTGTATTTGTATTTTTATCATAACCATATTCAATTAGAATGGACCAGGGGATAGTCATCAGACTATCATAGATAGATCTATCAGACAAAATTATTTTAGAAAAATTCATCATCACATCATCTTTTTTACAGTGACCAGAGGGTATACATAAACATCACCAATATAGGTTACAAGCGGCAAAGTATACTAGTTTTGAGTATTTTCAATGATTGCATTCTTGAATAGGACTGAAAAGCACACAACATTGTTTACAAATATTGACGGCGAAAAATTATGGTCACAGACAGCGCAGTCCTGGTGTTGAAGACCATTAGTTTTAAATAATCAAAATGGGGTGGTAAGATCGCCCTTGTGGTGCCCCGTCCAAACGATCCTATCTTTCATCCATAGCCTTAATTGGGGAACAATGATTTTGTATCAAGTTTCGATGTTATTAAAAAAAAAAAATATTGAATATTTTCAAATCTAGTGGATAGAACATATTTTACACTTTTTGATAAGATTTTATGTACTGCGACAAAACTATTGCACTTGAGAGCAATAAGAAGTTGAGGTATTATCATCTTCTACGTATAATAATGGGGGAGGGGAGATATAATCAGCACCCTGCGGTGCCATGCCGAGCACCACTTTGCAGTGACAGTAACTGACAGAATTGACAAACAAATGATGGTACAGTTAACTCTCGTTAATCCGAAATGCAAGGGACCCCCAAAAAATGATTTCTATGTATAAAAATTTGCATTAACCAAAAAACTCATTTTCCACGAAAATCATCACACTTCCCGGTTGGAATTGAAGCAATTTCGTATTGCAGGCGAGAGAAAGCTATGCCACGTTTGTGATAAACCGCTTCACTGATCGTGTGTACGGCTAGCCGATAACGCACGAACGTTATGTAGCTCGCTTCCATTGGCGCTCGGCCATCTTAAGTGTGACAAACGAGTGTTTCGAGCATAACATGAATCTGGTGCTCGTCAAGGTCAAAGCGCTCTCGGACGACTCACTCGAAGCGGCGGAGAGCTCATCTGGCTTCTGCTTGTTCTTATGCGCCAAATAAAAGTGATGAAAATTAAGAGAATAATAATCAATTGAAAAAATTCACTTGAACTATTTCGAATTATCCAATCCGAAAACAGTGCTAAAGCAATTAAAGGGTCAAAACATTAGTTCAAATTACAGATTACCTGAAATTCGGATTAATCATAATAATTAACTTTGAAATGCCTTTATCTTCAGTCGAGGACCGACTTCCAAGTTCAAAATATGTAAAATTTTGGATTAACCGAGTTTGTATTAACGAGGGTTTACTGTACAGCTTCACTTTCCTCAGTTTACGAACCTTTACCAAGCTTTAGCTTTACATTTTACTTAACTTTGTCTGGCTAGAAGCAATTGACGCATTATGAATTCACCCATCCTCTGCTGACTAGACCACGACCAGTAAGCTAAAACTTCATTTGATTTTCTATTTTGTACATCTGTTACAATATGCCTCGTCTTACTATTAGCAGTGTGTGCCACAAAGTGTTGCTCAGCATGCTGTTGTACTGTAGGCCCTACTCTCATTTTCACTTTCTCCTAGCAGCTTAGAATATAAACTAATCTTAGTAATCTGGAGTCATCAAATTCTCTTCATTCAGTTGAGTTTACTGCATTACAGATCTCATAATCGAATATCATACTAGGTATTTCAGAGAGACCCCGAAAGTTTCAAAACCCCACTATATGCATTTCAGATCATTCAATATAATATCACACAATTTCAGACAGACCCTGGCAGTATCACAACCCAGCTACCAGGATTTCATCGTATTTCAGATCTCTAAATCAAATATCAGACTGTATCAGAGACCCTGACAGTGCTGCAACCCCACTTCATAATTTGGTAGTGTGGGTAAAATCTACAAAAAAACTGGACTCAATTACATTTTACATACTATTTAAAACTACTGTATCACGCAGTCAAGCCTACCATCAGGCCTATTTCAAATGCGTTTCTCACAAAAATAGCTCAACTTTTCCCCACACACCCTACGAGATTTTTGAAACATCAACTGTTACAACTATTAGACTTACTGTTTCGAAGGGCCTGGACCTTTGTCATGAGTCTGTTGTAACATAACCCTGTAATCTTCAACAACTGCCTTACCAGCTGATTTGGCAGTTGTTTTCACCAATCCTTTAGGTGTGAAATATTTAACGTTGCTACTAGCTGTGAATACATTACCAACTGTGTAAAGAGTATCTCCGGTGACTTGACCAGCTGGCTGGCCATACTTGTACTCAACAATCTTAACAGTATTGTTGGCAAGACACGAAGCCAAGATAGCTGCCGAGTTTTCAAGACCAGCATAAACAGTTCCAAATCCCTCGACCGCACCAGCAGCTACTTGCAGAGCGCCACCCATTTTATTGGCTGCCTCTTGTTCGCTAAGCTGAGTGGTGCTGGAAAGAAGGCGAGTGCCTTGCCGCTGAATGTGTGGCGCCAAATAGCGTCCAAGCGCCATGGTGGCACAACCAATTTTTTGTGCTAGAACAGAATAATTTGAAAACATGAGACTAGTACTCGATTTGGTTTTTTAAAGGAAATTTTTGATCTCTCACAACAAGTAAAACTCGTTATCAAAAATGTAAAACTGTGATCTGTTAACGTTCTTTAAAACAATTCTTATTAACAAATAAGTTTCTTGCGCTAAATGACCTCGCTGTCGATGCGCCTTAAAACTCTAATATTCATTCATTCAATAAGTTTCTTGTAAAAATTGAACCCCACAAAATTGAAATGAATTGTGTGTAAAATAAGATAGTTGTACCGGTCAAGTATGAGAATAAAAAAAACAATACTTTATGATCTGGGGTCTATCACAACCTTCTCAATGATCATTTCTATTTTTCTCAATGATCTATTTCTCACTGGTTCTATAATTCACTGTAGCTACGGATGATACAGTACTATAGGCAAAGACCTTAGTATCTAACTTCGTTAGAAGACCTAAAACTAAGCCTTCTAAGCGGCGACAGAGCGATGCTAGCGCACGTATCGTAGTGGAGTGAATTATTCTCTAGGCGGGCCAGTTGGAATGATTACCAGAATGATTTTTTCTCACACCTTCTTGGATCCACATAATTATCCAACTAATGTTTCTTTCAGAACTAGTATATTTCATGATTCATCAATATGCCTAGGCCTATAGTTCCATCATGAGTGGTCGAGACAACGCTATCTGTTATATCGCCGAGTGTTTTAATTATGTAATCAAGGCAAAAGTGAAGTAATTCTTCAGATTCGGGGAGAAACGGGAATGTAAGTACAGCCTAGGCTTGACCAATTGAAATATCTGTTCATTCGTACGTATCCATACTACTCATAACTTATCAGGAATATTTCTATGAATGATTCACAACACGATAATCACGTCAGTTCGGTGTTATACGCATTGAACATATTGGTGGTAAAGCAGATATCTCTCTTCTAATTCACTCCACGGAGACAGGTAGCACTAGTGAGCAATGTCGCCAAGCGTTACATGGTAAACAAGATCAGTTTTAGGTCTTCTAACGAAGTTAGATATTAAGGTCTTTGCTATAGGCCTACAATGAAATAAATAATGATGAAGATAATGAATATTGCAACTATGGCGACGAAGGAGTTTGTTCTTGTGGCTTGACTAATTTAAATGTACTATAATTAAATATCAAAACAAATAATTAATTTTGACAATATTATATATTTATTAAATAGGTCTATGTAATATTATAATATGTATGATATAGTATAGTAGTAGTAATTTGTTTATCAGCAAAGAAGCTATTTACATACATGTTTATACAATTTTCACATAACATATATCGAAGCAATTTTTATAATAATATATATCCATCAATATAATGTGAATCATAAAATAAAAACACATCAAGTATTTAATGTATATAACTTCTATAGTTGAATTATCAACTAGTCCACTTGATCCCAAAAACCTTCTTTCTCATATGGTTTTGGGATCAAGCCTCCGTATTTGATTACTCTACAGCAATTAATTCTAAATGTAGTTGCATTTCTTGCATTTTTATTCTTGCGTATTCTTGCAATACGACTAGGAATTCTATTGAAAATCCTCATTCCTTTGTGGAATAAGAAGTTTTCTTCAGTGCAAGAACGTTTTCTATCAACAAATACATTCTGACTATTTCTTAAATTATATTCATTATTGATCGGCCTGTTCTGAACCCATAGTGCTCTTCCCTTAAGGGGGTAGCCCCAGCATGAAATTTATTTTTGGCCAAAAAAATTATTTTCATTTTCTTTGAAGTAGGCCTATTGTTAACGATTATTCAGAAAATTCGTGACCGCAGCTCACATATATTTTTTTTTTTATATATCAAGATTTGAATGCAACACAGACAGTAATGCGTACTGTGCCTATTCGTATTAAGTAATGAAACTTCAGGTACGTTTTCCCAAGAACTACGTTTTTTCTGACCTGTAACAACATAACTCAAAAACTACTGTTCTGATTTGAAAAAAAATTGTTTCAAAATGTGTATTTTTATTGTCATTATCGTGTGAAGTAAAACTATGGAAATAGTCAGTACATATGAATATCCACATGTGAATGGGTGGCTCCAAAATCATATATAATCTGTATTAGATATGAAATGATTGATTTTATAACTAAAAATTGCAATAGATTTTTTCTGGAGATTCACACGATAACAGTGTGTATCACGAACAATATCCACTAAAATTCAACAAGATGGATGCATTTACGAAATATAAACCTTGTGATTTGTGGCTGCATGTTTTGTATTTTTGAAAAAACATAACATTACTCAAATTATATTAAAATTATCATTTTTATTTTTTTCCATATTTTTTTTTTTGATTATGTGTGAGCAATAGAATGATGGATATAGTGTGCAAGTTTCAATGATTTATGGTGGTTGGTTGAGCGGGAAATAATTCCTACATTTAGTCCTAATTATTCTATTCCATGCTGTGGCTACCCCCTTAACATGGGTTCCACTAGCACTTGCATCCTTCTTTCAATAATTCGTTCATACAGCTTGGCTGCCTGGCTCATCAGCGTCACTCCCCTGTAATTCTTTTCAACTTTTTAATTGTAATTTAAGGCAGAAAACAATGGAGCTAAGAGAAGAGTTGGAAGACCAAGAGAAAGGTGGTAGGAGGAAGTCAAGTTCGGGGTAGTCAACCGAGGAGAAAAATGGGAAAAAGAGGAAGACGAGAGATGGTGGGAGAATAGAGAACGATGGAGGGAACTAGTAGGAAGAGAAGAAGAAATAGAGGATAGGCCTAGCAGTAGTGAAAAAGAGGAGGAAGAAGTCGGAACTGGCAGGAACCGATTGATATGAGAAGTCTGCCCTAGAAAAACTGGTGGAAACACCCCCTGGCCCAATTTAATTGGTCATCTGGGTTTGAGATATATATATATATATATATATATATTCATTATCAAGTGTTCATTAAATACTATTTTGTTACAGATGTCATAGGCCTATGTATGTAATATTGTAATATGTAATAATAATCTCAACATTGGAAAATTACAAATTTAAATACAAGCCAAAAGTAAAAAAATGATCGAAAATGATGCACCTAATGATGCATTTGAAAAAAACAGTAGTCATTTTTTCAGTCCTGAAAAAATTGTAACATAAACTAAAAAAATCAACAAAAATTTACAAAAATGTAGGGTGAAAAAAAAATGTTGAAAGATAGGCTTGAACAAATTTTAGGAAAAAATCCACCAAAGTTTTGTTAAAATTTTCACCAATATTTTGAATGAATTATAGAAATTTTATAATGCGCACAGCGATCAATTTTAAACTTTTCATTCTGAAAATCTTGATAAGATCTATTGAATTGCCCACCTCACATTAAGAATAGTTATTATTCAATACTATAGTTTAAACTTCCTTGAACAAGATGGAGATACATAGCATGTATATGCTAAGGTATATGCATGTATATGCATGAAGGTCTGCCATTTTTGGTAAAAGCGCATCAAAACACTTTCAATGGGATGCTAAAAAAAAAAAATCAATTATCCTTGGCAAGAAGCATTTAGGCCTATAATTAAAAAAGAAGTATAACTACAAAAAATAAAATTGGTCGCGACAAGTTATATGACGGTATTATTAAATTTAGTATGTTTTTCAATGAAATTTTGAATAAATTTTTTTGAATGAATGTTCACAAAAATTTTGACCACAAAATCAACAAAAAAATAGAATATACTTTCCAAAAAAATTGAATAAATCTTTAAAAATACAAGAAAGTTGCCTAATATTTTGACAAAATTTTATCCACAGCAATATTCTGAAAATTTAAATTTATCAATATAAAAAAATCAATTGAAAGTTGTAGAGGAAATGTTTAGCATTTTTTTGTTATTTTCACCGCACTCGGTCCAAATTGTAAAGATTTTTGTCGGCATAATCTAGTATCACCTCGGGTCCGAGTAGGTTCAAATGCAAACAGTATCCCAAGAATTGCACATGTTTTCATTTTTTCAAATGAAAATCGTACTACTTATACATTTCTCATCTTGGAGGATAAGAAATGCTTGTTCTATTAGCACAGCATGCGGAATTTAATTTGACCCTGAAATACACATGCTATTTAACCAACTATTATCTATTCCAGTGTTTTGGTCCACTTGGTAACAGTTCAAGGCAAAGCAAGTGTTTGTAGATAACACAATTTTTGGCTCACACATTATAATTCGGCCTAGTTTATTCTTTTACCAGTTCTATATATTTTAAATATTCCTTGGGAAGCATAAACAAGTTGATCCTGCATACAGGCAGGAGTCGTCAGTTGTATCCAGATGTCAGCGAATCACCCTAGTATTCACTTTCATGATTGAGGGAATCTACAGAAAGTTTTGTTAGGATGGACATTGCAGAAATCAACCCTAGTCTCCCAAATGATGATTTACGGCACTAACAACTGTTCAGAAATTGCAGTAGGCCCAGTGGTCGAATTGGGAAATTTCTTATGGGGTCACTCGAGTCACAAAAGGAAGCGCCAAAAGAATAAATGAAGGGGGGGGGGGGGAGAGGGCACAAAGCCCTGCAGGGAAAATGTGAAATCATGTTTTTTTATCCTGTTTCCCAAGTTTTGGGAGTCTGTAGGTAGTCATACACTATTTTACTATATGTACTCGAGTATTTTATAAACTAGGCAAACGCGAAATATGCGTTGTAAGATGAGAGAGATATCTGAATAAGGTATGATAACAGTCCTACATTTGCTACTTTATCGACTCTGGTATTCTACACACTTTGTCCTTCATTTAATTGCTACTTTATCTTCTCTGGTGTTCTACACACCTTGACGAATATGAAGAATATTTAATGCTTGGGCAAATATCGAATCTAGGAAGCAGTGAATCTTGGCTCATTTCCATATATTTGATCTATGACTATCAATATCGTAACGGGATAAGCAACACGGTATAAGTCCTATCCTTTTAACATTAGGCCGTTTTCACCATGATGGAATCAGCGCGCTTTCGTGTACATTTGTGAGATTCGCAATTTGAAATAAAATCGTACGTATTAGGCTCGTATTTCAATATATAGTACATTGTTGTACAATTGCATTGATTTTAATCTTTCTCGTAGATGATGAGTAATTATCCAGTTATCAAATGGTAAATATAGCAGTAGGGCTCTTGACTAGGGGACTAAATGCTTTTATAGATGTATTTTAAATTTAGATTGGCTAATTCAAATGAAATTCATCCCAATATTGTTTGATGCAGTTGGAAAGAGCTGGATTCACAGATTGCATTACATCTAATACTTGTATAGATCAACATACAATAATACCAGCAAATCATCATAACATTTGTAAGGCGGCATCCCTTTGATATACGCATGGTGAGAAAGGAAACCGCCATGTTGCTTATCCCGTTACGTTATTGATAGTCATAGATTTGATGTATAAAAACAGTTATTTGAATTTTTTTCTTCGAAACGGCTGGTTCGAATTTCTTACAAAATGATGGTTATGTGTATCATTTATGTTTGAACACTCAGAGAAAATTTTGTTTCTTTCGGAGAGGTTTCATTTTTTCAAATACGTATTCTCACCCAGCCTAATCTTATGGGGTTTTTAAAAATTTTGACATATTTCTCAAAATCTTATCGACCGATTCATTCCAAAAACTATACAGTTCTAAGTTGTAAAAGTTGGCCCGTACAAAAAAAGTTTCATGTTGATAAGTCAAACCATGCGACCTGTGCAGTGCCCACAAACAAACAAACAAAAAAAAACAAAAAAAACACAGACAAAGCTCCATAAAAGTGGGATGGAATCTTCGCTACGCTCATCTAATTAAATCAATTGTTAGGATAGGTTTTACATATAATGAAGCGAGGAGGAACTAATATTTTGTATATAACATAACGATGAGTCACCGTCTCTCACCGGTGAATTACAGCAAAATGTGCATGTTTCTCTCAAAAGTAGGCCTACTGCAAGACTGGTAGACTGGACTATGATAAATACACGCAAATTACGCAAGTAAAATGCTAGATTTTAAAATAACTGTGTTAATAAACTATTAATTAATAATCAAGATACTATATAGGAGCCGCCCACGGTAGCTCGGTCAGCTGAGGCACCGCTTCAGAAACTGAAGTCACAGTTGGACGTGGGTTCGAATCCCGCACAAGGCATGGGTTTTTGTAAATGTCCTTTCACTAATCTTCCCTTCATACATTCATAATCACCTGCTCATTCGTACCCCCGTATAACCTAGCTGTTGGTGGGGTCGTTAAGCAAACAATAATCAATCAATCAACTATATAGGAGGAAAACTAATAACTGGAATGGTATCAGTTTTAAAACACGTAAGAAAAATATAGGAATAGAATAGTAAAAAAACATTATTTTAGGGGGGATGGTGTATGCCACCTTTTCTCTTTGGGGAGATGGTGTAAGCAATGTTTTCTCTTTGGGGGGATGGTGTAAGTGACTATTTCTCTTTGGAGGGATGGCATCCCCCCGAATCCCCCCCAATTCGACCACTGAGTAGGGCTAAACTGTATATTTTGTATTTGTATTTGTATTTATTTACGGTTCTATGAAAATATGATCACATGTATAAACCAAGTCAGAATTAAAAATAAGAAGTCTACAAATCGTGTTAAAATGCAATGTAACGACGTGAATAAAAATGAATGAAAATTGTTGAGTATTAAAAATAGTTATGTTAAATGTCAAGTCATTAAGAGTTAATATATTCATCTACACTGTAGTAAGATTGTTTGATAATTGGTATTTATTGAGCGTGCTGTTAAAAAATTGTTGTTAGCATTGATTCCGACTGGCAGGTGGTTGAAGAATCTTCTTCCCGATTGTATGATGCTCTTGGTAGGGGTGTCGGCGGGTACCCAGGTCGGGTACAGATACACCACTACCCGACTCCAATATTCCTTACCCGGGTACCCACCACTTTTCACAACGCGAGCTTTTGTTCTTCATTTCCACTGACAAATAACTTTTAAGCAAAGCGCGCTTGTGTGACGGGAAAAACAAAAGAATTTAGGCCTCCTCTACTACTCTCTAGACCATAGATATCACCAGTCACATCTGGCTCGCACGTGCTGCTTCCTCCACCCCCTTTCAACACTCTGGCACTCGTAGCAACCACAGTTCCAACACTTCTGCATACTGCTTAAACACATGGCCCTTTGTTTACAAAAAAGAGGGACATGCCACATTCACTCAAGTTGACTCAACCAATGTGTTTGGGTAGATTATGTTGTGCTGAGGGGTATCAGATATGATATGAGCAGACTATTTATAGTTGCAACATTAATAATGGTAACCTAAAGATGGTAAATAAGACGATAAAATACATTTAAATGAAAAGTAGATAAGCATAGTTAAGATTAAAAAAAAATTGATTACCCGGGTAATGATGACGGGTACCCGACTTCAAAAATTGCTACCCGCCGACATCCCTAGCCCTTGGCCATTGGCTTTGCCGAAAACCTGCAGAACTATGCAAGATTATATGCAAGATTATATATATATAATATATATATATATATATATATATTAGTGATGACATCGATTCTCTAGGCTCCAGAATCAATTAAAAATCAATCTTGAGAAAAAAAAAGAAAAAAAAGTTCCTCAAAAAAGGTTCTTTAAGCTTTTTTTTCCAACCTTCCCGCGGCGTTTTAATGTGAAAAATAGCTGCTAGAGATTTCTTTGAACTGTACTGTACCATTAGGATATTTCTGTCAACGTTCGGCTGTCTGACGTAACCGAAGGGATAGCTTGTGTCCAGATAGTAAAATCTCAACAATACAAAATAATATGGTCAACGAAATGAGCTCGTATTGGGATGTGAAGAAGTACAGCACTAACCCCCCCCCCCCCCAAAAAAAAATTTGAAAAATATATATATTTTTTTTTTGAAAAATCGATTTTTCGATTTGAGAATTGTTTTACATTAGGATCGATTCTGAATCAATTCTCGATTAATCTATGTTATCACTAATATATAATATATATATATCCACCAAATCACTATATTACATTTCACTCATCAAGTTATGGCTAGAGGTGTTTGTTTTTCGCAAGCCATGGAATCGTAAAATGTTGTGTATCATGATTAAACAACAATTGATATAAAGTTTATAATAAACACGTTTCAAATTATGAGTCAATTCATATAATTTCCAAGTCGTAAAATATACCTAAATTCGCTCATAGCACCGGAGTCAACTTGAAACTGCGAAATATTTCACAGAAAACATGTTTATTGAATGTTTATCATGAAACATCTTTTTTGATTTGACCCGTAGCCTCGTAGGAATGAATCGAAGCACATTGGTTAGCTGCTCCAAGCCATTCTGCCCGTGCGTGCCATCTGCCTGTATGCGATCTGACCTTGACGTTCACGAGACTATGAGCTCGAAACTTTTTCCCAAGCGAATCGGGTCATTTGACGAACGTGCGTCGTCGGACCTAGCCGAGTATACATGATCAGCGAGGATACCATGGTGAGAAACCTCTCAACGGTTTGTCAAACGTAGTCTCGGCCGGTTGCCCAACTTTCTTTTGCACGCAATACAAAATTGACTAAATTCAAACTGGGAAGAGTGATGACTTAGGTTGAAGAGGAGTGTTCTGGTGAGTCCAAATTTTATGAATTTTATTTTAATAGAAATCATTTTTTGTAGGTTTCTTCCATTTCGTTTTAACAATAGTTAACTTGTCAACTGTGTACCAGTACCTGTGAACTTATTTACTGTTTTTCTTTTTAGAACTTCATGAAATGTCATTTCCACATGACATTGAGCCCAAAAAACCATAACACTGCCAAAAACAGAGATTTGATAATACAGTAAGCAAAAAACAAGAAATCATAACACCATTTTCAAACCTCTCTAATTATGACTGAGTGATGTTATTAAATGAATTCTCACCAACATATCCGGTAACTTGAACAGCTGTTCCGGTAACATCTTTTGCAACTCGAATGCCTCGGCTGACATTCGGGTTGATGTAGCTAGGATTTTCCTCGGGACTAAGATGCTGAATAAGTCTGGGTGTGTTGATATTCATATATCCGCTTGCTTTTTCTGCTCCCATCACGAGTCCTTTAGAAATATAGTGTGCTCCTACGTAAACAGGAAACAATATTACATAATAGTATGGATACACCAACTTCTACACTAAATTCCTGATTGGCAAGAAAAATAACAGGTTAAGTGTAATTAATTATTAGATCTGCATAGTAGATTTCCCATTTCCATACACTATACAGGAAACTTGAGGTTGAATTATAATTTGTTTGTGCTCCACATGATATGCAGAGCAAGCAATTAAATCATAGTTTCATATTTCGTACTTATATTTTCAGTTAGCACCTACTATAGTTTTAATGGTATAGTAACATAGTAACACTAAAACGGAACCTTTTGTTTCCGGGAAACAGATAACAAGGTAAGCTGCCGGTGTTCACAAAAAGGCTTAAATTTGATATGATAAATCGACAAAAGATTCAAGTTTTACACGTACAGTAAACCCTCATTAATTCGAATTCCAAGGGACCCCAAAAATCTTCCCCCTCGCCAACAGGAAGCCAACTTCGACAGACGTGTTTATCTTCAAGTCGAGTGTTTCCTCAGCAGATTTTACAACACCACAACACCAATGTCAAAATAAGATGATTACTGGGGAGTAATGCTCATCTTCGCTTGACAGTGAGTGACGGGAACGTTCACTATACCTATAACAGCGGCCAGGGTCATTTCTCTAGTTCGAATGAGCGCGAGATTCAAACGAACCGATTTTGAATTATCGAGGGTTTACTGTACGCCTATATAGATTTGTACGGTATGACATTTGTAAAATTACCTTTGACCATTCCTTGAGAGATTGAGAAACTATAGTCATCTCGACGCTTACGGTCAGATCTGGGTGACACGGTAGGGGGACTACAAATTCCTTGTAATATATCATTCAATATTTCGTAAACAGAAGTATCTGCATCTTCGGGCAAAATCAGTCCAATAGCAGAGCCAGCCAATTGTGCGTGAACATCGGGAAGAATGAAGGCACCATAGCCGGTACGGAAACAAGGTGATACTCCGGGGACTAATGGATAGATCCACTCTCCAACTTGCAAGTACGCTTGTGGACTGTTTTCTGTACCACCATCTTGGAATATACAGAAATAAAGCACAATATAGTTGTCATAACTACCAAAACGTTGAGTGCTCAAAAGTTGTGTTTAGCCAAACACATGCACCTATTCATGAAGAATACTAGTATATTTTTTCAAAATTGTAGAACTTCAATTTACCTTCTAGTCTGACAATTTTAAGCGTATCAGGTTCAGAAGCAGAAACAACACTTCCATCTGGAGTAATGAAGTAGAGGCGCACATTGTCGTGTTCGTAAAGAATCTCTGCACACTGGGCACCAGTTTCAACTTTCAGATCTTGTAATGCAGCTCCCAGCTGACTGTAGGTTTGCAGTGGCAGAAACGAGTTGACAGGTGATGATAATCCTGACATAGCTTCTGCATAAGATGGCGGTGGACAAAATGAGGAATTTATGTTCTTTTGTGCTTCCGTTATTCTACATAATACGTCATCCCTGAAAAAGCATAAATAAATGCATTATTCAGTACCGGTAACATGCAGATGGCCAACAAAAGTGCATGTAAATTTTATAGTCTTTTTAGGCTTATAATTAGTTGTTACATAAACTCGGGGTAGAGTTGCGAGTCATTATTTTCTCTCAATTTCAACCATCCAAAATTATTATTTATTATTTTTAATGCAAGTAACATTTTTCAACACTCATGCAAGAACAAATGGCTGCCAGTTTCAACCTCCTATTCGAACATAATTATTAGATCTATTCTCATAGTATGAGAAATGCCTCAAAGCTATACAAAAAATGAGATGAAACAACATGAAACAATTCTGATCTGGATAATTTCATTGATTTATTTATATTGGGTTCAACGACGCACTTTAATAATAACCAAGATAAATTGGCGTCAGATGAATGGTCAATGAGATAAAGGAATGACGAGATGAAGTTTCCTTAGGTAATGGGAAGGAAAGTGGGAAGGATGAGGTCGTGGCCTGTACTGTAAGAAGCATCCCTGCATATTCCCACAGGAAAACCACGAAAAACCCATGAAAAGATGGACAGTGGTGGAGATAGACCAGGTCTGATATGCCTCTCACCTCCTGGATCACATGAGGGCGAGCGCGTTACCAACTGAGCTGCATGTGCCGGTTCATCTAGATATTATAAGCCTAACAGAAGCCTTGGCATTGAGTTTATACTTTATAGAGTTCTGAACCCAATGACTTGAGTCTGCAATTCATTAATGAGCCTCTGGTCCTGAATTAGTGCTGTACTTGTAGAACTTCACGCATTTGATACTGTGTGCCTGCCAGCAGCATTTTTATCTCATGTTAAGGTTCACTCCTTTCACCAGGTTAAATGCAGCTTTCTGAAGTTGTATGTAAACCAAGAGTTTAGAAGAAGCCAATCAAGTTTGTAGTTTCACCTTGTTTTTTTCAATTTTTGAATCATAACGCAAGCTTTTTCCCACGTCACATCTGGATTTGTAGGACATATAAACGGCACTTCCAACGCTTTATCAAGAAGTGATAGACCACATTCGTACTTCTGAATAGCCTGAAACAATACAAAGAGGTCACTTATCAGAACAGAGTAGCTAGTAGGCAAAGATTTAATTTCACATATCTTGAAAAAAGTGGAACGAAATACATTATTGCAAAGTTTTATACAAAACTATACTTTGCAATAATGTATATTCCCACAAACAATGGGTTGTGTTAATAGCAACAAGAAATAAAAACAAGTACTATTCCTTTGAACTGTTCATCCAACAAAACAAATATTAGGTAATTTTGTATACCTACATGGTATATTACTAATTCAAGTATTTTTTCATTGGAATTTGGTGTGTTCTGATACCTTGATTAGATTTATTAAATGGAGTCTGCGCACAGCAAGAATTATCGTCATTTTCAATAGAGCTCACTCAAATATGTTGCCTTCTGACATCTGTGAAATCGCCATTGACGTGGTTATTCTTACGGCAGTTAACTGAATGAATGAATGAATGTTAGGGTTTAGAGGCGCGTCGAGGCAGTTAACTATTACTCATTTTTTTGTTCTGTGATTACTGATTGGCAACTAATTTTCTTCTCAGTACTAACAACTGTGTCCTTAAAAGTAGTGCCACGAGTGCAAGCGCTTCCTCATGTCAACTGTCATCATGTGCGGGTCTTTCAGACGTGTCTTTTTTATATATTGCTTTCTGCCGTATTGAAGAAAATGAGTATTATTGGCATATTAATGTGTGATTTTAGTGCTTGTTTTGTGATGAATATAATATTAGTAGGGTTAATAAAAGAGTATTGAAATAGCGGTGTTCTTTTACTACTGAAGCCTGAAAAATGGCGTACATACGTAAAAAAAAGCGGAGTTAGGGCGACTTACCAAATCGTCATGTAAGCGAGTTTTAAATCAATTAAATTAACCACCACTGGACTAATTTCCGTTTTAATATTCTATTATACTAGCAAGACCCCTCATGTTTCAAACATGAGGGCCAAATCACCGCTATGCCCTCCACTTCTACGCAAGATCATTTTTACACCTCACCAGCCGCTCTGCTGTGTGAACGCAATTACGTACTGCCACTCCTCCCCCCTCCAACCACCCCCACCCCTTCCTTCCTTTCCTCTTAAAACCTCTGTGGCCATCCTCCTTCCTTCCCCCCCTCACCGCTCCCTTCCGCCCCTCTCCCCCTTTCTCTCAATCTCTCTCTCTCTCTCTCTCTCTCTCTCTCTCTCACTCCTCACTCACTCGTTCACTCACTCACTCACTCGTTCACTCACTCACACACTCACTCACTCACACACTCACTTACTCACAGACTCAACACATTCACTCATACATTCACTCATACACTCACTCACACTCACTCACTCACTCACTCACACACTCACTCACTCACTCACACACTCAACACACTCACTCATGCACTAACTCACACACTCAACACACTCTTTCACTCAACACACTAACTCACTCACTCACACACTTAACACACTCACTCACACACTCGCATAACCACCCACTCACACACTCACCCACTCAACACACACACACAATAACCCACCCACTCACTCACATTCACAGCACATTCACGAACAACGTGAGGACGTTTGAATATTCTAGATGTTAGAACCAGCCCACTGCACATGCGTCATTGTCTTCAAACTGCGCCACCCAGTCTGCTTCCCTTCATTTATTCCACTCTTCTCACCCCTTCCTTCCTTTTCCCCCCTCCCCAATCCAGCCGACCCCGCCTGCGCCAACTCTCCATCCTCCCCCCACCCCCTCACTCTTTAAAGAACCAATCACGTTTGAGAATCAGCGTTTAACCGCACTACACATACAGATCACCGTAACTCTTATAGTGGAATATAAAAACGCTTCTAATCGCGGGTTATGATTAATTTTGTTTTTTGTAAGCCTCTGAAAATTGCTTATTGGTGTACAGGCCTATATACCTTCATATCAAAATAATAGTAGAATAGTAGAAATAGTAGAACAACACTTACACCAAAAGAGCATCATATGTAAATTACTTTGAAAGAATTGAAGGTAATTTTACTGATTAACGTACCATGGCCAATTTTTGTCCTATGTTCGCATTTTTGGTGTTTTCTGATAGATCTTGTTCATATCTATGGTGTGTAGTTTGGACATTTTGTATTTTGTTTGTTTTAATATGTTTTTTACTCCCTTGAAGTTGATGCTTTGTGATCTGACTAAGATGACAAAGGTGGACAGTAGGTTAGGTTAGGGTCAGGTTAGTGCACAAACCTCGCGTGTACCGCCGGCAGGCGGAACGGAGCTTATATACTTTAAAAAAAATGAAGAAAAAATTGAAAAAATGGCGTGGTACGTTTATCAGTAAATTTACCGAATTGAATAATAACAATTTATACTCGTGCACAGACTCCATTAAAAAATTCAAAATTCATCAGAAAATACCAAATTCACAAAAAATACAAAACTTGGCAATTGTATACAATTTTAATTGTTTTGGCCATTAGAGGCCTAAAGAAAGTAAACCCGCTTTGGTTAGACCTATTTTCCTTTAAATTACTCAAAATATAGGCCTACTAGTGATATTATTGACTTTTTAATAACTACAGTACATTGTAATACACTCAACAGGTAAAAAAAACAAGTGGTCGAGGTCCAATTTTGTAACTAATGTAACAAGGAGGTGGGCCATTTTGAAGTCGACCTCGAGTCCTCGACCTAGGTATTGAGTTTATATATTTCGGCTAAAAATTACGCCCTTCATTTTACAATAAGCATTACATGCAAATGCTGGACAGACATGCCATTGGCCTAGAGTCCTAGACCTTTAAACTCAGCTATAGTGGTGCTATTACTTCATCATAATTGCCGTCTTCTTCAAATTTGATGGCCTTTTCAATGATCAAATATGCTTCATTGTGATTCTTCTGTAATTCTTGATAAATCTGTGACCAGTCTTGCTGAATGCTAGAATTGTTAGACATAATAAACTGATACACTCTAAGCCTACGGTCCTACAAATACGAATAGGCCTACTTCACAGAGCTCGCACTTCTTGTGACTGACATTCACCTCGAAATGTGGCACATGTGATGTGACTTGCAAAACATTCAGCGTGCTGGCAACCTAACGAAGAGAGATATTAAAGAATTTGAGTACGATAACATAATATTTGCTTCTTTATAAATCAAGTGAACCAAGTTTCAATTTTCATTGAATATTTTAACATATAGTAATGTGTGATTGATTATTAAATACAATGAAATAGAGCATGATAAATATGTAGCCGTTGGTAGTTTGCACTTGACAGCTTGCATGACAGCGTACTACAAACACAGCTGTCTTACGAAAATCTTTCGTTTGTACATAATTATTAATTTATTACACTTCAGCTACGGAGTTTGAATCTGGTATGTTTAGAGATTAACATCACTCTTGTCAACTGAGTTAGCTAACATGTATTTGCTGCATCCTAGCTATAGTGATTTGAAATTATGCGTAAGGTCTAAAAGTCTAACGGAGGCAATTGCTATGCTGGCCGAGGCCTGTTGCACAGAATTTTTGGACCTCGTACTTGGTCTATACCTCTCTCTCTATTTTCATATCAGCTATACAAACACTAGCTGTAACTATTAGCAGTTTCGCACATAGTATAATACTAGGGCCTAGGCTAGGCCTATTAGCCTCTGAAGCACTGATGGCCTGAAGCATTGATTTTATAAGTTTACAAAATCACCCAAAATACAAAGTTTAAAACTAAATCAGTGCTTGAAGCAATTGAAGCAATAACTTTGATGTTCAACTCGAGTCATTTGAAAGTATTATTTGCAACCTACGTAGGCCTACTGTGGATGGTCAGCTGCAGGGGCAGATCCAGGACATAATTATATTCATGGGGAATGGGGAGGGCAATTTCAGTTTTGAAAAGAGAATGCCATATGAGAACAGTTGTGCAACGACCCGTTATCGCGAAGCCAGCGATCCACGGGGAGCCAAAGGCCCCCTTTTGGCTTTATAACGTTCTAGGCCTAGCGCGTTTCAGATTTAAGGTTTAGATGCTGACATCATTCTACTTATGGAATTAAAAATGGTGCCAAAATCAATATTTGTAGCTGCAGGGTCATTTTGTGTCATTTCAGCAAGCACTCAATTGTGGAAGTGTCTAAATTCGCACAGTACTACTTTGCGAACAAGAACCTAAGACGCTGTATTCTCAAAGTAAAAAATGGCCGAAAAATTGCAAAACAGCGAAAAACCCGTGAGTTATGTGGACAAAGTCAGGTTGCGGACAGTAGGTTAGGTTCTTGAGGTTAGGTTAGTGTCCAAACCTCGTGTATACCTCCGGCAGGGAGAACGGAGCCGGGTGCTAGTTGCACAATTTACTTTGCAAATAACGTTTTCGGTCCTTGTTCGCACAATTTACTTTGCGAATAGAGTCGGCCCTCAATTGTACGCCCCCAAAAATAAATTTTGCCACCTGGAAGCTGCCCTCTTTGCCTCCCCCTAGAAACGACCTCGTCGTTATTATCAACGTTGTGTACAAAAATTGTTTCACAACCTGAAAGAAGCAAGGTATCGGTAGTGTTGTTTGTTGATTCTTGTTAACTAAACTACATAGGGGTACTAGATCTGACATTTTGAAACAGTACGTCAAATTCGTTTTCAATGCAATTATGTAAAATGTGGAATCGTAGGCCTAGCATAGGCCTACATATATAGCCTCAAACGATATTTATATTTTCTTCCTTCTCTCTTCCTATTTTCTTTTATTCTTTCTTTCTACTCTTTTTCGTCCATCTCTATCCGTCACTGGTCAGCTGTAGCATAACGTAGTATATAATTAAGTCAATAGCTGTAGTCTTTAGCAGACCTAACCCCACTGAGTAGACCATACCTGAACTAGGCTTAATTGATCGATGCTTTAATGCTTCTTTATAACTAGGCAAACGCGTTATTGTGTTGCCGCGTTGATGGATGAGCTGGAACATATCAACTTATCTTTGGATTGGTTATTATATATATATTATATATTGGTTCATTATCAGATTAAAATTCCCTGAGAATTGAAATTCTCTCGGATGAAATATTTTTCCTGAATTTTTTTCTCTGGGTTATTCTTATGGGATTTTTGAAAACTTTGAAATGAGTTTTCTCAGAAGTGGTTCAACCGATCACGCCTCAAAACTATACAGTATCGAATTAGATAATGATACTTGTGTGTGCCAGGTTTCAATTAATTTTGAATTTTCGTCTGACCTGTGGAGCGCGAAAAAAAAAAAAACAAGTCCTTTTTTTTCGGGTATAGTGAAATTGAGTCTTCGCTTCGCTCATCCAAAAATTGAAGTGAATAAAAATAAGCTTACCCGAGTCTGTGACGAAAACCCCTCTATAATTTTTATGAAACAAAAGACACCAAATAGTAGGTTAAAAACACCGTCGCTAGATTCAACTTAAATCGGGAAAGTGTTACATATTACTGCAGCAGCCTTCACATGCTGGTGAAGGCACCATTAACGCACTTAATACTTGGATACTTTTAGGACACCACTTTGATAAGTTATCAATCACATTATGAAAGAAAGTATCCCTGCTGGGCATCGAACTGTGGACCCCAGGAACGGGGATCAGCCGTGCTAACTCAAGTGCTGAAATGATTCACGTTGTTCACATCTACCATAATACTAACATCGTAACGTGCGTAATATCGTAACGCGGGACGGTAACTGAGACATGTCGTGACAACGAGTACAACTATTTTGATCTCCTCCATTAATCCACTAGACAGATATAAGATCTATTTTGATTTACAACCTGTTTTGACTCGAACGATTCAGTGTATCATGTTAAACATGAAATATTCAAAGCGTTTCAAGTTCAATCGATGAGGCTATAAACCTCTTCCCAGCTATGTGAGTGTGATAACCGTAGTCCAAGAAACTCTGTCTCCTAGCAAATGCAAACAACATATTAGTACCGGTATCTTGAAACTGAAAATCTTATCTGCAAACTGTATTCAGTGTAACCTCTATGCATCGTTCCCAGATCCATCGTTTTCCTGCAAGTATCACACATTTTTTCCCACCCCACTCCCATATAACCAATGCTAAATTTTCTGAGATGGATTGTTTTATTTTCCTGGTCTCTTGAAAAGTGATGGATAGAGGTTCCACTGTACTGCATATACCTTTATTTAGGGCACATTATAAGATGACCAACATCTTGAACAAGGAGAGTTGAATTCAGCCTCTACCTAGCTATATAGGCCCAGTAAAAATAATCTCAATTTAATCATTTTGCAGTGGATGCTCCACCGACTGCTGCATAGGTCATGCTACTTTCAACCTGATTTGATATAATGGTTGATCTTTGATTCTATAATGGAAAACATTGAAAAAAGACCTATATTGATTGTCAACAACTAGTTATAAAGATGTTTTGTCAATCATATGAAGTTGGGGCACAGCAACATGCTACTAGGCCCACAACACTGCGGTGGAAGGAATGGATTCCATTGATGTCACAGCAGGTGAGCCCGAACTATCAACACCATAAATTTAACACACATACCAAGTTTATTAGGCATACCGTTGGCTTATATATTTTCTTTAACATGAACGCAAAATTACGTTGTTGTCGACGCACCTGTAAACCTTAACATCCATTCATATATTCTTCCGATGTGCTTGGTTTTTGTAGAGCTGTGTCTTTATGTATTACATTGTTGTAATCCGTCTCTTGTTATTTCAGCTTCGTCTTCGTAATTTGATTCAAATCATTGCTTTCAACGTGAATCCAGATGACAAGGATCTGCTCAGTAGTAACACACAAGAATCCAACAGAATTGTACGATTAGTTAAATCTAAGAATGAAAGAACAAAACATTCATTTTATTACACTCTACACTTGACAACAATGTCGGCACCTTTTTATACCAGTGAAAAACTGGATAATGAAAACCCAAAATGGAATGAGATTGAAATGGCTTTTTTGACAAATCATGTACACGCAGCTGTTACTGGTAACTATATATTTCATATTGAACTACAGCTAGTGCTTTGTACGTTTATCTGATGAGCAAACAATTTATTTATTTATATTGGGTTTAACGATGCAACCATGTGGTTTTTGATGATGAGAAGGAGTTGGTCATGGCCTGTTGTTAAGGAAACATCCCAGCACAGAGAGAAACCACGAAAAACTTCTGTCAGGATTTTTGACCAGAGTGGGAATTGAAGTGAATCTCCTGAATGACGGTTCAGTGTACTAGACACTCGACCACCAGTCTCAGTAGCAATAATTGTTTCTTTTCTTTGAGCACTTCCAATTCAGTTTAGGTCAACTCCGAACATCATGCCCATGAAGCAGGGTTTCCAATTCTAATTTTTTCTTGACCTCCGACACAATTTTCCCAACTGCCCAAGTATTAACCTAAAAAAACATAGCTGTTCACAACACCGTTTCGGTACCAATTCTTAACTTCAACTTTCGTCGGCCGAAATCACAATTTTACCGGGAGTTACACTGCTATTGTGATTTGTGTACTTCCGGTTGTTGGGATTTGTATCGAACGACCGAAAAAAAGAATCGACTCATGAAAATATCGATTCACCTATCCATAAGAAAAAAAATTTCAAACATCACCACACTTTTAGAGTCACGTTGCTAGATTTTGTATCCAGAATTGTTATGCCATTTGAAGTTAAATTATTTATTCAGGCAGTTCAGGACAACCCGTGATTGTATAATTACAATTGAGCGACTTGAGAAAAATGCGTCAAATTGTAATCTGACAGCTTGATTCCTCACATTCAAAGAAGCCCGTGAGTTCAAGCTAATGAAGGGTATGATTATGAGTGACGTCACGAAACAGGCATGACAAAAATCGTGAAATCACGAATCATGAAATCGTGTCAAACGACAAAAATTAGAATCGGAACTGGAAACCCTGCTTGAGTCATATAAAATTAAAAACTTTTGTATAATCAATATGATCAAAGTGAGTCTCGTACTAATAGCCTACGTGTACTTATTTTTTCACACTCATTACACTTCTCCCAGCAATAAAACTGATACTAGCTTTTAAACATATATAAATGTGAAGGTTTACCGTTACTAGGGTTGTCAACAATAACTGATATCGATTACGATCAGTATTTTTTAAAACGTTGAGATAATCGAGTCAGTTTCTATAATACGATATTTTCGATTATCAAAACTCTTTTTTAGCTTTGCAAAACGTCCCTCTTTTCGTTTCGCATGATTCCTCCAATCAGTGGCAAGGGCGCAAAAATATGGATTCTGTAGTATTACTCTCTGAAGCCATTGAAACTTTTATAACAACCTCAGTGTTGTACCTACCTCAGTGTAAAAACTTATATCGATCATCGTTCACATCACATCGATAATTAATCATAACAATCGATAATTAATCGTAACAATCGATATGTGATCAATATTTTTTCTCCTATCAATAAATGTATCAAATATCCAAATATCATATCGTATTGGAATTTTCAATTTATGTTCATAAATTATGTACAAATTTATGTACATAAATTTATATATTATTGTATTATTGTACTATTTATTTTATTGTACATATGTACAAATTATGTACAATTTATTTATTTCGATTTATGTACAATCGATAATTAATCATAACAATCGATAATTAATCGTAACAATCGATATGTGATCAATACTTTTTCTCCTATCAATAAGTGTATCAAATATCCAAATATCATATCGTATTGGAATTTTCGATTTATGAACATTTAAATTGAAAATTCCAATACGATATAATATTTGGATATTTGATACACTTATTGATAGGAGAAAAAATATTGATCACATATCGATTGTTACAATTAATTATCGATTGTTATGATTAATTATCGATGCAATGTGAACGATGATCGATATAAGTTTTTACACTGAGGTACATCCAGTACAATGTAGCCTACCGTATTTGTATAGCAATGCAGTGTTCTATTTCTTTATCCTCTTTCAGAGATGAAGAGTTCTAAAATTCATGAAATCTCATGAATTACAACTGCAGTGTTACGAGTTGAATTTACCCATGGTCATTTGTTGCCTGGGAAGTCGAACGCATCCTAGATCCATGATTAATGCTGGGCTTGGCTTGTGAGAGGAAGTCGAAATGGTTATGGAATACATTCTTAATATTATATTATTTATTCATTCCAGGGATTGTTGTTCGATTGTGGCTTTACCACGAAAAGGAGCAGGATAAGATGATTACCGTTTGGGGGGTGTATTTCAATGGTTTGGTTTACCTTGGACCAAAACTTTGCTCTGACCCGTCAACACTCCAACCAAATACGATAGTATTTCATATTCATGGAGGCTATTTCACGGCTGAACAATGCTTGAAGGATCCGCCGCCATGCAAGATCCGGTCTACTAAGGTTAATCTGAATCGTTCAGATATCAAGCCCAGCTATAATGTCAACACTCTACTAAGGTAGGTTATTGAATTAATTTATTCATTCAAATTATTAATCTATATATCTAAATTCTAAGAGTTTCTAGTCTTTTTATTCTTTCTGTAGTGACTAGTGACTACAGCCTATCTACAAATTTTTCTTGGATGCCAACTTTCAGGCAGTGTATTAATTACGGTAGTCCATAGGCATTCATAACGTATATTCATGTATTAACATTCTAGCATAAATACGGAGGGCTAGAATTTACTAGTACCAGTACTAACTTGTTATTACGTCCATATTTAGCTTGACATTGAATAAATAAATGAAAATACACTTTTCTTCAGGCTTCATATAAAACAACAAGCTATTAAGAAGCATGTACTGGCTGCAGCAGATCTACGGGAGAAGATATCAGTTGGTGGTTTTACTCCCAAGTCACATGAAAACGCCGTCCTTCGACGGCTGTTGAACGAAAGTCGGCCAAAGGCTCCTAAACGACAGGAAGTACTCAAAGCCAGGCAGCAAGTGGAACTGGCCAGGTTTCGAGTCGAGTTACTTGCAAGAGAGAAGGTCAGGAAGCTTGGAGTCGTACAACAATGCGTGAGAACGAGAGATGCTCTGAACGAATCTAATATGGACAGAGGTAATTAATATAAGTGACAGATTAGTGAATTGTGAAACAATTGTGAAGTTTTTGTGCTGTCCTGAAAAATTGATATTTTTTTTGATAAATTGAATAGTGATCACATATTACCTTGCAACCTTGCAATGGAATTTGAGGAATTTGAAGGAATATGGCTAATTGGCCAAAAAATGTTCACAAATAAGGATTTCATTTCTTAAAATGGTTAGTAAATCAAGCTAATTAGAGATACAGATGGCGTGCCACCACAGAGGTTTTCCGTTGTAATTACGTACATAATTAATTACGTTGAATTATGCCTTTTTTATGACGCACGCAAAAGGAAAACATGATTTCTGTGGGCGACCTAAAGCTAAATGATCGGATAAATGTATTAGTTTTTCTAGCAAAAAATGATACATCTAGCTGCTCATCTAAACATCAAAAAACATGTTCTTCTTTTGCATGCGTCACATGAACACTGCGTAATTTAACAGTCAATTTAATGATGAATTGAGCTACGTATGATTAGAGTTATGAAAGGGTAATTAACATGTAGAGCAGGGACAATACACGGACCAAGTAACAGACAAACAACAGCCGAAACAGAGACATTTTACAGACATTTCACAGACAAAATAGGGAGATTTTAGAGTCGTGACTTGCCGCCTAATTTCATTATTTTCCCGTATAACCTGGCTGTTGGTGGGGTCGTTAAGCAAACAATCGTCATCAATCAGTAAACCTTCAGTAGGGGGTATTATGAAAATAGAGTAAACATTTTGACACTTTATTTATTCACTTTACTTCATTTTTTGACACTTTGTTCATTCATCTAACAAATGCACTCATTGCATTTTAAAATGTTTCTAAATAAAATAACTCCAGTGAAACAATCTTCAGGTTGCCAAGATTGTTTGCTCTACATTATCACAATTTAGTTCAGTAGATTTTAGGCCCACTTATTTTCCTTAATTTGATTTATATTTGTTATTTTCCTTATTTTGATTTATATTTGTTCCAGGCTTGGAATTAATGAGCAAATACCAGAACTTGCACAAAGATATTGAGCGTTTAAAGGAGTGGAGGAAGAGCTACATTGATACTCGGGAGTCTTTTCTGCACACAAATGCTCAACTTACATACCGGAGAAGACAACTTATATCAGAACTAAACCTCATATATCCTATAGTACAGGTATGTACATCATTCATTCAAATGGTATATGTAGGCCTACTTTCAAATGAAAATCTAAATGGCATCTGAAGAATAGTTCGAAAAAGGTGTGTGTACTAAACTTATAAAAGGTATAAAAGGTACAGCATTTTTTCTAGCCTTCTTTTTATGACTGTCGATGAAATTTGCTCACTTGGTGCTCATGATTTTTGTTTTCAACATGAAAAATTAAAAGAGCAAAAATATTGAACATCATTCATATCTCCTCCAGATATTTTTCAGTTTATGAAATATTCTCAATTTCATTTTTGTATGTGGGCCGCTAGTGTATTGCTGAAATATTTTACACTTAGTAAATGTAGCATGCATTATTCATAATATGCAAGTTTAGTGAGATAGACCTATTTGTGTAAAATTTCATGGAAAGCTACAAACACATACACCTTGATTTTAAAATCATCCAAATCTTGGCCGTCCGGATCTACTTGTTACTTATTTTTAAATTGGTTTCACCTTTCGAGTAATTGAGAAAAGATTACCACTTTTTGATGTTTTTAAAAACCTTTAAAATGTTTTTTCGCAAAAATGGTGCAACCGATTTTATCTCAAAACTATACAGAATCAAGCTAGTTAGATGATGGTGCATGTGTAGGCCAAGTTTCAACAAAATGTGTGCTTTCGTTTGACCTGTAAAGCGCGAACAGAATGGAAAATGAATATTTTGAGTACAGAAAAATTGAATCTTTGCTTCTCTCATCTAATGAAGGCCCACATCTTTCAAAAAATGCCTTTTTTTCTATGTATGTGGTTCAGTTGTTTCAAATTAGCTTGTCTGAATTCATTCTAGTTATCTGAAAACAAGTTTTCGATCTGCGATGTTCACCTGCCAAACTCTGATGTTTTTAACGGCAATGAAGAAGTAATGACGTCTGTTGCTCTTGGTTTCGTGGCTCACCTAGTACAAATGGTGTCAATTTTTCTACAAGTTCCTCTTCGCTATCCTATCATCCACTTCAGTTCAAGGAGTAGAATTATTGATCATGTAGCAGATAAAATACCTGATAATGATAGAGAGTAAGTATCTTGATTACAGTACACGAAAGTCAAGTTTATTATGCCTATATCGGCGTACTCAAAACCAACGTAGGACAGAATTCTGTCAACAACTGTCCAAATTTCAATGAAGTCTTGAATAATTAATTTATGTTGAAAAGATTTTGGATTTTTGTTGAAATTTTTTCATTTTTTTTCTCTCTTTATCATCTTTGAAGTAGACCTAGGTAGGGTTCAGGTATATTTTTTGTTAATTATTTCATTTCTTTTTTCACTATTTAAGAAAAATGTGCGTGAAAATGTTTTCAAATTCATTTTGGAAAATTTGTTCACAACAATACCGGTATTCCTGTTGTTATTCTGAATTTAATTGAATAGAAGATCTGTAGACATTTCTTTTTATCCAATACAAGTATTTTCAAAATTAATTCCAGGATAGGCCCATCTCTTTTTATTATGAGTTTTATAATTATTCATTAATTGAAATATTACAAATTTTGATTATTATCAACGCATTGAAATGCAGCTTTTGTTGCTAGAATACATTGAAGAACTAATATGTCATGTGTACTGTAGCCAAGGAGGTTAAAATATGTAGAACCTTTGTGACAATAAATGATAAAACGTGGAAGGACCGAATAGGTGGTGCAAAGTCCCAGACTATTACAATTTGTTTATCTGAAAAGTCGTTGTTACAACTCATAAACCCTATGTGTCTTTCTAGTTCCTGCTATTGATTTGTTTCAAACCAAAATTATGCATGAATGTAGGTAAGCTGTTGGTTCCTTACTTTTGTAAGAAGTGGAAAGTTGTAGGCATGGTACTACATGAAGATATAGTAATATACCAGGTATATGAATAAGCAACTACTGTAATTGCTCAAAACTTCAAAGCAAATTGGATAAGACTATATTTCAACTCCATACAAGTTCGTAATAGTATTTATAGAACCTAACAAATTTTATTATTGTTACCAATTCCCTACTCAAGCATTTAGGCTATTTGCTGATATGTTGAACTTGTGTAAAAGCAATGCATCTAAGCAGAGCTGTACTTGGGCTTGCTAAGACATTTGGTTTCATGAAAAGTGGTTGTGATCAAAAAAATTGGGAAACCACTGGATTATATGCCTGCTACATCTGAGTTCTAGAACAGGTACTGTAATACTGCACTGTGGTTTCTGAAGTTTGTATCTTCTTTCAGGTTTCCATTATTTTCAAAAGGTAAAGATAAACTTCAATTCAATTATGGCGTATACCTATTGAACAAGAATATTGCACAGTTGAGATGGTATTGTGGCATTGCTACACGTGACCTACCTGCCACGTTACCAAACATAGCGGCTCTGCTGTTGCACAGGCCGGTAGCAAATGGGTAAATATAGAATCACTATGATAATATACTATCACTATCAAGTTACAGAGTCCATAAACCCTTTACCGTCATTTGTCGCTCTTGCCCTGACACTGAAAAAAGCTGGTTCCAGTCATTTGTTGGGCCTGCCCCAACATCAAATTTCATGCTGTTAATCTCAAAAGAAAGTAGGCCTACAGCAACGCTATCGATGAATCAATTCGTTGCACCTCAATAAACTGTTTGGTATCCAGTGAGCCAGCGTTTCACGGCCATCTGACCTTCAAAAATGCTATAAAAAGGCTGAAAATGAAACTGTCAAAATTAGAAAAGAGAATTACCACCATTCAATTTTCATATGTAGGAGCTTTAGTGATGTTTTCGACAATTTCAACTTCAATTACTCTCTCAGTGATAAGTTGAGTCTTCCAGTGGTAAATTAATTTGACCCGAAAGGTTTAATTATCTAGGCCTTAATGTGGTAAAGTGAAACAAACCAAATTGAAATTGTTTAAATATTCAATATTGATAGTTCAATCTTTTACCATTTCTGCTTACTTTCTCAGATTCGAGTTTTCTCATCGTTCAATGTCCGGGTCATCTTTGGACCTGCGTGGCTCATCTCAGAACGTTAGCCCTGTCGGTTGTTCTTTGCCGCCCGTATTTAGACGTGGAGCCGGCCGCTACGAACGAGGTCACCGCATTTCTAAATCCACGGGAAGTTCTGAAATTCCATTCTCTCTCAAGTTAACAGACTCTAACGTAGAGTCAGTCGATGAACTTGTCTTGCCAGTACCTCGTAAATTAGCAGATCCAGATGTTCAATCAGTCGACGGAATGGCCGTAATAGACAATGTTGATATCGGAAACAGTGCTTCAGCAGCAAATAATTTAAGTTATTCTTTAGACAAAGGTTTGGATGAGTATGAAGATATAAAAAAGTCTGAAGTTATTTCACGTCCAGTGTTAGGCCTAGCGACACAGCAGCGGCTACTGTCTAGTTCGGGTTTGGTTGGATCAGAACCAATTCTTACTCCAGATATGCACGAAAAGCTAGGAGTACTGGATGTGAGAGAACCAACTAGTTTCAAAGACCAAGCACAGAAGAGATTCTTACAAAGGTGGCATGAAGGAGGAGGTCCCGGGCAATTGTGTTCTGATGATGATTTTGAAGGGGTACAGAAGCACAATGTAGATTCAGACAAAGTCTTCGAAAAACAGGCAATTGAAAATTCTGTGGTGGACAACTCTAGTAATATTGATGCGGTAGTTACCTCGCTAAATAATTCATTTTCAAATGGTACTGAGCAAAATATAGCTTCAAATTCTTCCAGTAATATACGTGATAATCAAGTGCACAAAGCCGATGAAGTACATCCAGAGAAGTTAACGCAAGTGTTGCCGAGCTCACTACTATACGATGAGATAGAACAGTGTTCTTTTCGTAATGTTCAACCGAATACAGTTGAAGATAAGCCCCCGCTAAATGAACAAGTGTTAACAATAGACAATATTGAAGACGAATGTTTTGTCACTGATACCTTATCTACAGATCTAGTTCACGTACCATCAAATATCATCGAACACAAATCTATTCATGATGAACTTGGTATTGGCCTACTCGCTGCAGATGTCATTAGTGGTCACGAGGCGTTATTCGACCCTAAAAGTAATAAGCCAAG
Organism: Brachyptera risi; assembly: GCA_964007535.1. Classification (NCBI taxonomy): domain Eukaryota; kingdom Metazoa; phylum Arthropoda; class Insecta; order Plecoptera; family Taeniopterygidae; genus Brachyptera; species Brachyptera risi. The sequence goes on along the minus strand of OZ023328.1, from coordinate 32,416,299 downwards.
TATATCAGTTGCAAATAATGAAAGTCAAAAGCATCAACTTGAAAACCAGACAATTCTAGATGAAGTGAATGAAATGCTCATTAACGACAACCTCTTTGCCAGCGTGGCGAGTAGAACAGAGGCATTGGCTAGTCGTAATACTAGTTTCAATCGTGTCAGGTCTCGGAATAGTGGCTCTCTTGATGAAGGACCTTCATGATCCACTAACTTTCACTATCATTGTGGTTAAGTAAACTTGTCGATGATTCATCAATAAAAATGTAAATTTGTTGAATTTGAACAATAAATCGTAGGCAGCACTTTTGAATTGCGTAAATTCGTACCAGATAAGGTCTGTAAAGTTGTACTGTAGATAAGTATTTTCAGTACCTTACTGGTTGATGGTTAAACTCCATTGTGATATTGGAGATGTGGGTAGTAAAGTATTGTCTTTTGTTTTTTACTATCTGTTTCTATTATGCACAATCTATACCATTTCCACGTGTTTTCTCATTTGATCTGGTCCAACTGAAGAATGATATGGGTACTGCAAATGTTGATAAATCTTTGAACTGCTTAGTGATGAAAATCTTTCAATAATCGTCTGAAATGGAGTGAAACTTCGAAGCATTTTTCCCGCCTTCCCACATGCACTGTTTTCCTGTTTCTACTGTAATTTATTTTTTATTTTTCTACTGCAAGTTCCACTTGATCAATATTAGAGTTTCTTGCATGGATGTTTTTTCTGGTCCTCTGAAAAACAATAGAAGTTGCACAATAGACTTTTTCAGTGTCCATATCAGACTCCAGGTATCTAGTTGTCACAACTAATATGAGGTTGCACTGTGAAAATAATTGAGAAATCCTCATTATGACAGGTATAGTGCTCAAAAAGGGAAATTCAAAATCTCGTATTTGAGTTATCCAGGTGACAAGAGCATCCACAATATTTAGTTACTCTTGAATAGAATTATCCAAACATTTTAACTAATTTAGACGTTTGATCTGTTGTCGCAACAACAGTGACGACAGTATCTCGATAAATATAACAACTTCATATAATTATTTCCGTCGGAAAGAAAAATAGTTCTTGCTAAAGTATTTATATGAGTACTACTACTGATTTTACCTTGATAAATTCAGCTCTACATTTTTGTAAATTTCTTGGTCCATACTCTCACAGCACTTACAAATGTGGTCAAAAACCACATGTACAGGTTGTTTATTTATTTACGATGAGCTTGGCAATGCCAATGAACTATATTTATAATTGTAGTACAGAGCATCTCCCTACCAAGAGGATTCTTAGAGCCAGTTGTACAAACTGATGGTTAGTGAACTGACAGTTAGCGAATTAACTTGTTACCACCTTTGGTTGCGTATGTTGTTTTCATACTTCAACTAATGATGAACTAATTAATATTTAATCAGTTGGTACAACTGGCTGTTACCAATATGATATTAATCTATAGAAAAAATTGCCTGTTTAATCTTTTGATTGATTGATTGAACAACTTGTTTTAGGTGGGAAAATGAAGTACAGTAGAACCTCTATAGCAAGTTTCTCTTTAGTACATTTTTCACCTTGGTAAGTTTTAATCTTCTGATCCCATTCATATGCTTCTACTTGTTGAATAGTTTCTTTGGTAAGTTTTTCACTTCAGTAAGTTTTTCTGTCTGGTCCCCTGAAAAATGTATTAAAGAGGTTCCGTGTAGCCTGTACTGACACAGTAATTATTTTACGGTCTACTTTATTGTACCCAAAATAACTTCATTAGACTATGGTGAATAAGCAAGTATCAATTGCTCGTATTGAGTATGATTGCGTGAAAGTAACCGCCATTTTCTCTTGTATAATATTAAACATTTATGATTTACAATACTAAAACTATGATAATGTACTGTACATACTATGATACTAATGTATCACACTTTCTATCAATCCATAGATGTGAATGTTTTTAAGGCTGTTTTGTTTTTGTGATACTAAATAGTAGGTCTACTTGATGTATTTGATGAGTATAAAGGAAGAAAAGGGTCATTCTTTGACGTGACTTTCATTAAACTGGGCTGTATTTGGTGAATTTCATGGAAGTGATATGATATCTAAAGAAAAATGAATGACTAGTTATGTATAATCAATATGTATTTGTGCCAAGTGATTTTTCCCATAATTATTGATATAGCCTTAGGCCTATTAAAAAAGGGTTAACTATATTATAAACAATATTCAATTGAATAACTGTCAAGGCCAAGGCCTATATTGTAATAATATAGTTTTAAAATATCCATTATATTACAAGTAATTTACAAACTTGATTAATGAGACCACAAACACTACTGCAGTACTGCTATTACTTTTGTCCGAATGATCAATGCATTCATTTAGATATTGATGAAATAATAATATACTGTGGCAGTACTGTTAGGGGCACTATATAAAATAACATAGGTCTATGTACTTGACCAAATCAATGATAAGAAGTATATTCAATAAAACTGAATAACTGTGTACAAAAGAATCGTAGATATGTTTTTGTGCATGTTACTCGAGTTTATATATATATATATATATTATAATGCGGTTGTCCAATGTGTGGTATTATTAGTCGAACGATATTAGATTTGAAATGCACGTAAAATCCACAATAGTGTCATCTTAATGTACATCGACTCATCTAAATTATTTTGTTAATCATAGTCCATTCACTTGAGGATGAGATAGTTGCTTGTTGAGTGATTCTTGTACAGTATTAATCTGTACTGTGTTTGGCAGTTTGATTGAGTTGAGATTATGAACAAAATCAACATTCATCCACATAGATTATTACTTAATTTTTCATACCATGACATTGACATTAAGAACCAAGTTATAAATTATATGTTTTTTAAAACAGTAAGGCTCAGTAGGTATCATTCATTATTTAGTCTAAACCTGCTGTACATCAACTATTATTGAAATAATAAATTTGTTACATAAAATGAAATTTGATTTCCTCAGTTATTTAGGACATTTTAACTCGGCTGGGCATTCCTTTATTATAGAATGAATATCATCTGCGTCATACCATACATAATGAGTGACAGATGTAGCAAAGACTCAATTTCATATGTCTAATGGGTATTTTTATGGCTTGTTTTGAATTTTAATAAATTTGAATGTTCTTGTTTTTTCTGTGCTCTACAGCCCAAGCTGTAGATATTATTTCCTTAAAACACGACAAATTTAAAAAGAAAAAATTAATTTTCAATGTTTCGTCTTAAAAGGTATAACAGTGGTCTATATTTTTACAAATTTTCCATTCAATTTGCCGTACAAAGAGTTGGGAAGTGGCAGTTTCACACACCACTTGTAAGAATTTGTGTTTATGTAGTAAATAATTATATGTGCTTCAGTGTCTATTCTTAGGGCTTTGGGTTGGCAGCGTTGTTGCTATGAGCTTCTTGACTCGACTGGCTGACCTTGGAGTGACGGAACACTTGGTCATCTCATCCAAGAGACCTTGACAAGTCTTCTGAAGTTCGAGACGTAGACGTGTTTCTTCGTGTTTCTGACCATCCAACGTGTTGAGCTGTGAACTTAGCTCACGCCTTTAAGCAAACACAACAATTTGTTGTAAGTAAGCTCACATTAATGTGTATATTATTACTGTATCACTATTATGTCATAGGCCTATATAATGAATCGGGATGCCACCGATTTGTAGGATTGCTATTCGGTGTTGATTTTTTTGATCAATTTGAGTTTTAGCACTTTGATTCAACATCGAATTGGAATATTCAATATTCGGTACCGAAACAATGATTGATATCGATTGAAAAAATTGTAAATAACTGAAATAAGTGAGTAGCAAATGTATTAAACTAGGTGATGGAATAAGTAACAAATAAACTTGATGAAATAATTTATGCAAGGTTTCTTGCTGCTTTCAATGTCAGTGTGGATTGAAATTACCAAAATATTTTCAAGTTGTTGCAAAGAAATAAATCAAGCTTTGCTGATGAACAAGTTTTCAAACCCAAATTTAAACTAACCACAGTCTTACCTAGGGTGACCATAATTAGACAATAAAAAAACCGAACTAAGAAAAGACAACAAGAGAAAGCATACCGCGATTTGCTCAATTTGCCACTCAGGAATTTTTTCGAAAATGTGTCTCATATGTGTTGTAGTAAGTGAGTTTGGATTAGATTGGTTTTGGATTGTATAGGTATAGTATGTATATGTATATAGGCGCATATATAATATAATAATATACATATAATATATGTATACACACATGTATAGGTAGTGTATCACAAGCCCTGACATGTCAACGATAAGGGGGGGAGGGGTTACTTTGAGTAACTCTAGATTTACTTTGGCGATTATAATTAGTCTGCCGCGCTCGCGCGGTGAGTTGTAAAGGGAATGAAACAACGTTGAAACTTTTCTCGATATCGTATCCGTACAGCTATAGAAAACACATTTATTTGCGGCACAATAAACAAAATTCCCCATTTTTGTAAATTATTCACCCAATGATTGGGAATCTTGTTCTTTTGCAGAAACCGTTTTCCAGGACGGATGGTCACCCCACACTTAAGCGGGATTTAGATGACGCGTATTCTGTGCGTATTCTGTCCGCGAAAGTTTGCGAATCGGCCATATTGGGATATTAGCCAATCAGAGTAGAGTGCGGACAGGCGGGCAGGAGTTGGGCTGTTGTCTACTTTTTCTGCGGATCCCGCGCATATTACCGGATGCAGTTAGAATGAACTGTAGTTTCAAACAAAAATCCGGTAGATGTCGTTGTATTCTCTTTCCGTTTTGGTAGGCTCATTTCTTTTTATTGCGCCAAAGATGAAAGGATAAAATGGAATACACGCCCAAATTATCAATCGAAGAAGTGCGGAAACGCTAAGTTCTGTACAAAATAACTTTAAAAACTAACAAGGATCGACAAGCAAAGAACTTATAGGACCAATCAATGTCAGCAAATGATCGAACATTTCTGGCGACATGAGCCTGACGGTCGTTCAACCTAATTGCAGTCAAGAGCGTGTAGTAATGTCCATTTGTCTCTCTATTCTTGTACAACTCACGCACCCAACAACGACGAGGAAGGATTCCTTTTTCTTTGTCTTAATCGACGCCATAATAAGAATATTATTATTCGCCTCCGCCTTTCATAATCTAGATCCATTGTGATGAGCACGTTTGATCAGAGCTGTCAAATAGAACTATTTGGCGTGCTCACCCAGCTGACAGCTGCTGTCAGTGAGTAGAACCACCGGTGTCAACCTACATACTTCCCTAGTTCCCCAATTTGACCACTATAGGCAGTACCGTATAAAATACGCTCCGCTTCCGCGAGCGTATTTTATCCGCGAACATTACGCGTCATCTAAAGCCCGCTTTACCCACACACAACTTGTATTGTTTACTTATATATAACTACCTCAAGCCTTATACATTATGATGATTCGATATCGATATCGATTGAGTATTTCAATATTATATTTCGATCAATATTCAATATTAGAGTTTCAATATTGTTTACAATTTTTATATCGAATGCCAACCATACCGATCTCTGATTAATCGATTAATGAACTGTTATTTGAAGTTGAATGACTAGTCGACTTGTATCGGTTATAATAGATTAAGATCAATCGATCAACCATTATTATTCCTTCGATTATTAGATGAGCGATTGTGAAGACTTCAATCCTTCTCTTATGAAGCTTTGTATGTTTGTTTTTTCTGTGTTTGTTTGTAAGCACTGCACAGGTTGCAGTGTTTGACTGATCAACATGGAACTTTTTCTGTACATGCAAACTTATCCAACTTAGAACTGTATAGTTTTTGGGGTGAATCGGTTGAACCAGTTTTGAGAAATAGGCCTACCATCTCAAAGTTTCTAAAAACTCCTCAAGATTTGGATGGGCAGAAAATTATTGAAAATAAAATCTCTAAAAAAAAAAAAAATCTCTGAATGTGTAGGCCTTCACGTGATTGATACATATTATTACAATTTTGTATGCATCAGCCGGTTTTAAAAAAATGATTCAATCAATTGTTTTTATTCATCAAAAAGATAGAAATAATAGCAGAATTATCATGTTGCCAAGATTCACTGCTTTCTAGATTTGATATTTGCCCAACAATGAAGTATATTTCGTATGCGTTAAGGTGTGTAGACTTTTCAAATATACCATAGTCGATAAAGTAGCAAAAGGCAAGGCAGAACTACTTTTACGACTCTGATTATAACCTTATTCAGATATCTCGTTCATCTCACAACGCATGCTGTGTTTGCCTAGTTTATCAATGTTCTGAAATTCCGTTTAAACGTTGCCAGCCTGTTTCCTTGACGAATGTTTGGCAGATGGTATCAATGAAATAATGTACGGCTATTTTCATGCATGTATGTAATATGTACCGGTAGCACAGCTGTGTGCAGGTAATAGGCACGTACTATGTTTTCATTTTACGTAATCGTTTGACCACATTTTGTATTTTTATATTTTTTTTTGTCAATTGTTATTTCTCTCCTATTTTTTTTCAATTTAATTCAATTTTCAATTATTTTTTCTCAGTTATAAAATTGACAAAAAAGGAAATTTAAATTTAAATATAAAATTTGATTTCAAATTCAATGAGCTCAAATATACTCATTTTGAATCAGGTTTATAAAAGTTTGAATTACCGGTATCAAAATAATAGGTCAAAACTCTGTTGGGACCAAAACTATTGTTTTGAATCAGAGCAAAATTTGAAATATTAGTTTCAATTAACAAGAGTTTACTGTGAATGATAGTAATTGCTTTGATTGAATAAGTATATTAAAAATTTCTATTATTCAATATTACTTACATTAACAACTCTATTAATAAACTACCACAACAATAATCTTTATACATATTATAAATACTAGGGCCTACAGAGAAGATAATAACGTGAACCTTACTTCTCGGCCTGTGAGTGCAGAATTTCCCTCTGAAGATTCCCTTCAAGCTGGCGTTGTTTCAAAAGACACTCTCTGGCTTCAGTTAATTCATTTGTCAATCGATTAATTCTTTCCTGTAATAGGTGACATGCATGAAATATTTTCATTATTTTATAAGATGGTCAGCAATAAAAATCAATGGATCCATTGCTTTTTTCAATTTTCATTGAAAACTAATTCCTCAAGAAGTAATTGTAGAAATAGGCCTACTGGTGCTCTTTTCTCAACATGGGAATGGCTCATTATTGCATAAAATCACACTATTTGACCATAATACTGCAGTATTATAAGTCCATGACTTGATGATGGTCACTCATGATCATCATGATACCCGCAACAGGTTTCAAATGGTGCATGTTGATTGGCATTTTGAGCCCATTATTAATTTTTTTTTAGTTTTTCGACTGCCATATTATTAAATCTGTTGAAATCATCATTTGTTTCATTTAGTTTTAAACTAAATCTAAAATGCATTAGGGTTGCTAATCGATCAAGAAAATGCAAACGATACTGAAATGTGCAATATCAAAATATTAGAATTTCATTCGATATCGAATCGAAATGATGATATTGAATATCGATTTTTTTTTAGGTCCTAATCATGTTTGTTTTAGTCGTCAGTAATCACTTTGTAACATGTAGTGAGGATCTGCCTTTGCGTTGACCCGTTTGAGCTTCAACTGACGATTGAGAACCATACAGAATGGTCACGATATCCGGAGACTGTTGGTTGTCAGTGTTGAGCACATGCCAAATAGGTGATCGCCCAGACTGAATACGCAGTAATATAAAGTGCAATTAAACCAGTCGTTGAAGCGGCGCAGAACAACACAATTTATTCATTCAATTCAGTAGTGCTTATAATATTTGAGAAGTTAGCAGTTTCAGTTCTCCACTTGATCAGTAACTAGTGATGACATCGGTCGTAACGTTTGAAGACTGAGTACGTACCCGGTTGTAAAGACCGGGTAAGACTGGTCAATACCTAAAAAAACTGAAAGTACGAAAATCGCAAACTTATTTGGTGTTTTTGTTTAATTTGTGTATTTCAAATTTCAGAAACAATTGCATATAAAAGTTTTCACTACTACCCATTTCATTATATAAAATCGTCCCTCCTCGGTTCTCCCAATTCTCAACATTAGCGGTCGGGCATCGCATCGATGAAAATATTAACAATTTGATGAAGTAAACAGCGCACTACTTTTTCTCTGTCTTTCGGAGTCCCGACTGAATGCTATGAATACTGCAATCCAATGACTCACACAGTGAAGTGACTAATTGAAACAAACACCAAAACTTTTTTGAGATATGAAGAGTTTAATGGTGAACAACATAGAATTATGATTTATATTTTAGCATTGGGATTCAGGCCGACATCAGCAGAAAAAACTTACAGCAATATAATTGTTCATATCGCAATATCCAATATTCACGCTAAAGAGGCATGACTCCCTGCCCCCCCTTGAAAAAACTTTGCTGGCAGATAAAAAGATGAAAAGATAAAACGACAAAAAGGTCGTGTTTCCAGTACCGAGTGCAAAGACACATGTGTTGGCGATATGGCTAATCTGACGCACGACTGACAGCCCGCTGTTTATTTATTCGATATCGAATTCACTTTCGATATCGAAACAATCAAAAATCAAGTAATTGATTTCGATATCGATCAAAACCTTGATATAAAAAGTCAATCGAAATACTCAATTTCGATTGGCAACCCTAATATGCATAATGTTGCCTATTATTGTGAAAAACTTAAATTATTGACACAGCATTTTGAGAAAATTATTGTTCACTGAAAATCATTTGTTTCTTTCTTGCATCGTACATGGGCATTTCAGGTACAAGTTATGAAGAAAATTGTACGGTATATAACTTGATAATATTTTGAATAGTAGGTATGGTATACGTGGTACTCACTTCAATGGACTGTATTTGTTTCTCCTTTATTTGAAGGAGTTCATCTTTGAAAGCAATGTGTTCTTTCAAAATCTCTACTTCATTTGCTGAGTGATTATCCGTGTCTATTAACTTGTTTCGTAGATCTATGACCTTGAAGAATTGAAATTTTTTTTTAAAACAAATATTTATGGAATTAAACATTTCTCTTCATTTATATCTAGATTTCTATTGTTATACTTGCCTCTTTCTTCAAAACTTCGAGTCTATTTTCTGATTGCTTTCGCAAGTCTGTTTTCATTTCAACTAGTTCTTCTTTTTCTTTCTTCAATTCTGCAGTTCTTTGAGTCAACATATGTACATTTTCAGTCAATTCTTTTATAGTTGCATCATTAGTTTCCTGTGTAAGAAATGGTTTCAAATCTTCTATATCATCACGTCAAATTGAGAAAAGAACGCTATTCAAAATCGGAATTCTAACTGTGAATGTGTTCTTTCTAACAGTGCATTTAGACTTTCGGATGCATGGTAAATATATTCCTCACCTTCTCTGACTCTAACTGCTGCTTGATAGTCTCCAGCTGTTGAACTTGTAGTTCGACATTCTGGCGCGTCATCTTCTCTTCGATAGCCAATCTCACGGCTCGTGACAACTTGTCTGAGAGTTGGTCATGCTGTCGTTCTAGTGTCTCCTTTGTTCTCTTCTCCTCCAGCACCGATTGTTCCACCTGTTGCTTTGCCAGCCCCAAGTCCTTGATCTCCTTTAGCAGACGTTTCATCTGGTCATTGTGAAGGCTGATGGGATGGGATACATATATAAACTGATGTTACTTTGTATTTTGAGATTTATTAGTATACTGTACGAGGCTGGAATCAGCTGGATTGAAGTTGAAGTTATTTAAGAGTTTTGGAATAAGAATCAATATTAATTTCATCATTGGAAATTTAGGATACTGTAGCCAACAATATCGATTAATGAATCGATGATGGATTATCAGACACTTATCAGATTACTAATCGATCTGAATCAGCCAGTAACCAATTAAAATTCTTGATTAATGATAACTATTAATTTTATCTGTGGACAAGTGAACTTGATGTTTTATGTAAATGAATGATGATAATAATAAACAACCCATAATTATTATTACTTAACTGTGTTTTGAAACTGTTCAAATGATCGTGCTGTGCTTCCAAGCTACAAATGGTTGATGGTGCCTATTGAATGTTTTTTTTTATTTACGTCATTGAAATACATTGACATGAATTGTGAATGATATTTAATTATTACATTTTTGTTGTTATTTTTGTCAATTATTTCTTCAGTTGTTGTTCAAATAATCGATTATCGATTGTTAATTTTTGAATCGTAGCATAATCGATAATTGAACAATCGATTATAAAAAAATGGATTAATCATATTCACCGTTAGATATCGAACTGCAACCGTAGTAGGTATAATAGTCCCTCGTGATAGTACTACCTTTTGACACTGGCAATTGCTTGCTGCTTTGAAGATTGCTCCTGTTCAAGATTAGTGTAACTTTCGTCAAGCTCCTTCAGGGTTTCACTCAATCGCGTTTTTGTAGCCAGCAATTCTGACTCGACTTCAGAATGTGAAGACTGCAGTAACTTATAAAGAGCCTCTAGTTTACTCTTGTCTGACTCGAGCATCATTATCAGGTGCAATTGCTCTTTAGAATTCCTGTTGGAGCAAAAAGAATAATTCAGTCCTTGTGGGATTGAAGCAACTTCCTCCAACAACTTGATTATTGAATAATTGGATAGGATAGATATGGTAACAGTCATGTTATTAATTATTTTCAATGGGTAGGTCTATCTGTTTAAAGAGTATAAATGAATAGAAAAATAAAAAATATTAAATAATGAAAAAATAATAGAAAAAATGAAAAATTATTGCCACTGACTTTTCACTTGTTTGTAATGTAAGACTTTCAATCTTCCAATCAGGGTATCTCTAATTGTATGAACTAGATATCTGACTAACGAAGTAATGAGTCATGCTAATCACTGTAGTCATTAATTAGGCTAAACCAATAATCATGTGATGGGCCTAACTATAACATAGAACTATTACAAACTTGACTTCATCAATCTTGACCCCTCAATAATGTTAGGGCTCTGCCGTCTAGGTTTATATGAATGGTGTCTTTACTAATAATAATACTAATTCATAAATGAGTGCATTATTGTAACTTGGCTGTTTTTGTTACCTTTTTGCCAGAAGTAGTTCGTGCACAGTTTTTCCGTGAGCTCCTACATTATTCTCTAGTTGTTGATTACGTTCTTCAATGGTTGCCATATTTGCTGTCAGCACCTCAAGCTCCTTCAAAACAATGTATGAGTAAGTTGAATGTGTTGAACACAATTAAGTACGTAGTACTGGAGTTTTATCTTTTGACCTAGACAAAAATAAAAAGAAGCTGAGAATTTCAGAATATCTTCAGATGGCCCTCCTCAATATTGGTTGCAAGTTCAATAAAAATCAGCCCAGCACTTCCCTATTAGTTACCCATGTGTGATAAATCAATAAAATGTACAAATAAACTGATGGTCGTATTAACAAACCTTGCAACCAAAATGTTGTAGCTTATGAAATTACGAAGAGATTGATTCATGTATTGTTACAATTTGATGTAAGGGTGACCAAAATGTATGTGTTTTAGTTATACTATGCATTTTTCAACATTTGGAATATTCTCTGTTATTGCGATACGGTAGTTTAAACTTGTTATTTTGGCTATTATATTATTATAACAATGATTGCTTCAACTCAGATTCAAACTAAGCTCAACATTTTCAGGGGCGGACAAAAGTACATTATATTACCTCTTTCTCATAGGGAGGTTGTTGCAGGTCATGCCATTGCATTTGGCCGCGTAAATATGTTGGCTCTAAAACAGATCTTGTCTGAGCAACTAAGATAGGCCTACATATATTTCAGTCACTCTTGCATCAAATTGTAATGTTATATAAACCAATCTCTTTGTAATTTTATAAGTCACAACTTTGCCGTTATAAGTTTTTCGATACAACCATTAATTTATTTAATAATGATATTTTATTGTTTTTCCACTCCTATTTAGGGGTGGAAAATAGGGAAGTGTCGGGTTAATTTCCATTGAACTTTCAACCAATGTTGGGTAGGGTCATCTGACATTCTGAAATGTTCAGCTTCATTTTAATTCTCTCTAGTGTCTCTCTAGACTCTCTAGTGACTCTCTCTCTAGTGTTTAGTCTCTAGTTTTTAGTTCTCTTTTGTGTTTTAATAAGTTTTATTGTTTCTAACTGTTAATGAATTTGTAGTCGTGCAAACGATGGGCTCCGGCTTTTTACACCGGACCCTGTTTTCCTTATTACGTTGTTTTTATAACTATATTGAGTGTCTTTCCTGCAGTATACCGGCGCAAAATAACCCAGTCGTTGACGCGCCGTAAAACTCAAATATTCATTCATTCATTCAATTCTCTCTAGGTCAGGCCTTGAAATTCCTGTACTAAAAAGTCAACCCAACGTTTACGATTTACAGTTAATATTTTACTCTTGAAAATATAAACAGTAATGACCCATTAATAAAAGTGGTATTGGAAACCAATGTCAACCAAGCGGACAGTTGATGTCAGACGTACTTTTTCTAATGCGGTCTTCTCTTTATCCTGATTATGGAGCTGTTGTCGAGAATCTTCTAAAAATTTTAATTGCTTTTCGCTGGTATTCTTCAACCCTTCATTATTTATTGCAACATTGTCTTGGTATTCATGGTATTCTGAAATATGTAAGAGAAACCAATACTGGAACCTTTCTGCCAATAAATTGATGCCAAGGCCTGAATATTGGACACTTATTCAAATCAAACGTAGGCTCATAGTAACTTCGAGATTTAACAATACTTCAGTGAAACCTCTATGCATCGTTCCCGGATCTATCGTTTTCCTGGATGTATCATTCATTTTTCCTAGCCCCACTCCCATAAAATCAATGTTAAATTTTCCTGGATGTATAGTTTTCCTGGATTGATGTTTTTATTTTCCTGGTCCCTTGAAAAATGATGGATAGAGGTTTCACTGTAAATAATTTCTGTGTGTGGTTTCAATCTGTCGATCACCAGAAATTTAAGGGATAAATACCTACTGTACCAGTTTGATTGTAAAATATTTTATATTCATCTTCATTCTTTCATCTTTTCTCATAGAATATACCATAGTACCTACGTCTTTTCAGATTACTCACGCAAATCTAGTTGAGAATATTGCAATTTGATTTTAAGCAACTCTTCCTTCAAGGTGGCCATTTCAGTCAATGTTTCTTCCTGTTTCTTTATAATCTCATCTTTTGAATATTTTTGTTTCCTTTCGTCGTCCACTTCATTCCTCAGTTCTTTCTCTACTTTTCTCATCTCACTCAACTGCTTCAGAGCTTTGTCCAAACTAGCTTGTTGTCCATTGATAACGCTTTTCAAATGATTCACTTCCTCTTCCAGCTTGATCTTTTCTTCCTGGATATTCTCACGATCTTGTTCCATTATGAGAACGTGTTTCTCGATACCACGATCCATCTCTGTGATATGTTTCTCGTATTCCGTAAGTTTTGTAGTTGCATCTTTGAGCTCCATTTGTAGACCTTGTACACCTCGAAAGTTTGTGTCGGCAGATCCCGACGTTTTATTAAGGACGGATCTTGTGTATTTTAGTTTTTCTTCTAGTTCTGTTATCTTGATTGCCTGAGTCGTACACTCTTTTGTAAGAGAGTCGACTTTCTTCTCCCGTCTCTTAAGATTGTTGTGCAGATTCTCTACTTCTGTGAGGAACTCTTTCTGACTTTCAATTAGCTTGTCTCGTTGATTACTTATATTATTATAATCTTTCAATCTCCCTGGAAGGAGAATAATGACCGTAAAATTATTGAATGTGTGATGTTGATGTATGTATGATGATGTATAATGTGATAGATTAACATACTACTGGTACCAAATCATCATTCAGTCTCCAAGATGAGAGTTTTAGTATTTATAAACCAGTTATAATAATTTATTTTCATATTGATTATAAATTTATAATCTTGTTGAAATATTCACCTTTTAACGTTGCAGTTTCTTCAGCTCTCTCTCTGTCTAGTGTATAATGACACTCCAGTTCATGCTCCAGGTCTTTGTAACGATCTAGCTGTATGTTCTTCTCGTTAACCTTCTTTGATAAAACTTGTATCTCTTCTTGAGCTGCAGCCAATATAGCCTTTCTTTCATCATTCTCCCAACTCACTGTTTTAAGATTTGCCTCTAGCTGCTCTTTCTTGTTTCGTAGAGAAACTAGTTCTAGTTGGTTGATATTGCTCATTTGGGCTATTTGGTGGTCAAGTGAGCGAATCAGTAAATCTTTCTTACCTGAACGTAAGGGAAGTTTTATTTGATTTTTGTACAAATTTCTTCAACTATTTCATGTATTATACCTTCAACTTAGAAAAGGACCTTCTATCTATTGTCTTGAATGTGATTTTAAAATTGCATTTAATCTAGGCCTATATGCCCTACAAACTTTGTGAAAAACAGTCATATTTTAAAGATGATAATTTTTCTCGCTTATTTTTACCGATTTAAAATTTATGCTGGGTCTACATTATCATCATCAGCTATTTTGGGGGGGTATTTGTTTGCTGATCCAAGCTATAATGTTTTCAGTACATTTGATATTGTATGTCTAAACATTCTCAATTACAAATCAATATGTATAGTATGTACTCACTTGAACTTTTCTCCAAGTGCTCAATCTTTTTGTTATTTTCATTGACAATGTATTCTAGATTTTTTCTCTTGTCCCTCTTTCCCACCAACTCAGCTTGCATATTTCTGATTGAGTTTTCAATTTGAGCAACTCCCGATACTCCACCCTGGCTACCGTCGTGTCCCAAACACAGCAACATTGTCTGCTCGTGTTGTGTTTGGAGCGTCTTATTTTCTTGAAGCAGAATTTCAAAATCTTTCTGAAGCACAAAAGGAAATTTGTTAGATATTTTCATCATACGGTGACTGAGTAAGTGTTGCAAGTATTCTAGTGGGTGATGTAATATCATAAAGTCTCCCTCATTTTGAGTGGGGATTTCTTGAAAAATCAAGAAAATATGTGATGAAATATTAATTTTATGCTTACTTAGTTCTTGGACTTGACAATATTCAATTGTTGAAAAAATGATTGAATACACTTGCTGAGAAATATTGATATTGGAAAAACTTACAGGCTTAGAGGCTATATAACTAAATTAAAGAATTAGTTATAAGTGCAGTGTAATTGAAAGTCATCAGAAACCATAATTTTTTGTAGAAGGCCTATCTTTATGTTCTGTGATCTTCAAAACCATTCAAGGCCAAGTTCTTTTTTGCAATTCAAAGGATGTATGCCTTTTACAATGATAAATCAACAATTCCCCGGAGTACGTGCTATTTGTGAGAAAGTACCAATTTTTCTAGAAACATTGTCAGTTAAGCGGGATTTAGATTACGCGCATTTTGAGCGGATTCTGTCCGCGAAAGTTTGTGGATCGGCCATATTGGAATATTAGTCAATCAGTGTAGACTGCGGACAGGCGGGCAGGAGTTGGGCTGTTGTCTACTTTTTCTGCGGATTCCGCGCGTATTTTATCCGCAAACAATACGCGTCATCTAAAGCCCGCTTTACACTAATTTTTTAAAAATCAGATGCAAGCACCACGAAAACCCAAAATCTTACATACCAATTTGTTTGAATAAAATACTCATTTACCAACATTCGTTGACCTCTGGCAGTCATTTTTTTGCTCTTTCAGTTTGTGCAGTTCAAGTAGTGCTTTAATGTGCGGCATATTGACGTTATTGTGTATATACGTATATGTACACTGTCTTTGCAAAACTTGCTCACTGCTAAGCTGAGAATTTGCCAAAAATAGCTTCTAAAAAATGCGTACATCATTTTTTATCCCAGAACCTTTACGTTTGTCCAAAGACTTTTTGATGCCAAATAGATGCTAATTTTATATCTGACAAACACTATAAAAAGCTATTTTTGAAATAGCTAAAATACTAAAAAACAAAATCATGAATGATATAATTCCATGCCTCTATTTATACTACTGCAAACATTCATGGTTAGTAAGTGCTTGTTGGTTGTTTGGTTGTACCAACTGATCAGAGAAATCAGAGAATCAGCAGTAATGAGCAAATTAACTTGTTATCACCTTTTGTTAAGTAGGCCTCTGCTTACATGTTATTTTCATACCTCAACTAATAGTTGAATAATCAATTCTTGATTGTCAATTGGTACTACGAACTCTAAGAGCCGGTTATATTGCTCTGAAAGCTGGTTGTATCAACTGATAATTAGGTATTAATGAGTCAATTATTATCAATTAAGCAAAAATGACATACGTAACCAAGGGTGATAACAAGTTGATTCAATAATAATTATTTAATCAACTGATAGTTATTATCAATTGGCACAACCAATGCTTGAAAAATATGTAACTACATATAAGATACAAAAATTCCTAATTTTATTTTACAGCGTGAAGAACAAAGTAGGGTTGTACAATACTGAATACAATGTACGTATTCACTTTGCAAGGCTAGAAATCACTGAAAAACATTTTTTATGTGTAGTGGTTTTTATTGGTGTCCTAAATTGTTACCTGAATTAATTGATTCTGTGTAAGATATGCATGTTGTGTTTCAAGCAACGCTTCACGTTCGATCTTATATGATTGAAGTTCTTGTGTAAGACGATCTTTCTCCTCCTTCAATACGTTGATTTCTTTCTCCGCCATCACCAGCTTCACAGATGTTTCGGACGTTGATGGTTGACTGTGTTGACGCAATATTTCCACTTCTTTGCAAAGAGCAGAATTTGTTCTCTGTAATTCTGCCATTTTTCCTTCGTAGTTCTGAATCTTTCTAATTTCGCCTTCAGCTAATAATTTATTCTTGAAATAAAATAATTCCCTTTCACGTTTAATAGCCATAGAACTAAATTTACTACAAAAAATTATTTATTGAAATATAAATTATTGTGTTTTACCTGAAGCATCTTGGTATTTAATTCAGCAGCTTTAACATTTTCTAGCATGACTCGATTCTCTTCCATCAGCCTCTTAATCTGAGAATCCATTTCCTTCTTAACATTGTTTGCAAACACTTCTTGAATTGCTTTGCCCACTTTCTCGCTGATCACGTCTGGACGCGTCTGCATATTTTTACTGTCTTTGATCTTGTTGATCTCTTCCTCCATAGCCATCTGACTCTCCACAGCAATCCCAAGATGATCCTGGTATGTGTCAATTTATAATTTTATTCATTCACAAACATGTGTATTTAATAATGTAGGCCTATATGTTCTAATATATTTATCATTAAAATGAATTGTCTCTGTTTAAATATCTAGAGTATTTCAGTTGAGCAACATTAGTAATAGTGATAGCGAATGATCTCGATATGATAGTGAATCATATCGAGAATTGGTGAAGATGTGAGAATCGTAGACTGTAGCAAAGCGTTTGTACCTATTTCAGTTATTCACAAGTTTTTCATAATAATGTTAAGGACCTTATTAGGCCATTTTCAAAAAAGATCTCGATAATAAGAAAATCCAGTTCACTCATGATGCTTTAATGCTAACTACAATCAGGTATTAGCTTTGTCCCGTCCTTGTTGACTTCGAACGTCACTTCAAAAGAAAACAATTGCAGGTGCTTGATGCAGAGGTATTCAAATATTCATTCTGGGTTGCCGTAAAATTTCAATATTTTTTATTGATTCAATATTATAGGACTCCGATCCGATATTGAATTGGAATAATGGATCAATTTGATATCGAAACAATGATCAATATTGAATTTAAAAAATCGTCAATAGTGAAAATAAATAATAAGTCAAACGACTAAGTGTATGTATGTGGGAAAGAGCTTGACGTGCTTGTAATGTGTACTATAACTACTAGGAAAACGCCGCATATGCGTCGTTGGATGAGCAATATTCGACACGAAAAATAACAATAGAATATGCTTCTAAATCTCAATATGGCCTACGTACAAATGGTTACAAAGGTTCAGTCAACAATGTAATACTCCAATTGATATCAATGTTGAAAATATACACGCGCTTTATCTTGTGACTTTTCTCTAGTTCCACTTTTTATCACTAATAGCGTATCTGCAAATTTTTCTGGCAGATGGGCATATTTTTACGAAATGTAATGAATAGCTCTATGCACCTTGAGTTCAAAACAATTATGTCACTGCTTTCTCATTTTATTTATTACTCATTTTAATCATTCTAAATTAATTGGTGAGACTTGTTGCTTGGATTTCTACCCCTTCACACTATGATCACTAAGTGATGTTGGCAACGTAATGAAAACAGAATGCATTTAGTACTAACTGACATCAAGCCCTACCTTTGTTCTGTGAATACAGTTAGATTCTAACAAAGATCAAAATTCACTGCCATGGCAAAGAACAAGATCATTTGCATTGTCATATAGTTTGTTCAAAGCATCTATACTATATCTATACATCTAGCAAGGCCATCTATACTATTCATATCATGTGAATAATATAGATAGCCTTGTTCAAAGGTAGTGCAAGACATCAACAGAAAATTTGTGAATCTATAAACACAATATGAAAATTGACAGCAGGAAGGTGGAAGTGCATCTACATCAACCCTTTCATCGATATCAGTGTGACCACTTTACCTCAGTTAGAACGGTATCACCCATAATGCTTTGTGTAGGGGTAACTGCTGTTAGCTCAACATCAGTCAGTGATCATAGTGTGAACAGAATATAATAGGTTTTTTCCTAACTTTGATTGTTGAAAATATATATATCTATATTTTTTTTTTCTCCATAAAAACGACTCATTTGGTTTAATGTGAAACTTCAGAATAATGTGTAACAGCATTGTATTAAAATTCCTTGAAAATTTGAATTCATTTGAATAAAAAATCCTGATTTTTTTCCTCTGGGTTATTAAAAAGTAGACCAGAATTAAAAATTATGTTTTTTTTTAACTTCAAAATGAGTTTTCTCAGATGTGGTGTAATCGATTGCACCTCAAAACTATGTATACAGTGTCGAATTAGATAATGACACTTGTGTATGCCAAGTTTCAACTGAATTCTTACTTTCGTTAGACCTGTGAAGTCGGAACCGAAAAAACAACTTTCTTTTCGAGTACGGTGAAATCTTCGCTTCGCTTCACTTTGCTTCACTCATCAAATCAGTATAAGATTGCTATAAGATAACTACCAGATGGTCAGAGACATTCTCATTTGAAAAAGGAATTGATCTTCTTGAGAGTCCAATATAATTTTGTATATTATTTTGAATTGGGTGGAAAATAAACTGAGAATAAAACAGTATCACATGATGAAGAATCATGATCTCCAATCTCGCATCTTTTCCATTTGATATTTTCAATTAAATTCAATAAGCCTATTTCTATTTGATTCGATATTGGTTAAAAATTCTAAATTTCCATGTATTTCAATCGATATTCGATATCCAAGTTTTTATATCGTTTGCACTTTTTACATCAAACGGCAACCCTAATATTTATCCACTCAAATCAAAAATCGCCCACAATGGTTGCACCTTACATGCATTTTTTGTGCAAAGGCCAATTATTGTTAGATTTTTCTCAAGTTTTTGCCATACATGTAATCTAGCATTTTCTTGAGAGAGTTGTTCCAAAAGATGTTCTGCTTTGGTTTTGTGATGTGAAACTTCTTCCAGTTTTATTTTCAATGTACAATTTTTATTTGTTGTATCCACCAAAGATTTTTTCAGTTCCTGTTTCCGATCTTCTTGTCTCACCCTAAAGTATTCATAAAACACATGGTAATAGACAAGGTTATTAGAGTATTTTCTAGTTGGTCTAGGTAAGGGTAGAGGGTATCTATTTTGTGAGCGTGTCGAGTGACATGCTTCAAAATGGCGCGAATATGAACTTGCTGTTACTAGCCACTGAAATCAATCAGCTATAAACCAGTTTTTTTTATAGCCACACTTGACCAGGTACTGCTAACATCACACTGACTCGGAAATACTTGGACTTACGGAATGTTCCCAATACAGAAGTATCTGGTAAAGACTACCTAGTGTGGGTAATAGAGTTTAATTACTAATTACTAATAAATTATTCCACGTAATTCAAGTGGAGTCACTTACATTTCTTGGTTAGCAGCTTTCAACCGGTTGTGAGTGTTTATCAGCTCTCTCCCGAGCTCGTTAATACAGCTTCGACCAATGTGCAGCAAGTCGACTAGACTATTGTCACCACCCTTATATTCAAACAGTAATGTAATATCACACATACATTGTCATACATGCCAATCTTATAGCATACAGCATTGGTGAAAGTGGAGATCTTTCAACGGTACCGGTACTGAATTTATTAGGAATTCAATTAGTTTTCAGTTTATTTCATATCCTATATGGTTTTACCATTTTTCTATAACAAAGGTTTTCAGCTAGATGGTTCTTGTAGCATAAAGTTGTTCAAATTGAATTAATAATAGGCTTACCTTGAATGAAATTCTTTCAGCCATTACACAAAACCTCAAGTGTTAATTATATACCTAATTAATAAACTGTGAGGTGTGAAATGAAAAGTCAATTATCACATCTTACGTGTAATTTGCTCCACCTAATTTGCGCTTGACTGCCCGTGTCTTTGAGTAGTTTGGTCAGAGATTCCATATCGTCCACTAGTATATCAGCTGCCTGGATAGATTGTTGCAGTATTTGGCTTTTCACTTGTAATTCAACGTTAAGGGCTGTATACTTGATCTCATGGTCTACCTCCATACGTCCCTTGAATACTGACAAACACATGACAAATGATATGAACATCCTCTTTGTTCTAATAATTCGGATATTATACAATTAAAAGTGAAGTTTTCACATATTATTTTTTAGCATATTGCTTTCAGATGTTGGCATATCTTCACTACCAGCAGCTTGAGCCTCAAGTCTAAGTAAAATACAAGTGAACCAAAGTTCATGGAAGCTTGAATGCCACTTTGACCTGCCAATACCGATACGATACAAACGTACGGATCAAACGGATTTATTTCTTCCTTCGACATCATCAGAATGAGACTAGGAATTTCAATTAATATACCTATGCAACAAAGTGTTATTCCCTTGACTATAACATGAAATTGGATGTTCCTTTCTAGATTTTGATTGCTTAATGATTATCACTGAGTAATTTATAATGTAATTGATACATTTTTGGTTCTCCGCTTCAATCTTGAGGTTTCTTATTTGGCTTTCAAAGTATTCCACTTTGGCTACTGCATCTTGAAGCTGGGATTCAATAGTCTGGATTCGAGACCGATTGAAGCTCAATTTATTTCTTAGAAGTTCATTGTTCTTCACAGCATAATTATTCTCATCTTTATCCAGACATATTAAATCCTTGACATTGAACTCTCCCGAACGCCTAAACGAACGAGACTGTAGTTTTTCAATTTTCTTCAACAACAAAATATTTTCATCTTCAAGAGCTTCGTTCTGTAATTAGTACCGTGCGTAAATTTAAATAGTGGTCAGATAAAAATACAACTCCATGGTCAGATAGTGAATGGTTATAAATAAATACTCTGGAGGATCATTTTGAAGGAACCTGCAGCTTCCCAGTTTAAAGTATGATGTAAGTGATATCAGGACAAAGAAATACAAAGTAGTAATATTTATTTCTGACCTCTTTCATTTTTCAACTTCAATATGTTGTTTCAATGTAGCAAACAATTATTGACAATGATAGTTGTAGGCTAGTACCGGTACTCATTCAAAACGAATATTGTACAAAATCAATTTATGAGAACCAGTAAAATTGAGATTTTATTATAAATATAGTAACATTTAGCATATGAGTTAACTGTGAGCAGTGAAACCAATATAGTACTTGTTTCTACTTCTGTACTTACTCTTTTTCGTAGAGCTTTTATATTAGCTTCAGTATTTTGCTTATGATTTCTCAAGAATCCTACTTGTTCATCTATCAAATCTTGTGTGAGTGCATTTACTCTATGCTCACCCTCTATTTTATTGGTAGAATAAGAGTCAATGGCATTCACTGAAAAATTGTTGCAATTGTCAGTACAAGCATGCTTATACGTAATGTTTTCATGTAAAACTAACAGGTGGCAATTTATGATACGGTTTATTCATTATTTTCAAATGCAAATTATACGTACATAGTTGCTTCTCAACTTGTTTATCCATTATGTATTGAACAATTGATTGTTTAATTGCATTCTCGCTCTCAAACATTGAAAATTTCAATTCTTGTATATCTCGTTTAAGTATTTCCAAAGCAGTCTCTTGTGCTCTAATTGATTGACAACCATCACTGTCAAAACAAAATTACATAGCAAAATCATACAAAATTACATAATACTCAATATGACGATAATAATTCTGCTTTGGAATTTAGGAATTTACCCCAACAAGATTTTTTTAATCAAAGGAAAATCAATTGTGAGAATAAATATTTAATAATTAATTTACATATAGTAAAACTATATTGCTGTGATGATATAACTTACTTGAGCATTTCATATATGGCTTCATTATCAGATGTACCAAGCGGGTAGTTTGCTAGAAACGTTTCCTCATTGTCAATATTTGCTTGCCGTTCCTACAGTAAAATGTGTAGTGATTAGTGCTTAGTTTACATAACTAATCTAACTAATAATTGGCATTCAACTAATCATCATAAGTACAAGCATCATAATTCTAAAAAATCATCTCGGTAATCTAAATTAGCGTCATTGTTGCAGTATTTAAAGTCCATTATTTTTTTAACCTTGAACTAACATCATTCTTTCATTATTGTTCAACTTTACTATTAAAATCTTGAACTTTTTTTTTATTCATACATAATCAAATTATACTCATTTTTAAAATTATAGCCTGGCAATATATTCAATTGAATTCATTTCATATAATCATAAAGGTTTTGAGATAACACCAGAAAAAAAATAGTTTGTATCATGATAATATGATTATTGCAACAGATTGATCATACCTGTGATAATGGCCTTGTCACATATGTATGTCATATAATTGAAGAGAAGAAATATGTCTTGCATAGTCTATTTAAAAGTTTACATTATTCGAAAGCCCAGATGTTTATTCCATACCTCTTTTTCATCTTTAAAATCATCTGTAATTGCTATCCCTATTCATGTTTCATTTTTAACCATTATTAATTTGTTATTGTGTACTATTGATTTATTTTCGTCCCGTTGACCAGTACATTGTACAAAGTATGGGTATTGTCGGCATAATTTTGTATTCTGTGTTGTTTGACAACCGAAAATGTAGACACAGATCTGATGAAGATTGTCACTATTGCCGACTTCCTAATAGTGTAGTACCCATTAACTGTATGTTGTGCACAGCTTCAAGTGAAATGCTCTATCCTCTACAATAACTTGCCCACCCACGTGATCCAGTCCCAGTCACTCAAATCTTTCGTTACCAACCTCAAAAGTCATCTCATCTTAAACCCTTTCTATAATCCAAACGAGTATCTTTCAAGCAACTATCCCTGATTAGAATATATATAAAAGAATATAAATATATTAAAGAATATATTTTAACATTTTTTTCTCAGTTTTTCACCTCAAAGTTTTGAGATGAAGTTTTTATTTCTAGAGCTGTCAGTTGAAGTGATGTGTAAAAAAATAAATCAGAAACTCATATGGCCACTAAAATTGAAATTAGAGTTGAATACCGGTAATTATACTAGGTGACGATACAGAGAATAGAAAAAGTCGGAATCATGGTTGAAGTTGAAGCTATAGACATTTAAGGACTTTTGATAAACTCATTGATGCTATAAAATGGATTGAGAGGAGATTTATTTTAGGTTGTGAGAAATGTATTAAATTAGAATATACCTTCTCGTCTGCTCTCATAAGCTCCAGCTGTAACGTTGTTGTTTTATATTTTTCCTCCTGCAGCCTACAAACATAATATATTTCAGAGAACTGAACACTTAATAGCCACCCTCGGTAGCTCGGTCAGCTGAGGCACCGCTTCAGAAACTGAAGTCATCGTTGCGCTTGGGTTCGAATCCCGCATAAGGCATGGGTTTTTGTGAATGTCCTCTCACTAATCATCACTTCATACATTCTTAATCACCAGCTCATTCATACCCCCATATAACCTAGCTGTTGGTGGGGTCGTTAAGCAAACAATAATAATCATCATGAATACTTAATAATGTTGATGGAATTGTAATTTCTGTCAAAATTGAGTTGCTGAACTTACATGTATAAAAAGGTAATTGATAGAGTGACACCAGTATACAAATGGAAAATAATATTTTTGTATTGAAATTTCTTCAATACACCCTTATAGTCTTTAGGTGGGATATAATTGGTCATTGGGTTTTCATACAGTACATTTTTGGACAGAATGTCCCTGACTGGTTTTATGATGGGATAGATTTATGGTGGCTTGGATTAACTGCATAATAGTCATAAACTTTTGAAAATATTATTGATTTCAAGCTTTAAACCTAGATAGGAAGCGTACCGGTAGTATAAGAGCAAGTTCAAATCCAATACTTTTCATTTTTATGTTACCAATTTTTTTTAGGTTTTCTTTGACGTTAAGACTATTCAAATATTTTTTCAATGTTGTAGGGTCTATATCCATAGCGTACATTTGTATTTTATTCACTTACAACCGACTGTTTCTTTCCGCAAGTTTCTGGTATTTGACGGCATCTTCTTCCAATTTAATTCTTGCAATATTTGTGTTCTCTCGTATGTCTGATATTATGTGTTCTATGGTTGATTTATCAGTAGCAGAGTTTTCTTCAGTAGCCTTGGATTTATTATTTGGGAGTAATTTACGCAAAATATTAAAACTCTTCTTTTTCATTGACGGGCTTGATTTTACTGATTCCGTCTGCTCGTGATCAGTTATATCAACCTACCAATTGATAAATTACCAGTTAATTTTCATCTCAATATCATGTTTTCCACTACTTGCAACGTTATATATATGGGTGTCTACTTGATAAATTCCACTTTCCGTTAGAAATATATTAAATTCTTGACACTTTCTTGTTGATGCACTTTTTTAATTACTGTACAAGTGATTTTTTCAATTTGTACCCTATCAAAACGAATACGGCCAATTTTGAATATAATAATTAGTGAATAAAGCAATAATTATTGGATAAACTTGCTACTAGTTACCGTTGGTACCAATCAATACCAATGCCATATTTATTATTTGTACCTCAATAATAATTTGGTTGATGAACACATTGAAAAATTTTCTAACAGCTTCACTTAATGCTTCAGTCATAGTTATAATTGTTTTTCAAAATATTTTGACGTTGATATATTGTGCTTGTTTCATTATTACAACTGAGAATGATAACTATTGGAATATATATTTTTCCATAATTGATTCTATACTGCTACATTAGTCTTGGTTCATATTTTGATTCATTACCTCAGATGTTTCTTGTAGAACACCATGAACTGAATGAATGGATGGAGCTGAAGGCTGTAGCATTGATGCTCCTTGGAATATTCTTCCAGTCATAAATGATTCAAACTTGTGGCCATATGCTCTAAAACATAACTTTATTCAGAATTCTGTACAGAAATATTAATCAACCAACTCGTTTTCTAGCTTGTACATTGTATATTTAATTTTTAATGTCACATATATTCTTTTGTCTCTGCTAAAGGCGAGGGTAATGATATAATCTTTGAAACTATAGAATTTTGTGGAAATATATCTTTAGTCTGGTTATTTTACCCGTTGAAGTCTTGTGAGTGTCTCCACTGTATCAGCCGATCAGTCTCAATATTTACGAAGTGAACTGATGTTGTTGGTTGCATTTCGTCAGTTTCCGCTGTGTTTGGCTGTGTGATATGCATCAACATGTTTTCTGTCTTTCTCTCCAAGTTGAGCCGACGGGATAAAGCTTGTTCTCCTATGCTGTTGTCGCGACGCAGCAGAAGTAACGATTCTTGTATGATGGGTTCTAGACGTGCGGTGCCTGTCTCGCTTTGAGAGTTACGTTCAAGAATTGATGGTGGCATTTGATGCTCTGTACTCATCGATAGCACTGAATCGACACTACGTCCTCCCAAAAGTATATTTACATCACGTTCCGATACCTGAAGTAAGAATGACGTAACTTGAATCAGGGCAGAAAATGTAGCTTGTTGGATTCATATCCCAGAGAGATGAAGGTATTGTATGTCTTTATTTGAACGATAATTGTATAATATAATAATATATGATATGGTATAGTATAATAACTATACAATGACAGATCAACATAGGCGGGTTCACTACAGAGAGTGGTCTTCCACTCAAACCTTCTAGAGATAAAATATTAATAATAATTATAAAAAATAACAATGACAAGCCTATAGGAATAATGGAATTATCAACCTCCTCCCCTATTTTACACCACTAGCATATGGATGTTTCATACCTTCATCTTTTCTGGATACGAGTATAATAAATTAATAATGCCTTATTTTGCTCATTTTATTCTCTAATGTACTTGTCGGTATCCTATTTCTTACCTCTTGTGTATTGCCCTCTGAATCTAGCAGTACCCATGCCTCCACTGCTCCAAGCCTTCCTGTTGCCAATGTATGTTTTAATGGTCTACGCTTTGTTCTCATAGTTGAACTTGGACCAGCAATCAATGATGGTATTACGACAGACTCGTTGACTGTTTCGTTATTCAATGCTTCTTCTACATGTACTGAAGGAATAGGCATATCAATATTCCTCTGATTAATGGAGGCAATATTTGGTTCCGGGGTTGTTGGTGTGTTATTGTTGACCACGTTAGTACTGTTATTGTCGGCTTCTGCTTCCATGTTCAAGCCGTGAACAGACAGAACACGACATTCGTAAACACTCGGGTAGAGTGTGGAGCTACCTGTCTTGAAGTGGTTGAGTTGTATTGGCTGAACTGGATATATGAACTGTTTTAATTTACTAGCTACACTTGTGTTACAGGCATTGTCATTTGGATGAAACGAATCATCACTCTCTTCATTATCCTCGGGCATCAAAGTTATAGAAGACTCATCATTTACTTTGATTCTCTCCAGGATTGCTAGTGTATCATCATCTTCCTCCATAATATATTCAAGATGCTGCTACGGTTTTTAATACCGTTATAATCATTCTACTGAGGTGAATTTGATTTTTCAAGCATATTTTTTTCTAAGAGGATCTCAATTTGTGTTCACCTACAATTTTTCTGTCACATGACTCAATCCACCTATGAATGAGAATTCATAAAAGTTACAGAAATTTTTCAGTTTCTAATGTTTTTGGATGTTATAAATAACTAAAATAAGTATATATAATTATGATTGTTTCAAAACTTTCACAACATACTACATTGATAATTTCCTTTTGGGTATTTTGTGGGTATTATTATTTGGGTGATATGTAATTCCTCAACGTTTCAGGCCAATATCTCTTGAGAAACGACTCAATATTTATAGTCTGAAATGTTGAGCAATTCCATATTCAATCATAGAGAAGGATTTAACTAATGGAATGTTTTCTTCTTCAATAGGTCTACATGAAGAAACTACTATATTAATATATAATATAATAATAATATTAATAAATAATATATCATATAGGACCTATTCATCATATATAAATGTGTATATATAATATATATATATATATATATATATATATATATATATATATATATATATATATATATATTCTCCGGATACGAGTAATACATTACCCGGATATTATTCTGCTACCAGAGTGCCCACAATATCGAAAATAGCGAGTATAATTCGAGCCAGCGAGAGTTGACATTTGGACGAACGTCATTTTCATTCCTACGTTTTTTCATTTTTCCTTCCAGACCATCTTATCTCATGATGATTGAACTTGGAATTTATGAATACATTAAGAATTTCCCTCCCACCATCTGATCTTTAGTTGTCATGGCAAATAAACTAGCTTTAAATAGTTGTAAGTAACCCTTCACTGATAATCATTATAAAAACCTCATAAGAGACAATTTTGCTCAGTTGATGAGAACCCACCTGACTGTTAATGACTAATGAATAGTGTGGACAGTCGATCGAGTCCTCCATATACCGTATCGACATATTTAATGTATAACCCTTTACCCATTTTAAATTGAAAAATAATAACATAATCATTTCCATGTCTTTCTATTGTGAAATGTCAACATATTTTCTAGTTATGGACTTATAACTCCAAAAGAAAATAATTTCCACACAGAATTCTTATTATTTATACAGTGGGTTTCAATGAGAAGTCAAAAACAAAACAGTCCATCCAATATTTTTCTTGCCCCCTTTGCCCTCTCTGGGCCGAAAGTTGAAGGGGATGCGGGACCATACACAGGTTGGAAATAAAAATGAAAATATCCATTCATCATTCAATAGGCCTATGATTTTTTTTTCCTAATGTTGATGTAATAAATATCAGAAATGCATGTCATATTGATATTTTCATCAATAAGGTATTTTTTATTTCATGATTCATATCCATATTCAAAATATTGTAAGCCAATATCATTTTATATATGTATTATCAATGTTTCGAAAAGACGAGAAGTTGGCTTTATATTGATATATCGGAAAGAAATATCTCAGCTTTTTTAGTTAAATTTTAAATACTAGTAAGCCCTTTCAAAAACTATAGTGCATGCATGAAGAATCAAAATAATAGTGTTCAATAACCTGTCATCATAGAGTACCTCTATGGACTTTGAGATAAATTGAACATTTCCTATAAAAAAAGGGAAATGAAGAATTATCTATGGGCATATTCTATCAAAATATCGATATTCTTCACAAATACCGGCAAATGAATATCGATATTTCAATATATTGGAAAATGATATCAATTGATGAATATCAATATATCGGAAGCAAAATATCAGTATTGTAAAATATTGATACTTGCCTATATTATGCCCATCCTTAATTCACCCCAAGCTGCCACCCCTGTTCCAATGCCAGTGTGTAATTGTAATTGTAGTCTTTATTTAAAATGTGAGTATTTTTTTTTTTTTTAATAACATCGAAACTTGATACAAAATCATTGTTCCCCAATTAAGGCTATGGATGAAAGATAGGATCGTTTGGACGGGGCACCACAAGGGCGATCTTACCTTATTTATCTTATCTGTAAGTATAAGCACCATTACAAGAAAAGAGGTAAGGTTCAATTGGGTGACTATGGGTGCTCTTCTCTTTCTACCTTGGTATAACTAATTATTATTATATAAAGAATATTATTTTGTGATGGACAATATGAGATGAATGATAGATGATGATGCAGGGTAAGAGAAACCAGTAATGTGAAAATAATGAGGTGGGTACAGGTTGGAGGAAATAAATAGACAGAGCACAAAAAACACCCACACATGTGTGGACTGGACAAGCAAGTACCGGTACTGCTATGGGAGGTAGGTTCCACAAGAATTAACATTCTCAGGTTTCACACTACCTTTTCCATGGACTTCGAAAGGAACAACTAACGGGTGAAAATTACAGAAACATCAATAATAAACTAAAACTCACGACATGTTTCGATCTTGTTAGATCTCATCAGCTGAGCTATCAGGTATTTTTAACACTTCTTCCTCTCAATTAGAAACACACTGCAATTATGTAAACTTATTCTTGTAAACTTAAGAAGTAGGTTGTATAATTACTATAAATGATTAAAAATTAATCTTAACAAGGAAAACCTAAATGTGATATGTCCATTTTAGGTAAATGGGTATTACATAATTATTTTTTCAATAACATCGAAACTTGATACAAAATCATTGCTCCCCAATCAAGGATATGGATGAAAGATGGGATCGTTTGGATGGGGCACCGCAAGGGCGATACAGTAATATGCATAGGGTTCTATATTATATTACAAATATCGGAATACAGTCTTAAATACAGTAATTTAAAGTTCAGTCTGGGACCCTCGGGACACAGGATTAATCAAGGCTGTAGAGAGCGTACAGAGGGTTGCTGCGAGGAGGGTATTAGGGAGAATCAAGAGATGGAGGATCATTAGGAATAGTAAGGGAGTGATACAGAAAGAACTGGAAAGACCAACCAGGTTGAACAACTGAAATGGGAAACCCTGGAAGCAAGGAGACGAAGGACTAGACTGTGCAACTTCTTCAAAGCAAGACACAACTGTACTGGATGGGAAGAACTAGGCAGAAAAGTTGGAAAGGAGATCCAAAGAAGTAATAGGGGAGGAGAAAGAATGGAGGTGGAGAGAGTTTACTCAAATATAGGGAAAAACGGTTTCGTCCAGAGGACGATAAGAGACTGGAATGAGCTGGAAGAAGAAGGAAGAACTGCAAAGAAATTATTAGAATTCAAGAAAATGATCCAATAGAATAATAATATCTTGCCACCGTGCATCTAGCACATCTGCAAGAATGTTCACAAATACAAATACAAAAGTGTGTAGTAGTGAAACACAAAAATATAATTTAAGAAATAAAAATAACGTATTCATTGAAAGAACCACAAATACTTTTCAAGAAAATAGTATAGGCCTATTCATTAAAGGTATGAGATTAAATACGTGGTATAATTGAATACCAATAGATATAAGAAATTGCGATAATGTATGTTTAGACGGGATTTTTGTGAAATAATAAAGCAAGGAAAGTTAATGGCAAATCCCAACGAGAGGATGCAGTTTTGGGACGTGCTTGTGATGACTAATTTATTCTAATTTTTGAATTTACCTTACATATAGGCCTAACATTTTATCTTTGTTTCATTCTTTCATTGTAAATTTGATTGTTAATGTACCTGAAATACTTTGTAGGCCTACTGTTCAATGAAATGTAACTTTATGTGAAAATGGCATTTATTGGTAAAATAAATATCTACTAGCTACTACTACTTCGTTGATATACTTGGTGGTACCACCGTATATTACAAAGAAAACAAGAAACTAATGAAGAAAACAAAGAAAAGATTCTTATAATAACTAACCTTGATAAGTATTTATTAATTAATTACTTTAAATAAAAAAAAAATGGTTAAAAATTAATCGTAAATGTGTGTGTGTGTGTGTTTATATATATATATATGTATATATATATATATATATATATATATATATATATATATATATATATATATATATATATATATATATATATGTATATTATATATTCATATATTTAGGCCCTATTTGTATTCATATATGAAATTCAAAATACAATCAAACCCAACAGATAAAATTAGCAGAATGACTTGGCTTACTTGGTTTAGATGTTAAAATAAAATAGGGGTAGCAGCATTACATTCTTGGATAGAACAACAACCTCTGCATAGGCCTATCAGATCTCCTGCTAGCAAAACCCACTCACAAGCAGCTAGGAAGTGGTCCTCTTTCATTTGCAACTTTGGTGCTTCAAACTATGGGTACTGGCAATTAGCCTTGATTGTTCGTACACAGCCGATTCCTCCAACTTCTACATTTGTCACTTACCAGACTTTTTCTACGGTCAACTCCGCCTTGCACAAATTTTCTTAAATTCTCCCTCCCTGCCAAATACCAAATCAACGTCTTTTTACAATTACTGTTTTGAAAACGGCCCCTTGGAAGAAGATATAAAATCTCAAGGTCTACTTGATCTACATCTAGCGGATAGGGAGCCTAGATCTAGGCTCTACTAGTGGATAGACTGTTAGCAGATAAGTTTGGGTGGAAGACCACTCTCTGTAGTGGACCCCGCCTATGTTGAACTGTCATTGTATAGTTATTATTATATTATACCATATCATATATTATTATATTATACAAATATTGTTCAAATTAAGACAATACAATACTGTGTATCCATCAGGCAGTGATCATGCAGACCTCATATAATCCAAGGTTGTTAAAATTGAGAAAATTAGTGTATTCAAGTTATCAAGCAGAAGGCTTGAATCAAGGAGGTTAGATACTAATATTAGTATCTAACCTCCTTGGCTTGAATATATAGCCAGAAAAAGTTAAGCCTAGTTCCACTACGATTTCTTTTTCAAATTGGTCGACGAAATTTCGGCTGAAATTCTGTCATTGGTTCCCACTCTGATTTTTTAACGGAACATTTTCGTGATGACAGCCACGGCTTCTTTGAATCCAAAAATTAGCAATCTTTAAAATCAAGAAGTCGAATGTAAATGCTAAGGTTTATGTTATTAACTTGTTTTACATTCTTTGGAAGTACCTATGACTATCAATAACGTAATGTTACGTTATTGATAGTTATTGATAAAAGAAGGCATATTCAACACGAAAAGTAACAATAGAATGCACTTCTAAATCTCTATATGGCTGACGAATGGTTACAAAATTTCAGTCAACAATGTAATATCATGGGTTGGGTCAACAATGTAATATCATGGGTTGGGTCAACAATGTAATATCATGGTAATAATTATATTTCATTTCAAAATATGATTCAACAATCAATATGATTGTTGAAAATATGCGTGCGCTCCATTTTGTGACTTTTCTCTAGCTCCAATTTTTAACATTATAACAGCATATACCCGGAACTTTTTCTGGGCAGTGTGTCAAAATAAATCTAATGCCCTCTGAAGAATAGGAAGGGGCCGTGTGTATAGAAATCAGCCAACATGGCAACATAACAACTTTTTGATTGAAGTTGAACCAACTGTCGCGAAATAATTTCGAGATGAAATACACCATCTTGTTTCGGTGGAATTCTGGATTGTGATTGGACAGAAGGGAATTCCAGTCGAAATTTCGTAAATGATAAATTTTACATCTGCTGTCAAGGGAATGAAGTGATCATTGCCCGAGAGACTTAGTTCAAAGTGGAAGATATCAACATTCGTGTGTTTATACTGATGAAAGACTTTTATCTACGGCGAAAAATTATGGTCACAGACAGCGCAGTCCTGGTGTTGAAGATCATTAGTTTTAAATAATCAAAATGGGGTGGTAAGATCGCCCTTGTGGTGCCCCGTCCAAACGATCCTATCTTTCATCCATAGCCTTAATTGGGGAACAATGATTTTGTATCAAGTTTCGATGTTATTGAAAAAAAAAAAATTCGTCGGCAAACCCGAAAAAATGTCAGAGTGGAAACCAGGGGGAGGGGTAAGAATAGATTAGTTTTTGTTCCAAATTGCATCACACAATGATATTAGAACAGTCATACACTAAAAATAACTACATTTTTACTTCCTCCAGATATTCATTGATAGAGTAAAAACATTTTTCGGTCACCTCACGTAGGGCCTACTCGTTGCATTAACTTTAAAAACATTTATGGTTTTCACTAACGTCCTTCAATTTCCGTAATCGTTCTGGTAGTGGAAGGAATGGAAGAGGAAAGAGTCGATAGAGAGTAGGAAAATATGGATTCATTCTGATTCATTCAAAGAACCTACGAACGACGCGTTATTTTTGACGTCACACATTTTAGGTCACCGCCATCTATAATATTAGGAGATTTTCGTTCTGGAATCTACGTAACGTACTTTACCCCCACCATGTTCTACGATTACGGATTACCGGTTATTCAATCGCAATAGGCCTACTTGCTGTGCTTGTTAGATTTGAAGAACTTTATTATTATTTATCAATAATTTCTTAATACAGTCGATCGAGGGCGATTAGAGCTCTTATATCTTTATAGAAAACTATTTTCCTCATCAGGTAAGTTATTACAACGTTCAGATCTGTGGCATCCCTTTAGACCTAGGCGCCTAAATATACACCCTTGGCCTCGCTCTTGGCGCAGGGACTAGGCCTAGTCTTAGGCCTAGGTATTGAGGCCTAGGCCTAGGCCTATGACTTACCATTCCGTCGCACTTATAGGGTTAGATGGCGTAAGACGTCGTAGGCCTAGGCTACACGTTACAGGTTTCGGCCTATCATTCTAGTAGCCAAGGGTTTACTCTATGCCAAGGCCTAGACAGGCCGTTGAGGTTATGACAAGATTATCTTTCCTGGAATAGGCTTAGTCCTGCCTTGGCAAAGGTTATATTGGCCTATGCATAGGCCATAGGCCCTGACTATGAACAGTTATGAATCCATTTGAATGCCTAGGTCCTAGTGCACTCAATCGTGATTCAAAAGACCCGTATAGGCCTAGTCCTGTGAAGGACAATCAACCATCCTGGTTAGGCACCCACATACTTTTCTTCTCCATACCGTACCATTGATTGTCCATACTTTGCTAAGCTTGGTAAGTTTAACCTATAAGCTGTATGGGTAGGCATAGCCCTATACTTGTATCCTCGAAAGTAGAGAAGGGATGAACCACCCATGCGTTAATGGTGTAGGATAGAAGGGACGATCGATTGGAACCTTCTTCCGTAGATGGAAGTGTAGGCCTACCCGTTTGTAGGCCTGTATCAACATGTGCCGAGGCAAGTAGGCCTACACTCAAACTGCGTAGAGTACCGGGTAGGCCTATTTGTTGGGATCACAGTGGCAGATAGTGGTCAACTGGTGAGCTGCTTTGACCACCTCATGGTGCAACCATTTTCACCAGATGGTGAAATTAGGCTTGCCAATCGATCAAGAAAATGTAAACGATATCGAAATGTGCCTAGGCCTATGGAAAATAGATTGAGAATATTTAAATATTAGGAATTCCATTTGATATTGAATCGAAATGATGAATTCGAATATCGATCGAAATAATTGATTTTTTAAAACTTCTGAATCATGTTTTTTCCAGTCATCTGTGATCAATTAAATCAGGGAGAGACGTAATAAATCGTAGTTTTCACTAAAAATCGTTGAATAATCATCTCCATTCCTCTGTAGAAGCAATTGTCAGAGGTTTAATGTACTGTAAGGGATAGCTAGCCATTGTCTTGACTAAATTCTGTCTTGACTATAAATCATATAATACATATATTTTTGTATTACT
The DNA here is from genome assembly GCA_964007535.1 of Brachyptera risi. NCBI lineage: Eukaryota > Metazoa > Arthropoda > Insecta > Plecoptera > Taeniopterygidae > Brachyptera > Brachyptera risi. The sequence continues at coordinate 32,381,425 of OZ023328.1, read as the reverse complement.
GCTCGGTGATTTGGGGTAAAAGGCAACCCATAAAGCAACAAGTCCGCAATGCACAAATGTTTGTTCTCAATCCACCCGTATTTTTCTAGATATCTCCAACTGAACTTACTTAATATTCAAAATGCCAGTAAAAAGAGCTTTGAAGAGAAATTCTTCGATAGGAGCATCTAGTGGAAGACCTAAGAAGGCTAAACGTAAGTACCGGTACCTGGTATTCAACTAGTAGGTCATCATCTTGAAAACAATATTTCCTGCAATAGAAATATACCGTAGCCCACATGTAATAATTTACCACATGCTAGTCCCGTGACCCATATACATTTTTGATTTGGGCATAACTTCATCGCTTTAAGCCTGCTAAGCATTTAAAAAAAAATTTATATGTAGCTACCAATACCAGATATCAATAGGGCCTACTCAATACCAATCTTATTGGCTCTTTAGAAGTTATCTTATCCAGTCACTTAAATAACGTTCAGATTTTTTTTAGGTCAGTTTGACTTGTGTTCAGCGTAAAAAAAATCAATCTCGTTTTTTTTTGCAGTAGACCTATCGTATAAAGTAAATAGGAGTGTTTGCGTTGCTCATCTCATTATTGATTTATATATCCACTAGGCCTATGACAGGTTTTCATAATTTCTCTTAACTGATCTTGTTTATTTTTTAAATCTTCTTATTTCCTTCTTGCTAGTTTCTCTGCCAGTTACAGTGACGGTTGGCTCACCTGGAGCAGTGCTGGCACTTGGCATGGGTGACGTTGGCCAGCTGGGACTGGGAGTAGACATTGTGCAGAGAAATCGTCCGTCGGTTGTTATAAGTGACGAAGAAAAAGATATTCGACTTGTTTGTGCGGGTGGCATGCATACAGTGTGTGTGACATCGGAAGGGAAGGTAAGCTTGCCAGTAGGCTATGTCAGTGGTTCGATGTTATGGTTGAGCTCGAATTTTGGACATGCGGCTCTAATTTTTTCATAATCATTTATTCCTACAGTAGGCCTAATGTTAAGATGAAAAGGTGAGACAACACAAAAATTGAACATTGTAGGCCCATGCCATTTTATAGCCAATGAAAAACTATTTGTCTGCCAAACCAATTTTGGCTTTATGCCAGTTGACACGTTTTTCTGTAATAAAGTAAGTGTAGGCTTATGGAATGAAATAATTGTGTCTTCTATTTCTTACCTACTTTTCACTACGTCTAGAATTATGGGTCTTGGGCCCTACATTTCATTTTATAAAGAGAGTCAAGCAATAGTAGGCCACTACAGTACCGGTACTGTATATAGCTGTATTATAGTCGGACTATCCGTGACTTGACGCACTTACAATAATGGACGTCAAGCTATATTATTTTTTACATCAGTGTAAAATTGGGTACCGATCCAAGCTGTCACCTCCTGCATGCAAGGGCAACCCTTACTTCATATACTGATATTAAATGAAAGAAGTGCCTTGAGAAATCTTCAGACCGTATAGACTGATATAATCCATGGATTTGTATGTTTTCATAATTTAAATTCATTTTTATTCTCTATTATTGAATTTCAATATTGTCTGTTCCTCCGTGTAGGTTATTACGTTTGGATGCAATGACGAGGGTGCCTTGGGTAGAGATACAAGTGAAGAGGGCTCGGAAACGCTACCCGACACTGTTTCTTTAGATGGCCGCGTAGTGCAAGTATCGGCAGGTGATAGTCACTCCGCCGCGCTCCTCGATGATGGAAGGGTATTTGTCTGGGGATCGTTCCGGGACTCAACCGGGTGCATGGGCCTCATCACTGAGAACGTGATAGAAAAGAAACCGGTAGAATTGCTACCGGGAGAAGTGATCGTCAAGATCGCCTCGGGTCTGGATCACCTGGTAATGCTCAACAGAGAGGGACAGTTGTTCACTTGCGGGTGTGGTGAACAAGGCCAGTTAGGTCGAGTCTCAGAACGAGCGGCAAGCCGGGGTTCGCGGCAGGGTACATGTAAGTTGGCGCCATTTTCATGATTATTATCGAATTTCATATAGGACTAGTTCAAGCAAGTGTTTGTTTCTTTGAATCTTTTCACCTGTGAAGCTGCACACTACAATGATCATTCACCCATCCAATAAACTTCTCATATGACCAACACCCAATTTCTTTTACAGCACATTTGCTTTTACCTGCAATTGTTCCACTAAAGCCGAGGACTAAGAAAGTTGATGACATTTGGGCGGGAGATTATGCAACGTTTGTTAGATGTCAACAAGACATATATGTTTTTGGCTTGAACAACTACCAACAACTTGGTAAGAAATGACTTGTGAACATCATATGTTGATGCTATTGTGAAGGAATCAAGAATGGCTATTTTTGTATTAGCAAACACTCTTGCTGCAGTGGAAATATGACCTTTATTGGATTCTAATCATAATCCAAATATTATCATTTCAAAAACTGAGTCACTCTAATTTTTATGCTTTAGCTATCATTTGTCTTGCAACTTATTTCTTTGTTCAACAAATTTCTGAAAATCGATACTTCTGGATTTGGTATCTATTTTATTTATTGTTAGTAGGTATTTTATTTTAATATGTAGATCCAAAGTTTGCTGGTAGAAGGCCTAGAACTAGAAGACCTACATAGTAGATAGTGTGCAACTGACTCAAATGTATGAAATGTATTTTTTTCAGGCTTGAAAGATACTTTGAATAGATTTCATCCTGTATTGTCGGCGTCATTTTCTGGTAAAAGTTGGGTGCAGATATGTGGGGGTCAACACCACACTATAGCTCGAGATAGTGAAGGTAAATATAGGATAGGCAAATTATAAATAAATATATATATATAGATATAATATATATATATATATATATATATATATATATATATATATATATATATATATATATATATATATATATATATATATATATATATATATATATATATATATATATATATATATATATATATATATATATATATATATATATATATATATATATATATATATATATATATATATATATATATATATATATATATATATATATATATATATATATATATATATATATATATATATATATATATATATATATATATATATATATATATATATATATATATATATATATATATATATATATATATATATATATATATATATATATATATATATATATATATATATATATATATATATATATATATATATATATATATATATATATATATATATATATATATATATATATATATATATATATATATATATATATATATATATATATATATATATATATATATATATATATATATATATATATATATATATATATATATATATATATATATATATATATATATATATATATATATATATATATATATATATATATATATATATATATATATATATATATATATATATATATATATATATATATATATATATATATATATATATATATATATATATATATATATATATATATATATATATATATATATATATATATATATATATATATATATATATATATATATATATATATATATATATATATATATATATATATATATATATATATATATATATATATATATATATATATATATATATATATATATATATATATATATATATATATATATATATATATATATATATATATATATATATATATATATATATATATATATATATATATATATATATATATATATATATATATATATATATATATATATATATATATATATATCCAGGGGGAGTTTCCACCACTTTTTCTAGGGGAGACTTCTTAACCTTATATCAATCTTTTCCTGCCAATTCTAACTTCTTCCTTCTCTTCTTCACTATTACTATCCTCTGTTTCTTCTTCTCTTCGTACGAGTTCCCTTCACCGTTCTCTATCCTCCCACCGTCTCTTGTCTACCACTTCCACCCATTTTTGTCCTAGGTTGACTACCCCAGACTTGACCCCCTCCTGCCACCTTTCTCTTGGTCTTCCAACTCTTCTCTCAGCTCCATTTTTTCTTCTGCTATCTCGAAGATTACTCTCGGTATTCTCTCCTTTTCCATCCACTGCATATGCCCTTACCATCCAAGTCTATCTCATTCCATTTTAAATAATAACCTTTCCACTCCTACTTCAATTATAAATGTTCAATTAATTTTATTTTTATTAGTACCGGTAGTCTTTTGATAGGCAAACATGCTAAAAACAGGAAGTAAAAACTAGAACATGAACATAAAATGTACCAGTTATGTCTGCAAAAATTGTTTGAACGATTTTGCTTTGATGCAAAAGTGTATTGCATTGGAAGTAACCAATTGCCATTGGCAATTGTATAACCAGCCTCTCATAGAGTAAATACTGATATTTAGTATACTGTATTTAGCTTCAAGTTTAGCAAAGCCTTAAAACCATTTCTTTGAGAAGAGATCAATAGTCATTTTCATTACTTCACGCTTGACGTAAGTATAACCCATAGATTTGTTCAATTCTGAATATTCAAAGTCTACGGAAACTTTATATAATAAATTGTGAATCTACTAATACCTATGCTCACCATAGTTTGTTTACTAAATGCCCTGTTTAAAGGTCAAGTGTACGCTCTTGGGAGGTGCGAATACGGTCGTCTTGGTCTAGGCAAGGTCACCGGCGACGCCGTTATACCAACAGCTATTCCCACACTCATGGGCAAGAAGTGTGTTGACATTGCTTGTGGATCTGCCGTCTCATTGGCTGTCTCTGATTCAGGTGCGTTCATATAACTCATAATGATTTGATCATAATGATGATGTATTTCAGACACTTCAACTAAGAGGTAGAGACGTCAATAATAATTCTTCGATGGCCAAAAGTATATCTTACTAATTTCATAGTCTAATTGTAAGTCGGTAATTATTTGTATCCAGTTCTGATATTTCAAATCTCAAACTAGAAGGAACTAACATTCCAATTCTAAACTTCTACCAGTTACAAAGGCTTGTACAAAACTTAACATCACTTGGGCCTAAATAACTTCGTTCAAAGCCCCAAATCGTAATATGGCCTATAACGTAATGTAGCATACCGGTAGTTCCATATGCCTGAGTATAACACTCGGATCAAATGTCATTTACATTGAATTAAATGCATGGTTGAACTCGTCCTGAAAGAAATTGAGTAAGTGTTTATTCATGTGATATTTCAGGCGATGTGTTTGGATGGGGCATGGGAACGAATGCACAGCTAGGGACTGGTGATGACGAAGAAGACCTTCTGGAACCAACGTTGATTACTGGAAAGCAGATGGAAACTCGCAAGGCGTTGAGAGTGTCTGCTGGTGGACAACACACGATAATTCTAGCCACGAAATGATGCAAGCTGTTTTTTTCTTAGTTTAATTTTATTTATAATAAAATACGTGAAATTTATTTGATATTTTTGTATCTCTCTCGATTCCTTGGATTATACCTTGACAGAAAATTCTGTTTTTTTTAATTGAAATTTTTATTTACTTGCAGTTTTTTTTGTGTGTGTGACATGATGTATATTAGATCGCAGTAGTAATAATGAATAAACTGGTTAAATTACCTTGCATGGAAAATTCCTTTTTCTGTTCAATCACAATGAGAAAATGGGAAATATAAAAATATAGTCAACATTATACAATTTCATTGCATTATTTATGCAACTCGAAATTTTAGCACGAAGAAAATGTAGTCCAAAATTTCAATGGGTTTCAAATTTCGATGAGTGGGTACTGGGCCAATTTTTCATCCAGGCTGTTCTACCCTTGGGGTAAGCAGTAAGAGTAGCGTAGGCTTTGTATTTCATTACATAAGGGCAAGGCTTACGTCATGAAACGGCATTCAGTGAACAGTTCCCAGTACTATTTAGAATGAATATGGTATCTAGGCCTATCATACTACACCAGTGCCGTAATATACTAGGGTCTCGAAGATAATCAACTACGTAGACATTTCGTAATAATAGACCTACAACTGTATTTTAACAAGCTCTTGCACTAATGTGTTATTCCAACTTGACTTTTTCCATGCTTCAAAATTGCAATTACGTATTTTCACGTTTGTATGCCTATAGACCTATACTGTTTTGAATAGAAATGGCCAATGGGCCTACTTGTTACTAAAATTATTGTTCCATAAATAGGCCTAAAGGCAAAGTGTGAATGATCACAGGTAGATAAACCATAAGAAGGCCCATAGACCCATCTTTGTAATGATTTACGGTAATACTTGGTCTGAAGACCATCCCAGTTATAAACATCACAACTGCTTGCTTGCTGGTTACACAACAAGCCATAATTCTTCAATCTAGAATTGTTCAAAATATTCTTGGTAATGCCTCCCAAGTCCGTCGAGGGATGATGCTCATTTTATCGTGCGTCTATAGCCATCATATAGTTGAGAGAAATGAGTGCGATATTTTTCGAGGGTTTAATTAAGGTAGTGCAAAACCTGTCATCACCATATTACAATCTTGTACAAGTGAAGTCAGTTGTATACGGTAATCATAATTATTTGAACTAGTAACGTATCGTTATAATGTTTCTCCCAACATTATTCATCAATGTAGGCATACAAACGCACAACTTAAAGAATGCATTTTCTTGAAGTAGTTGATGTTCATGAGTCATGACTCATGAGTCATGACCTTATTCAACAAGTACCAGTTTCGTATGTGTGTCACATTATCTGTTTTATCATAAATGATGAAGTGTTTTTAATTTTTATACTGTTTCATCTTGACAATTTCTGTTGTGCAGTTCTCTCTGAGAAATTTTGAAACCTTATTCAGTTGTCTGTAACTAGTTGAGCACCCCGTACGAACTTTGGATACTGTAAAGATTGAATGTCTCGATTAATTTGGTACCTTCACAAATTTGGCAGGAAAGCTCAGGGGTTGGCCAGAGTGGACTGATTCAATGGTAGTAATATTATAAATAACGCTTATAATCGTTTTGATGAATACAATATTTTTATGTGGCATTGAAGATAGGCTTTGAACTCCTCGAATACTTCTGGTATGATTCTCTGACCTTAATTTATATATATATATATATATACCCGTAGTTGATTATTCATTTGATCTTGGCATAGTCTGAATTTTCCCACATTACAAACTGAAGATCAAAAGTGTTGATAAACTTGAAATTATTATTCAAGTTATTGATCAACTTGGTTTGCAATTTTAATTAATTCATCATAGAATTAACGCTAAACGTCTGAACACTTTTTGGACTTGTTTGTTCAGACATTATTTGGTTATGTACTATCTCTCAAGTTTGACCATCAATTTTTGAGTTGTGTTGATGTAAATTGTTGAAAATAAAAGTATGATTAATTGATTATCATTTTTTATTGTCTACTGTTTTTCCTGATCTGGCATAAGTGTTGCTTTCATTATCAACTTCATTTCATTAATGCTTTCATTAATGTTGTTCAATTACATTAATTCTTCAATTGAATCAATAAATAGACCGGTACCATCTCATCTAGATGCAACGTCAACCTCAAATTAGATTGAGTGTAGTTAGTAAGTGAACATCTGTGATTTTAATGTTTTGATAAATCCACTAAACAATTATTATGGAAATCAAAATATATGTATTTTTTTAAATTTTCCGTCTTGAACAATATAAATCATAGTTGAGAAAATGACAACTCTGTTGATGTCACCCAAAAATCAAATGTTGATATATGTTGAAAATGAGAACATCATTTTTCATGTTACTAGGCCCATTTTTCATGTTACTTGGAGATGAGCAAATCAAATGGTCACATTATTTTAACAGAGTGATTTGATTAATTATATACATGAACTTTAGTGGCCTAAAAATCTTGACTTTTGTGGATTCTAGATGAAGAAAAACTACAAAGGAATTTTGAGAAGAGTTTGCATCAAGTAGAGTTTGTTGGATTAGATTAATTTAGTCTCGCATCCATGTTGTGTAGTAGTACCACTACATCAATAAATTGGTGTGTATTGATGCTGCCCTATTTTAATATAATTTACATTCTAGTTTGATAAATCTTTGCATACAGCGAAACCTATGCATTGTTTTTGGATTCATCATTTCCTTCTTGTATCTTCTATATTTTCTCATTCCACTCCTATATAATCAATGTTGAATTTTCCTGGACGAATCGTTTTCCGGCATGAATGGTTTTATTTTTATTTTCATTAAAACGGTGAATAGAGTTTTCGCTGTATTGGCACAGTACAAGGTTTCTTCAAATTTATTACAAATATTGCTTTTTGTGTCAAGCTTAGTGTGCATTGTTTCCCTTATATAATGGGCCTATACCACTCAAATTTTCCTGCTGTGATTTCCTCTTTCTCTCTTGGGCTTCGTAGTGTTGTTGAACTTTAGGAGGAAGAACAATTTTCTTCTTGAATTCTTCCAAATTTTCCTGAGTGAATTTTGGTGCTGACTGGCGTCTTTTTGCCAACCATTGTTGATAATAAGGTGACAATCTTGAATATCCCAAAGCAGTACTATTATTGTACACACTCACCGGCGTACTCTCCATAACGTACAGTTTATTTCTCGACTGTTTGGAATCTTTATAAGGTCCAATATCTTTTAAATCTTGACACACTCTGGTGTGATATCTTCGCTGTTGTTTAATGAGAATGCTCTTCTCTTCACGTACTTGGTTATGATGTCTTCGATTTTCACTTGTTCCATTGATTGAGCTTCTTTCTCGTCGGCGTGATTTCCTGGAGGTTGACCGAACAGACGTTCTTTTTATCGTAGGCAAATATGTCACATGTGTGTTATCATCTTCAGTTTTTGCAGGAGATGAATTGCGTTGTGGGGAAGTCGATCGAGGGCGTTTAAAAAAATTGTGTAATTCAAATCCATGCCATTGCTTCCAATTTAGAGTGTCGGAATTTTTTTCAGAAAATGGCTGAGAAATATTTGTTTGTTCATGTACATTTTTCTCGATTCCCTTCTGTTTCTTCTCTCCGTGATTTGAATTTGTGTGCACCGATCTAGGACTTTTGAACCATTCAAACCGAGGAACTAATCTTCGGAAATTGGAATCGCCATCTTCTCTGTGTGTATTGGTGTATTTATTTGTTTGTTCTGGACTACTCACTTGTTTTTGTTGCTCTTCTTCGGCACTGGGTACCGTTGTAGACTTGAATCCGGGAATTTTTTTAATAAAGGACCAATCGAAATTAGATGTGTTCCCAATGTCCACATTTTTCCTACCTTTAGTTGTGTGTGTTAGAGTCATATCATCATCCTCCAACTGATATATTTCATGAGACTTGAGGACATCAACCATATGATTTTGGTAAACTTTTGATCTAGATAAATAATCCCTAGAAATCTGACTTGTTTTTGACCAATCGCATACATTTATGTGTGGAACAGGAATTTGGTGGGTACCGGGGATAAATGGTTTTACTGGAGAGTGATGATTCCCAATATTTATATCATTCGTCACACTTGTGGGAGATTCTCCACCACTGTGATGTTGAAATAATAATGATGGATTATTAGATTCGCTCGTTTTTGTCTTATGTGATATATTATAGTTACTATAGTGTTTACTGTTTGCTTTAGACAGCTGTCGATTACTATAGTAATAATTCTCCAATTTTCCGACTTTCTGTACTGCATGTGTATTATCAGGAATCTGAGTACAAGAAGCTAAAGTATTACAACTAATATCTCCACTTTTCCCAACATGATTATAAGTATATATATTCTGGTTACTTGAAATGTCCAATTTTTTTTCTCCTGGTGAAAGTCTAAATCCATTTTCTACTCTTTCAATTTGGGAATGCAGCTCATCTCTTCTCAATGAAGTAATATAATCGCTGAACATAACGGTATTGTTTTTAATTGGTAATACTGTCGAGTTACTTTGGCAACTGTCTTCTAACATAATTTTATGATTTTCCTTGCCATCAGCAAACTTTTCCTTCTGTAGTTTGTGCCCAACAGAACCCAGAGATTGAGTTCCCAGCTCACCTCCATTTTCAGACTCGGGTTTTGATTGTCTTCCTTTTAAGGTACGGGTAAACGGCAATTTATTTTCCGAACCAAAACTTGATACACTTGAAGCAAAGGTTTTATTGTGATAAATTTCTTGAATTTTATGGGCACTATTACCTCGTCTTGGATTTGTTTTTTCATACTCTTTTTCATACAGCCTTGTTGACATTTCTTCCTCTTCTGCGACTTTCAACAATTCTGATTTGATGCCGTCCGAACGTGTAGTTGTCACTGAACGCTCCTCTGATATTGTCGATAAACTGTTGTCTCCCAAGAAAAATTGTCTTTGTTGTGATCCTGTTTCACAGATAACGTATTTATTTACATCATTCATTTTGCTCATACTTACATTCTGGTATCTCTGGATTACTGGAGGATTTTCAGGAGCAATGTAAATCAATGTCTTCGAATTAGGTAGATGTGAACGTGCATTATATATTTTATCAGTAAACCCGCTGTCGCTACTAGGTTTACATGGAATTAAATCTGAAGAAATAGTATGTTTTGTGGAAGCATCGCTAATAGCTATTTCGTGTGGTGGTTTTATAGATTGTTGGACGTTATGAGTACAGTTTGTTAATACTTCATCTTTCATTATAACTCCTTTGTCGAATTGATTCCTAAAGTAGGTAACAGGTGAATTGTCAAACATATCAGCTACTGAATCCTTATGTATAAAATTATTAAAATCATTAATTGGCTTTTTGACATCAAAGCATAGTCGAAAACGATCGAATCGTTTTGAGTGTGTTTCTTTACATTGTATTGCAAAGTCTTTATTTTCCTTATTATCTTCTAAATTGTTTGATTCATGATTTTTATCACCAGAGTAGAGAGTATTATTTCTTCCGTTCGTTTTTACTCTCTCTTTTGATTTAATTTCGTTGCTCAAAATTGGATTCATAAATGCAAATATCGAGGAGATATTCGAAAAGTTGGCTTTATTGATGTTTGATTCCTTTGTGGAAGAAGTGGTATCGAAACCGTTTGGGGTGGTTTCGGAGTCAAGAGACATGTCACTGGGTCCGGTTATGTGTGGATTCACATAAGATCTCGGTATGCACCGATCGTTGAACACCTGTATTGGATACGGTGGTCTGCGAATCTGAGCACCAGAATCCCTGGCGATGTTCATCTTAGTTGGCGTTGTTTTGAGAATTGAGTCGGATGGATAAATGTTCTGCTTCAGATTTAACAACACATTTCTATCATTATAATTAATTCCTGATTGTTTTATAATATTACTTTGTGTGTGTAAAGTAAAGAATGTGGAAGATATTGTTCCGTTATTATTTTCTGCAATATCCAATTTGACATTGTTAATTGGATATTTTGGTGATATCGTTTCTTCTGGAAAAACGTTTTGAGAAAACTTTTTAGATAATTTCGAAGAAAATAATTCACCCATCTTCTCTTCATCCTCTTGCACCTTTCTGTAATGCATGCCACCAGACTTGAATTCAAATTCAGGGTAATTGTTTTTGTCACACTTTGTTCGAGAGGGTTTCTCATGTGTTTGACGACCAACAGTTTGTAAATGTTCTCCCTCATCAGTAAACATGGTGATAGCATGCCCGAGAGGTGTAAACAGTCTGGTTTTGAAATAAGGCTGTATCCCTCGATCACTGTAAATATTTTTAATGATACCTCGAGTTTCAGTTGTAGGTTCATTAGCTGTCATGTCAGAATAATTTTTTGGTTGCATATTGAATCCACAGTTCTTCTGGACGTATGTAGATGGTGTTTCATTCACATTATCATCATTTAAACAGTATTTTCCAGGAGAAGACATGCTTCTCTTTGAGAGCTCAATATCGGTGGGAATCAGATTGTTTGAAGGAAGGGATAATGTTTCTTGACAGGGTAGGTCGATAGTTGCACCAAAGCCCTTGTCCAATTCAACTTGTATATGAGTGTGAAGAGTGTGGAGAAGATACTGTAAGCTCGCATCCAGGAAGAGTATTTCAGAATCTGGATGATGGATGGCATCTTCTAGAGCAGTGACATCGTGGGCGGGCGTTAAAGGCTGGCTGAGGACTACTTCCCAGGGGGGAGGAACAATTGGTTTCGGACCATTACGGAAATGAGTTGATGGGACAAAGCATTCTTTGGTTCCTGTTGGGTATAAATGAAATAGATGAAATTCCTATCTTGGAGAATGCCTTCGGGGATATTTAGTGAAAAATAATGTATGGAGTTAAGACACTTTATAATTACGTTAATTAGGAAAAAGATATTTATATTTTTAGCGTTATATGTTTGGAATAAGGGAATACAAATTTGAAAAAGTGTAAACTTTGGAAAATAAAATCAATTTACATATTTGTAATGTGCTCACAAGACGTATTAAGAAAGCTACTAGCTACTCAGACAAGCATTTTGGGTCATTTCATTGATAATCACCCAGGAGTGGTTGCTGTCTCATCTCAGATATTTTTTAAACTTTTACAGTTTGTTCCTACATGTGTTTGGACTGCGAAAAAAAAATCTCAGATTTTTTTTCAATCACTCCAAAGTTACAGGCTGTTTTAAGACCGGCCGTCGCAGCGAAAATCGCCCATTTTGACTTCTGCGTTAAATCTTGTAGCTCGGAAACTATTCATCCTATCTCAAAAAAGTACTGGACAAATGTTGCCTTAAAAAGTGAGAGCATGCCAAATATGTTATTATAATCAAGTACATGTTGTTCATTTTCATTCTATTGAAGGCCAAACATTGATTCAAGAAATGAGTTTGTTCCAAAGTTTGGAGCTCTAGTACTTGGTAGGGGTTGCAAATAACAACACATTTTATTTTTATTCTTGCCAACTAGTTAGGTGTGTACAATAAAAAAAATCTTGTCATTCCATCCTCTTATTTATTTATTTATTTATTTATTATCAACTCTTGCAGTTGCGTATTGATGGGAAAAATTCATAAACATGGTTAAAATTCAAATTTTTACATGTCAAGGCCATATATCTCCAATGGGGAAGCAGATACAAAATTATCAATAGATGATTTTGGCATTGTACTCATCTAACAGGATCTGAAAAATGTAGGTTGTTATTTGAAAATGTTATTTTATAATCAAATAATTTGATAATTTATTGATAATGCCCCTTCACCTCCTGGATCACATGAAGCGAGTGTTAACTACTGCACTGCATGTGCCGGCTACCATTTAAATGAATTAGTTTATTGATATATATTATTGATTCATAGGCCTATTGCCAGTTTTTAAATAAAAATTGTGATTATTGCCAAAACAATTGAAATCATAATCATAAAATCATAAGCCTGTTATTAAGGAAACTTACGATTATTTGGAAATTGTAAGCCACTCCTCTCCATTCTCAACATTGAATAAAATCAGCAAAATTCTCTTTTTTGCTTTATTTTTTCTGTTGTTTCTTATGATGAATGTATACAACCTGAAATTTTTCACAAAAATTATATATTACATATTGGGAGCATATCAGTATACATGTATCAAGATCATAAAGAGGGTATTAAAACAAAATGGATGAATTTATATGAAAAATGAATTCAATTTATAACATAAATTCATAGCATCATAATGGTGTGACATGAAAAATTGAGTATGAATGCGTTTTTATATTTGAAAAGCACTCAAGAAGATGTCTCCTGATCTTTTTGGAACTTGCCTTTCTGCAGTGGTTACGATCGTGATTGATCACTCACCTCAATAACTCATTACTTGATGGACTAGCATAATTTGCGATTATTTTTCGATCTTGTCTACAATATGCCACTCTCCAGTTCACTCTTTTTTACCTCCTTCATTTCAGCCATTAATGTTACAAATTGACAATATTGTATTAGTATTATTAGTTACTTGTAGTATCATGTTATAAACGTACATGCCTAGTTTCCGCAAAATTCAAGTTTACATAATGAGAAATTCTGAGATAGTATCTAAACATATTGGACTAATACATGAAACAATTTTTCAGATGAAAACCCAATTTATAAGAATATAACTTTTGAAATTATCATCAAAATGGTAAGAAACAAATGGTGTGTGAATATTAAGAAATATAGAAAAGTTTCTATAGTTATATTTGTAATGTAAATTGTGTTTGTTACAATGCTCACATACCTTTCCTATTGCATACTCATTTTAATTCTCTATTTGAAACACACAATTTGTACCACTGATCATACATTTTTGAAACAGTACTAATTGTTTAGTTTATATTGGGCCTATCTATTCTACAAAAAATAGTTTACTCCAAACGAGCCCATTTGGAATATGAATATTATTATAATATATACCATGTTGATACATTATAATCGTATAATATTATCATTAACTATAGTCATTTAATATTTTATCCACGTTCATCATATACTAGGTGAATATCAGATATTACTACCTAATGGTAATTTTCATTTTTTAATATCGTATATATATATTTTTATATAGGCCTATATTGGGTTTTAACAACGCACTATACTGATGGCTACAATCTATTGGCGTTGGTGGATGATGAATGAGATGATGCGATGATGAGATGAAAGGTTATTTATTCATATCAGTTGGTGGAATCTAAATATTCCTGTTTAAAATAGAATATTGTTTGATCTCGTGTGCCCAATCTTTGTAAATTTTCCACTACTTTCTATACTAGGCTATGTATACAGTTATATCATAAATATATTTATTCACTTTATTTGCCATTTAGTAGCAGTTGATACATTTCTTAAAATAATGTACAGTGTGTAAATGTTGTCAAGAATGGTAAAATTTGTCAAAAATAGTATTACTATTCACTACATGCATTGAGGGTTGCGTTTGCCCGTTTGCGTTCTCCCGGCCACAAACAAGCCCTCTATGCATCTTGCTACAAGCGTACTAAAATGTATGCTTTAAAAAAATCATCAGTAGAGTAAAGTAAGTGTTCAGTAAGAACCTCTCTATGTAATTGTTTGAAAATATGGATTTTCCTAACGCGTTCAAGTGTCTGGTGATTTGTTACAAAAATCAGTGCCCCACTTGTTCTACTCCCTGCGTTGTCATTTTGAGTTGACAAAGTTGTTGTTTAATAAGGTTTGTACCTCGGGTCGACAAAATCTCATGCTTACTCTTGGGGAAAGCTTCTGAGTGCTCATGCACATTCATACAGATGTTGTAGATGTATGGACTAGGTAGGGGAAGGATCCTGAGATCTCGAAAAAGTTGCCTACGTAACGCCCAGAGATACGTTACTCAATGTTAAGAAGGCGTACATATTATATTTGTGTCTTGCCAATAGCTTCCCACTGCTTTGCAAACCGGGAATTTTCAGCCATATTCGGTATCTATTAATGATAATATAGAATGCCTTGCTCAGATTCTACTTGTAAATGTCCACTATGGCCGAGGAGATTGGAACGAGGATATGTCGCTATTGGCTGCAGGAACCTACTACTGCTAATCTAGAAGAAAAAGGCTTTAAATTTAGCGCTCAAATTCGTAGCCCGACGTCTATACCAAAGATCTTACTATTCACCATACTTAACTGGCCTCTTTGTGGTTCGTAGACGCCGTATTCGCGCGAATTAATGAGAACATTTATTTATTTTAATTGATGAAAGTAGCTTCAAAGTAGTGTTATTTTCCGGATTAAAAATGAATTCAGCTAGTAAGGTAATACAAGAGCGGTTATACTTATGCATATTCACATAACTATGTTGATTTAGTACAACTTGGCGAAGGAAGGGAAACTGATTGATTTAGTGAACATAACCCAACTTATTTGGTTCACAATAACATAATGCCTCGAGTTCTAGACACTACAATACCGGTAGTCCTGTTTCTAATTATTATATTCAACTTATTTTACAATTAAAGTGACACATATAGCGTATGTAGGATATTTTTTCTCAATGTGGGTCACGTATGGGGCATATTTAGCAAGAATGGGGCATATTTAGCAAGAATATCTGTCGTTTATTTCATAGATTGTTGTTGTTCAAGGTGGGAGAAATCTTCACTGCTGCTGGTGCTGCATTTAATAAGCTAGGGGAGCTAACACTACAACTTCATCCAACAGCTGACTCTCCAGCAGGGTGAGCATCAATATACACTTGACAACTCTTGATTGCAGGACATATTATAGGTACTGGCATTGATAAAGTAGTGTATCAAGATGATCCTATCTCTTGAGAGGAGAAAGTTCCTGCCATGTTAATTTTACAGATCTTGAAAGGTTACCAGTACAAAATGAAAAATGGATGAATATATAATACAATGCAGACAAATAATTGTCAAAATTCTAATGATTGTATCTCGTAGGATAGGCCTACTTCTTTACTACTCAATGGTACCAGCAATGGTACCGGCATTGAGTAAATAAATATCCTACCGAGTAGGCCTTTGGAGCATCATGAATTAAGTTCATTGTTTAGATTATTTTTCGTAATGATGCTTAGGCCCTATGCCTATGATCCAAAGTACTTGATGGTTACTCACTACTTTACTTGTACGAGTACTTGTTGGTTAATGCAAAATTCTGCTGCATTTGAAACTGATATGTCAGTTGCGCCATTGATTTTGTAAGGCTTGTGCCCATGCTAGTTAGTGCTTTTTTCTATGTCGTACATGAATGCTTTATTGGGCTAACGCATAATTACCGTGCGATTAAGCTTATGCTTCATAGTGTATTAACATGTCAAGTAAGTAACGTGTTTTAAACGGTTGCTTAAAATCATATTGAACCTTGAAATATTTTAAAGTACGGTAGGTCCTACTTATAAAGGTGTCGCTTGCACTGTATTTCTCATTCGATGCAGCGTATTGCATGTAAGCCAGAAGAGATGAGAGTGAGAAGGTCAGAAAATGGCGCATCATTTGTTTTCTGGCCAAAACTGGGGTGGGGGGGGGGATTTTTTCCATGTGTGCATAGGCCTACTGGTAGTCATTAAGACCTATGGTGTCAATAGTTTTGAGAGCATAATAGACCTAATTCAAAATTGCTTTCTCGAAATTATTAATTCTGATAATTGGTCAAGACTTACGATCACCATGAAGCATAAGCATGTACCCCGTTATAAATCGGTCTGTAACATTTGCTTCAAATGGCCTTTATTGTGTATCCATGTGGAAAACAAAATGATTATTTCTAGACCCACCTCAAATTATCAAGTGAAGGAAGACTATTGAAAAAGAACTAGAGAGCAATTGAAAATAAAATGGGCCTAGATCAGGGGTGCCCAGTAAGTGTAACGTCTTTTCTAGTCGATCCACTCAATCTATTACACAATTTCGTATCGGAAATTATTCACTATTAATTATATTAATATTAATTATTCATTTCACTAAAAAATCTTTGAAACCTTTAGTTTTCAAAATGTTGATTTTCGACCAAATCTTGATGGAATTTATACTAATTCTCAACGTTGTGGGTGATGAGTTCTCAGAAAATAGTAAGGCTACTTTTCGTCTGCTAGTACTGAGAAAATATACTTGCTCTGCTTTGAGTGTCGAATGTCAACTTTACAAGAACATGACCCTCTTTCCACCTACTATTATTAGCCCAGCATATTTTTCAAGAATGGTTTTGCTTTCAGTTCAGTAGTTGTTGTTTCCGTTCTGTGGAGTGTGATATATTCGCCAGATTAGCCCAAATTAACAGATAATATGCCGTGCAAATTGTAAATACTATCAACCACACATTGATTGATCAATTCTGTATGATGTGTCTTATTTGTGTAGGTGAATTTTTCATATGTGGTCTTTTACACTCTCACCCTTTAGTTTTGAGGAAAGCAATAATATAGCTTGGTCGATCATGAATATTTTTGTGATGAAGAAGTAGATCTTTCCTCTAGAAAGTCTGGGCACCCCTGGCCTAGATAGTCTAGAATAGAACTTGTGTAAAAATAATTTAGTGTTCTATCCCATTGATAAAAGTTGAATGTGTTTATTTTTGGTGGCAGTAAATGGACTGAGGAGGAAATTGAAATGCTGCGTCAGGCTGTCAAAAACTTTGGAGAAGATCTCAACAAAATAAGCGAACATATCAAAGGCAGAACTGTGTAAGTCCATGTCCATTACCAAAGCCAAAATGAAATATATTTGATTTATTCATCAGGACAATGATTCATAAAATTTAATCAGTCTCAAGCTGCTGGTCTTTTGTTACAAATTATCTGAAAAAACTAAACTGTATAAGCAGTATAAGTAGTAGGGTTGGTGTTCGATATAAAACTTTGCAACGACATCGGAACTTTAATACCGGTACCGAATTGATCGAAACATTGAAATTTTTAATTTTTGAACAATATCGTATTGGTATTAGAAGTCAAGGCTTAAAGTAATGGAAGTCATATATGAAAATAAAAAACTACTTTTGACAAAATAACTACCAGTAGGCCTATATTAGGCCTATTAATTAACAAATGCAGTCACCATAAAAGTGAAATATATTCAACTAGAAAAAAATCAAATTGAAATATATTTGGCCCGTTTTTTTTTCTGTGTACCGGTTCCGTAAAATATTAGAAACTCTTGTAGCCTGAAGGAATTTCACAAAAATAATTGTGAACACTTGAATCTTGCCATTGTTGATATGTCATAATTCTAATTTTTCCAATTGTTGCCGTTTAATTAATATGAATGTTTCAGTTAAATTGTTAACAAAAAATAACTACGGTAATAAAATAAAATGAAAAAATGAAATAAATTGAAAATAAAATTTGTTTGCTAACAAGAAGTACTAAAACTGTATAAGATTTTATATAAATCTGTAGCAATAGAGTTGCAAGACTTGTGAAAATTCCAATTATTTGACGATCTACAGTAGTTATGAACATTAACTATGGCAAGTTTCAAGTGTTTCAAGCCACCCTCGGTAGCTCGGTCAGCTGAGGCAACACTTCAGAAACTGAAGTCACCGTTGGGCGTGGGTTCGAATCCCGTATAAGGCATGGGTTTTTGTAAATGTCCTATCACTAATCATCACTTCATAGTTTCATAATCACCTGCTCATTTGTACCCCCGTATAACCTAGCTGTTGGTGGGGTCGTTGAGCAAACAATAATCAAACAATAATCAAGTGTTTCAAATTGTTTTTGTGGAATTTCTTCAGGCCACAAGTGCAATTTGCTAGTACTAGGCCTATAGGCCTATGGAAAAAACAGGACAAAATGTCAAGATTTTCAATTTTTTCATGTTCGATATCATTTCTCTTTTATAGTGCTGTATTTGGCCCTAATTCATTCAGAATACAGTTATTTGTCAGAAGTAGTTTTTCTCATTTTTCAATGGTGAAGCAGCCTTAATTGTGGACAGTGGGTAGCTGACCTGATGTAAACATTACGGTACAACTGTATTTGGGGAAGGGCTTAGTTTACACTTGGGCTTGCAACTTATGAGATACACAGTACACACTATAAGGTTGAAAATAATTGAATAAAATAATACTGTTCAACTAATTCTATTCATGCAATTGCAAATACGCACTTCAAAATCCATAAACTTAGATCAACAATACATCTATCCGGTTGTGAAGTTTGAAACAAACTACAAAACTAGAAGTGCATGTTTTTCAGGAATTTGAAGTTCTCAGAACCGTGTGAATAGCAGAATTGCACGTGCTAAGATGGGAGTGGAATGAATGACTGACCATGGCTTGTCAACAATTCTCAGAATTCACTGTAACTGACACGCAAGAATATTCATGAATATCTCTTGATGGGGAAGAGATAAAATCACCAAACTTTTACGAAAGTGCATGACATAAATAGACTGTTCATAACGGAGAATATAAAACAAGTTGACTTTCCATTTAATCGCGCAAATATTATTTATTGATTCTACAATTGTTTTGTTACGTAGTTGTTTCTTATTCAAGTTGTTTACAATATTTCTCCATTCTGTATCGAAGATCGAAACCGAATGACAACCAAGTAAGCAGTTTTTTGTCTTGATCTATTTGTAATTTTTATATATAAAAGCACTGATTCACCTGTTGGGGTTTTAAAAAACAAAGTAGGTCCATTCTATTTCTCATCTAGTAATTAAATAATCACACTAATTGTTGATGGAGAATTTCTTAAAAATTTGATCAGGCAACGAATGGAGTCTGGTCCCACGTTTTCTTCAATTCCTACGAAATAATTCCATCTAGCCCAGCTTCAAAATTGATAACAATCTCCAATACATTCAATCTACACTTGACACTCCACTTATTAATTCAGTAAAAACACTTCTCTTTCTAATAAGTTCTATACTCTTCTTCCCAGATGTCAAATACGAACCACCCTAAAGAAGAAAGCATTTGAAGATGCAGGCATTCCTGTGCGACAGGCTCAGCAGCCAGTAGTTCAGTCACCACCGCCTCAAACTCAAACACCGCAACCCATGCAGCAGGGCATTCACCAGATGGGCAAGGCGTCGGAAGTTACGTTGAACATGTTAAACGCACCCGAGTCGGAGGTCGACGTGGAGGGATTACCAGAAGACGTGAAACTAGAGTTTGATGGAGCTACAGAAGAAGTGGTGTCGTAGATTGCTGTGTAAAACCTTGAGTTTGATTGACTTGATTGATGCACATTTTATAAATGTGTGGTTGATTCTTTTATGCTTTTTAAGAGTTTGAGATGCCACCAGAACATTTTGTTGCAATATATTTTAAAAAGCCATAGTGCAGTGTAAAGTTTGAAAGCCCATTGGCACTAACTAGGTAGGTACATGTATTTACCGGTACTCACATGAATTTCCAAATATGGCAGATCAACTAACGGCATGACACATCCACAAAACTGTGTTCATCAGTGCCCATCATTACTTTATATTAATATTTGAATTTATTCTTCAGTCAAAATATTACTGTAGTCGGTTGTCGACTGCTAGTCCTAACTACGGTAGATGTGATGTAGCCTACTGACAACCAGATGTTTAATATCATTATAACTTATAAATGGATAACCTGGTGATGTAGGCCTACTGTGTACAACATTGAATAAAAGATGATTAGGCTTAATATATTTTTAGACATATTTCTAATGTGTTGGTCTACATTATTTATGGCCCAACAATCTAGTGAAGTATTAGTGACATTACTTGGAGATAGGGTTCAAAATTATCCGGAGAAATTGAAACCATGGAAAAAACGGATGTTTTCCTTTTTTTACGGAAAAATTGGAACATTTGATATTTGTAGCGTCATTTTGAATTTGTTCTATGTACTAAGCCATTTGTGTAAATTGGTTCCATTTTCCACCAGTGACATCAAAGTCCAAATTGAAAAAATAGGGCCTTGTAGCTGTACGGACAAATCTCAAGATCTAGGAAAACAACTGAAACCAGTCCCCCCCGTGGCTCAGTCAACTATTGCACTGCGTTAGGAACTGAAGTCAGGTCGGTTGTGAGTTTGAGTCCCGCAAAGGGATGGGGTTTTGTAAACATCCTTCCACCTATCATCACTTCATAATTTCATTATTACCCGCTCATTCGTACCCCCTTATAACCTAGCAGTTGCTGGGGTCGTTGAGCAGCATTACAGAAAAAGCCCAAGATCCCGCAAATGAAGTGATTGAAGTGTCTGAGTTAGAGGCTGCAAGACAGAAATTTTAGTGATCATCATTTTTTTTCTGAAATCCAAATTTGTCTTATTTTTCCTACCTACTGGGAAAAAGATGGAAAAAACGCGTTTCTTCCATTTTTTTCCAGAAATTGGTACTGGAACCTTTTAAATATGATTGATTCTACCGTAAACTTACTGTCACTCACAGTCATTTAAGTCACTACTGTGACTGTATTCTTCCCAAGTAGTGAGGAAGAAATCAAAGACCTTAATATCTAATTTCGTTAGAAGACGTAAAACTGATCTTGTTTACCATGTAACGCTTTGCGACATTGCTCACTAGTGCTACCTGTCTCCGTGGAGTGAATTAGAAGAGAGATATCTGCTTTACCACCAATATGTTCAATGCGTATAACACCGAGCTGACGTGATTATCGTGTTGTGAATCATTAATAGAAAGATTACTCATGAATTAAAAATAGTATGGATATGTACGAATGAACAGATATTACAATTGGTCGAGCCTACTCACATTCCCGTTTCTCCCCGAATCTGAAGAATTACCTCACTTTTGCATTGATTACCTAATTAAAACACCCGGCGATATAACAGATAGCGTTGTCTCGACCACTCATGATGGAACTATAGGCCTAGGCATATTGATGAATCATGAAATATACTAGTTCTGAAAGAAACATTAGTTTGATAATTATGTGGATCCAAGAAGGTGTGAGAAAAAATCATTCTGGTAATCATTCCAACTGGCCCGCCTAGATAATAATTCACTCCACTACGATACGTGCGCTAGCATCACCCTGTCGCCGCTTAGAAGGCTTAGTTTTACGTCTTCTAACGAAGTTAGATACTAAGGTCTTTGAAGAAATGATGAGTTGAAAGTCTTGTTCTGTGTTTGAATGCTGGCCCGATCATCTCTGGACGCTGATTCCATTTCCTTCACTGCTATATATAAAACTGATGAAAACAGAAGCTTAGGCATACCGTACAGAAAATCCGAACTTTTCATCGTCTCGTGCAAGTCCAGGGTTGAGTACGGTAGGTATATTTATTATGTCACATATGAAAGTTGGATTGTACAGAGGAATTATACCGCATTTATATAATAGGCACATCTTATTTGGCTCTAGGTGGTTGCGCCCCGGCGCAAGCACTGAATCTGTTACCTTCCCTCCTCTGTCATGCCAACTATACCTCCCATACTTGGGACAAGGTAAGAAAATAATCTTTAACATGCATATACCTTAGGTGCAGACAAATCGTGGACTTTCTATTGGCATAAGACGATCCTTTTCCAGCTCTATTTATGAAGGCGTGAGTGATTTTGTGTACTATATATATTATTTAGTCCTCTATAGAATTTCCTCCTCTACTTGTGCAGGCCTCTTCTCAAAAGGTAATATATATCACGTGGCTCTTGTACATACGAGGGCAGCTGCCAGAGGCAGAAAAGAATCTTCAAAGCTCTTCTATTCTGTGACTATCTTAGAAGCATATTAAACCCAAGTTATCGAGATCATGAGTATGACGAGTTTGAGTGATTGTGGGAGTGTCCAAGCATATTGAGTGAGGGGGTCAGGAACATTAGTGGGTTGTCATTTCCCCCTATACCCTCCCTCCCCCCCTTTTTTTGCGGCTGCCTGCATGCACACTGGCAAATTACCTTTTATGATGGAATGAGAAATGGTTAACATTGCCACCAGATTGTTGATTGAGAATGTATGCTAAGGTGAGCCTAGGATATACAGGGTCATTATTTCTAGTGACTTTCTGATAGAAACTTTTGACTGTATAAGAATAAAAATTAAGATTTCTAGTTGTGAGAGATATGTAGAAAATAATAAATTCAAACTCTGGAAAGATCAGAATATTATTAATAATATTGAAAATATTTCCATGAGCTATGTTTTTATGATGTTTTTATTTTCACACACAAATACAAAATTAATTTATAAAATTACATGTATTTAACATACACAAAACACACTCGTCAATCAGTTCATCGCTTCGACACCACATAATGATCATCAGGTCAGCATGAACGTATTTCTTTACTCTATGTATGATCTTAAACATAATGTTTTCTCATCACTCGGCAGGTAACAAGTAAGGCAAGGTCTCTCACACTGAAAGAAGTTTCAGTAACTCTGGACTAGTTGGTAAAGTAGTTTCATATTCGTATCAGTACCAATACGAACGTACTTTGCCAAACTGCCGCATTCTCTTATTTTTATGACTTTCTCAAGTTGGCCCACATGGGTAGGAACGACACAACTCATTCTCAACTAATTACTAATGAGCATTCTTTTTTTAAGTTCTCATTCAACATTTTCCACAAATCTTTTTCAATTTAATTTAGTTCCAAATCACGGGAAAATGTATCACTTTGTCATGTCTTCCGTTCTCACTTTTTAAGAAGTTGTTTGAAATCCTTATTTCTTTACTGAGAAACCGTCTCCTGTGGGATCCAGGATCCATGGATAGTTGTTGGGGCATTCCATACACGTGAAGAGATTGAGGGTTTCTCCAGGTAATTCCCTGGTGTTCAGGGGGCATGCATTGGGAAGAGAGCAGTACGGTTGTCCCTTAACGTCGCACTTTTCTTTCCATTCCTGGAAGTCTCTGAGTGCTGTCAACTCGGTAGGGTTCTGCATCCATTGGATAACCTGGAATGAAGTTATAAAATGAAATTATTGTACTGTGCAACAATGGTAAGTTAATTGAACAAGTGAATTGCACTGATGTTATGGGTAAACATTTTATTAGCCAAGTCTTTGGTTATGCACTTGCCTTTTGAAAAAATACATGTTAAATATCCATGTTGATAATCTACTGTAAATGACCATACAACACCAATTTATCATAAATGACCTTAAACTGGTTACGTATTATATAGTGAATTGCAGAGTTTTACTCAAAATGTCTGGTGACCACCTTATAAAGTTATTCTCATGTAAACAAGCAGTTTACCTATTAACAGCATTGACTAAAGGTGGTTTTAAATACACTGTCCTGCTATAACGAGTATTTAACGCTCATTATTCTTGTATTTAACTGTCTTGAAATATTGTCACTAACCTGAAGCATGGTAACGAAGTAGACGTCATTCCTGTCCAACATCTCTTCAATGAACTTGATAAGCTCTTCTTTGTATTCTTTCTTGCTCTTCAACCATGAAGCGTGGAAGTGAAGTCCGTATGGCGCCCTGTTACTGTTCAAGTGACGGTTGAAGTTGTGACGTAACAGGCGTCCAAACTGCTCTCCGCTCTGGATGTTGGAACAAGAGTCGACCATGTGACAACCGGGGAGAGACTCGTCGAAAGTGGGGTCATCTCGTCGATCCAGTTCGTTCATGACCATTTCCCATACAGGGTGGCTTCGACTGGGACAGTTGTGATCGTTGCCATTGCACTTGTGTGGCATACGGAAGTAAAGAGTGTACGGCCAGATGGGGACACGTCCAAGGGAAGCGGTAATGGAAGCATCGTATACGAAGAACTGATCAGCCATCATCTCGAATTGTTTGTTGCCACCAACACGAAGGTATGGAGCACGCATGCCAATGATTGAACCGTCGGTGATGTTAGCGAAACGCTCCATGATGAGACGAGCACCGGCCATCTCAGCAAGCCAGTCGTCATAAGAGCCTTGAGACCAGTAGTTGGGGTCATCTTTGTGGGTGAGAGAGAATACTCCAATCTCGTGACCACGACGGTGCAGATCTTGGACGGCAGAGTAGTTGGTGTACTTGTGAGAGCCAAAGAAGGTTCCTCGGATGTTGCAACCTAGTGAAGTTGAAATATTGGTATTTTTCTAAATACTGGCCATGTAATGCAATATTAAATTGTACAACTTGGTATGAAAAATCATAAAATGAAGGTAAAATGAATAAAATTTGTTGGAGAAAATTACTTTATATTTTTTGGAGGTGATCCTATTCAATATCCAAGTAGTTTCACGTCTTGGATTTTCAGATTAAATGAAAGTTGTATGATTCTAGCATTACCTTTAGATGGAAATAAAATGAATACCAAATATAATCTGCAATCCTACTTCTTGAATATTATCATCATATATAACTTTTTATTAAATTGTATTATTTATCTAAAAATTGAAATCTTATTTTACATTTTCTTTGTCTCCCTTATTTGAATGAATTTTAATAAATTTTGTGTAAATTATTAACCAACCGTTGGGGTTCTGTCGTTGACCGTTGAATATTTCGTCGTAGAGATCAATGTTGTCAACGTTCATCGCACCGTTGAAGGTAATCGTGATCATCTGTGGGACTTGATTTGGCTCGATGTTGCCGGGAATTCGGGTACCATCAGCTGAGCAGAAACAATCGGGTAGCACACACTGGGTTGGGTCACAATCGGGCGCACGGTTGGGGTCAGTCTCCACAGCTGAAATTATTCACAGTAAACATAAGTTAGTCCATAGAGATAATTTTAATTCACATTTATTCTTCTGTGAAAATTTTATGAAAGAAAATGGTATATTTTTCCACCAAAAATTAATATGAAGTACTGTAACTAATGACAAATTATACAAAATTTTGAAAATATTGATTCAAAGTGACGGACAATACTTCTACTACTCAGGTCACTTCTAGAAAAATTGAACTTGTATTCAAAGGAGAATATTGAGTTGGTGTGAATTGAAATTTTAATAACTGTTCATAGCAAATAATGTAAGCAAAATGAAATCAAGAATTTTTTAGTTATAATACGTACTGCAAGCGTTCTCGTCGGACTCGTCTTTGCAGTCGGGCTTGTCGTTACAGAAGAGCTCTTTCTCAATACATTCTCCGTCACCGCATTGCAGCTTTCCTTCAGGGCACTGAGGTTCATCTGTCTTGAATCTCGGCATAACCTTACGGGGTTCTGTAATTAATCGAGAATTTACCAAGTTAAAACTCACATTCAAATATTTGATGAATTTGTAGATTGGATCCGTTACGTCATCATCTTCGGTTGCTGAATCAAACTGAGTGAATGAAACCAGAGTTATTTGTTTAATAAAAGATCATTAGAAGAAGACAAATGAAATTGAAATGTAAATCAGCATGTTTTGAAGAATCAATGAAGATGAAAATGAAAGTCAAGCATTCTTACTATTAGTTATTTGTTATATTGTATTGTAACTACTCAAAAGAGGTCAAAAGTGTACGTTTGAACGTTATGAAAATATGTAATTAAGTCTCAATTAAATGAAGTGCAGATTTTGCTTAACAAATGTAGTCATTAATGAATTTATTGGTCTAGTAAACTACAATATTATCAAATTATATCAATAAATAGGGTTCTACTATTTTATTATCATATACAGTAGGCCTACAGTAGTGTGTCCAAGATGATGTTAGTAGTCAGTTTTGTTTTTCTTTCTCTAAATACAGTGATGTTAGTAAGCACGAGCAGTGTGATATGAAAAGCAAATGAGAATACGTAGTAAATCAAGAATACTGTATGCAGAATACTAGAAAATGAACATGAAAGCAGAGCACCGTATCAAACCAACCACCTCTAAGAGAAAAGTACCAGTATATAATTTAATTTGTAGTACATTACAAAGCATATGATGACGGTATACAAATTATATAACTCGTAGGTTCAACCAGTTAACCCCACATCATTGATGACAGAAGATTCATATTTTCAAAATACTCTACAATACTAGTGATGAAATCAAAGACTATTGACTAATATATTATAGTACAAAGATGAGTTCCTTAATTTTAAATCTACACATATTACATCTACACATATTACAGTAGAAATTTAAGATTGATCTTTATGATGTAACAATTTCAATCATACTAGTAGAACGATAGGCCTACCGGTCTTTGTGGCCGATTATGGTGCTATCTTTACAGGAAATGGTTTGAATACATCAATTTTTCCTGACTTCATTCTCTCGTGCACTTTCAGAATAATTAGCTCATCTTCATACAATATATTGTAATCTTTCGTGTAACTGTAAAACAACATGCAAATGTACAAATCAACTATTTCTAGTGGTGATTATTTTTCCTTCACTTGTGCCCCTATCTCTGATGCCATCCCTGACCATCACCAGTTTCTCCATCTTGGATGGCTGTGAAGTTTTGTCTTTTGCAGACACTTACTCTGAAGTCGATCACAATTCTTGACCTTAGCTTTCCAGTCACACGTCTGTTTATCTAAGTCGAACGCGAGACCAGAGGGACAAGTGATTTGTTTAATTCCAGATAGGGTACACCTGACGGAACAAAATCATAGAAAAACCTTAGTTTAAGAGTATTTGTATTGAATGTGTAAAATGCCATGATATGCTGTCGTTTGGAGTATGGATAATAGGAGACAAATATTTATTGAGATTTTATGCCAGATTCAATCTGTTACCAAATATATCATCAACTGGGAGAATATATAAAACACGTGGCGATAAAAGATCTTGGCGTCCGCGCGTGCTACTATTAGTGAATGTGACGTCATGAAACCAGCGTGCAACTGATACGCACGAACGTTTCAAAATAGCATTAAATGAATGTTCGTTATTTTAATCTTATTTCTAATCGTTATTTCGTAATCGTAATTCTAATCGTTATTTCTAATTTTAAAATTATAAAATTGATATTTTCATAGGTATATTATAACCTAACTGACTCGCCATCGTTGCGCGCAGTCGATTTAGTAGTCTACTACTTCTTGAGATCCGTCGTACACGCTTGGCCGCTAGATGGTGCGTAAGAGTTTCATATATTCTCCCAGTTGATATAGTATATTTGCTGTTACTCTTTTGAGCTGTAATGCCAGGCTGTTTTATTTCCAACAATGGGAACAAATATAACAAAAAGCGTAAAAACAAAAAGCCTGTCAGTACAGCAAAAAGGAGGTATGAAATCCACAATATCTGAAGTTTTTATCTCTTCTTGGCTAATTATTAAATTCTGTGGTATCTATGCATTGACCATTCGTATAGCAACAAGTTACATTAGATGAGAGTAGGAACGGAATGGCTTGGAATGCGACATATCAATGACATTTTACATCATTTCCGATAAAATTACTTACTTTCTAGTGTTTTACAGTTTTTAACGTGAGATCGCCAATCGCAGGTCTGTTTATCAAGATCAAATGCTAATCCATTTGGACATTTGACAGAAGCAAGGCGAACAGCGCCATTCCTTCCAGCCTGGTCACACCTATAGCAAAACATACCATGAATCGTATTTTATGATTAGAATTTTCAAAGTTCCTTCAAACCTTTATTCACCGAAGATGAAAATATTTGTTTTTCCATTTTGGCTATAAAAAGTAAATACTGTTCCTCCTTTATCATCCTTGTTTCTTGCAAAAATGCTCTTAAATTTTAATACATTTGCTGTGCTGATTCATTTCTGTGTCAATAAGCAATAATAAAATAACATTTCCCATTTTGACTGCTTACGATTCTAGAAACCCAAAACATTACTGGTAACATACAAAGAGTGTTCATTTTTGAGAATTTCTCTCAATCATATATATATATATATATATATATATATATATATATATATGATCACTCACGTATGTGAGTGATCAATTGATTATTTATGAATATGATAGATACCCAGTTCAAGTATTTAGAGTTAGTTATTTAATTAAAATTCAAATTGTCTTTTCTTCCCCTATTTTCTTTTCTTGCTCAAACATTTTCTACGAAACGCTACAAAAACTGCCATTGACAGAAGTGTTTAATATAATATTTCCTCATCGAAGGTGATTGCTCTACACAGCTGCCTTTTTCATCAGTTTTACCTCACAACGTCTCGGCAATCGCCTTGAATTGACAATCGGAAGTATTCGTCTGCTGGTCTGTCTTTGCACAGCTCTTCTGTTGTTGGTTCATCACCATCGTCGCCATCGTCTTGCCTTTTTTCGCGGACGGATTGCGCAGCGGCTAGAATAAACGAATAAGTTTCATTGCAAAGACTATTTCACTTATTGCATAGGAGTTTCTTTTTTCTTGTTAGTATGAAACTTTTGATGTAGGTCATCTTATCTATTTTATACCCACTGAGAAACTAGGAACTATATCCAATAAAAAGTTTTCGAGAGAAACAAGATTTTTATCCAAAATAAAATAATGGAGTCCAATACAAAATTGTGTAGCAATGAATACATATATTTAATATATTCATATTTATATTTTTCATATGAGCATCTACGAAACGTCATGTGAACATGGTAAATTTAATGCATTTTTACCATTATTTATATTTCCTCAGACTGACTTTCTAATCTGATAATCTGATTAGTAGTGTTTGAACTTTTTATTTATTCATTCTTATAAATAAACAACTAGAAATAAATAACTGAGAATCACATGTGTCTTGAGGTTATGAAAATGACATAAAACTTTTAATTTGATTCAAGGTACCTATTAGTTTCTTATTATTTGCTGTGCTCAGTCTATAGCAGTGTAATAATAATAAATAATACATCTTCTTTATTTGCATACAAGTATGAATATACAAAAAGGCAATGTTTAGTGTATGACACCAGCTTTCATTTTGGTGTCACATTGACTGGTCTACCACATAAAACGCTATTTGCTTTTCTGAGATATGAAAACTGTAAAGAAATCGATCTGAATAAAAACATGACACATAATAGGAGAATGATATAAAAAAAGATTTTTTCATCTTTCAGAATGAGTTTCCAATTCAATCGTTTTTTTTTAATAATAACATGTTCAACTCTCTAAGCAGAAACAACGCACTTTGCAGTTTCAGCATGAAGTAAATAGTTATTTGGACTTCAAACATGGGATATTCCTATAATAACAACATGGACCTGATTTATATCTAGATCGAAAAAATCCTCGTAGTGGTGGGCGAAGTCCGTTCTAGGGAGAATAAATTATTTTAGAGACTTCATGATTTTACAACATCGACTATTTTAACTAAAATCAAACACTTGACAACTTTACAGTGTTTTTTTTTTTTACGAAATTACGATCGTTGATCAGCCTATCAAACGCTCGAACAACTAAATAATAAAAAAATCTCTAACCGAGTCGTACACGATCGGATTTCTCTTTGGGCGTTTCTTCCCAATGGCAATTAGAATAAAGAAACACTGCGCGGTGAAAATGATTTGTACCTGTTGACAAGGCATACTGCTACTGTGCAGTATAAAATGCTGTTTGAATTGCAATTGCTTACTTATGTGATAGGTGGTATGAATAGTGGTAGAGGTGGTAATTGAGGCCAACAACCACCACTACCACTTTGTGCGAGAAAGGGATAGCCTACAGAAAAACCTGTTGAATATGTGGGCCAACCATTTGTTTTAAACACTTGTTGCTATACGAGACTACGAGAAAAGTTCTGACTGAACATTCATATTTTTACGACTGAGTACATATTTCTTAATAATTGATTATTGTTAATACATTTCATTAATCGTATTTATTCATTTATTCATTTATATGTATACAATAGGGATTGCAACCAATTTTATCCTATTACTTTTTAAGGCTCAGTGAAACTAGTAGCATATTCGATTAGATCAGTCTCTTCATTGTTCCGTAATCATAATACACAGAGTATTTCTATGTATTTTTAAATGGAAACAAAACATAAAATGGAAATGACCAAGGAAACTGATCCACCTATCCGTGGAAACATGACCAAATATTGAGAATATTTAAATGGTCATAAAGATTATTTTTGTAAAAAAATATTATATTGAATCAAGCCCCAAAGATATATTTCGATGTCTTTTCTGTAGAAATGGTTTTCCCAACTAACGCAATTCCTAGCTTCAATTAGTATATCGTGAAAAACAATTAATTTATACGAAGCCTTGCAATAGCATCCCTTTCTCTTTCATCTTGAGTGCCAACTGTCAAGCAGAAAAAACTTGTTCCAAGAAGCAAAACTCATAGTGAATTTAATTGCTTTGATAGATCGTGATATTGTCAGGGGGAGGATTGCAGGGGAGGGGGTAACAAGGAAGGGTGGTGTTGACCTCGATCATAGATTTATTGTTTTGTCTTCGAGAGATATTGTCTTCTCTGAGTAGGCCTACTCAGCGTTGTCAAGGTAAACTAGAGTAACGGTTGTTTATGTAAATTGGTGTAACTAACTCTACAAGGAAACGTCTTGGTATTTAATGGTGGAAATAATTGGTGTGTGAATAATTGTTGTATGGATTAGGTGTGATAGGCGTTTTTGTATCATAGATTGCTGACTAGATAGGCCAAACACGAATTCTGTATAATTAGTCATGCCTTTTTGTCTTTAGTTTTTGGTGATTTTGTAATCGAACTTGAGGGTACAGTTATTAGATAAAATCACCTTAAATATTTCAATAATCTCTCAAGTGTATGCATACACAATCAACACTCTCACTCTCTAATGTTTATTCTCTCAAAATTTTCGTTGTCTATATATTTTTTGTTTTGCCATTAAATTTAACAACAGTTTTTCACGATCCATATCGTCTTATTCCATGTCCGCGCAGCGAGTTTTCCTAGCATACGGTACCGGAAACTTCCCGAAAAGCAGGTTACTGCATTATCGACTGAAACCGGTTTAGAGAGACAGGAAATGAAAATTATTTATTTATTTTTCTTTCCTTTTTTAATTCGTTGTAAAATGTAACGTGAATCAGAATGTGATTTTAAAAAATAATTAGATTTCCACTGTCCTGATTTATTATGTATGAGTTGTTACGATGGTGTGTTTGTATGTATATCGATCTAAAATATAATATTCAAAATGACCAATAATTATTAAAGAATCAAACTAAGAATAAATAATGAATGCTGTTATTGTTTCGTCCCATGTTCATTACAATAATACCTTTCAATCACGCAAATAGATAATCAGTATCAATCAATGACAAATTTAATTCCCAGTCAATAAGCCATTCTCCTATATTATCACTAATTTAAATATCAATTAATTGTAAATTACGTTGCATGTTGACATTGTAGATCACTATCCGTGTCACTTACTCGACATATAAATTCAATGAATAGCCAATCAGATTCGAGATAAACTACCCTATCGTGCACAACGGAAAATATTCTAAGGGCGCATGTCCATACAACCACGCAGGGACCATTACTGATGACAGAAAATGGTATAAACATGAGTTGGTCATATGTCTGCATTCAGCGCGGTCCATACATTATCATGAGCCTTACTAAGGACTATAATTATGTGTCCAGAAGAGATTTTAAAAATATGACAAAAAAATTAGCCAAATGGAAAGTCTTGAATATTAGACCTGTCTGATTTAAACCATGGTCTATTAATCAATAAAAAATAAACAATAGCTTTATCATAATAATATTGATTCACTCACCAAATCCTAAGAGCAGGAGACACAGCCAAACCGAAGATCTAGCCATCCTGAGTGAGAATGATCTTTCAACAGCTCTCGCCGCGAAAGAGTACACCTCAAAGTCTCTTTTTATTTATACTATATCGTGACGCGCATGCGCGAAGCGATAAACAAATCACCAGAGTTTGTTATACCGATCAAATGCGTTGACTTTCACTGAAATCCGCGTCCCGGTCTTACACTTGTTGATAGCGTTTCACAGGTATAAGAACTCGCACGTTCCTGCAGTTGGAATTACTTGGGTACGGTTCGAGTACTGATCACAGACAAACTGTCACGCTCACCTTTATATCGACTATCTTGAGATAATAGTAATGCACTGATCCTTATGACGTCAGCATAATTATGGGTGGTACACTATGAGGATTTGTCCAATCACATCCACAGCTCTTCCAGAAACTCATTTCCACGTTGTATTTGTCCTTGTTGACCTTTAAAGTGTACATAGTTTGACAGCAATTTTTTGATGTATTCGTTAGTCGATAATTTCCCTCGGGAGGAAGACGTTGCTTGTCATTGGTATGCTCATCTACAGTCGCTCTTCCAGCGCTGTTTACTATTAATTAGTTTAAATTTGAAACTAGTTGAAGTACATCATATTCTGTGATCGATTCTAATTTTCTTTAGGAATTTAACTCACAATCTGGTTCAAGTACAAAGTTATTGATTTTTTTTATCAATTGAGAGTGATGTCTATATTATTCTCAAGTTGGCTGAACTGTAAAAAAATTGGTTGAATAATCTTCTCAATTATTTGCAAATAGTGCGTCCCAAACGGTGGCTGCCCTTAACATTGGTACATTACCTTTCTTAACGAAAAATGATCAAGTATATAATATAGGGCATATCGTTTTGTAGGCAAAGAAGGATGCATGTTCATTCATATTTTGCAACCTGAACTCTTTTGCTGTAGGCAAAAGTCAAAACGTAATCGATCTTCTCAGTTTATCAAATTTATTACTTGTAATATTCGATCAGAACTAGTATCCTATGATCAAATGTATGGCCCCAAACTATTTCACATGCATAAAGCTAATGAGTACAATTTCACTTTCAGTCCATGTTTGTGTGGTGTATGACGCTTTTGTACTGTGTGTGTGTGTGTGTGTGTGTGTATGTGTGTGTGAGTTTGTGATTCTACCGAAATTAATTTGAGTTTTCAGATTTCATCTATCATGATAACGTTATCACCAAACAACACTAGATGCATTGCCAAATCGACAACAATGCTCACTTAAAAGAACTAAACACAAAATATAAAACTGAATGAAAAGGACTTGGCTCAATATGCTACAACTACATACTACATATACAGTGATCAATCCTTTAATCAATCTTTATCACTTTGATCCTTATTAGGCAATGATTCTCAAGTAATTTCACAACGTATCATGCACTCGTATCCATGGTGCACCCTATTTTGCATCATTACTCACTAATCCAGAGAGTTCCCGGTTAATACTCTCATCAATCACCTATTCGGACTAAACCGTCCTATTTGCCCGACCAACATAATAATTATTTGGCTCGAGAAGTTGGCACCACGTAATGGGGTCAGGAAGCTCTCAGGTCATTAGGCCGATAAAACAGAAAACAGTATATACCCCTCTTCATCCCTCCTCCGCCCAACATTAACTCCAACTTTGATTGTTCGCGGTCGACAGCACTTTGTGCAGTCAAATGACCCAGTGGGTTTAATGTCTCGGTTTCTAGAGTACTCGATTTGTAAGAAGAACAATCACGATCGAGATTAGATCGATCGATCTCGATGTTATTCGAATAGTGAACTCGTAAACTTGAGTTGGAGTGGAGCTCTGCTGAGTTATATTCTATATATTACTGTAATGCTTAGGATTGTACACTACAACATCTCATCTTCAATCAGTTTATATGACTATAATTATTAATTACAATACTCATATTGTACTTGCTGATCATTATATTCCTCTCTGTTTTTGTAGCGCAAAAACCGCTCTGTTTTTGGAGGAATAGACATGTTTTTGGAATGTGACACTTGATTGAAAAAAGTGCACGATAATTGTCTTCGCAACGCATGTATACCATTTTACTTTCAGGCCGAAAAGGGAAGATGTAAAACGTGAAAAGAAGACCGATCGTCCTGTCTACCGACCGTACTCCTTTTGGTATATCCTGGTCCTCCTGCAACGTCGTGCAGAGTTTACCAGTCCTGCAGAAGTGGATTTAACTTGAGCGGTCACGAAACGTCCAAACTTTTTTTTTTTTTTTTTAATAACATCGAAACTTGATACAAAATCATTGTTCCCCAATTAAGGCTAAGGATGGAACTATACATTTATAACGTCCAAACTATACATTTTTAATTACTTTGAACAATCAAAGAGTGAAAATGGAAATTTTTCTTCACTCACCAGCTTATTCGTACTCCCAAATGGGGTAGTTGATTGAAATCATTAATTTAATTTGAATTGAATATATTTTAGTTTGAATTTAAACAATTTAAAATCAAATTCAATTCAATACCGTTTGCTCACTTTTTATTTACACACAAATGATGATTAGAGAAAAAAAGAGTGAACATAATAATCGAGTGGAGTCCGCGTAAATGATAATTCCTTGAACGCGGGATAACCGAACGAGAAATAACAATAGACACTCCCACCGGACAATCCTATATCAAATGAATAGCAACAACCACAACCACAGCAACAAGAGCAACAACAACAATCATAATAACAACGATTCTACAACTTCTGCTATATATATATATATATATATATATATATATATATATATATATATATATATATATATATATATATAAATATATATATATATATATATATATATATATATATATATATATATATATATATATATATATCTTTATTAATAAATAAAGACTTTGCATTTGCCTTAAGGGTTGCCATATGACACAGTTTAACAATAAAATAACATACTATAATATTATAATTATAAAATACCACAACACGATAACTAAAGACATGTAAAATTAAAATAATTCACCTATTGTACACCTGTGATGTTTACCTGCGACTAGTGTCCGTATAAATCAAAATTAAAGTATTTCTCAAAATTAATATTGAGCCTTTCAATGCGAGTAAACATATTAAATCTATAAAATCCCTACTTAAACTGAACTTTTTACAAAATCTACAGATAATCTGGTTATAGTGCCCCTAGCTCCGATGAGAAGTTCAATAGCAGAGATCTTATTGAGGTTGTATGTTCTTTGCAAATATGCAATTACTACTAATGGAAAAATTATACTGATGTAAATAGTAATGATTTTAAGAACGGTCTAATATGATGAAATAATATAAAATCTATATTTCTTACTCCATAACGTCTATTGTTAGAAATATAATAACCGTTATCTATTTATACTTGAAATTTACAACAGTGAACTATAAACTTCACATAGTCTTAAAAACAATTTTTTTTATCTGATTGGAGTATCCTTTCAATAATCCAGGTTTTAAAATAAAATTAGTTTGTACATTTCACCTTGGCGATTTCATGTATATCAATATATATATATATATATATATATATATATATATATATATATATATATATATATATATATATATATATTATATATATATATATATATATATATATATATATATATATATATATATATATATATATATATATATATATATATATTCATTCATTAGGTATTGCAAAAGTTCTACGAAAATCTAATTGGAATAATGACCTTGTATGACTGTAAACAGAATTATAATATTATATTGTATAATCATGCAATTAATTGTACTTTTAAATTAATTTCTTCATCAAGTTTTTGAACTCTACCAAGTACTAAAATAATTTCACGATACTTACGTATAAAATAGATCTTAAAGAAAAGAATTTAATTGAAGAATTAGATTCTTCAGTTCAGCTTGACTTACACTTGGAACTAATACAGTATATTACTCGGTCTTGGTCTTGGTGCATCAACTCGCAATAACTGGGTAATCTGGGGCACATACATTTATGTGACGTACTTTATGACTTGATGTGGTACCTATAATCCTGGAACGTGACTCCATTTCCATGTTCCAGCATTGCTGGTTCTCCGTGATGACAGATTCAAGATTAAATTATAAGATTATATGGATCAGGAAAGCAGAAAGAAGTTCAAGAATAAAATGGTGATACGAAGAAAAAGAAAAAAACAGATGATACAATAATTACGATAGACGACATGTTCACCTTTTATTTAATTTTTAAAGAATATTTTTCACTTGCTTCAGGTCAAGTTCGACCAAATAACCAACCTGAGACCGAGGCGCGTGGCCGAGTGGTAATACACTGAACCGTCATTCGAGAGACCGGGGTTCGATTCCCGCCATGGTCGACCATCTTGACAGGAGTTTTTCGTGGTTTCCCTCTGTCGTTCAGGTTGATACTGGGATGGTTCCTTAACAACAGGCCACGACTGACTCCTTCCCACCATCCAAAACACCGAATAAAATAACCTTTCATCTCATCATCCCATCATCTCATTTATCATCCACCGAGGCCAATAGATCGTAGCAATCAGTATAGTGCGTCGTTAAAAACCCAATATTAAAAAAAAAACTGAGAATTAATGTGGAACCTAAGCTTAGTGAAAGAAAATTACACTGGTATCCAAGCTAGGCAACACCTTATATTTTCGATTTTTCGGTTTTAGAGTAAGAATAATAAAATCCTATCCTATATCCAATAATAGTCGGGTTAGGGGGTTTAACAAATAAACCAAAATCGTGGGCAAATTACAAGCTCTGTGTTGTGTTCGCCAGGCATAATACCCCCTCACCATCTTCAACTTCCTCGTACCACTCTCTACACGCTCCATTCATACTTCCCTATCGTCCCACCACTCTTCGTCCTTCATTCTCTTCTAAGATTCTCTTCTTTCTTCCACATCCCACTCTATCACTTTTTCCCATCTTATTCTTGGTCTTCCTCGTTTCCTCTTTCTTCCGACTGTTCCTCTTTCAACCTCACGCCTTGGTTGTGAGGACTCTTCAACCGCCGCACTATTCTTCTCATGTGTCCGTACCATCATAGTCCCTTTCCATCCTGTAACTCAATCCATCCATTTGCAATTCCCTTTTATTTGCAATTTTTTCCCATTTTCAATTTAAAGCAATTTAATTACATTAATTAATTGTGTGATAATTATCCGTATTGAATGTTATTACCATTGGTTACTAATTGTTGTTATTTCTATACCTTGATCAATTATTAGCTCATTTAACACATTTTTATATTATGCAAAATGCAGTTTCAGTATATTTGGTACGGTATCATTTTCATGATTTAATGAAAATCATAATCAGATTGAAATAACCAATAAGACAGATCACCAGTCACCACCATCTCCGTACCTAGCCCTCATTTATCCCATAAACTTCACGCATACATTTTATTCTGTCAATCGATTGTTTAATTTGTTTTGTGTCACAAATTTATAAAAAAGATGATGTGAACATTTATGAAATAAATAAACTCAACAGTGTTGGTATCAACATTTCTTTGTTCTGTTTTTTTGTATTGCTATAACTTAATTTTCACTCGGGATGGTCAAGAAGCTCAAGAGCTCCATAATGCTCCATAATCCATAAGCTCCATAATAAAAACAGTCTGCAATTTTACGTCTCTCTTGTAACTTTTACTTTTATATAAACAATGATTGTATCAATAAGGTTTGAGATTTTCTGACTGTTGTTAAAAAATAACAATTCAATGCAATTTGGATCAGAATGCACTTACTTCCCTATATATTAAAATATATTCGCACGGTTGTTATAGGAAACCAAAGAAACTTTAGCTGTTTTAAATCACGACATTTTATTCCTGACTCATAATAATAATGTACAATTAACTCTTTGAGAGTTTCTTTATGTAGGCCTACATGATGCAAAAATATCGTGCTGAAAAGGTCATAAAAGTGTTGCATTGTACAAATTATGATTGCATTTTCATTTCAAGTCACTCCCCGAGTCTTAACTGAAGAAATCACGTGATCCACCTATACCATATTTGTTATCCGACCTTGCTTATGGAAGAGAAATCCGTTATTTTGCAGACACTATACTTCTTTTTCTGGGTGTCCTTCAAATTGTGTTCTTCTGGGTATTTAATTTAACACATCTTGTTGCAGGAAATACATGACATATCACGGCCTTGAGGTATTACTGGGAAACAATATAATCTTTTGGTAGCTGATAGGAGAAAATAATTAATATTCTCATAATTTAAAGTCAATACGATTTCATTGCCAACTGGGTTTAAAAAACGAAGATGCCTCAATCGTGATATTAATTTTGTGAATAAATGCTTTCTACTTTCACGTTTTTAAACCAAACAATTTATCATAATAACTTCTGAAAAATCTCATCAAAGTTATGGTGTTCAAAGCAACAATGTGGGTCGTTTAAGATTATAAGATATTATTATAAGTATAGAAAGATTAAGCCACAGTCAATGTATTATATATATATATATATATATATATATATATATATATATATATATATATATAAATATATATATATATATGTAAATATATATATATATATATATATATATATAAATATATATATATATATATATATATATATATATATATATATTCATATATATATATATTTACATATATATATATATATATATATATAAATATATATATATATATATATATATATATATATATATATATATATATATATATATATATATATATATATATGAGTGTGAAAACTTCTGGACCCGACGAAAGAAAGTAAAATGTCTCGGGTTATATAAACAGAGTGCAGACAAACTCTCATTTTCTCTTTATGGTATGCCAAACTTGTGCATATTTGCGACTATTGATATACGTGGTTGTCACCGTGGTGGTGGTGAAAAAAATATAAAAACGTTTCATTACTGCCATCTTGATGATGAGGAGATTATGTTATACTCTCATTGCTTCCAGAGGGCTTTGGTTTTCATTGACCATGGACTTGAAGAGAATGTTATACTTGACGTTCTAGAAGTATGAAATCAGTAGAAGTTCAATGTCAAACAGGCAGAGGAAATCTTAAGGAGTGTAGTGGAACTTGAGTGGAGCAAAGTTGTTTATTCACTAGTAAATGTTGTAAATCATAAAAAGTATACTTTCAGATACAAATAAGAAAATGAGCGTTTATTCGAAAATTTTAACAATGTAATTGTTCCCAAGTACCCCATTGTTGGCATTTGTTCTACAAAAATTCAACTGCTATTTTCACTTGCGAATAGTAATGAGAGTAGGTCTATAATTATAATAATAGATGACATATCGTAATACAAATATTGAAGACGTGTTTTATTTTATATGAAAAAGATACAAAATTTCACAATAAACGTTTGATATATTTTGATAACGAAAACAATACTTCGTACTATCAATATTCTGAATATCTTGTTGTTATTTATCATTCATTTATATTGGGCCTAGCGACACACTGTACTGATGAATAAAATCTATTGGCTTCGATGAATGATGAATGAGATGAATGATGAATGAGATGAATGAGAACATGAGACGAAAGGTTTGCTTCAAGATGCGCTTTGGATGAAAGATTTGCATCTTATTAATGGGTGTTATTCATTTCCATTTTTTTTTCACAAAAGTCGGTCGTGACCTGTTAAGTAACCATCCCAGAATGAACCTACACGACATAGGAAAACCACGAAAAACCTGTGTCAGGATGGTTGACCATGGCGGGGCTCGAACCCCGGTCTCCTGGATGGCTGTACAGCGTGCTAGACACTGGTCCCGCCTTAGTTTGAATATCTCGTATATATTTATAAAAGCATTGGCAAATATTATACATATACATTAAGGACATTATACATTATTGGCATTTAAATACATACAGTATATAATTAATCAAAAACTGCGCTGTGTGCATTAGGAATTTGTTAATTGTTTATAGATATAGAGATACGAGATGATCATCAATTGATTTTGAGGATGGAAAGTTTTTTCTTTAAATTATTAGGTTGGCTATTAGGTATTAGCATTGGCTTCTATTGTCTGTAATTTATACAGTATATATATATATATATAATAAATCAAAAGCTGCTCAGTGTGCATTTAGAACTTGTTAATTGTTTATAGATATAATGATAAGAGATAATCATCAATGGATTTTGAGGATGGAAAGTTTTTTCTTTAAATTATTAGGTATGGTTTCATTTGGAGAGATCGAGCACTTAGTAGTAAAATGAGATTGAGATATTGTGAGTTTCTGTCTCTTGAATAGTCTTCACTTTTGAGGCTAGTCAGTCACGTTTTTGATAATAGCATTATAAAAGATAATACTGTTGAATATTTGATTTAAATCAAAGGCTTGGCATTTTATTTGCATTCAAATCTATTATCTTTCGCCTATTGTATCAAACATTTTGTATTCAGTAAGCAATAGCATCAATATTTGCCTATATGATTATATTTCAAGACATTGTCATCCGTATTATCAGGTGATACAAAATATGACGGAATATAATTCAGTATGTGTTATTGCTAACTATGATCCTATTCAATTTTATATTTCTGTTGAATCTTCTTCTTGAAATATTATTGTGAGTTCAACTCAAGTTGAATAAAATAGTGAATATATATTTTTTACAACGACAAAGCTTGTAAATGTCACATTATTAGTTATGAATGAATTACTTTGGTAACAAAGACCACGTTTTATAGTGCCTTCAAAACGGTCCATCACTCATCAACGTTGGTGATTAATGTTTTACTTCATCGAAATTATTATGTTAAAAAAATCATGCTTCATGTCAGAGTGTTATAATAATTTCTTAGAATCTGGGGCAACAAAATTCACTTGCATACCGTAATACATGGTTTTAATATGCAAGTGATGTAATGAGAATATTATTTTTTAAAATTTATCATGCGGACATATTATTATTTATTATTTATACATCTTTAATAAGTATACAAGTGAAAGTGTGACCTTTAGAATTGTTTGAAGTTTGAACTACAACGTCCCATACACACTTAAGAGAACTTTGCTCTTTCAGTAACGGGACAGTATAATGAAAAGTAAGAGTTTTTCTGTCTTGATACATTGGAGACGAATACAAAATGATGCTAGATCATTAAAGAGAAGATTTGAAGTTTCAACTCAATGTTTCTCATCTCAGGTTGGAAACTTCTAATTGAAAATAATTCACTTAATCATCGTGTTTCGTTAAATTATACAAATAATCACGTAGGCTCTTTCAAGTGATGTTACATATATTGTTGCAACAATAATGTGTTATTAAATTGTTATTTTCAATGATCATCTTAGTTGTTTAGTACTCGGTTCATGGTATTGCTATGGGAACGATTGTTAGCCATAACGACGACAAATGTAATATTTAATTATAATCCATCATACGTTTTCTCTAATCCCCTAATATTACGGATAATAATGTCTAATAATGTCTAATATATAATGTCTAATATATATATATATATATATATATATATATATATATATATATATATATATATATATATATATATATATTCATACATATATGTATAGCATAAGTACGGTATAATAAGTATATAGACCTACACAAGTACTTTATTATGATTTTGAGAATAAAAATCAATTACATATTTTTTTTTTAAATGTACCAGTTCAGCTATCTATCTCCATACTATCACGCTGAGCTGAACTCATACATACAACGATTGAGAGCTGCATCACTTACATATGCATTCTGGTATCGAAATAAAAAATCCAGCTCACGATTGAAGTGATACTGAAAGTTGGCTATTGGTGATTTTCCGACAGACATCATGGTCGCCGAACTTGAAGGGTCAAATAAACTTTGAGATTCACTGCCACATCGACATTTGTTGCGTTTCCCGATTCTTCCTCGCTCAACCAGAATCGCACATATGTATGGCGTTTTCAAAGTATCACAATCACTCTATGAAACAAGCATTGCATAATTATAATCTGTATTGATCTAAATACCTTCTTGAACTTAATCCTTCTTAAGATGAATGATTGAATTATTAAATTTATTGAGCAATAATAGACATAGGCCTACATACATCGATCGTTCTCAAAAAATCGAAATACAAGCTAAAGTATTTAATGAGATGTTGGGCAACATATAGATTTAATATAGTAGCTGTCCTATATGCCAGATTGTATAAATTACACAGCGTAAAAATCGGGTAATTAAAAATATAAAATTGAATGATAATAAAATAACTATGTAAGAGATCGATAATATAACAACGTCAACATTACAATATTATAGAACAATTTTAAATATCACATATTTCAGAATTAAGTTCAACTACCCCACAAATAGCTAGGTTATGTGGGGGTACAAATGAGCGTGTGATATTGAGAAATGAAGTGATGAAAGGTGAAATGACGTTTACCAAAACCCAAGCCTTATGCTGGATTCAAAATCCTACCCTTTCAAATCCTATTTGAGTTCCTTTTTTAAATCGGTGCGATAGCTGAATGAGCCACGAGGGTGGGAATGTAAGACTTATCTTTTCTGTTTTATAAGCATCGAAACTTGATACAAAATCTTTGTACCCCAATTAATAAAGGCTGTGGACGGAAGCAGCTTCAGCAAAAATGGGATTATCTAACAAACAAAAATTTAAATTATTACTTTTACCAAATGTTAACAAATCAACAATGAGAATAACCAGATAGAATGAGAAAACGGAAAATAACAGAAAGAAGAAATTAGATGAAAAAATTATTTACTTCATTATTCATATTATCTATGTAATATTATATACCACGTGGAAGATGGAGAGATTATATAAGTGAAAGTGTAAGGAGAAGAGGAGGTAAATGGAAAGATGTGGAAGAGGGAAGATTGTGGGACGAACGGAAAGCATGGCGAATATTAATAGAAATGGAAGAAGAAAGTGTAGAAGAGGATGAAGAGGAAGAGGATGAAAATGAAGATGTGACAGGATTGGCCAGCCGGCATTATTTTAGAGGCCCTAGATGATGGTGTTTTGACGCCCTCCGACCTGACTTGTTGGAACCGGGAGAAAGATATTTATTATTATATTATATATACTTACACTCACGAGATTGAGGAGTTGTATTCGCTTCTCAAATGAACACTAAGTGGGCATAGAAGTCAATTCAGCGAAATATTAGTTTTTTAGTGCTAAGGTTTGAACGGTATACAATATGAAAATTCAAATATATAGCGGAAACACATACATTTTCAATTCATTCAAGATGGTGTAAGTAGAACTATTCAACTTGAATATTGGGGTTTTAAGGCGCATCGACAGCGAGGTCATTTAGCGCCTATATTGCATAATTCTCTCTGTTAAACAACTTAACACAGCTAAGAACACATTTTTTTAAACTGAATACCTGTGACGATGTTAGAATCAAGGTTAATAATATAATCTCAGATCATTTTGAAGGTATATTTAAAAATATTCTCCTGTATGACAATTTTGATAATTATATCGTACTATATCGTTCAAAAGCTATCACAAAAAAAAATGATATTTATAAATCGACTCCTATACACTTTTCCAATTCTCGCTAATGAAAATTCTCTACTAATCGATATATTTGAAACAAATTAAAATCCTCGAGGTTATATAGATCTGAATAAGCAACTACGATTTTAATGCGATTCAATGAAAAGCTATTTGCTATTTCAGACACGTTGCTATGGCATGATATCGAACTAAGGTCATTGAAGGCGTCAGTATACTCTACCTTTCCAGGAAGGAAATATTACAACAACATATATGGTGTTTTTTATTGTGTGGATAAAAGTTTTGCATATTATAAAACATTGTTAAACAGGTTGGGTTATAATGTAAATGTTTTTCTTGGAAAATTGAAGTAATCTTATGAATTACAAGTTACATTAGGTTGAGTTTGAAATTTATTGGTTGACATATTGTATCACATATTTGTGTGGGCAGCTGATATATCATTAAT
Organism: Brachyptera risi; assembly: GCA_964007535.1. Lineage (NCBI taxonomy): Eukaryota > Metazoa > Arthropoda > Insecta > Plecoptera > Taeniopterygidae > Brachyptera > Brachyptera risi. The sequence continues at coordinate 32,336,516 of OZ023328.1, read as the reverse complement.
TATTACATTGGATTACAGCTATCGTATCGATGAATATACGCAACTCACGCTAATACCTAATGCAGACTTCTAATGCAGAGCTAGAAAATATGAGGGTGCATTGGTGGTTCTTTTAGTTTAGCGCGGGTATTGAAGTTAAAATGACATTATACGAATGGAATTGTTGATCTTCGACATTTATTTGTTCGCGCAATGTACTTCTTTTTCCAATTTTTCGAGAAATGCTGTACAAAAAAGACAAGAAATGCCCCGCCAAAAAAAAAAAAACGTGAGCTCGTATTTTTGCTTTTCTATTTCTATGTATGAACAGATTATGAAGTATACAATCGAAGCTATAAGCAATGACTGAACGTTTGTAACAGTGATGGGTATGTAGGCCCACATTTACGATCGTAACAGTTTTTGATAAACTAGAACTAGTAAAACTGCCGCATGCGTTCTAATATGAGTGAGATATATTGTATATAGAATGTATTTAAAAATAATATTCACACCCTACTTTCAAATTTTTAAACCTTCCTCATTCATTCATTTATACTCATAGCCTTGCACCCTTAGATTTGTATTGTCAAACTCTATAATTACAATATTGGACATTTTTCCAATACAATGATTTATCATCTCAAAAACAAATTATTCAAATTTCTTTGAGCATAGTGGACATATCATGGAGCAAATTAGTCCAAGGAATTGTATGTACCAGAACAATATCAACATTCTGGGACATTCATGGTGCACATTGTTTCTGAAATGACTTTGGAACTGATTTTGCTCAGGAACATTCCTCATAAACAATGCTCAGAAACAATCCTAGCCTATTCTGGTATGATACCATTATTCAGAAAAGTTCCAAGTCGATTGGCTACTTTTCCTGACCTGTGAACAGTGTGAAAAATTACAAATAACAAATTTAATAAAGTAAAACCAATTTAAAAACGAAGCCCGATTTTTTTTGGTATGTGGAATGGACGTCTTCTCTACGCGCATCTAATTAACCACTGAAGTTGTGATTTTTAGTCACTACAGGTTTTATTCCTTCTAGCTTTCCCTAGAGGCCTAAATCGTATCAAGGAAGTATAGTTTTGGTATATATTTTACTTCTGTTTCATTTGAAAAAATGTCGAATCTAATAAGCAAATGTAAGTTTTTACAAAAGATGTAATTTTTCTGAGTCTGTTATGTCAGTTGTTTTACCGGTCTGAGCCGTCATTTGGGAGACTGGGGTCGATTCCTACCGGACGCTCATTCTGACTGAGGTTTCTCATGTTTAAATTTCCTTGGTCGTTGAAATGAACACTGGAATTGCTCCCCACTGTCAGACTCGACCGATTCCTTCCCACATCTGCACGATAAGTTAACAATAAACTTGAAATCCTTCATAAGTGAGGAAAATGAAACTAAAGTCCAGCAATACTTACGAAAATGGAATGGTTTTTACTTTATTTTGATCTACTCTTATAAATAAAACTATGTTTTGTATTGACAAATCACTATCATCTTATGTAATAAAATCTATAGATTGACAAGATTGAACTTAAATTACTTCTATTGAAGATTGTCTACGAGATTCTATTAATGTCATCGAGAGAAAGTCAATACACTCTTTACCGTTACCATTGACTTCTAAACGGATCAACAATGACATTTATTTACACTTTTCAATTTCAATGTTGAACTTATGTTCATATTCTCATCACATGCAATCCGTCACCTACTACCCTTGATAATATTTCACATATCTTCATTTCGTATGCACAATGTTTCGTTGCCAGCAACCAGCATGTTTAATCCCCTACAGCAAACGTGAGAATATGGAATCATTTTGATATTTATTTTTGTTAAGTTTTGTTCAAGTTTCGTGTATTACATTCAGCAATGTAGATTTTATAACTTTGTTCATAACGACATTTTCTCTCGCTTTTCGCTCTCTTTTCTATGAAATGTCAACATAGAAGTTATACAACACGAATGTTGTTAGCTGAACACTACCGATTGGTAGTACTCATATATAGGGGAGACGGTCGAGCGAGACCGCCAGCACGCGTGGAGTGAAAACTGACATATATATATATATATATATATATATATATATATATATATATATATATATATATATATATATATATATATATATATATCGATTTCCATATTGGTTAGCGATACAACTTTTTCAAATAGCTAAAACATGTAACAATTCCTTTTTCATAATTTAAATATAGAACGGGTAAGTTTTTATATGAATTACGTATTCGTTTTTTCGATTCAAAACCACACATTTGATTGTGATGGATTTGGGATATATTCTCGTGTGCGGAACATTTGTTTCATAATGGTTTTATTCGGCATTTATTCAATATCTATCTGTTCTGTTCTATTATTCGCCTTTGAAAATGTAGTCATGATTTTACACAGTATCATGAACGAACAGGGCTAAAATAAGCTCAAATTCACGAGTGTTGCTGCTATAATTATCTATCATACCAACGTAACACACTTGAATGTAACTTTTACTTATTATTTTAATTTTAATTATCTTGATTAAGAATAGTTTGAAAGGTTTCAGGAAGATCACTACAAATGAAAGTAAATTTTTGAAAAATGTTGGTTTAATATTAATATTTTCATTTTGACACAGTTAAGGAAACGACATCTCAATTTGACAGTATCAGTTTTAAGATCCGACTTCTTCACCCATTTTGTGTAACTATAAAATGTTGATTCTTACGAATGATTACAGTAAGGAACCTATATATTCAAGATCAGTAAGAAAGGTTGTATTTTTGAAGTATTTAATCTTTGATTGAGTATCAGTGATAGGCCCAAAATGAAAAGTTGATCTGAAATAATTAAATGGAAGTTACTATCGTGTTATAGTTATTGTTGTCCACATGTGATGTGTGTTATCGTAATGATAAATTAGGCCTACACATTATTTTTTCAAATAATATTCAAATCGTACTGAATATTTTTCAAAATTTTGGTACATAGCTTTATAATATCATTGCAATTTTTCAAAGAGCATGTCCTTAACTTGATACCATAATTGAGATCAGGTATTGTAGACACTAGACAGCATTGACATGTCTAATTCATCCACATTGATTCACTGTTTTAATCGGATATCTATCTGTCGGGCTCATACCTTGACCTTCCCACTCCAATTCTGGGGCACATTTTAGACGTGCTTTGAATCTGACCCTGATATTGAGAGTGAAAACCTTTCGCTAACACTATTATAATATATCAATGATTTTTTTGGGCTTAATTTGCACATTTTAATTGGTACTGAATTGGATGAATGTGTTGGAAACTTGAAATAGGCCCTACAAGTTGATCTTCAGGGGTAAACGCTGAGTGAAAAAGGAATAAAATGGGTGTTTTATTCTTTTAAGAAGGTCATTCTCCAAATATAGATATCATTATTATAACTTTGATTTTCAGTATAAGTTCTTATAACTGAAACTATTGAAATTAATAAGGTATAACTTGACCTTCAGTTAGCATCACAATAGTTGATGAACGTCTCTTGTAATTCTCCTATTGGAACCCAAATAGAAGTGCATAATCTGTTTTATCATTTCGGAAAACCAAATTAAAATAATATAAATCTTACGAAAATGCTATAATAACAATTTTTTTCAAATATAGGCATTTCTGATCACAGAAATTTCAGCTTAATCGATTTTGGTATTTTTCCCAATAGTTTCTATTGTGTTCGCGCTCCACCTGTAAGTGAAAACGAGTTATGTGGTGATTACATGGAAACTCTTCATGCAACGGACTTCGTAGAACAAGATGCATTTCAGTCTATTCATGAGAAAACCAGCTGAAGTTGTTAGCTTCAAGCAAACAATGGAAAAATACTTTCAATAACTTGGAAATTCTGTGTGGATAGTTGCGTCTTCCAGCTCGGAAGTTCACTTAATTAGGGATAGATACGTTCAAGTTCTAGTCCAGCTTGTTGACTTCTCGTTCAACCTGACTTGGTTGAGGATCAAAAGAGACACGGATATTTTGACCTTTGATGTATCGATAGAGCTTCTGAACTAACTAGCGACACAGTAAAAGGGTTTTTAGTGAAATAATCAATTTATTATGTTTAAAGGAGCAAGACAGTGTGTGGAAGACCATGTAGAGACCTGTTGAAAGTGTAGAAGTTTATGAAACCAATTATACATCGCTCACACATGCTAGTTAATATTTAGTAATGCATACTACAACTTGAAGTTATAATCAATATGAAATTTGAGAAAAGTTCAAGGTGAGATACAAGCTAGGTCCTTAAGTCTCCTCTTCTTGCTCATTGTAACAAAAACAGGGTAGGATTCTTGAAGCGCAGATAAGTAACCATAGGAGCGTGCATTCTTGCTGCTTGCTCAATGAATTATTTATTTGTATTGTCTTCTATAAATAGAATGGAAACTCTCAAGAGTTACAGCTCTCAACCTAAACTTTTCTAGGTGAACTAGATTAATATTATATAGAATAGAATTACAATCTACTAGTATAACATTTCAAGTACCCTATTGGCATATATAAATTGTTCATTAAGGTTATTAATGTAAATCAGTTCAGACCAAGAAGTAAAGAAGGTGAACCAAGCATAATGTCAGATGGATTATAAATGTTCTTGTGTGAATTGTAATCAGTATGGGTCATTGTCAAATGTCTAGGAAGTAACGTATTAGGTTATATCACAATACGTATTTTATGCACAGGAAGAGAAATAACTTCACTGAATCTTGAAAGTAAAATAATTTCATATGGTGAGAAAACTACAGTAGCTTTTATGCGTATTCCAGGTCACAAATGATCAACAGTCATTACCGTAGTTTTACTAGTTCACCAATGTTACCGTTACCAATGATAAAATGTTACGTTACAATTTGACAAAGTTTACACCATTTTTGTGAGCCCTGGCTATTTTTAAAAATAAATTGAATACAGTAGTGATACATTCATTTTTATGGAAATAAATACGTAAGCTTTCTCAAACGAATAGATGAAGTCCATTCTTTAGGAGATTGGATTATTTTTATAGCCCAGCCTATTTAGGTTATTTAGGGTTATTAGGATCTACAAGGTCATTTTTAATAATTGATTGTTTCAAAGTAGGCCCACTTAGAATCACTAAAATGTGGCTAAATATCTAATTCTATCGGATTCTTCCAAGACAATTAAAATTGATCTAACAGTATAATATAAATGTACTTTTCAATGTCATGCTTTGATTACAAGCGATTATACTAGTTTATCGCATCCATGGTGTTAGTTCAGGGTAAACATTAGGCCTACTTGTACACATGTATTCTCATCCAATACTAATGAAATGATATATTTCTGAATTGCTCTAAAGGATAATAATAAACAAACTCAAGAAAAAACGGTCATTGCATAAAATTGATATTTGTAACATATTGTAACCTTTGTCCATCTTTTCCCAACTCCCCCCTATACCGTTTTCCACTTTATCCAGACTTGTCTACATTTTCTCCATATTTCTAAGACTTTTCCCCACTTTTCACTACTTTTTTCATTTCTCCCGACTTTTCCAATTTTTCTTCCCACTTGGTGTTAATGTAATCAGCTGCTTCGATTTGATCTGGAAAGTCTATAGTCCTGAGTGGTGACGTAAGACAGCGTGCACGTCGGTATTGGTCCTTTGAGAACAACGAATCATTACCTTCATGACACACATTGATATAAATTCACACAATATTTTCAATTCAATTGAAATGGGCGAATTACATTATTTTGAAGTAAGTTCTCGTCTATATTTTGAGTAACATTTTGACTTAGATTTATAGTAACTTATTTTTACGTCATAATAATATTGTTTTTACTATGTTTTTTCGATACATTTTCCATTTTCTTTTCATAGCACTCTTCACGTGTTGGTATCACACCGCATCTTTCATATTATTATTCTTGTTGGGAGGGCTAGGGGTGTGTGGTGAATAGTAGGGGATGGTGAGAAGTTTGATCCGAGTGGTATGTAGGGGGAAGAAGCGAAATTAATAAAGATGTAAATCAAATTGCTGACCGAATGGTTAACATCAAAACAAATAAATAATCACAGTTTCCTGATTTGATATATCGTTTTTACGTTTCGTTTCAAAATTCTGTGAATAAAAAGATCGCGAATAAAGATCGCGTGAGGGCGAATAACAAAAGACAAAAATCTGTAGGCCTATACTTGATTAATTTTATGAACGTACTACATACCACGCCCTCATATATTCAATTCATTTTGAGTTTCAAAAGGAATTCTACCTTGTCCCAAAAATTCACCTCATATTATCAGTCAACATCAGAAAATGTTATTATCAGTATATGAGTCGTGTGATTATTAAATGTTTCCATAAATATATACTCCATACTTATGATGTGTCTCTAGAATAGGCATACAAGGTGATGAGTCACAACTTTCCCATCTCACGTGTTATACCAATATTTAATTACTAACATCCATAACATATTTTAAACGATGATAATTAATTATTAATACAGTAACATAATGAAGATTAGAAACTACCTGTACGTTGCATTATAATAACAAATTATATTATAAATGAACAAAATTAGTTGACATTACTTGCAAAGCATTTTGAAATTTTCAAAGCTTTGAAACTTACCTAGGGTGTCTTATTATTCTGTAAGCGTCATAATCTATGAAGTTCTTGGTTTCATTGAATAATTAACCATTATTATTTATTGCAATTTGTTTTAATTAGGCGAACAAAAGAGACTATTGATTATTGGGCATTGTATTCGAAGAGTTCGATGGTAAAAGGGAAAGCTATGCCCTAAAGTGTTTATTGCCGATGGTTAGTGTTGCTTAGAGGTGAAAGTACAAGTCCCGGGTTCGAGAACCGGTACTCCCTGAAAGTGAGGCGGGGCCACCATTATTTTCATCTCACACCTTAACCTCGCGTCGTGCAACCTGTTGATCCTGTGCCATGTTTCGACGTCCTTGTAATTATGACTTATGGTAGTATTATTGTTGTTGTTGTTGTTGTTGTTGGTGGTGGTGTTGTTGATTAACAACCCTACTAATAGCTAGGTAATGTGCAATCGCAAACAACGGCTGGTTTGTCACGCATACAACGGTGTATAGGTATACTTGAACTTTCGAAGAATCATGAATGTATCTTGGCTATGCCATCAGTAGTACAATAAATTATAATAAATATACCTATAAAAATACACGTGAATTCAAAGTTGTCCTTTTTTCTATTATTTTCGGTGCGATTGGGTACTACACAGTATTCATCTTGTTGCACGGTCATGTCTTCCACAGGTACTACGAATACAAATAAAATTGGAGAATTATAAGTCCAAAATCGGCTGAATCACTTTCGAGAATGATTATGGAGAAATTTTGAAAAATTAAAATGACGAATAATAATATTACTGAATACAATGATGATGTTGGTGCATTTGTTTCCAATTTTCAGTTGAATCTCTTCGAAAAATGTTTTTTAAAAATATATTTTGCTACCTGTACGCTCATATTTTTGGTGTTTTTCTTAATAAGATAATTACAAAGATTCGGTTGATGGTGTGTATATAATAGCTGATTACTAATCGGACATTCATTCGTTATTTTGTTATCATCAGTTATTTGTTTTATTATTCAAATTGATTGTTCGACGAGTCTGATTCTTTCGTGAACAACGTCTAGACTCAAGGCAACACCAACTTTGTCGTAATTATATTGACTACGATAATCATATGCATGGCGAGGAGTGAAAGTTAAATTTTATATAAATGACATTCTACCAAATACCAGATGTCAGAGACAGAGGTAATATGTATATGATAATATTTCATAATTCTTGAGATTCAGGTTCATTTGACCTTTAAGAGATTTACTTGGAACTAATTGGTCATACTTTATTTGACATAATTCGATTATTGTACTATCAATCTGGCAGTTCTTTTTGATTATTGAATGATTGATGCACATGTAATATATTTTATTTCAGATTATATCAACTTTCTATCCTATAATAAAATACTTTAATTCTATCAATTTGCTTATAAAATTGAGGATAATTGTTTGATCGATTATACTGATCAGATGGAGGAAACAAATAAGTGGATACAAGGAGTTGTTTTCAATGCATTCAACTTCTAGTCGATTCTTTTATAGATAATGAAGATGAAACTTACATAAATTTGAAGCTGCGAAATTATAAATCAAATTGACTGGAGAATAGACATATTATCAATCAAACACAGTTCTTTCTTATCAATTTTCAACCATTTTCTGTTACATGAAAAATAATTTCCCCGCCTATGGCGGTTTTTCATACGGTATATGGACATATTGAAGAAGTTATTTAAAAATAATTTAAAAAAAATCAAGCTCATTTTCTAGAGTCTCCTCTCGTCGATCAAGTACTGCTTGAAAAAAATCTTGGAAGAAGGCTTAGTATTAAAGACAATGATATACAAATATTACAAATTTGATCGAAAAGATTCATATATTTACAATTTTTGTGTTTGTTACTTCTTAATATTTCAAAATTAATAAATGAAGTGGAATTTAAAAAATAAAAAATAGTTCGCTCATTTAAACATTTCCTCTTACTTTTAAAACCAGGATGATCGGACTTTTTTCAGTTTAATCTTACTTTATACTGGAAGTGTTGAAATGGTGTTTTGTACAATATAAAATTTGGGTAATTACAAGGATATGAAATGCAAAATCTAACAAGTTTTTCAATTTCAGAAGTCAACAGCTAGAACCACTTTAATTGCTTGTCTGTATTTCTTTCGAGTGATGTCACATACACTGTTGTAATAAGTGGACAACAAAGTTCTCCGTATTGTATTCTCCAATCACAACTTCAGTTTCAGCTTGTTTGCCCCATTTTTTTTCAGTTTCTATGGTTACTTGGTAACCTGACAGATCTATGCATTAAATAACTGTACCCTCATATTTAAAGCGTTCGTCAATATTTTAGAGATGACTTGGATTCTAAAACCGCTACATAGATGGTAATTATATTATTATATGGATATAAATATATATATATATTTTTTTCAAAGCATGATTATGTGATTATGGACCACATGGACACATCAAATTAATATGAAAGTGAATCTTGAAATAACTTTGAATATGGTTCAATAGGATAATTGCAATAATTTATTTTATACTTCTATTACTTTGATTATTACTTCAATTTGAGAGTTTGAAATTAAAAATGACTTGAGTCTCTATATAGGTAGGCTATTATTGGACATAGTTATGAAGCGTACTATCGGACTAGCACGGTACTTGTCATCAAAAATAAAAAATACTTTTATAAAAAACTATTATTGGACATGTTGAAGTATGAAATGAGCATGCACTTCAATATTGATGAACACACAATAAACATTTTTTATTAATATCATTATAAACTGTTGTTAATGTTACATCCAGATATACAACTCATTAATAATTTATTTACGGTTCAGCAAACATAGGCCGTATCCGTAAGTATAATCTGCATTGAAAATATTGTTAACTTTTATTCGTGTTTTTACAATAGTATGTATCAGTTATTATGTAAACAGTTTTCGAATATACGAGGTGTGAAATTGATCTTCTTTGTCTGTGTAAAATTGGTCTTCGGTTATAACCATGAAGCACGATGGGAAGTGTGATATTGTGATTTAGCAATTTGTAGAGCGTAGAGTAGTTAGTATATTAGAGCAGTGATACAAATGATGAGGCCATTGGGCTACTGTGTCATATGTTACACTTCACTGCACTTATTAGAACACTTCCTATAACTTCTTTAATATCTATCTGCACTTTTAAAACACATCTGCAATTAGGATGGGATTTGATGCAATTTGATGTTACAAAGTGTGTTTTCTACTTATAGCTACTACTTTATCAAAATGTTAATATTATTAAATTTCAATTAAATTTGGACCAATCAATTTGAAATTTTTGAACTTCTTTCCACAAGATACCGTTATTTTTATATCTCATCTTTGTTGCATATTCAAGTAAACGAATACCTCAAGTCAGATAAAATTGGGAAAAACAAGATTTCGCAAATTTGATTGAGTTAATTTGATACTTTTTTTTGTAACAATATTTTAAAAATTGAATACTGTCTATAACCTTGGAGGACAGATTGGTATTAAGAGAATCCATCAACATTTTGTTGATAAAATTTGTTGTTAATAAGTTAAAACTTCAGTACTTCTGTATACGAGTAGTCTTGACTAGAGATTTGAGTTCATGATATAATGTTTCTCGAACATTATCGGACAATATCGGTGTTTCTAATATCGGCTATCACGTCGCATGTTGATGACTTGTAATACTATATAATGAGCACCTGCTGGAGGCTATTTCACTACAAGTTGCTGGTATGAAGCTCTTTATTATAGCAAAGCAAGGAAATGCTTCCTGTTCCTAGCGGTACCCACCTTCCCTCCAGGCAATGTGTATAATATTCTGGAATTTATAGGTCAATTATTTTACGTAGCCTATTGGTTATCATACAGATACGTTATGCTTTGGTATTGCAAGATTCTCAATGAAAAATTATCCTTGACTTTTGTGATTTTAGTTTGTTTTATGTGTTTTAGGTAAGAAGAGATGTATAATTTCAAGCTGATCTATGCACAGACAGCTAGTATTTTTATTGCATTTATTTCGTCAAGTAATCGTTGTTAGATTATCATAAGCAACCATCAGATTTGTAACTATTTCGTTTAGGAATGAATTATTTCATATTCATATATATATATATTATTTCAGGATTCTATTTCATATTTATATCGCGATTTACATAATGAAGAACAAAAAATGCTAGATGAATAAACAGACATATACCTATCAAAAAAGGTATGTGCTATTGACAGACTCGGACATAATTTGCTGTATTTGAAATAGTTATGAGGATGTACCTACGGTACAGGAATTGGTTGAACGTAAAAAAACACAATCAATTAAATTTTAGACACACTTTTATTTTAACCTGACAAAACAATATTTTTATACATGGTTTCATTGCCTACTGAATATTTTAGGTACATGTAGGCCTATATTACACAGACGCACAGGTTATTTCCAACCATACATCACATTTTATTAAATAATAATCAATATTCCGCCCATGGCATTGGGCATTATAAAGGCTTTACAATACTATTCTTCGTAATAACAATGCCGCTTCCTCATTGTAGAGACTCTACTTACTCCCTCAATGACTTGGAGGAAGAAACGTACGCGACCCGAGAACTTTCTCAGGCTAATATCACCCAAGAGGCATTTGATCAAGGTTTGATGAAACGCTTAAGATTTTTCACCCACCCGTCACAGTTTGCCACTTTCTAACCTCTGAATGAGGAAATCAAAGATTGAAACCGTGATGAATACCCTTTATTAGAACATCTTCGTTCAGATTCTCTATAGTTCTGGCAAGAGATGTATTAATGAATGATGAAGGGGAGAAGAAAGTAGATGGAGTGAAGGTTAAAGAATGGAGATGATTAATGATGACGATACATTGAGATCGATGACTTAGAAGAACCCGTCTCCGGTAGGATCGTTGAGCCATGGGTAATTGTTGGGACATCGCACACAGGTCTGGAGGTTGACGGTTTCGCCGGGAATCTCCTTGCTGGTCAGTTTACAAGAGTGAGGTACCCAGCAAGCGGGTTTGCCCTCGACGGAACATTTCTCCGCCCAAGGTTCGAAGTTCTTCACCTCGGACACCGTCCTTGGGTTTTGGATCCATTGGATAACCTGTGTCATGGTGACGAAGTAGACGTCTTTGTGTTGTTCGAGGATCTCGTCGATCCAATAGAGGAAAGCGTCGAAGAACTCGGGATTATTCTTCAACCACGCGGCGTGGAAGTAAAGACCGAGAGGTGCACGATTCTTGTTGTAATGACGGTTGAAGTTGTGGTTCAAGAAGTTGTAGAACTGGTCTCCAGTGAGGATGTTCGAGCAAGAGTCAACCATAGCGCATCCCGGGAGGTACTCGTCGAATTGAGGTTCTTCCCGACGGTCAAGTTCGTTCATGACCATCTCCCAGACGGCGTGGGATCGAGTGGGGCAGTTCTGCAGGTTGCCGTGACAACGATGAGGCATACGGAAATACATGGTATATGGCCATAGGGGAGGATTGGAGAGTGGTGCGGTGATGGTAGAGTCATACAAGAAAGCTTGTTCTTCCATCATGGTGAATTGATTGTTACCTCCGACGCGGAGGTAAGGGGATCGAACACCGACAACACTGTTATCGGTCAAGTTGGCGAACTTCTCAATGATGATCCTTGTGCCTGCCATCTCCTTGGCCCAGTCATCGACAGTGGCGTTGCTCCAGAACTGTTCGTCATCATTGTGACTGTAAGATAAAATACAATTATTATAAACCTGTCTTGTGATCATTAATAAAATTGGGAGTAATGTTGAATATACTTACGAGATTGAGTGAACGGCGATTTCATGTCCTTTACGGTGAGTTTCCTGGATGGCAGAGTAGTTCGAGTATTTGTGCGACACGAAATAAGTGGCTTTGATGTCACAGCCATTAGGGTTCTTGCGTTTGCCGTTGAACATCTCCTTGTAGAGCTCGATGTTGTTGTTGTTGATGGCGTCATCGAAAGTGATTGTGATCATCTGGGGTACATCTTTGGCGGGAAGATCGCCGGGAATGGTGGTACCATCCTCCGAGCAGAAACAATCGGGCAAGACGCACACAGCCGGGTCACAAGGGGGAGCTCGGTTAGGATCATTGTCGTTATCTGAAGTGAACATTAGAAAATGAGAGAGAGCAGGTGATAAATGTGACGCATAATATGTAGAAAGGTATTATTGAATAATAATAATAATAATAATAATAAAGAATTGGTATTGGGTGGAGTTGCCTTCAGTGGATTCCTTCCTCCGAGGCATACTTTCCCTCTCTGTTGGTCCCCGCATAATAGGATATAATATATGTATACATATATATACTTTCATTCGATCAAGATTTTTAGATAAAACTCTTAACACGTGCACACTATAGCATTTTATCATTTTAGATATCAATGCATATGTAATGAGATTCCGGAAGTTGTTTGGTAAGTTTTGATATTATTAGTGGCGCCTGATACATTGTATACCTCAGTATACAAGTATTGGCGGTTCGAAACTCCCTAATACATGATTGTAGATGTTAGAGACGGTCGCTCGGGACCACCAACACTCGAGTCAACACCACGTGGGTTATGTTTTTGACCGATGTTGCTTCGAAAGTGGTTCATAGTCGCTATGATCAGAGACCCGCCCAAATTGCCGCACCTTGTTTTGTATTTTGTTATTTTATGTGACCGAGCAACATTTGGCAAGGACATCGAAAGTTCTGTGGAACTTGGAACGCGTTTTCCATCCCTCGCTCTTGTCACATGTCATACATTTGTAAACGGTTCTGCAAAACTGTTATGGCAATGATTTAGTGTTGAATGAGGTCCCGACCGGTCGTCTCTCACTGTATACGACCGGGAGTTTCGTTCCACCAGTGTTAATCATCTGGTATAGGTTATTCGAGTATGGCATACGAATTGAGTTGGCAACGACAACTTGCACTTTTCATTTATTGGTCAGAATGACTTGGTCTGATGAAACTAGTCAGTATTTTTGTTATATTATCTTCAATAATCATTTCCCAATTTTTTATAATTCAAAAAAATAATCAGAGAACCTTTGTTTCAATTATTTCATCACTTCAGAAGTATTTAACATTTTTAAAGTCTTTAATAACACTTTTTTTTTCAGCGACACCTCATTAGAATCAGGGGATTACATTTGTCTAAAATCGGGTAAATAATCAGGAGAGTTCAGACTGATACATAACTTCCTTTTGAGTGGATTGAGTTGAACGTTAGGTCGTTACCGTCTCTAGTTCTTATCACTTATATTATTGGGTATTGGTTTCAGTAACTCACCACAAGTGTTTTCATCTGATCCATCGGTACAGTCTTTCTCGCCGTTACAGAAAAGACCTCGTTCGATACAAGCGCCGTCTCCACAAGCCAGGAAACCATCTTGACAAAGAGGCTCGTCGGTATACAGAAGAGGTTTCACTTTACGCTCTTTGTTCTTCAATTTGCAATTCTTCACTGCCTTCTTCCAGTCACAAGTCTGCTTTTCGATATCGAAATACAGACCAGCGGGGCATCTGATAGCTTGGAGACCCTATATACAGAAATCAAAAACAAAATTAAAATCTAGTAAATTAAATACATTGAATATAATATTTTTTCAGCTCTGTTTCATCTTACTGAGGATGTGCATTGGATGACATCTCGGCAGTTGTCGCTTTCACCAGCGACAAGTCTGAACCACTCGCCGGCATCTTTATTCTTGCAGAGTTCGGCTTCGAAACTTTCCTCCTTTTTCGTCGTCGTCTCTTCCTGTCGCTTCACTCGGTGGTTGGGGATTCCATTACTGGCCACTAAAACAACAAGACACGCATTGTTACGATTTGAAACTACATAATTCATTTCAGTTATGATCACGTGAAACGTTGAGTATATCGAGTTTCGCACAAAAGAATAATGACGCGCATTTTTATTCATACTATAATTAGAAGTCATTGTTTGAACTCGACAAAGTGTTTAATTGCTCAGATATGGATTATTTTTATGTTTCATCCATCCTTTTTTCAGCAAACATTAAAAAATTGTATTGTAAAATGACTGACAATCATCATCTCATCTTTTTGCATCGCTTCTATTATTTTTATTATTCTATTCTAGTAAAATTTCTGAAAATGTGTAAAAGGACACGACCGTTTTAAATTTTATTTTCGTGTGACATTTGTAGACATTTGAGATTTTTTGATTTTTTTTCTTGTAGATTTTGAGCCTCTGACGCTTATCCAAATGTGCATGATACAACGAGTAAGTTTTGACTATCAATAGGTGATCAAAAGATATACATTCAAATCGGAACCAATTCGTGTCTCACAATATGAATTATAAATTTGCTGACACAATTAATGTTCACCTATTCACAAAACAAGGTGTCATCTATCGTCTTTTTGATGTTATTACCCAATTTTCTCTTCGGAACAATTTAAAACAGATATTTTAACATCGTATTCCATTTTGTTATCGCAAAGCTATACTCTTTCATACTCTAATAGGTCATAATTTATCTTTTATCACGTCTGTGGTTCGATTCTAGTCGACAGAACATTTGCATCAATCTCTTATTTTGCCGATCGTATAATTTTACGTCATCTTTAAGAGAAAGTCTCGATCGAATAGAGTTGGCCCGGTTGTTGGCTCTCACACTGTGGTTAACTAGTCTTCCTGCTTTCATTTTGCATGCACACATACACATACACATACACACACATACATACACACTCAATTGACATTTAATAGCTTCAAATATATACACTTCTTATTATGATATTGACTACTGATATTAATATCACAAATAGGTCTGGTAAAATATGAAAGACATAGACTTTTCCACTCGTTCGTGAAACTTGTTTGTCCTCAACCTCAATTTGTATTTTTAAATATCATCCACAGACATTTAGCACTTTTGCAGCAACACTTCTTGTTCTTGTCTAATAGTTTTTTTACTTTTCAATTTCAACTTGTCATAAAACAGGTTACTATTCTTGCTGATTTAATTAGACCCTTCTAACTTTAACTGATAGTCTTTTGTATTTAAAACTGAATAATTATACAATTTTTAATAAGTTATAATAAATCGGTTATATGTTAATTAGACACGTTGCCAACGACTATTTTAATAAGTGTTTTTCATAACAGGAAGCTAAAACTTGAGTATTATGCAGTTTTATTTCCTTCTTGAAAACCAGTTTCAATTTATTTTATATATTCCCTTTTGAGGTAAAATTATTGTGTGTAACTCTTTATTCACACGCGATATGAGAAATATGTAAAAGTTCTTAAACCGCAGAAGGACAAGTTATTTTAATTAACTTGATGTTTTGTTAAACATGATTGTATAAATGTATAAATGCTTGGTCTCAGAATCTTCTGATGTTTTCACTCGAGTGTGAAATGTGAATGCAGTTTGCCTGCTATAGGATTACACAACATTGATAGGCGAGATGTTGCCAAGACTTCTATGAAAAGTGTGTCGACAGACAGATTCAGGCCTGTATATATTATTGTTCATTTTATGTAAGTGAACGAAAAAAAAAAAGTTTCTGTTATGTGTAGCAGGTTTCTATATAACTTAGTCAATCACTTTATTGTAAGCTTTGATAAAAGTCAGTCGTTTTACTTTCTCGTGCACCTCGATATAGGAGAAAATATTTACCGCACATTGCAATTTATTGCATTCTCAAAATGGCAGAAATTCTACATTTTTTATTTTAATTTGTAAATCTCGCTATACGATTTTTTTATCGTTAACATTTTCATGTTATTTATAGTGAGGTAATTACTGATATAACACTACATTATGCCGCGTCTTATCGTGCATTGACATAATACAGTTTTAAAGTAGAATAATATATCTAAACTTCTGAAGATTTATAACATTTATTTACCATCACAATTGTGAAATGAACAAGATCAGATTTTATCCCACTATGACTTGAATAATTCATCAGTATTGACCGTTACCGGTATCGAACCGGTACCAGGTTCACCAAATGACATAACTCACATCTTATCCAACACCAACGCATTCAATCACAATTAGATCATTTTCGATTTTTTTTTTTAAACTTCAACTTTCACCTCGCGCGTAAGTAAACCCCATACTGATCAAACAATTAAACTTATTACTTACCCAATTGTAGACAGGCCAATATATAAAACACGCTCACAGCAACACCTATAAACCACGCCATTACCGTGCGTGGACACTATAACTGACAATGACTCCGTGTGAGCCTACTCTTTGCCTTTTATATGCGGCCTACATCCTCCAACGTTGTTCCTTGCCCGCCGCGTCGACATTTTCATGGCACTTACAATCGGGGACAACCCCTCTCTATTCAAGATCGCCCATTGGCGGAGAAATTCTTACGTTGATGACGCGCTTAGATTTAAAGAAGCATCATGGCCGATTGGAGCATGCGCATTCGTTGTATGAAGTGGTCCATGTGCCATGACATTGACAGTAGGTACATATTTTCTTTGTAACGGCATATTTAGAGAGGCTACTGGATGGTGTCATCCGTATTAATTCACTTTCATTAGAACATGCAGTATGGCTTTCGAAGTATGTTAATCGGTTGGCGCCTAAAGAAAGCATGTGTTGCGTAACGGGTCAGATGGAATCTTGCAGCGTGGTTGCGCGGACGCAGTGCGCAATCGTCTAGAGCTGTTGGTGAATTTGTGATTGTGTTATTCAAGCGGTGATTTTGCAACGATGTAAATTATTTTTCGTTGATTTTTATTTGTTCGCAGTTGGTTAGTGAGTTTGTGAGTGTGTGTGTGTGTGTGTTTGCGTTCGTTTAAGATTTTCTGATTCCGCAGTGATATTTTTGTAAAAATTGTATTCAAGATTATTCCAGTTCACATTTCTTTTATATGTTTTCCTAAATTAAATGATCCTTGAAAAAAAAATATTGCAAGAGTACATTCATTACATATTTTTCATAAATAATCGGTTTTCGTTGGTTGGTCAAGAGAATTGTTCATGAATGACATTCGTTTACCCATAAATGGAATGCAAAAATGATATGAATGGTGGAGAGGAAATTAAATTTTATTTCATATGAAATCATTTGATTTTTTAGACAAATTCGTTAAAATTATTATGAAATTAAATTTTTCAACAATCTTTTAACCCTATAGTGCAAAAATCTGGCAACAATGCGCCTTATGAATGTGTTTATTAGATAAAATGTTCAGTCATTTTGAATGTATTCGATTGATTTAACGTTTTTTAATTTTATAATGTTTAGAACACATGCATTTCAGATGCATGGTTGGCACGTAGATAGTTAAGTTGGGATAATGAAGGTAGCAACAAAGTAGTGGGAGAAGAAGAATAAATAGATTACTGCACAATCTAATTGATTGTAAATAAAATTATATTGAATGATGTACGCATAATACAGATATTGTAAGCTTCTTTTTTTTATAACAATAGATGGATGTGAAATTTGAATTTTACTGACCTTTGTCACTGATGATATCATGACAGCCATATCTCAAGTTATACATTTACCCTTCTTCCAACTCAGTCCTCGTGATGTTGATTCAACCTTGCAAATAACGATAGATTATTAAAAATTAATTTATTAAAAAATCTTTTATATTTTATATTTGATAAGCCACTAGATATTCTCTTCAGTAAATAAGTATAGAGATTTAATCTTTTCTTATAGGCCTACACACGAACGTTTTCGATTATATTTTTTTTTATGTTCTTATATTACCTTTCAGCGTGCATTTCTTTAGAACTAGGCATGCCATATACATGAAAGGCACAGGCAATAAATACATGCTGAGAATAACTTGAAACCGAAGAGAACAAATCCATTAAAATTTCAAAACTTATATCTAATATACTACTACGTGGCTGAAAATTTGCTGAAGTTATTAATTTTTTTCTTGCATACGGTAACAAAATAGGTCTACTGACAATCGTTGCATGGCAGTGTAGCCAAGTGAAGAAATAACATGTTTGTTTTAGTTTTCAGGGTGACTACTGACTAGTAAATACAAACTTGTGGGCATTTTTGACTGATACTATCAACAATGAGTCATAACAATCACTTAGGAGATTTTTAATGTCCTATTGAAGACATTGAAATGCAATAATGAATGTCATTGAATCCAGGAAACCGTAACGTTGGCTCCAATGACGTCAAATCTCTCACCCTGAACGACAGATTGTTGTCTGTTTTTGTATGAATGAATGCATTTTTATTATTTGACTTCTGTCTATAATATAATACGAGGTCTTTAATGTTTAATGAATCCAATATGGACATAAACAAGCAACTACCGCTAGGAATAGGTTTTTTACAGAAGGTTATTCGTATATTTAACAATCCGGCAACGCCCGATACTGGAAAAATGCTAATTATTAACCTGAACTTAATTGTTACTTGCAAGGTAAAGAGCTTGTTTTAATGTCTGGTTCAGGTGTATAACTACTAAGTACACTTGTGATCACACAAAATTTTAATCTGAAATTAAAATAATAATTTTCATGAAAATTACGCACATTTAACCGCTAATTTTTTCACAGATTATGCGTGGAGTGCGTATGCGCATGATCTGCTAGTTTTTAGTGCGTAGAATATCGGTACATTTTCTTTAGGATGCATTTTGATGTAGCTTGATCGACCACTTTATGTTTTTTTTTTTTTTTTTTAATAACATCGAAACTTGATACAAAATCATTGTTCCCCAATTAAGGCTATGGATGAAAGATAGGATCGTTTGGACGGGGCACCACAAGGGCGATCTTACCACCCCATTTTGATTATTTAAAACTAATGGTCCTCAACACCAGGACTGCGCTGTCTGTGACCATAATTTTTCGCAGTAGATAAAAGTCTTTCAGTATAAACACACGAATGTTGATATCTTCCACTTTGAACTAAGTCTCTTGGGCAATGATTAATTACTTCTTTCCCTTGACAGCAGATGTAAAATTGATCATTATACAAAAAGCACGAATTAAATCAGTGATAGGCCTATAATGTTATAATTAGGCCTATCGCTCTACTAATTAATGGTCGTGGCCAATTAGTACTTCATCCAAGCATTTGCTTCGAGGACTGTGGGAAACCACGAAAAACCACGTCAGGATGGAATTTATGTGACTTTATGTGACTCCACTTTATGTGACCGCAACCGTACTTATAGTTGTACAATAGGCAACATGCATGCATTTTGGATTTAGTTTCAATCTACATACAACGAATAATTCAACAGATTCAATAAAAAAGCAGTCGGAAAGAAAAAAATTGATAAAATATGATATAATATAATTGAAAATATGTTGACCTGTTGATTCAAATAAAAAGATTTCATGGATGTTATCATTATATTTTGCGATTGTATGTTAATGATTCGTTGTGTGACACTGAAAAAAATCAAGAACTTCAAAAAAATCTTCACCACAGGTGAATTCGATAGCACAACTAAAATTATATTTACCATATATTACCACCTGTTCTAAAAATAATCTGTAATGAGTAACTTAAATACAAAAATATATGGTGAAGATATATAGTATTATTCGATTGGTATAAAATGTCTGTCAAGAAAAATTAGAAGCATGAAAAAGTTCACTGAACTTGAATAACAATAGAAGTGCATGTTTTGAATCAATAAGTATTAATTTAGGCGTATTGCCAGACAAAAATGAAATTAATTCAGCCCTATGGCCATTTATTGGATGAGTTCTAC
The DNA here is from genome assembly GCA_964007535.1 of Brachyptera risi. Classification (NCBI taxonomy): domain Eukaryota; kingdom Metazoa; phylum Arthropoda; class Insecta; order Plecoptera; family Taeniopterygidae; genus Brachyptera; species Brachyptera risi. The sequence continues at coordinate 32,316,140 of OZ023328.1, read as the reverse complement.
AATAATCAGAACGAAAATCTGAAAGTAATATCCGAATAAGTGGGGTTTTAGCGTTTTAAACTATAATGGCTATTAACCCTTTTAGTGCCAAGTGCCGATCTATCGGCACTGAAAATCTTGTTTGAGAAATGCCAAGTGCCGGTATATCGGCACTTGCTTTGAAGCAAAGTAGTTCCCAAAGTTTCTGTAAAATAGCGCTAGTAGTGACATATTCAGAAAGCTGCTATTCACACGAATTTCGTGTCACCAAGGTCAATATTCCACCATTTTTCCACAGCCGTCTATGTTTGTTTACATTTGGCTGAAATATGACAATGTTATTCTCGTTTGTTTTCAAAATGGCGTCTTGTGGAAGACGTGATTATTTTCAAGTTGAAGAAGTGATTAGGGATTCAGTAGATGAATCAGATAAGGTAGAAGTAAGTGACTTTTCGGAAGATGCATTATCCCATCTTCAGATGAAATAGTGATGCGAGTGAAAGGGGCAAAGAGAGTGATGTACCTGATAAAAATGTGGCTAGGCCCACGCCCAGGCCTAGAGTAGGCCTAGTTCATGTCATGTCGTCGTCTTTTGAATGATAGTTTGTAATGATTGAAATTCCACATAAAAATGAATGAAACTCCTGATTCTCACTCAAAACAGTTCGTTCTTCATCATGCAACTCTTCAAAATAATGTTGAAAATTATTTGCTACCTGTACCATTGGTATAAACCCAACAAATATTTTGACAGTTGAAAAAAATGAAAATAAAAGTCATTTTTTTATTTGTTGTCAGATCAAATATGAAATTTCAGTATTCCTTATCCAAGTGCCCATCCTTCCATCACATTACAAAAAATATTTCATGAGATTTGACCGAATGATTGGTAAGTTATGATTTTTTTTGTGATTCACTGTAAATCGGTCAAAACCTACCTGGCATTCTTAGACACATTTTGGATCAAATCTGGTGGCACTAAAAGGGTTAATGTGTTGTCGTTATAATTTTATATTTCCTGAGTAAAATGGCTGTTAAAGCAAACCCGCTTCATTAGGACGTCAGGAAGCTAGATAATTTGAAAGAAAGTTCATAGATTGAGGTGATGTCAAAAGTGTTATCTTCATGTATACAGTGTTTGCATTTATTGTGCTACACTTTTAGATTTGAAGTCCAACATCTACCGTCTGAACCACATAATTGTGAATTTGTATAATTATTTCAGTCCATAGTTTTTCGTGTGGTATTTTGAAGGTCAATAATTGTTCAGGTTGAGACCTATACTAGAGAACATAACTACATCTTTTAGAAGCGATCAATAATCAAAGCTGTTCGAGTTTCTATACATTTGATGAAGTTTTCACAATTATTTATAGCAGCTAGACGACCTTCTTCTTTTGTGAATAAAAGTGTATTATTTTTAATTGTTCGTAACTAGGTTTATTAAAATGTCAGTACGAGAAAGTTCTGAGAGTGCGTTTAATTTGAGCACTGTAATGGGTTTAATTAAATTGACATCTTACTGCATATATTTACTGTACAGTCTAACGGTTCAATTATTATTTTTTCATAAGTATCACAATGATTATCAGTTCTAAGCGAGGTAAGAAATATAATAGTGTCATGACAGTAATTTACGTTCTGATGTGATCTGCATTTTACGCTTCTGTAGATTTTGTATAGGCAACTGTATTTTCTCCTGTGGGCAATTTTTTAATGAAACATGCTTAATTTAAATTGTGTTCAATTGTTAATATCTGATTGTATCAAAATGCCAGTGCGAGAAAGTAATAAAAGTGCATTTAATTTGAGTACTGTTTATGAAAAGTATTATTATGGTGACATCTGAATGCATACATTATACTGGAGTGGATGGTCTAGTTTTATAACTGATTGGTCGACTGTTACATTTTCACATTCTGCTACGAACGCTACATTCTTAGAATATCATTTTACAATTTGAAATATCATGTTTTATTCTATAAATATTAAGTAATCTCTATACGCAGTCAGCTGTATCTACTCAAAATGAACCGTACAGAAATATTTAATTAAATATTTTCCTGTATATCAGTTATTATTTGTGTTTGATCTATTTGATATATACCTATTGAAGTGGTGTGATATTTTCTAAAAATATTTTTTTCAATCCATATCAATTAGCTCTAAAATTCAGGTGTACTAAATTTCTCGTAAAATGCGTTAGTAACCAATTATGGGGGAAAATCCGGGAAAATCCTTTTGATGTAAGTGTGTAACCACTAAAGGTACGTAAGATAATGATTATAATTATATTCATTTGAATATTATGTACTTCCAATATTACGATCAATAATTCCGAATCGGTAATACTTGTATATGAAGTTACTCAATCTATTGGCATTCGTCATTAAACCTTTGGCGTACCTTTAGCCTTTAATCTTTAGGGCTTGGACCAAGCTCACCTTTAGCCATTTTCTCGAAAACTATACGTTTTGAATTTCGCACAATGCAAGTCCGAATAGACTTTTCGACTGTGAAGGAGAAAATAATACAATAAAAGGAAGACTTATTTCAGTTGTAAAATTGAAGATTTTTTTTTGAGATAAGAAAAAAACATCGAGTGTAATAATTCACATGTGCGATTATATAATCTCATCCATAAAATACTATGAGCAAGTATGAAATTGGGAAAAATTCAAATTGTCAGACCACGTTTCATGACGAATGAAAAAAACTTATTAATCAAGCTAATTGATTAAGTTTGAAAATAGCATTGGTAACCAAGGGTAATACATTCATTCGCCAATTTGCCAATTGGTCAGTAAAACTGGACCTTACTCCCACTTATTTGTAAAGCGATTTCAAAATCAATAAATGTTTTCAGGTTACATGAAAACATTTCATAATTTGATAACAAATAAACATTCGAATAGCCCCTATTTGTCACTGGGTGATTCCAGGCCGTCGTATAGGCTACTGCATACATCTGGCATTGACATTCTTTGCAAATCATTATACCATCTATAATGATATAGCCGTGTATGAAACTTGATTTAATAAGTCAGCATGTATAATATACAACTATAATACATATGTAATAGGCCTTTTATACCAAGGTAACTGAGTATAACTGTACATGCTTTCACATTTCAGCTGATCACTTGTTGTAAACTCAAATCATTTATCTATCTTTACATGGAAACACAGTCGCAACAATGAAATTATTACATTTAATTCTTTAATTGTTGTCGTAATCTATAAGAGGGATTGAATGGTATCAGGTCAACATAGAGGAAATAGGAAAATTCAAGGCATGCAAACAAATCAGAAGTTATGATTGGAGAACTCAATTTTGATTTTTGGGGACATTGTATCCACTTATTACAACAATGTTTGACTTCACTTGAAAGAATCCACTCCTGTATGATGTGACCGCGTAAGTTATTTCATTTGATCCAAAAGGCACTGTCCTATCTTTAACCCTCTTATGAATATGTATGTACGATATTGTATTTTTTATTGAATAAAATTAGTCTATCAAATGAATACTACAACATAATATTACTCTCATATATATTCATGAATAGGAAATTATTGATACGACAGCTATAGGTTCAGTGATCACTAACGTCAGTCACAACATGCACAATATAAGAAATAATTACGAGTTTTCGAACCTCAATATTATCTTCATTGGAAATTGTTTAGAATCTCAGGTGGTATATTAGAAATATTTCAGTACCTCTTGAACTCTTATCGGTCTCAATTTCAAACAACTTAGATATCAGTTATATATCGTCATCTTCATCTCACTGACGAGACCGCATCAAATCGATGATTACGTGTATGACTGGCGTCCAACTTCGTCGTCGGTTGGTCGTAGACCACTTTTAAGCTTCCTCATGAAATTTCTAAAGTAAATTTACTTCTTATTTGTATCAAACCAACCTTGAGTTAGTCGATAGAGGTCGTACGTGGTTTCCATCTTGAAATGTCATGTATAGTAATAATTGGTTTGGAATCTTTTCCCGAAGGTGGTGGCGTCTAGAGAGACATAGGTGAGTGCTGGTGAGCCGAAACTCACGATCGTTGAAGGAAGTGGATAAGGAAGGCGGTCGATCGAAACCGCCAATAATGATGAATTATAAGGTGCACCTATAAAAGAATATAAGATGCATTCGATTAAATTAATAAAAATAGAAATAAAAGTAAAAGTTTGTTCGTCCTCTGTCAGAAAGTAGAGGTTGTATAGATTTTCCGTAGCATTATATCCATTGACCTCTCAGGAATGGGCGCAGATGAGAGGCCAAATATGAAAAATGGGTAAAATGCACGTCCACTTGAATTTGAACAATAACTTTTCCATACCATTCAGGCTCGTAACAACTTACAAGTATGAAGAATTTGTTGAAAATAGGAAGAGATCATGCTCATCTAGTCACCATGGCAACTAGTAAGAGTTAATGGTAAACATACTAATGGTGACGTTGCGATTGGAGTACACAATTTAAAATAAGTACACACTTATTACAACATTGTGTGACCAAGGAGTTGGTGTGCCATCACTTGAAAGATGTCTATTAGCTTCTGGAAAGGAATAAAATTGTAACAATACCAATACAGCGAATTAGGGAACTAAAATATATAGGCCTATGATTGGTTAATATCAATTGAGGTATAAGTTGTTGTTGTCTGTCTCTTTCAACAAAGAGTGACATCAATTGTGGGAAACTTATTAATGTTTGAATTTAAATTATTGTGGCATAATGATTATAATTTGGGCCTATAGCAACAATAAGAAAAATACATTTTTGTTGCAATTGTTTCCATCGTTACATAAAACATGCTCAATAACTAAAACAGCACAACTTTCTGCATGCTTTGATTTCAACAATGAAAAACTCTTTGTTTCCACCATTTCTCTTGCAAGCAATTAGTAAAACCAAACACCACAGTGCCAAACACTTCCCTGATTCATTTAAATCTGTGAATACAATATTTATTTCATTTTCTTAATTCGTATCAGTGATTAGATTATTATGTAAACAGAGATAACTCACTCATCTTGTTGAACCCCAGAGAGTTGTTGCATGATGACTACGATACGTTTAAAAAAAAACATCGAAACCTGATACAAAATCATTGTTCCCCAATTAAGGCTAATTACTACGATACATGACATCAGATTGATAAGTGATAACGTTATTGTGTAATGCTTGATAGTTATTGATTTTCTCTTACTGATTATTGATTATTGTTGCTTAACAACCCCACCAACAGCTAGGTTATACGAGGGTACGAATGAGCAAGTGATTATGAATGTACGATGTGATGCTTAGTGAGAGGACATTTACATAAACCCATGCCTTATGTGGGATTCGAATCCACGCCCAACGGTGACTTCAGTTTCTGAAGCTGTCCCTCAGCTGACGGAGCTACCGAGGGCGGCTTTCTTTTGCTTATTATATATTTACATTGGGTTTAACGACGCAATTTATAATGATAACTCAGATCTATTGACATCGGTAAATAATGAATGAGATGATGGGAAGGTTATGAAAGATTGAGTTTTTAATTTGTGTGTTTTTGTGCAGTGGGAAGGAAGCAATAGTGACTAGTAGAACAATCTCACCACGATGTAGTGGTACCAACTTATTCTATCATAATATAGAGAAGGTGACCCAACTTGGATCTCGAAAATGGAATATTTCCGGGGTCATGCATTTCCCGAGTTCAGGGTCCCGATTTCCTGTAGCGCAACCATCGCTTTTATATCGAACTATATGTAACTAACAACAATACTCAACGATGCTATACACAGCTCAGTAGAATTTTAATGTTAGTAGTTGCTTTTTTTTTACGATAATTGAAGATTTTTTGAGTTCAACAATGCAACAGATACCGTAGCCACTCTTATCTACATCTAGTTCACAAGGGGATTCGCTAAATCGTGCCAGGCAATCGGGACCTTTGGCTCGGAAACTGACCGTAAGAAACCACAAACGCTTTTCATGTTATCAGGATGTGAGTTGAAGCACCTCCTTTATATTGTGATAAAATAGGTTGGTATCACTACATCGTGGTCCCAGTATCAACTTTCACGACTGATTGAAACCACGAAATCTTCAATCAGGATGGTCGACCATGGCGGGAATCGAACGTCGGTCTCCTTAATGACGGTTCAGCGCTCTAGCGACTGAATGATGATCTAGTCTAGTAAATAATCAGAGTAAATAGTATGCTCACAGTAATGTAATAGTAATAAAGTAAAATAATCTAGTAAATAGTAAGTCATACAGCGTTGATACACTTATTTTTCGTACATTACATCGAACGTAGTTATCAAGGAGTATTCAGGAGTAATTAGAATAATTAAAGAAGTAATTAGATAGGAGTAATTAGATTCAAAGATATAGGTAGGATTATAATTATTTGTGTAATGCGCACTTATTACGAATAACTGAATGAAAAGTTATTCATAAAGAATGAGAACTGAAAAAATTGTACTTATATATATAATCTATGAATGTTACCAGACCCTAATTAAAAGTTATATATCCCATCAAAATGTAACACATTCATACATTTCCATATAATATATATGATGAAGCAACTGAATGAACCCGCGTTGATTGTTGTTCAATAATATAAATATTCATCATATATTCATGTTCAAACTCATTATTCGAATAGTTTAGTTCTTTGGACACTTCGTCCATGCTTCTTTCAATACACTTTATAATAATTTAATCATATATATATCTTCATAATAAAGCCTTTGTCGTATACTTGTAGAAGAACATGAAAACCAATTATTCAATAGAATACAAATCGACCATAAAACATATTTGTAAGAATAATAGCACTATTAAAAATAGCATGGTACTATTCATTATACAATTATTTTTATCATCACTGTATTCATAATTTATAGGGCTACATAAAAATAGAGTTGTAGACTATTAGAAAAACACAATGAGCTCCATCCGCTGAAAGATCGACAATGCTTCTAGAAGGTAGTGTGAGTCATTTTCTTTGCTCTCAACAATGATTGTAACCGAAGATCATTGTTGCAACTCTAAGGGTTTAACAATTTTGAAAGATTTAGTTGAAAGATGTATCGTAATTCGTGTCCTGAAAAATCATAATACCCTCAAAATGTAACATTTATATAAATATATTCATTTTTTTTTATCAGGTATCGTTATTTTTCAAAATTTCACTCTTTCTGTTTTCCAGTTGAACTTCAAGAATAATTGCATCATCTGTATCATCTATATATTTGTAACATTATGTACTTTTACCCCATCTTGCAATAATTTATATATTTATCCTCTAACTAAGGAGTTGGAGCCACACATAAGCCTTAGATTATCTGGGTTTTAGGCCTATTATTTTCAATATTGTTTTCTTTTCAACCTCATTAATTAATATCCACACTCAATTACTATGTACATGTAGAATGATTACTCCATTTGTTTGTGTACCATTTTTTTGTGTGTTACTAACTTATTGTGTATTATCAATATTTATGTTCATGATTGAATTTAGGTTGTGCTTAATTTATAGTTATATTGTATTGAGAATAATAATAATGAATACATATACTAGGAAAACGCATTATGCGTTTCCGTGTTGAAGGATGAGCTGGAACAATGTATCAACATCCTATCTTTGGATTGGTTACATATATAAATCCACCTTGACATCCAAACAATTACATCACTGCCCTCCTATTTCCTGATTTATTTCTATGATGATCAGGTAGGCTTTGTTTTAAACGTTTTAAATTAAATGGTGACACATGTTGCTTGGATTTAATTGGTATCCTAATAGCTTTGAGTAATTTAAAAAAATTGGCTTATATATTTTTTTTACATCGAAACGGCTGATCTGATTCGACTGAAAGTTCGGAATAATGTGTATAATTATTATATTGAAATTCCCTGAATATTGAATTCTCTCTAAGAAAATATTTTCACGGATTTTTTCCTCTGAGTTATTCTCAAGAGGTTTTTGAAAACTTTGAAATGAGTTTTCTCAACAGTGGCTCAACCGATTGCGCCTCAAAACTATACAGTATAGAATTAGATAAAGACACTTGTGTATGCCAAGTTTCACCTGATTTTGAATTTTCGTTTGACCTGTGGAGCGTGAACAAAAAACAAAAAAAAACGCACATTTTTTTCGGGTATGGTGAAATTGAGTCTTCGCTTCGCTTATCCAATAAATAGAATATAACGGTTGTATTTGTTCTATTTGCTAGACGACCTTCTTCTTTCTTGGATACAAGTATGCTACAAGTGTTGGCGCCTGACTACTATTGCCACAACTCTTGTTATAAGGTGCATCAACTTCGCTCTCTCACGTTTGAAATCTGAAATTTTTCCGAAGTTATTGAAATGTTCTACTTTTGTGCTGAAATGTGCTGCAAACATATCGTTTGGTACTGCTACATTTTTTTTTGTTATTTCAACTTTATTGTGTGTGGAGGGAGGAGGGGGTGGGGGTGGGGGGAGACGTTGATTTAATGCCAGTTCCTCCAAATTTGAAATGTGTATTTTTTCCGAAGTTATTGAAATGTGCTGTATAAAACCTCGTTTTGTGATGCCAGCAATCTTTATATATTCAAATTTCAATGCGTGTGGGGAAGGGGGTTGAGGGAGGGACAAGTTAAGGCCAGCTCAAGGTTGATGCCAGCCCCCACACATGTGAAATGTATACTTTTGATGATGTTACTGAAATGTGCTCGTTTTGTGCTGAGATGTGCTCTTGAGAAATCGTGCGTGCTGCAATCTTTTGTTTGTTATTCTACATTTTATATAGTGACAACCACAATGTGTAATGGCGACCACATTAACCGTGGAATAACCAAAAACATTTCAGCACAAAAAGAGCACATTTCAGCAACATCATGAAAAGTATGCATTTCAAATGTGGGAGGCGGGATAGGGGAAGGGGAGGGAGAAGGGTCTTGTCATTTACCACATTCAAATTTGAATAACTAAAATACGTTAGCAACATAAAACGATTTTTCTGCAGCACATCTCAGCACAAAACGAGCACATTTCAGAAACATCATCAAATGTATACATCTCACATCTCATGAGTACATTTCAATAACTTAATTAAAAATACACATTTCAAATCTGGGGAGGGGGGAGGGGGAGAAGGGGGGAGGGGATTTAATACACCTCTCTTGTTGGGCAAGTCTTCTTTTGGACTACTTTTTGTTTGCAGGTTCCATAGTCAGATCGCGGTAAACCATGATATATATTGACGTTTCTTCACTTATAGAGGGCGTTATAGGAACATTTCTTGGCTTTTATTCACTTAACTTTCCTACGTGAGATTGTCGTCGCTGACAACGATTGTTTCTGGCTTTCTATAAGTTGAATAAGAGAAGATTATCACGTACAATATTGATGTAACAGTAAAACCTATTTTCCGAATTTCCAAATGATTTTACGGTATATTTGACACGTACATTTGGGTCAAGGATTCATGCAATAATCTCAAGACATGTGATGAAAACATTCTGAAATATTCATGTAGAGATTTGATACAAGGAGGAAATTACTGTAGAACTTACAATCAATTCATATCATATGTCATTTTATAACAATTATCATTCCGTCCTGTGAACAGGCATTGCATTGCAAGAGGTGGAAAACTGTTTGATTTAAATACCAATAAGGTTGACATTTGAGAATAATTAACAAGATTTATACTCAATAAAAAAATCATGATACCCAATAAAATCAATAAAAATGAATACAAAAAATAAATAAAATATAAATAAAAAATCTATAAAATCAATAAAAAACAATGATTAGCATTGATACGTCTATTTAGTATTTAATACGTCTATGTAGTGGTAATTTTTGATCAATATAGTTATAACATTATTTTTCTCACAAACGACAAACGTTGCCTCGTAATCTATGAGTCTGAATATAAAGAGTAGATGATAAATTATTTCCATATGTTATAAAAAACTCTCTTGATGTAAAATGATAGATAAATGTGATGAAAGAGGAATGTAAGATGTAGAAAACATCTTGAATAACTTATTAATATCATTAATTCATTATTGTTTCTAGTTATTTACACAACAAGAAATATAAACTATTGTGTGAATAAACAATTGAATCCAGTAGTACGAATTTTAGTCAACTATCAATTAGCCAACTATTAGCTAAGGTACACAAATAACACACGCGATCAAGGGTGATATCAAGATAATTTCCTAATTTTCCTTATCATTTCTTACAACCGAGCCCAAGGAAAACTTGATACTTTTGTATGATTGAATATAAAGTCTTGGGCTTACCACTGCTCTTAAAAAGATTCTTGGAATGCATTATCGAAGATACTTCAATAAATATATAACAACCAAAATATTTGAACGATTATTTCGTATCATCACGATTATTATATTGGTCAATCGAGGCGGAAATATGTGCATATTATTATAAGTGTATATCAAGCAACTGCCAATAAATGTTAGCGTGGAAATAACCATTGATTCGTGTGTGAAAGGTACATGCATTCTACACACTACAATTTTTATCATTCTTTGGCAATCTTAATTGTCGGATCATTGGTAATTGATTTTCACTTGGAAGAAATCAGGGAAATTTAGCAATACATTTTGTTGTATAATGACAATATACAAATATCTTGGAAATGTAGAGAAAAGTGTCACAGCTGTTCAATGAAATTAATTGATATATATCGAGTGATTACTTGGTATTAAAAGACGCACATTTTTAATTTGTATAGGTTTAATTTTTGTGTTATATCATGTTAATAATTGAAATACGTGTGATGAAACACATTATAATAGAATAGTACTCCCTACTCTGAAAATGATATTTTTCAAAATTCACACTATAATATGAAGGATGGCTATTTATGTGTACACTGACATAAGTGGCAGAGGGCTTCTATAAGGAGAAGATTATTAAGAGAAATTACTAATTAAGTATATCTCATTGGTTCCACTTCAAAATTGATCCATTTACATTTTTTTGGGAGAGGCTGAATGAACTGATTCGCAGACTACCTACAGCTAAACATGAAACCATTGCAAATTATAATTTGAACATAATTACTAATAATATATGAACATATTGTTTGAAATCTTTCGTGAAAATTTGAAGCTTAAAATAATGTAAAAATAAATAATAATAAAAACAAATAATGTAATTTTTTATTTCCATTTTATTCAAGTGAATCAAATTTATTGTAACCAACTGTGAAAAAGAGCTACAATAATTTTCTGTTAGTGAATTTTATTGAGAAATTCAACATTTTCACTATCGATTCACCTAACAATGATCCTGGCGCGTTTGACAATACAGTTTAGATTATAAATGAAGACGACATGTTCATCATGTTACCATGTTCATGCCATGAGCACGCCATAAGAATTAGAAAAGATAAGGGAAAACAAATTACTATTGCAATTCTGATTGGATTACACAGTTTGGGGGTCAATATTGTTCTTTTCATTAGAAAAATATGTTGCATCACTTGAAATTATCCTAAATGACAATAATCTACACTATTATTGGATGCAAATTACGATGGAAGGGACGTTATATAATTTGCAATCACATTTTCTTGACTTGCACATCAATAAAGCTACCTTTTGAATGATCTCATCTTGAATTATGTAAGATAAACACATAATTTATATGAGATCATACAACTTCAGGCATGATATTATCTTGAGTTGGTATACTTACAATAATTACATATATTCCTGCACCTGTATATCTAATATTATACAGTAATTTCAGTTATCTGACAGGTTATTGATGAAGTTATGCATACATTAATATTCAATTCCTATGCATCTTCGTTCGATGAATGAAATAATAGTTATGAATGAGATATTACAATAAATGAGTTCATATATAGGAGAGTAGAGAAATACAATTAAATACATATCACTTTCTTATTATAACTTAGTTATCCTAGTTTATATGAACTCAGCTTGGAAATATTAGTTTTCAAAAAGAATGGGAGTTGCAAGAAAATCTGTTATAAGAATAATAATTTTCGAAAATTATCAATGATTTTTTATGAAATCTTCGAAAGTTTCATCGCAATGTTTTTGCTTTTTCAACCAATTTGCTACTCTCATGATATTTACCTTAATGGTAAAGGAATTTTCTCCAATTATAAAATGATAAGGGCCCACTGATCGATCACAATTTGTTTTTGTTTCACTCATTTTCACAACCCATTGAAGATTGCAAATACAAATATATGATATTAAAAAAAAATCTTAAGTGAAGCAACAAAATTATATGATGAAAATATATGTGCAAAAAATCATATCAACATAAAAATGATCAAATGCTCATTATAATTGCGATTGCAGTCAGTTATGCAGCATTATAAGGATTTTCTATTGTATTTCTATAGTATTTATCGTCATTATAATTCAACAAGACCATAATGTTGCATTCACATGTCGACTGTCTGGAAATATTACTCATTTGTGCAATTGTTTCGCAATTGAAGCCTATACTATTTATACTTCTCATTGTTGTATTTAATTTTGATCATCATTTCTGGTTTTATCTCTTCGATAAGAATCAAAATGCTGTACAAAAACCGTGTATAATAGTTATTCACGGAGTTGCAACCAATGCACAATTACACTGTCTTCGTTGTAAAGGTTATAATAAACTAATTTCATAGAGAATGTGTTTTACTAGACTTCAAGGTAGGAAATACGACCCTACGACCCTCTCTCCTCCTCTAGATCATTGTGGTGGCATTATCTTGGTGCATTCCTCTTTGATTCGTCACAAACTTATAGCTGAAATATGACTGGGATTATTACAGGTTGTAACGTGTTTTATGAGACTACTTGTAATTATTTACTAATAATTATACATTAGTAATGGCTGAAGTTACTATACGAACGTCATAAATGATGCTTTGATCATATTATTACAATTTATATCATAAATTATAATTTTGATGTAATATTTATGTGATACATTGCACATTCCGGTGTCCCTTCACTCGTATCGTATGATATGTAAATTAAATAAAAAGCTTATGATACATCTATTATTATTACTTTTATTAGTTTATTCCACAGGTAAACCCTCAATGGGTTTTGTGGATACTCAAGAGTGAAAAATGTCGTGATAATGTACATATATTGGATGAAAATGAAAAACAAAATCATTGATTCGAATATTGATCATTTATACGAGAAACTAATTCAATTAAAATACACATGTGGATAGAATATAATGTGTAGTAACGTCCGTGTGTGTATATTCAGGATAAAATAATAAGCAACTAGAATAAAGTTGAGTAAAATGAAATGAAATGAAGTCAGAGTTATATTTCATGGCAAATTTTCAATTAGGTGCCACCGTTATTTACTCATCTTAGGTGTATACGAATTAAATTGAATTAGTTCAAACAATGCGTCAATTAATCCATCAAATGCGTCGAATGGTTTGTAGATTCTTCTGCGAGTAGATCTGCTTAAAATATTTTTTTATTTTCTAATCCTTAGGATTAGTTTTTACTTTTTAGAGTCTCATAGGCATGTCCATGGGAATAGGGTGAGGCATAGGTAGTGATTGTATCCCTAGGAATATTCCTGGGAATATTTCCAAAATGAGAATTTTCAGGTAATATTTAGTTTTTGCTACATTCAATATAGAATCAAAAAACAGAAAACATTGACAATAATGTATACTAAAACTGACATAACGACAAGTATTTCTTCTTGTAAAGGCCTATATTGACCAAGATATTAAAGGGTGGACAATTAACTATTTTGAATAATTATTCATCATCTTTATCGTCAACTTCCAAGGTATACCTATGGCCAAATATTTACCAATATGACATTAATTTTCCTACCCTTAAATGCTTGGATTTTTTCACTTTCTATCCCAGCTCTATTTTTAATTTCAATTCCAATGCTGCTGAACGACCCCACCAACAGCTGGGTTATACGAGGGTACGAATGAGCGGGTGTTGATAATGAAACAATGAAGTGATAATAAGTGAACGGACGTTTACAAAAACCCATGCCTCATGTGGGATTCGAACCCAAGTCCGACTAGACTTCAGTCTCTTTCGCTATCTTCGATGGTTGACTGAGCCACGGGGGGGGGGGGGACGACTTTCAGCTCTAAAACAACCTCAAAAACACCTCAATTATCTTTCAGTCTTTAGATTATAACTAGCCTTTTGTTTCACAGCCTTACAATTTACAACTATTGTTTGATGTCTAGTTTCAGATCAGCTGACAACTCATCAACCTCAGTTATCAGTGTTGGAAACTTATAAGATTGAGAACAAAAAATCCCTGAATATGGGAATTAATTTGAACATGGGAAATATTTCCGGAATATTTGTATTGACAGTGATTATTATCTAGTTCCCATTTTAATGTAATCTATGCACAAATTGGGACTTCTATTTTAGCAACAACGAATCCAACAATGAAAAATTTCCCCATCCTTGCTAGTGTTACTGTATAAATTGTAGATCTTGTGTTCTTTGTTGCAATGTTATAAAATTATTTTGAGACTCATCTCTGATTTTTAAACAATTAACTATTTATTCAAATCATATTGTTTGATTCAAGTAAAATAAGAAGAGTTTTCCGTTCGCAAATATGTAGACTAGGCAAAATGTGATATTCAAGATGACACTTTGAGTATGCACAGTTTGTTGATTATAGTGTAAGTGGTGTGAGATGCTGGCTAAGCTATAACTTCCTTTTTTCAAGAGACAAGTTGTGGGCATGGTATTTTGTTGCGCATAATTATCGAGGCATACTCATTAAATCATTCAATCACACCACCCATTAAATTGATTCTAGCTAATAAATTAAAAGTGAGGTTGCTGTATAAAGGAACAATAAAAATTCCCAAGGTAACTTCTTCAAATACCCCTATTGTAACTCATTTAATTATTTCAATCATTTTGTTTCGTAATATGTTCGACGAATTTTCAAAGATGAAATATCAAGGCTACACAAAGTGAAACGAACACGTTTTCAGCATTTGTAGATGTAAACCTTATTGCACATTTCGTTAAGTGTTGGATTGAATTCATGCAACTTTATGAAGTTCATGGGCAAGCAAAATTTCAGCGTAATGATGCATATATCGCAAGGGGCCATAATTAAGAAATTAGCCTTGGCCTTTTCGGTAAGCTAATATATTACCATTATATGAATAAAACATGAAAATGAAACATGAAAGTAAACATAAGATGAGAGATTAAACATGTTTTCAGATTTTTTCAAATGATCGTGTATAAATAGAGACTCAAAAAGTCATTTTTCATTTTATTATTTTGAACCCTTGGCAAAATTATCATACTGGAATATGAATGGAGTAGACCTGTTACAAGAATTATATCATATTCAAGTGAATCAATTGACTAGCAGTTATGTACCAATCGTTTTTTCATATATTCTAACAAAATCCAATGTTGACATTACGAAGATTGATTCATATGGCCCTGATAAATGGATACTTACTCATACTTGAACGTTTTTTAATAATAGTTTCTGCTATTGGTCATGACTAATGAAAGAATTAGACTCAAAATTGAACATATATCTTATAGTACCGAGAAACGATTAAAAAAACCAAGAACATATTCTTGCACTTACAGCGTTATTGCCCGTCGGCGACATTACAAACTCTATAATGTGGTCCTGACGCACGTACAGTATACGTCATGAGTTGGTTTGAATAAGCCCGTCAGTCTACCGTCATGAGTATAATCAATGATATGTTATATAATACTATAATATATATATATATATATATATATATATATATATATATATATATATATATATATATATATATATATATATATATATTATATTTATATATTTATATTTATATACAACTTATAGAACTTGTAGGTCTATTTATAATTATATGTTATGCACATATGTGCATATGTATATAAATGCAACCATATATAAATGTATATATATATATATATATATATATATATATATATATATACATATAATTATATATATATATATATATATATATATATATATATATATATATATATATATATATATATATATATATATATATATATATATGTATATATGTATGTACGTGTGCCCAACTTTATAATCACGATGACTAGGCCTGATGGTGTAAGTACATCACATTTAGAAAATGAAAATAATTAAATAAAGCTGAAAATTAACTCTTCTGAAACTAATAAATGAGTGGTGAATACGGAGATTATGTTCATTTAAAAAATATTCTCCAGTACAAGTGTTGTTTAGTACATTTTTGTCCATTTTATGATCGAAAAAAAGAAAGAACAAATTTGAACAATGATATTTTAACCTGATGCTTTTTGTCAAGAAATGTTTTACTGCTTATAATAGGTCATAATGCATTTTATTTTTCTAATTCTGTCGTTAAGCTGTTACCTGATTCCAAATCATGTATCATGTTGTTAGAACGTACGTTAAAACGACATTGATTTGAGAAAATTTAAGAAATCACATTCAACACTTTCATATCACAGTATTCTATACTTGTATCCACGAAAGAAGAAGGTCATCTACCAATATGAAAAACAACCAAAATACTGCCGCCATTTGTATAGCTGTAGTATTTTGATGGCGAATAATTTTTCAGTACTAGAATTAAGGTTTAGAGGCGTTGATAGAGAGAAGCTGCAATGCATTTCTCTACAATTACCGTTATTTTCCCAATCATTCAGTTGGCAAACGACCTTCTTTCGTGGATCATTCAAGACAAATAGTGGTAAGTTGTCCAATATCGCCAAGATCTGAATCAATATTCGACCTTCCGCTTTCGAGTTCCTCTTTCGCTATAATGTTCTAACGGTAAATGCGTACGGAAGGTCAATGCAGCAAGACTTTTATAATCATCATCATCATGATCACACCGGGTGATATTTAAAGAATCACGTGATAAAGCAGTTTATTAGCAGGCGTAAAGGTTATGCGAACAAATATTAACGGGTTATACAAAACAAAACTATCAGAAAGGGTATTTTTTTTTAAATACGACTTTTATGGTGATTGATATTTAATTATTTATCATGT
Organism: Brachyptera risi; assembly: GCA_964007535.1. NCBI lineage: Eukaryota > Metazoa > Arthropoda > Insecta > Plecoptera > Taeniopterygidae > Brachyptera > Brachyptera risi. The sequence goes on along the minus strand of OZ023328.1, from coordinate 32,299,057 downwards.
TGTATGATTAAACTTTCAAACCAATTGAGTCTAGACATAATCCTGAAGGATTGACTTGTATAGTGCATTACTTGCCAGTAGGCCTATGTATTGAAATGATATGTTATCATAGAATTGCTTCAGGTATGTTATGAAGAGCCATGTGTGTATAGTTGATGTTGCATATGTATCACAATATTATTGCATTTCTGTGTTATTATGATATTACCAATTCTATTCTAGTTGTAGCAATTGAAATACAATATGATATATAATTAGGGTAGGCCTAACTGTATGCGGACTGGACATGGACTTCTATTTGAATGAATTATTTTAAAAATAAAATCAGGTTCTAACAAAGTTTGCTATCAATTATTGTATAGGCTACTAAGGCCTGATATTACTAAGTCCAGTTAGCCTTTATCTGACAGTTTTAACCTGTTATCACCATGGTTACCCATGCAATTTGTTTTCACCAACTCTTAGATAAATACTAACTGGACTAAATAAAATGAGCGTTTTGTGTAACTGCAAACAGATTAGGAATTGTTATTTTTTTGTTGTGAAAAGATCGCCTCTCTGATGCCCCGTCTAGACGATCCTACCTCCTTGGCATAGCTTGAGGAACAATTATTCTGTATCAAGTTATAAAAAAACTCTCAATAGGCATTATGATTGTTATATTATATGTATTATACACCATTTTTGTTTTTGTAACTTGCATTTCACATTCTGCAATCACTTTAAAAATGAATTCATACAAATATTTTCCACCCAAATTACGTCTAGTTTTATCGGTCACAACATTGATCAAATTAGAGCTCACACGTTTCGTTTGAAGCGTCTGCCATACGCATAATAAGTGAATTGTTGCGTGCTCGAACCGTGTCGTAGTGCGTGCGCATTGCGTGGACTGCATTCAATTTTTGTGTCTTGCATTTGTTTACAGAGGGAAAGTGCGTGACCTACAAGAAGTGAAGTTCATTACTCTCGAAGAAATATATCGAAGAATGCTTATGAGCTTCTGATCAAAGAAGGAGCGTCCTTCGATTGTGCACCAATCGGTCAAGTTCACTACCTTGTGCGGTTTCAGCAGTGATTTGAAGCGGCCTAGATTACAGGCGAGGAGAGATAATAATAATAACATAATCAGCTTACATGTTGAAAAAGTTCAGTACAAACTTCACTACAAAGTGTCATCAGAGTGGCCCGTGAACTGTGTAAGAGAGAGAGAGAGAGAGAGAGAGAGAGAGAGAGAGAGAGAGAGAGAGAGAGAGAGAGAGAGAGAGAGAGAGAGAGAGAGAGAGAGAGAGAGCTGTATCGAATTAAAAAATATTGATATATAATTTTCGTTTATAATATAATAGTTATAATAGTTCATGATAGTTTATAAATTAAAAGATACTGTTAAGTAATAATATTATTTCAAGTGTTTTTAAAGTAAGTTTGGAGTGCGATAGAAACCAAAACTAAAAGTTACTGTATGTGGATGTGAATAGAAAAGCATGAAGGAATAGCATGAAGTAAATAGAAAATAAAGAGTGTGTTGTACTTTTTACTTAACCATACATTTTACAATTTAATAATTCATTATTCAAAGTAAGTGTTCGTAAAAACGTTGAACGTTTTACAGAACACTCTCATAGACCAGGAGATTTGGTGTATTTTAGTTTTTCACTTCACATACGCGTATGTGAACATGTGAAGCTCAATCTCAATCACATATTTTTTATTGTTTTTCTCTTTGTTTTTGTATGTTGTCATGACCAATCACTGCATCTCTCGGTAGTGAGGTGGCGAAGTCGCGCAGTATTTACATTTTCTCCGTGATGTTGGTAAAATGTTTATAATTACCACTCACGTGTAAGAGATGTACTTTACAGATGTACCATAGCGAGAGAGAGAGAGAGAGATAGAGAAAGAGATGCTCATTTCTAATAATAATATTATGTACTCGTGAAATTCAAATCACAACTAGTTTTTTTGTCATTTAAATCGAGAGAAAGTAAAACATCTTCGTTCACTGTTGAATTATGAGGTAGAATGCAGTTCTTCATTACTTTGATCATATTAGATAGTAACGTGTCATAATTATAATCCCACCTGTTTTTGTTATAAAAATAATTGATCAATGATATGTATTGATGTAATTGGTAGGATGATATCGTATTTGTATAAGTGAATATCCATTATACAATTATGTATGTGCCGCATGGACACCGATGAAAGGTAATTCGATATGTCATTATTACATATCTATTTGGTGGGAATGTAGTGCGATGAAACACGCTGTTGTGCGTGAAAGCCACCCCCAGGGATGATTGAAATACATCAAATGCATTATAATGTTTCCCTCTCGATACACTAACAATTGTCATGACGTTCTCACGAAACTATTGAAATTAAACTCGGGCATGTTTGCCTGTTGTTTGGTGCAATGTGAGTTCAGGTTGGTGGGAGCATTACTTCTCTATGGTGGGAGCTGCATAAGTTGATTGAAAGGAATGAGTAAGGGTATGGAGGTAGGCGGGGTGGTCATGATGGAGCGGTAGTCATGAAGGGGGCTAGATTAGATGTCGGTAAATTCTCTTTCTTGAATAGAACAGGTAGGGACTGGAATGGGCTTGATAGAAGTGTTTTTGAGGGGGATTAGATAGGGTTAAAGTTTCAGTTTTTACCGCGCATTTATGTGCAATGGTAAGAGTTAAAATAATAATAAAAAACACAATTTTTTGTATTTTTAAATTTATATTAGATTTAACGACGCACTGTAATGATGACTGAGATTGGCGTTGGATGAATGATGAATGATATACTGGTTTCCTAGGTGATGAGAAGGATAGTGGGAAGACAGTGGTTGTGGCCTATATTGGAGGAACAATCCCGGCATTAGTACGCTACAAAGAGAAACCACAAAAAACCTCTGTAAAGATGGACGGTCAGTCAGCAGCCCGACAGCGGTGTGGCACTATACTAACAGACGAGGGAACTTGAAGTGTCGATCGAGGAAGATTTCAGTTTTTTCTACCATTAGAGATTATATATCTAAGAATTATCTATCGTCGATGATAATTGTTGCTTTTCTGTAAGTAAAAACGTTTTTGGAGTGTCAAAGATTTATTTGTTTCATCAAACAAGTTCACTGATTTTTTTTATATGAAAATTTAAACTGATCTAAAATTTCTACCGTCTTATTTACTAGCATATTCAATTTTAAAATTATACACAACAAACTTTTTTCTTGTGATATCACGAAAACAATACAACAATACATCATGCAGTTGTTCCCTCAAAACTTATTTTTTCAAAAATAATTATATTTGTATTTTCAAGTAAATCTGTTGAGATATTTTGAATCAAATTTTACTTCTCTCTTTTCATTATTTTAGTTGCTACAATCACAAACAAAGAGAAGGACGCAAATAGGAGCAAATAACATCTTCCTATTATAAACAATATGATAATATAACCAAAAACAATAGCACAGTATAACTAAATACAAATAGTATAACTATAAAAAGAAACAAACATGTTTATGTTTATAGTAGCCTACGTCGAACAAACGACAAATAACAGAAAACCTACACAAGTTCATAGATACATGAGCCAGACAACAATGCCCAACAGCAAATATCCACCAATCATGGTTGTCAGGGCTCATCTATTCCTAATGCCTCATTGAGGATCATAGATAGACAAAAGTAGGACGACGTAACACAAGAATAGTTGCATAGCAGCAGTCCAATGCACGTGATGTTTTTTCTTTTGGGAGGAATAACTTATCTCATTTAGGCTTCATCTCCTAGATGAAAGTGACCCGGCGGGTTTTATGTCGAGAGTGAAAGGTACGAGGTGTAAGAGGGTGTGGAACCATACACATCGTACGATATTAGAGACAGATAATAGTGATCAGACTTCTCTGATCATTATGTTTTCGATCGTGATGGTAAAATAATAGTCAATAAATCTGGTTCTTGTTCAACGAAATGTCTGTATATATTTGAATATTCGTGACACAATATTCGTTTCAGTCAGCTGACATTGGGCGTCAGTTCGATTCCCGTGTAGGGTATTAGTTTTTGATTGAGCATAAGCGAAGATTTATATTCGGTTCAAATCGAGTCTCTCTCTGTGTTTGTTCTATTGTGCGCGCTCCACAGGTCCAAATCGATCTATACGAAACTTTTTTTAGGAATTACTTACTACCTTTAAAAGCTTTTGAGTAACTTTTGGCCTGGTAGATTATTCTAAATTAAGGATAAAATAAATAAAAGGAATGAATTGAGGATGAATTAAGGATTTGAATTTTGAATGTGCCCATTATATTGAGATTTTGAGCCGTTGTAAGGACAAGCATGATGTACCTGCTTACCACGTTTTTATAACAATCGGGTGAGTTTCATAAGTGTGTAGAACGCTATTACAAATACAATCATACAAATATACCTTCTTCATTTCACAATGCATTTGGTGCGTACAAAAGTTGCAGGCTACTTGTACACACTGTTAGTGTTAGTGGTATACAGTGGAACTTATGAAAAGTTACAAAGTAAAGTGTGCGTATATCTCAACAATGACTTTTATTAAAAATGTTATATTGTTGACAGTTTTTAACCTTTAGTCGGTCACATTGCATTTAGAAGCTCATTCTATTGTTACTTTTAGTGTCGAGTAGTTGTGAAAAACTTTCGTACCCTCAAATAACATTGTTGTTGGTGGGGTATAATAAGCGAACAATACTCACTAATCAGAAGGAATATCCAGATATAAGAGTGGTAATATATTCTTCCATCATGTTGGCAGATCAACACTCCCGTACCGTAAATGCTAACTCTTTTGTGCATGAAGCATATTAGAGTAAAACGACTTATCGACAAGACACTTTTAGATTACGATTATGTATGTACATTCCTCAGGACATTCAATTTTCAGATTATGAATATATAATGATACCAACATACGAATTTATAATTGTTCAAGTAATGGCTCATGGGCTCACCGTCGAGAAAGATTTATAGATCACAAGTATGGAAGTCCCTTGGGACATTTTATTTTTAGATCATGACAGAATAATAATACCAAAATAAAAATAAAATTTTAATAATGCAAACAAAATTGCACGAAAGTCTTTTGTTCAATTGTTTAATAATATTTCTACACATGAAATACAGGTTCTAATTGAAGTGATAATAATCCAAAGATTTTTTCAATTCAAGAAAAATAATAATCGATGGCCATGGGAGACAAACTGACAGTTATATGTACAACATATATGTACTGATATTTGAATCACATAATATTCGAAAATGAGCGTTGCCTGTAGTCAAGTGATAATAACCATCCCAAAGCAGCATGCTGTTTATTTATTGAGCGAGCGGATCGAGCGTCATGTTACTACTATTTTGGCACTTTTTTCTGTCTGTCTGCACCAAGATGCACCGCTTTTCTTTTCTTTTTGAGTTGTACATTAATCACGATGCGGCGATACCAACATATTTTATCATAATACAAAGAAGGTGTACTAACTCACGTCTTCAAAGTTGAATATTTTTAGGGTCAGAATCTGAGTCCAGGGTCCCGATTGCCTGTAGCGCAACCATCGCTTTTATATGGAACTACAATGCTATACAATGCCAACCGGTACTCTAGCCACTCTTATTTACATATAGTTCACAAGGAAATCCGCTAAATTGCGACAGGCAATCGTGACCTTTGGCTCTGAATTGACCGCAAGAAACCACAGATAACGTCCGTGTTATCAATATGGGAGTTGGGTCACCTTCTTTATATATATATATATATATATTTGTATTGGGTTTAACGACGCACTGTAATGGTGACTAAGATCTATTGGCGTCGGATGTATGATTAATGTGATGATGGGATGATGAGATGAAGGTTTTTATGGGTAATGGGAAGGATAGTGGGAAGGAAGCAGTCGTGGCCCATATTGTGGGAATCTTACCGGCATTAGCCTAGACTACAGAGGGAAACTACGAAAAAACCCTGTAAAGATGGACGGTAGCGGGGATCGAACCGGGTCCGACATGCCCAATACCTCCCGGGTCACATGGAGCAAGTGCGTTAACCACTCGGCTACCTGTGCCGGTTTCTTTACATTATGATGAAGTATGTTGATATCACTACATCGTGGTCAGATTGTACTTGTGATCACGGAGTGGCGGATAATTTGACAGGAGACAATTTGTGAGGGAAACATTTTCCAGGCTAGCTTTACTTGTTCTAATATAACCTCACCTAACCTCAATAGAAAACTAGCTAGACAAATAATTAATTGTCTCCTGGCAAATTGTCTGTTTTTCGTCAGATGGTAGTTGTGATCAAATTGAAATACTTTAATACCACATAATTGGTTGAAAAGGGTAGAGTAATAAAATCAATCTGAAATATTTCCAAGTTACTATCATTAATTTGTGTACATGCATTTTGCATAATTTGAGATGAAGCGGACGAACACTGAATATATAGTAGACATGCTCTGTATGTACACAATGATTCACATCTTTCATTTTATTTTCCATCAGCTTTGTTTCAAACTTGGTATCCATGAATGCCGTGGTAATTGATGAATAATGATGATTTTTATTGGTTTTGATTGGTTTTTATTGGCAATAGCTGTTTTGTTTTACGAACGGATGATAGATGAATAATGTTCAAAAAAGTAATGCTTTCTGCGGCACTCGAATCTATGCCCAATTTAATTTCAGTTTCTATATAAAAGTGACAATTAGCTGATTGAGCCAGAGGGGTGTTTGTTATTTCACATTGGCATTGGTTCCTAGAGGAATAAATTACTACTATCGTAATTCAAATCTGATATACATTAGTTATTGGTGTAAGATTTTTTTCTCTATCGCATAAAGTTCGCAACTTCAACAACGTGGCTATAAAAAAAGGAAATTATCTCATTCAATATATTTCTAAAATGTTTACGTCGATCGAGTTGTCGAAAAAACTGAATTTAAACTTGATGTGTTGAAACAATGTTTGGACATTTGTATGAATTCACTATACAAATTAATACATGTTCGGTATGAAAATATTGGCAACTCAGGTCGTGGACTATAGGTTTGTTCTCCAAGTACCGTGATTCCACCTTTAATCGTAAGTTAGTGGAAAATATATTGGAATTATCATGTGACTGTAAAAATCTGAAAAATCTCATCGAATTATAATTTAAACTGTAATGTGATAGCTTGACATTCTGGTATGAGACCTTTACACTCATGAATTAAATTATAATACACGTTTATATTTGTGTTTCTTGCTTCACTTGGTATTCTTCAAGGTTGGTCGTTGAGGGTATACGTTTGAAGTCGACTTAAGAGACGTGGTGCGACCTGGAAGTTGTAGTTCTTTTCGATGTCATGTGGTAGGCGTCGCGGTGCTCTCGACGTCGATTATAGTAGGATGCTGGTGGAGGATGTGGTCAACAAAATATAACAAGGTTATAAGCCTCTCTTATAATAATAGCTGTAGGCCCTAATACAGTTTTGTGTAATACTGAACGCAATAGCTTGTTGAGCTAAATTTCTGAGCGTTATGCATTGGTGTGACACAATTGATTGTGAATAGTTCATATTTTCTGACAGCTCTGGGTGAAATCTCTGAATTATAGTGAAGTTTGAACGTATTTTTTATTTCGAAATTTTGCAGAGGACATAAAAATGATCTGACTAATGAAATTCAAATAAATTTCACGTCATTATACATTGCGGTATTTTCAGTTTTCATTAATTATCGTTAGGACCACTTTTAAAATACGATTAAATCAAAGCGATATAAAACTTGTAATTAACCCTGCTATAAAATACGCGACAAGAATTTTCTAAGAAATCATAACATTTCTTAATGACATGAGCTTAATGACATGAGCTTGATGACATGAGCTAGATAACATTCTATATTTTCAATTACTTGGACATGTTCAGTATAACGTAGGTCGTATAGTGGTTTTGATATCTCGAAGAAAATGGTAAAACACAATATTTGCTCACAATCTCATACAATGGCGTGTATATGACGTTTTTCTAATGATAATGGGCTGAGCGAAGCGAAAATTCAATTTCAAGATACTCGACAAAAATGAGCCTTTTTTTGTTCGCACTCCACAGGTCTGACGATAGTACAAATTTAGTTGAACCTTGGTATACACAAATTTAATTATCTTATACTACACTGTATAGATTTGAGGCGCAATCGGATTCACCACTTCGGAAGAAACCGATTTCGAAATTTTCAAAAACCCATAAGAATAAGCCAGAGGAGAAAATTCGGAAGATATATTTCTTTCAAATAATTTGAAATGTTCACGGAATTTTAATATAATAATGATACACATCATTCCGAAACTTTACAAAAATCTAATCAGCCGTCTCTACAATACAAATTATCATGTGATTCCTTTATTTAAATCAAAGCTATCAAAAAACTAACCAATTGTAAAACGTTTGAAATGAGTGATGAATAAAACTGGAAGGCAGTGATATATTCTGAACTGAAGCTTTCCATTACATTTCATATATGACTAAATATGCCTACATCACTCATTCCACAACGCAATGCTACGTTTTCCTAGTTTGGTTAAAATTTAGGTACCGAATATCCATTCCTATAATGATGTATTTTGTTGTTCAATCAACTATTCGTATATTATTATAATTAGATAATAATTAGTTGATTGTATATGATTGAATATAAATCAGTTCATATCTGGTTCAGCATACGAAAGTTTCACATTCATTGTCATACTTTTGACATAGAAAAATGTTTACGCACATGAGTACGTAATGATAAGAGAAGACACCAAATGGAGAAATTAATTCGTTATTTTAAGAAATACGGAACGATATTTCACTTTCGTTCTCAATATATAACTCATACACTTTCCCTTATCAATTTTATATACACAATAAAATGCACTCTACTTGACAAATATACTAGTATTTTATTGATAATTAGAAACCTAGAGTAAACAAGAACAAAAAAACTATAAAGATCCGGTTTCAAGATTATAGTTAAGTGTCAATCCTCTATCTATTAGTTACGGTACGAAAATAACATCCGCCAACTATAGCCAAATTCACTAAATATCAGTTGGTAAAACCGGACCTAACTGGAATAAAGTTTACTAAGAAAACAACACTATATCAGCGTTGACGGTTGAGGAAGTATTGTGGAAAGAGTGCTTTCTCCAATAATTTTTTATTGTGAAATAGTATTAAGAATCTACAAATAATTCGTAGGAATAGTGGGAGGTGCAACAGATATATAGATGGCAGTGAATAATAACGTTTGGTTGGTCATAAGCTTAAAGGTCATGTGGACTATGAAAAAACAACCAATAGCCAATTTTTAATAGTTGACCTGAACTTTTAACTATAGTTGCCAGGATGGAATCGCGGGAAGAGTGTATTTTAAGACAAATACATATTCATTTTTATTCATCCTGGCGTGTTTTTTCGTGGTTTCCCATAGTCTGTGAAGTAAATGCTTGGACGAGGTACTGATTGGTCACGACTTCTAATTCGTTCTGACTAGTGAGTGATAATTATGAAAGTATATCACTTACTGAATTTTATTCATGGAAAATGGATACATTTCAAGTCCATCGTTTGGTGAACATTGGCAAAGAGACTTTGTTCAAAAGTGAAAGATATCAATAATCGTGTCTTTATACTTCACGATCAATACCAATGTTAGTAACGTCTGAAAAAAAACACAACAATAAACAGTGCATATACTTATAATGTGTTCCGAACTTTTTGGGAACTGAAATAATTTTCTGTGCTGCGAAGAAGTCACAAACAGCGCACTCCTGACGTTGAAGTTAATCATTTCGAATGAAAATGTTCTTCCTATATATTTCTATTTGGTTTTTATTTACATTCTATTTATTTGGTTTATTTAATTATTTATATTTAGTGACAAAAGCGCCTCGAATTTTTGAAACAATCAAGAGGTGTCGCTTCTAAACGGTCTCATTAGTTCATCTTTTGTCCTAATTGGGAAACAATGATTGCAGGCCATATCAAGAAATCGATATACAGAAAAAGTCGCCAGAATGCATAATTGAGCATTACGGCTATACCAATAAGAATGCTTTCTGTAATGAATGTATTTTGCTCTGTCGATAGTATTCTCATGAACGAGAGATACACGATATTCTATCTATCGTGTATGGTAAAATGAACATCAGCTTCTTTTGAGTTAACATCGTAATTTATTTACTCAATGTAATTGAATGTGTGACACAGTGACATCAGGAAAAAGTCAAGGAGAAGTTGTTCGAACTATACTGCGTCCCAGTCGTACCTCAATCTATCTCAGTCTATCTCATTCCATGCACGCACATATGCATTTCTTATAAGACATGTATGAAAACTCAAAATTTAATTATTATCAGAGGTTTTACAAAGTGAATCATTTTTCAACCATATCAATTTGAAGAACAAGAAGTTAGATAGATTGAAGGTAGATTAAAGTTAAACCACAGCTAATTGAGCTCGATTATCTGTGGTTGAACATAAACATTTTCTGCATATTCTGACATATCAATTATGATGGAATATGCAGAAAATATTTGTGTTCAACTTCTTCAGAAATTCTTTTGTTCAGTATTTTGGTTCATGTTTTCGCTTCATTGTGTGGACAATTGGCTGAAACAATTGAGATAAAAATGATAAATTCACCGAATAGTATATGATTACTTTGTCATCAAAATTAATCAGTTCTCTTAATCGCGCCGAAAACATATAATTAATATTCTCAACTTGACAGTTATGACCTCAAATATGGACTTCATCAAGCTCGACTGTTTGGTTTTATAACTTGCATCCTGGACTTAATTCCGCTATGCAAAATAAACATAATGATTGTTTGGTGAAATTTAGACTATTCGTTTCTGTCATAATACTAGGAAGCCGATTAGTATCCCTAATTGGTTGGGAAACTAGTTTCTATTGGATAATATTCAAAACGCGTTATTATTTAATATTTGTAATGAACCGTCAATCTCTTATCTAATTCATTGGTAATATTAGAAATTAAAAGTGAACTTGGAACGGGTTGAAATTAATTGCTCTCCATAACGGAACTATCAAATTTTATTATGAATTCATTATTCAACATTGTAATAATTTTGTATGCCTATTTAATTGTTCGATCACTGGTTTCCTATTGCTTCCAGGTCCACAAGTTACGGACTGGATAAGTGGACGACGGGAGTGAACTTGAAACAAATAATCAATACGGTTTCCGATTTTAAAGACGGAAAGAAACAAGTCAGAATGGGCAAAAAGTTTGTTACGCTCCCGTATGGAAACTATTCGTAAGTTTATGAGCTTAGATTTTGTCGTGCAGAGGTTGAAAAAAGGAGTTGGTACTCAATGTTAGGGGATCGTATTCACTTGAGTCCACGGGAGTCGATTTATCGAAATATCAGTTTCTTGGTGATAACTTTTGATCGGTATGAGATATAAAAATTATAATAGGCGAGAAACACAGATAATTATAATAGCTTTAAGATGATATAAGTTATAACCATTCAAGTCACGTTGCATAAGAGTGAAGCGTCGACAGCTAAAAAATGTGTTTTTTCAGCTGTCGACGCTTCACTGTTGTGCAACGTGACTTGAATAGTTATAACTTAAATTATCTTGAAGCTATTATAATTATCTGTGTTTCTCGCTTATTAGAATTTTGATATCTCATACCGATCAAAAGTTATCACCAAGAAACTGATATTTCGCTAAATCGACTCCCGTGGACTCTTAAACGAATAAAGGTTCCATTCTATAAAAAACCTGAAAGAATAACAAAATTCCCATGTCACAACTAGATATTGTGAAGGTGAGTTATTCTACTATGAATAACTATTCAGATGGACTCGGTCAGGAATCGCGGCGGGGATCGAACACTGGTCTCTTGAATGTGACTCGTGTATACCTAAAGAAACAGTCTCAACTGTCTCAGTTTGAAATCTTGGTGTTCGACTATATATAGAATACACATTTTTGACCGAGGATGGATCATATGTGGATATCAAACTGTCTAAATTACATGCATGGAGTATTCAATTTGTATTCGCTATAATGCCACCCAAATGATTACCAGCTAGGAACAAAGGCAGTGTCAATGATTTCATGCTGAATGCAGTATGCATTATTCATGATGGTTATCATACACTTCAACCTATAAATACGTTAATACAATAATTGATTACAACGTGCTTTGTTACGAGGCATAATGTTCATATATACATCGAGTAGATTTTATCCCTGAATGATCAGGAGAGCGTAATCGAGGTTGAATTTTACCCCCTCCGTGCACGCACCCCGCATGTCGAAACAAGACAAGCTATTGTGATGGTATCGGGATGACTGTGAGAAGACTTTGACATTACCCGTGTTTGCCCTTATCGTGCTAATGGGCCGAGGTTTGGTAATGGTAAACGATGCGAAATAACCTTAAAGCGTTTATGGTAAAGTTATGTTTCGATGACTTGCATAAATGCATTCTGATAAATTGTTTCAGGTTAATGATATGAATCCATGAAAGTTAAATAATTAATATATATATATATATATATATATATATATATATATATATATATATATATATATATATATATATATATATACACACAAGAAAGAATGAGGTCATCTATCAAATGGATAATTACAAAGATGACGGTAATTGTAGATGAACGCGCAGACACTTCAAACATTTGACTCTTTTGAAATATGTAGCTGCGTTTCTAATGGTGAATCTCGTCGTGGATAATCATTGACTCTCAAAGTACGATAGATATTTGAATATAATAGTTATATTGGAATTTGTAGTGTTGGTAGGTGACTCTTCTTTTTAAATACCTTTCTCTGACATTCTTTCCATTCCATGAAATTTGTTTTCAAATGTACACAAAGTGTCGATAAAAATGATTTATATAACTACTTTGGTTGCGGCAGGGAAGAGGAGAATTTGATAGCGCATCTGCACGAGTCTTCTCTACGCTCACCATGGTATTTCAGTGAACAGTGAAGATCATTCTCGTAACGATCTTAGACCTAATAGCAATTTGAAGAGTGAAAGGCAATGAAGACGATCGCGATTCTTTGATTGACTTTCACAGCCTAAAGGTGGATATTACGAAATATCATTATTATGATTATCTGAACTTATACCACCCAAATCATAATTATCCAATTCAATGAGAATGCAGACAATCTGCAATCTTTATCGACAATCTGGGACTATGGTTCATTACGATGCTACAGAATATGAATGTAAAGCGAAGAACCTATAGTTTTTGGAACTCATATAACCTTTTCAGTAATTCCCAGTTGACTCTTATTTTTGTGATGTTCCACGGTATCAATCAGTTAATTGAGGGTATTTTATTTCATGATTGGCAATTAATTGTTGTTATCACCGTCGTTAACCATGTTTTTGGTTTCAAACATAGACCTACTCACAGAATGAGACTATAACTGAGCTTCAATTTGTGATACATTCATCACCTTAAAATATATTAATTAAAATGAATTATCTCATATTCTCTCAATATCGTTGACTTGATACATGCCAATACTGTCGCTAATCTATAAGTATTGCCCAAAATGTGATTTTATAACATATATTCCATTGCGCTTTCCTAATATTAAATATTTATAAATATTATGAAAATGAATATTTTTTTTTTTATAATTATTCATGAATAATATTATTATGGTAACTGATGAGTACACACAAGTTACAAAGAAGCAATTATTATGGACCTACTTATACTTGGCCTTTGTTTGGAGCTTGATTTATATAAAACGCATCTGTAAGATTCACATGTGTAAATAATTATTGCCATTTTTCACCAAAAATATGTATCTTAACATTGTGTAAACTCGTGAAAAAGGGTGAACCTTCGATATAACTATCAAGTTTCCAAGGGATATAGTACTCAAATAACTTAATTTTTGTATTATAGAACATTTGTACAAGCTCAATATAAAGTTTATTGCATACTTTTTTATAGATGCAATCGGTTTTTATTGACAATGTTTATGCGTGAGTACTGATCAGTATGGTTCAGATAAAGGCAAATTGAGGCAAATATTCATATAAACATATATGCATGTACTGTTTGAGTAATGCAAAGCCAGAATGAATCTGAGAAGAATAGTAAGGACAGAATTATTGAAATTTCTGAAATAGAACGGGTTTTGGACGTTGTGCACATGTGTGTTGGAAAACATGTTAATACACGTGGACAAAAATCTCTAGTATGTATATGAACTTGATGCATGATAAATAATATCACCATAAGAAGTATTGTATGTACCAGTATTGCCCACATATTACAATATTGTGTGAAATTATTATAGTTTAAAAATATGTATTATTATCGAAGTAATCATTACTCCCATATGAAAAATGACAATTGATTAATTCAAAAGCAACATAAACAATAAAGACATGGAGAAAAGTTATAATCTGCTACGAACACACCCAACATATAAGCAGCACACATTTTTTCCGTGTAATTCTAGTAGGATAGTCTTTTTACGTTAAATATCAAATTTTAACCATTATAACGAATCCTATAATTATCATAATTATAATCGAATTATAATTTATCATTTTAAAGATTAAAAAGATGTCCAAATGATCGTTTCGTCCAGAAGTTTAAATATGATCTGATGTTTCTTTGTTTAATATGATACAACAATCATCATTCTCGAATATAACCATTCCAAAAAATTGTTTCAATCCTGTATTACATTTTTTTTTTGTCAAGATTCAAACTTTTACACAACATTGCATCCATCTACAACCCGATGTGCATCTTCGCCCAGGCAGTGCGCCTTCAATACTCGAAATAAAAGTAGGTTGATCTGCTATATATTACATTTCTTAAATACCCCATCTTATTTTCAACCCAACTATTTCCACTTATGTATTCAATATATTCTCTATTCTTCTTTCAAATGTGATGTATTTTATATTCACATAGTGAAGAGATTTTCATTTCATGGTCTACATGTACATTAGTAAATATCGATCATTATTTGTTTTATAATGAGTTCAACGACGCACAATAACGATAATCAAGATCGGCAATTAAACAAGTGAGTAATGAACAATAATAAAAATTATTGAACAAATAATATAAGTTTCTAGTTCTCATTCTTGTATAAATCGTACTGTAGCTAATCATACAGTCATTTCAACTCAATTGAATTGAGACTATTATTTTATTGACGGTGACGGTGAATTTATACGTTGATTTGTACTGATTGAAAAGTTTCAGAAAAATTATTGTTTTTTTTTAAAATATGGAACTTACGATTTGAAAAAACAATGGAAGTTGTGAATTTGTTATTTTATTTGTCCTTCCTCTGAACATCTTGTTCATAAATTCCCACAATAACTAACTACCTGAATATAACCATTTATGATGTTATACTGAAACGGTTATATTATTGAAGTGTGATCATTTCTATTCTAGCTCATCTTGGCTCAAGAGTCGTATCAATGAATACTCGATATGTGTGCATTAACATGTCGATGATGTTGTTTCTTTAAAACCTCTGCAAGTTCAATTAGACAAGCATACTGTCTCCATCTATAAGCGTTCACCTGCAACTCTCCATCCGTACTTTGTTAACATTCGTTACCTTTTGACGGCTTTGAATATTATTTACTGATTGATACATCAATATGTGAATATATAAAATATGAAAAAATAATTATATATATATATATATATATATATATATATATATATATATATATATGTATATACTATATATATATATATATATATATATATATATATATATATATATATATATATATATATATATATATATATATATATATATATATATAGCCCTATGTTGTTTCGTTTTCTCGGGTTGACCGCGTTTGCTCTTTCGGGATAGAATTGTGATAGAATTGGGATAAAATTCTATTCCAACGTTTTGGCAGGATGTGACCTGCCATCATCAGGGATTCTTCTTGATAGTTCGGTGAACGTAGATCCACTGAGTGACACAGCGGCAAGCCGTCTCATCATATATTCGCGTGTGGCCGTATGTGTATATATATATATATATATATATATATATATATATATATATATATATATATACATATATATATATATATATATTTATATATATATATATATATATATATATATATATATATATATATATATATATATATATAAAACTTCAAAATCGATATATTTAAATTCCACTCAAATACCATTGAATGGTTCATCAAATAATAATAAGAAACACACCACAAGAAAATAATAGAACTGGATCAGATATTCTGTATATATTAGATATTCATCCAATTTCCACTTTAAAAATTAATCCATCATTGAAAATCCAATTTTGAAACCGACATAATTAAAGTGATATTATATTGTTTGATAAATCTACTACGAGTTCCAAGAAATTGATATTCTTCAATGAAAACTTTGATTAGAATGAATGAAGCATTCAGAAGAATTATAATTTGAGCACAATGGTATAAATAAATTAAAAAACAGTAAAAAAAACATCAGAATGTTTCAATAATATGAGTAAAACACACATCATATCCGATTAGATATATATTCAATTCAATATTCTCTCGTTTATTCACAGAAAATAAATAATCAAATTCGAAATTTTTAGAATTTTCATTCCGATATTTTCGTCTTGTCGAATGTTTCGTAGAAGTGAGGACACTTAAAATAAAAAAATGAATCGATGCATTGTTTATGATGTGAAATGATCTGGTTATTATAAAGTTCAGTCTGCCCTATTTTGAGTGTTGGTGAATACAAAAGTCATGATAATAACAATAATTCACTGCCAGTTGGAGCTATTTCCATGTTGGTAATTCCACTTCCAGGTCAAAACTCATTAAAAAATTAGACAAACGCATTATCTGCGTTGTGAGATGAGCTGAGAATAATGGAAATCCTGAATGAAGAATATTCTGTAACTCAATCCACATCCACGGACCATGGATCACTTCAAACGTCATGTTCTATTCATGTTTTATTCATCACTCATTTCAATCGTTTTGAATCAATTGGTGACACTTGATGCTCAGATTTAATTGGTTTCCTAATAGCTTCAATTGATTAAAAAACATATATTTTGAATGGGTTTTCTTAATTATTTCCTATCCGAATGTTATACAAATCACTGAAAATGAGTATGCGAGGTGTTTACATATTCAGTAATTTTTCAAAAGCTTTTGAGGAATTCTCAATTACCAAATATTTTCTCTCCGGGTTATTCTCATGGGGATTTTACAAATTTTCCATTTTTTTCTATACGGAAAAACCGTCCGCCAATTTTTTTGAGAAACTATCTCAGCCTATTCTGGTGTAACATCAACAGGCTTATGCAGAAATAGTTTCGAGTCAATTGGTCTTTCTTCCTGACACGTATGCCGTGCACAAAATTACAAAAAAAAAAAAAAAAAAAAAACATAAAAACGAGGCCCAATTCTCTTTGGTATAGGCCCTATGGAATAAAAATTTTCACTATACGTTCATCTAATAATTTCACACCTGAGTAATAACTTCTCCGATAGTGTAAATAACTGATTTATTATATCTTGCGCGTTATTGTTTTGAAATTCTCACATTATTTCATCAAAATAAGGTAAAAAGTAAACATGTATTGTTTCGTATATCCATTGTTGTACCTTTTGAGTTATAATCAAACTCCATGAAGTAAACTGTTCCACAATGACGAATGCTTTCTTCTTCTTCGTTTTCTTCTTCTCCATGATTTCGTTTTTAATATTAGGTTCGATTTATTACGTGACACATTTTCGTAACAATGGTTTCATTTTTAGGAATCATTGTCTGTGTGAAGATCAAGATATCTTCAAACATCCAATTCTATTGAGAAATAAAAAAGTTGATATCTCACAGTGAAGTCGTGTATTGTACGGAATAGTAAAATTGAAGTGCTTCTAAAATAAGTCTGAAAATGAATTGAAAAAAGGCACTAGAAATACTTTTTGTCAACGTGAGGGAAATATAAGCCATTTTGTATAATTGTATCCATGAAAGAAGAAGGTCATCTACCAACTAAATAATGCTAGAATTTGTAGGAATTATCTGATCTCTCTGGAACTTTGTAGATTTTTAAAAAGTGGTTGTTTTTTCATCGTGTTCATGGTTATGAGAAATTCATCCCTCAAAACATCACAATATAAATATAATTATGATATAATTGCGTTTGTTTTGTTGGTAGGCGACTTTCGTGTTTCGTGGATTCAAGTATAATTATGTTTATTTTCAATTTTGAGTTTAGATAGTACAATTCTAACTATCTTTGCATAGACATAAGTATATTCAACAAGTATTTTGACAAGGGGATGTTGAACGATTTGTCCCAAAACACGGCACCTCCACCAACTTATTTGTAATTGTCGACCACAACAGATCCCAAGTTATTCTCGTAATTGCTCAATATCTCATCGACCTTCAAATAGTTCCACATCATATATATTCTATAATTGAATAGCCCATTTCATATATATTCATATAAATATCATTATCTTCGATTGATTGTCAAGAGGACAATAATCTCTCTCTTAAGTGTTCAATAGTTTGTTTTTGACAGACACACACACACACACCGCCCTCCCCTCATATGTATATATATATATATATATATATATATATATATATATATATATATATATATATATCACACTATACACAACTATACAAAATATACACACATAATTACACGACTAAACCGTACACTTTAGTTTTGTAACGAAACAAACGTTGCATGAATCATCAATATAACAAAGGTAAATTTGTTCAACTATTCAGCATGAAAATAACATGGATGTTATGAAATTACCTCTTTAATGAAATTTTCATGTATAATCCCCATGTAATCTATGGTTATGTCTATATTTATCCACATGAAAAATTATTGTTTGTTCAGAAAAAAAAGTTTTTTTACCATGATTAATCCTGTGCTTCTTCAATATTCAAAAGTTTGTAAGAGGATGATAATGTCACATTAATAATCTTACAATGCGTATATGAAGAAATGATCATTATTCAAATTCTCATTTAGAACGTGAAACAATTGTCTCTTGAATAGCTATACTTATTTCTCTCATTAAATTAATAGGAATATTATATTCTTGAAAATACTAGAAGATGATATTTTTTGAGAGAAAATAAAATATCATTTTGTAAAGTTGAGGTTAAGAGATTGAAATACTCTCTGAATCTCTCAAATACAGGAATCCCCATAAGTTATGTTTGTCTCCGGGATTCCAACTCTTTTTTGTTTGTTTAAATGCGCATTTCACTAGAGCCATTTTACTTTTGCTCTTTCTAGACGCGTTGGGTCGATATGCCCGGGTTGTTCTCCATATGCACACCGTAGACTGCCGTGTGTTAGAGCGAGACAGAGAACGACATCAAGTGAAAAAACGAAGAGAAAGAACATTTCGAACAAGTATTGTTTACGTTTTATTTGTAACTGTTAGTTACAGCGAAAAAGATTGACAGCATACGGATGGTCTGTTTCGTTCATTTTGGCTAGACAAAGCCGTCTCATAAGTTACATAATGAAAATATCTAACATGTGATTGAGGCTTGCAACATTGAATAGACAGAGGGAAATGTAGAAGGAAATGAAGTAGTATGAACAAAGAAAAATTTAATGCAAGCAAGCATTGAATATATGCTGCAAGTTGAGTAATAAAACTGAGTGTATTTATAAAAAAATCATTGTACAATTGATGGGAAAATAGTTTTCATATAACCACCGTATATATAAATTGCGTGTCGTTCTAGTTGTTGAACGATGAGCATTATAACTATCTCAATAATTGGATTTCTACTATTGTTGTCAAATGACACTATAGGTGTGTGTTTGTGTGTGTGTGACATATATATATATATATATATATATATATATATATATATATATATATATATATATATATATATATATATATATATATATATATATATAGAGACAGAGAGAGAGAGATAGAGAGAGAAGTTGGGTAACCTAGAAAACATTCGACACCTGTTGAGGCGTCGGGGCAGGGTGATGGCAGGAAGGAAAACTTTTGACTAACGTGGGTGTTTTAGTCCACAAATCAAGTCTTGGCTTCGAGGAACCTGTTGCTTGCTTCCACCCTACATCATGTTTACACTCTACTAATAGAGACTGAGAACCAATAGTACAGCATTTCATGTGTATTCAAGCGTATTATACTATCTATCGCCCTGAGGTATATATACACACATATATATATATATATATATATATATATATATATATATATATATATATATATATATATATATATATATATATATTTCTATTCTTGGATGCTTGTTATTTCTTCATTACATCATATTGCTGAGGGCGTTCAGTAATCCAAACTGTAATGTCCTATCGTTGTTACCTATACTTTTACTTCATCATCATATTTGTATGATACTGTTTTACTTGCTTTTTGCAATAATAAAACAATCTCATCAATTAATCGAATTTGTATTCATTTTGAAACGATGAGTAGCTATTTTTAGGTATTTGTAGGTAGTTTTTAGATATACGGAATGAATAATATCAAGTTGAGTGGCAATGAGAAATAATTTCAATTATCGTATATACAGTTGGCTTCATCAGAGTATTAATTAGAACCGATCTTTCCTCATCAGATGTTATTATTCACTCTGTATATTTTGTATCTTCCGCTTCAATTTTTATCATTCCCTTATCTGATGATAATTGTTTGATTATTGTTTGCTTAATGACCTCATCCAACAGCTAGGCTATACGGGAGTACGGATGAGCAGGTGATTATGAAACTATGAAGTGATGATGAGTGAAAAGATTTTCACAAAAACGCATGCCTTAGGCAGGACTCGAACACACACAACGGTGAGTTCAATTTTTGAATCGGACTCCACCTGACCGAGCTACCGAGGACGGCTGATTCCCTCATCTACCGTGATTCTCGTTCCATCTGTCTTGTTCTTATAGCGCAAGATGTCAAAGTACACAAAATAGCTTGGAGCAATGTGAATGAAAAAAACGACAAAGAAACTTTTCTTCAATTTTCGGAACAGTTCTAAAAAAATATGATAAAGAGCTTGAGTGAAAATAGATGATACATATTGATTGAGCGCAGTCACAGGACTGAGTGTTTTTTGATAACAGTAATGTAGGCCTAGATGATATCCGCTATGGCTTCCATTATGGATCGCGAGGAAACATGCCGTCCGTCACGATGTTTATTTTTCATCAGCATAGATACCTTGATATACAATCATTGTTTTCAAATTAGGACTGAGGATGCATTAGTAAGCAATTGAAGGAGCGGCATTCCTTAGTTGATATAAAACATCGATGCGGTTTTGTCACCACATATGAATACATATTTATAGACTATTTTAAATTAATGATAATGAGCTTTGAAACCAGTGTATTGCACTCTAAGTGACCATAAATCTTCGCCGCAAAGCTTTTCAGTTTCTAATAAACCTGGAGTACATTTTGTAATTATGAACTATTGTTGGTACCTTTTTGGACATCCCTAATGTTGTTATTCAGAATGAACCATAAACACAAGAATGCTGCTATCCCTCACTTTGAAATCAAGTCTCTCAGGCAATATCTACTTCCATTTCATTAAACAGCAGCAGACGTGAAGTTAATCATTACATTATAAATAAACGAGTAATACATATGATGTATATACGTACGATGTGGAATCGAGGTAAACCATAATGAATAGTACATCCATTTGTAAAGTAGATGTTGTAAATAAATGTCTGATATACACTTTACAGGCAACTAAAATTCATGATGAATTAAGAAGAGGTATAATTTACCTGATTTTATCAAATGATAATATGTTGGTTATTAAAATAGAAAACAAAATTATCAAATGTCTTATTCTATATTCATATGTCGAATGAAATAGTGGGACCATTTTAAATAGTACCAAAAACATGAATGAAGAATCATAACAACAGAAAACATTTCAATTAAATCAGTTGGTGATTCATACTCAATATTTTGGATGGAATATCAAATATCTTTTTTGTGTGACTATGCCCTTTCAAACAGTCTGTGATATGAAGTCAAAAAATCGAAAACACTGAAACTTCAATGTTCTATATTGATTATTTACCAGTCTTTAATGTTATTATACAAAAATAGTGAATCGATCAACTTGAATTGAAAACTTCAGTGAAGTAAAGCAGAGTGAATTATAACGCTAACTTTCCATCAAAATTATGGTCGAGGACATTTTAAGGATACAATCAAATGATGAAATAGCCAATCCAATCATTTTCAAATGACCAATTCATTGTTTTTCATTAATCAATCTCCATTCATGCACCGCACATGCGAAATGTCCACGCCATACATTCGTATCCTCAAACTGTGGAAGTTTTTTATCGACGTTTTCTCGACGTGTAAATGGCGAATTGCAATTCACTTTATTTAGCTGGCCTGGCAAGGTACTGAATAAATAATGGTGCTATCTATCCCAGGGAAAACATCGCGGCAGACACAAGCCCAACGTCAGGAATTTTCATTTAGAAAATGGTTCGAATAGAGAACTGTGAGGTTGCTAGTTTTTAAGAATTGTTTTTTTTTATGCAAAAGAACACCACGTTTGAATATATGAATAATGCCATAGAATAACGAACTGCAATTGAAAAATGAGTGATTTTTACATCAATTTAATTTTGAATTATATTGATTTTTATTTTATTTATATATATGTATATAGGACTCCTTTTTGGAGCAAGGGCGGCTATTCCCACATTTTTCATCACTTTTTTGAAATCATGTGATGTTGTGATGAACTGTTCAATTTTAACTGAGCTTAGAGGCAGTTGTTTTACTAATACATCGATGCCATACACGATGAAATATCTCAAGAAGTAATCAAATTATGAATGTAACGCGAGATGCATGTTTTGTGTCCATTTTCAGTGTCAATTAAAGCAAAAAAATCGTAGATGTTTCACGGAAGAACGTATTGTTGTTTACTTCACACCATGGAGAGGAGTACCTCATCAACATAATTGTCGATGCATAATGAACATTCACAATATTTTCACTGATAATCACACTGGTGGAAACTTTATGTTCTATGGAGACTGGGGGCTCCTCAAGAACAATATCAAACAAATACTGAGAGCATAGTCGCTCCCTAGAGGTGTGAAAAAAGATTCTCTTGATGGTTGGGACTCTCACTCAAAGTAATGAAGCTTCAAATATCATCTATAGGAGACAAATAAGACTTTTATTGACGCTTTCAATTTATTATTTACTTCAGAGATGGAGAGGTGGTGGCATAAGAAGTGGTAGGATGTGGAATACCGAGGATATACCTGGATACATATACAAGGTTGAGGTTTACTTTCTATCAAAAATATCAACTAGTAGGGTATGTTTTCTATCTATCTCTCTCTCTTTCTCTCTCTCTTTCTCTCTCTCTCTCTCTCTCTCTCTGTCTTTCTCTCTCTCTCTATATATATATATAAATATATATATATATACATGTATATATATATATATATATTTATATATATATATATATATATATATATATATATATATATATATATATATATATATATATATATATTCTAACATCTTCATCATGACAAAATGGCTCTGTCTTCCACAGAAAAAAAAGCTGTATACACATTACACATAAAGAAAATGAACAATTTCAATTTCAATATTACTGAGTAATTATAGCCAGCTATTATATCTACTGTTGATTAAATGTATTATAGAAAGTACAACCTATTTGTTTATACCTGTTTTCAACTTCTTGTTTGAATGAGAATATTATCGGAAGATTGGTATTGATCTTCTCAAAGATAGGAGCGTCATGCTATAATATTTATATAAAACTATTCCCAAGTTTGAATCAGTAGTTGCAGCCAGTAGTTTATATTCATAGATTGTTCGAAGATTTTCGGATACCAAAACAACATTGTAAGGTGTAGTAAAATGATCTATACTTCGAATATATTATTGAAAAAGCAATTGTCTAAATCGACTTCAGCTCAAGAGAATACTTTCATTACGTCTATGATCAAATATTCAATCATCTCTACACTACATCATTCATCCATCATCTTGATTTACTCAAGTTTGACGGCACGAATGTTGGAATGTACACACAGTTAGTGATTGTTCGATATATTTTAACGTGAACACTATATAACGGTATTATTAGCTGTGGCATTAATATCAAATATGTATATAACAATAATTGAACAGATCTACAGTAATTCATTAAGAATAAATCGGATGAACAACAAACAGTATGTTGAAATTGTTTATTTATAATTTTGATTCGTTCCACGGTTGTTTGTGTTAATGATATTGATAGAGGGTTGATGCTTAATTCTTACTGAATTTCCGAACTTTGCCGCCAAAAATCGTTTATTATTTTACACAGTATTCTCAAGACTTGCTCAAGAAATTGTCTTAAGCTTGAAGTGCATTTAGCTTGTTTCGTGCTACAATCTACGCTGAACACAATTTGATTACTCAAGTTTATTGAAAATGATCAACAAATATCACATTATATACCAATATTGAGTTATACTCCTATACCTCGGGAGTTTTGTGCTCATAATGAGCTCAAAAGTGTTTTATGTCTCCACCATGTACAATTCTCCAACTACATTTGTCTTTAAATAAACACATACACACACCCACACCCACGCACACACACACACACATATATATATTTATATATATATATATATATATATATATATGGTACAGATGTCTTTGCACTTTTTGCAGTAATTATCGCAAATAGATATATCTGTACCATCCACCAGCGGCCCTGAAAACCTTCGTTCACATATCTCTCTCTCTCTCTCTCTCTCTCTCTCTCTCTCTCTCTCTCTCTATATATATATATATATATATATATATATATATATATATATATATATATATATATATATATATACATATAGATATTTATATATATATATATATATATATATATATATATATATATATATATCCATCGTTCATCTCTCTCTATCTCTCTCTATATATATATATAAATATATATATATATATATATATATATGTATATATATATATATATATATATATATATATATATATATATATATATATATATATATATATATATATATATATATATATAGGCCCACATATTGAAATGCGATAGATACTTGGAATATCGATGTTGTTCGACAACACAAACAATTCTGATGGAAGATATCGCATCAATGTCAAACTCATCACAATGTCAATCTATTCCCTTCATCAATATTTTCCGCAGAAAGACGTTCAGAAACACCCGATCGGTATGATGGAACGAGTGACGGGTAACTCGGGTGAAACGTCAATTTACGTGAGATTCCGAGGTGTCACAACATTCAATATATGACAGAGTCAGTCATAGTATTGAGACTAAAAGCTGCAGAGGGTTTTGAATTATTCATTCTCCCATCAGATAAAAACTGCGAGTGAAATGATATTTTTTCCCGTATTTTCATGTATTATACATAAAATCATATAGACTCATCAAATCATTAACATGCAAGTTTGTAT
This sequence comes from Brachyptera risi, assembly GCA_964007535.1. NCBI lineage: Eukaryota > Metazoa > Arthropoda > Insecta > Plecoptera > Taeniopterygidae > Brachyptera > Brachyptera risi. Next base: position 32,273,414 of record OZ023328.1, on the reverse strand, counting down.
AGAAATCAAATCAATTATTTGTTTTTTGAACACAAAATGTACGTTTTATTTTTTAGTGTGTTTTCTTCAAAACACACGAGGTTTTTGTAATTTTCGTCATTTCTCGTATATATATCATCTGAAATAATTATTTTATATGTTAGAATTCAGTCAATGATAGCTCAACTATGTATGTAAAGTAGGCTCACATCCAAAGTTCAACATTTGATCATATTATCAATGCTCAGAAAATAGCAAATGTCAAATGTTTGAATTTTCATAAAATATTTCTCTTTCAAAATACACTTCAATGTTTTGTTTCTGTGAATTATTTTTACCACTCTTGGAAAGGATGCTTGGGTTTTGTATGTGACTTTATCGTTTTCAAAAAATAATGTGTTTAATTGTTGTGATTAATTGTGATTATCAGTAGGGAATCACTGAGGGAAACACGATTGAAACCTCTGGCAGAATAAGAATCGAATCCTGTCTGAGAACATAATTTCAAATCAAATAAATACGAAGAAACCAAATCAATTTTTATTTTTAATTGAATAAACACGGAACGGCCTTACTCTAAATCCCACGTCTTATGACTACGAACACGTACTATAATTAGTCTGACGCTTCTGTAGTGATAATACTTCCCAGAGGAAATTGTTTTCTGCATTTAGTAATCCACTAACAGCACTAAATGACTGACTACGATCGAATGTCTCGCTATCTCACTAGCACTAGCGATCGATTGTTTCGGTCCACCAAACATAGCTCACCTTATGATTTGCAGGTAATGTGTAGAATTATTGATAACTTTGAATACAATGTCTAGTTCATGTTCATACCAAGAGAGGAGTATGTTCTGACTTATGGTAATAATATCGTCCTACTTTTGGAAGTTTGGATATCTAGGGTGAAGTTTGGGAATGGAATCTTAGGTGTGTACATTGATTTTCAGTCATGGTTTTGATTCTTATTCTACACCTGTTATTATTCTGATCAGATTAAATAAGCATTTGACATTTGATATTGCATTTTTGACAGAATGCATCAAGAATGGGTGCTTATTAAGTTTTGTACATTATCATAGAGTGTAGGCCCAAGTTAGTTGACTTCAAATGATCTGATTTTATTAGTGCATGGGAGTCGATTTCGAAGTCTAAATCTATACTGGAGAAAATAGTAATGCATATTCAACACCTTTTTGATGGTAGAAGTAAGAGCTGTCCAGCTTATATGGAATAATTTTCACAGTGAAACAGCAGAAAAATATATTTTTTTCAGATGTATACCTGTGAATATGTTGGAATTCAAAATGTTTAATAATTATCCACATAACTTTGAAGGTATTAGATAGATCAGTGTTTCTCTAGTTTTGTAACTTTGATATAGCAAATTGTTCAAGAGTTATCATAAAAAATGATATTTCGCTAAATCGATCTTGATCTTCACATATTTTTTTATGATTCAGAGCAAAGTCCATTGTAATTTAAAATTACTGTTATCTATATTAAGTTTTTTCAATATGATTACATTCTATACAATTTTGATTTTCCACGCTGATATTTGTGAAATACAATTTTTTTGTCATCTGACCTATTTTCAAACCCAATTATTCATTTCATCTTTTCCATTGTGACAGAATTTACAATGGATTAAACTGTAAATAATCTCATTATATCATAGTTCAGTAAGTGCAACAAAAGAACTCGTCGTTCATAACATAGAATAATGAGATCAGCTTTAAGCATCTGTGCAAGGCTCATGGTTTGTTCCTCGAATCTAGTCTGTTCATAATTCCTTTTCAGCGTAAGCATTCGAATTTAATCTCAGATAATGAGCTAACAGCTTGACGTTGCGCAGAACTAAACTCAATCGAATTAATCAAATATGTCGTTTGTATATTCAACTCAACAATAAAGTGGTATTATCATAATTATTTACTATCATTAAAATTATTACGGAGCATTCATTTGTTATTTCAAGTGATTGTACCATCGTTCGAAATTTTGGACAAGAAAATGGGACCTATTTCATCATACTGTCTACCGATAATGTTCTGATAATATTTAATCATAATATCATAATACATCATGATATTATTATGTTCTATGATAGATCATAGATATGTGTTCACAGTATGAAGAAAAATACTGTCGTTTCACTCATCTCTAAAAGAAGTGTAATGTTTGAGTTAATCTATATGGCAAAACCCAGAGATGTACATTTAAAAATTGAATGGATGAAATTAGGTTACACCTAGATACGCAAAAGTCCATCAAAAGTTGAAGTTGTTATATAAAATATGGTATTAGTGAATATTGATCATTGACTATTTTTTTATTACATCCGATTGAAACCAATTGCTAAAAATTAATTTATGATTTTACAAATAATTTGAATGTATCATAAACAATACAAAGAAGATAATTCAATACTAAAACATCAACCCAGCGAATATTTTTGCACTGTCTCATTCATCACAGATCTAAAAGATTGCAAAATCGAGCTGAGCACGTATTTTGATTAAGTTTGTCTTTCTTTTATTGCAAACCACAAGGATACTTGTCTGTTTTATCGACGGAGATAGGCACCCTGGCGTGACCCAGTGGCCAGCTGGTTGTGTACCTGCCAGGCGTGCAACAGACCGCGCATACATTTATTATAACTATTTATCTTGGATGCAATCAACATTAGCAATTAGCTTCTCACTGACCTACTCCTAGGAAGTTGAGCAAACTGCATCTTGTTAATGAATTAGCTCACCTTTTAATAATGTATAATTGGTTCAAAGTTTACACTTTGAATGTTACTCGAATAAATGATTTGTATTCACAAAATAATGTACGCTACAGGATTATTTTCTAATAAATATGAGGAATAAATACTGGGAAAACGCTATGTTCACTGTGTTTGAAAAATCTCTTTTCAGTGCAAGTTTCAGATCACGTTCCAGTTTCAGTTTTCAACCTTTTCTAGTAATTTTTTTTGGATTAAATATGTTTATATTAGTTAGAACAAATTAGAATTATCAAAACTATCAATTTTCATAATCCTCACTTACACACTTTTCCATGCTTTCAATGTCTACTTCAAGTTTAATACCTGATAATGTTAATTCTAACAAATTTCCCAGCAGCACAAGAATTTTTCTCATTAGAGAATTCACATTTTTATAACTTTTGGTGACTGTATCACATGTGAAGAACGAACAAAGAATGAACGCATTGTTGAGTGAACACAAGCAAAATGCGATTGAACGGAATTTACTCGTAATTTTTTTAACCTAAGCCAATGCAAGAACTCGACGCGAGTAGGTTCGATATGGATGGATTTAATGTGTTTCAAATTGAATCACGAATAACGCCAAAGGGTTATATGTATATCGAAGCTATTCCAGTCCCTCTTATCAGCGTACATAGTGATTGCACACGGCGTATCTTTCACGAACAATTAAGGAGGGTATCACTTTCACATATGAGCAGATGAATGGAATTACATAAAAATTAAAATATCTCACATATACGTAAATATATTTGTGAATGTTGAGATTTTCAATGTGATCCTTGAGCGATTCTATAATTATCAACAACCAATCAGAGATAAAAGTATTCAAATATTGGTCAGACGAGTATGCCTTCACAGAAAGTGCCAAATTAACAATACTAAATACTAATATAACAATACTAATTAACAATTAATAATAAATTATTAATGTTTTTGAAAAAATAGGGGCAAGTGTCAAAAGGTCCACTCGAGTCACTCGCCAAGCTCATAGAAAAAAAGTAAAATACGAATACTCAATTTTTAGAGTCTTACTTATCTTCTACGATTTGTCTGTGTACTTCATAAGCCTATTTGGGTTCTCTCACGTGTTATCATCAACCTGTACAAATATAATTATGAAATAGTAAATACATCATACAAATGAGGTTATGTTGGTTTTAGTAATAAAATCGACAGTCGAGTATTAGCTTTGCCAAGAGATATGTTTATTCCTTATTTTGTTGGAGAAGATGAAAGAGCAATGTTCTAAAAATAATGATCAAGATTCGTATCAATAATTAGTGAAAAAGATGGATGAAACCTAATTGAAATGCTAGATTTTTAGATGAGATTGGATCCTATATTTAGTTTTTTCAAAGACAGTATTTGTTCCAGATTTTAGCACTGTGATGAAACTCGAAGTTAGCATAACTGATGGAATTAAAAAGATTCATTTGAGTTTCAACTTTTGAAATTTGTACTAAATAGAATTATATATGAATTATATATAGAATTATATATTTACGGAATGATTGTATTCGCTGACATAGAAGACATATAGGCCTATGAGCCTACATACATTCAAACAATTCATAACATAAACAGATAACACAAATTAAAGATAAAAATCACAAAAGAATGATCAGTCAATGTATCCAGCAAAGCTACCGAAGTTCAAAATAAGTAATGAAAACACCATATTATTTGGTCTCAGGGCATTCAAGTATTTTGTCGTGGATGCTCTCTTATTTTAATGTTTTAAACTAAAAATGGTGAATTTTCCAATTTAAAAAATCTAATATTTATGTCAGCAAATTAAAAAAAAAATATATGTCGAGAAAATTTCAGAATATATCTGTTTAAATTCTCACAAAATGTTCATAGAATTTGCTTCTAATATTTTTATTGAATTTTTAAGGAATATTTTGGAATTTTTTAATCGAGTCATCGTTGATTTATTCCGATATGAACTTTCATTTCGAATGTGACAAATTTTCACCGTGTAATAATAACGCATTCAATATCTTCTGATATCTGTTAGTATATACTGGGACCTCCATTAACGCAGTCAAATTGAAATATTCAACTATTACTCATTGTATGTTTTGTTGTATTTTTCAAGCTTGCTACTTTTTTCACAATAAATTGAAGATCCGATAATCCTATGATAATTATGAAACAATAATTAATCAAAAACAACAATTAGGATAAGAGAATCAGAAAGATGAGTCAAGATAATTAATCAATTAATAATTATTATTTCCAAGCAGCACGGAGAGTTGGAAGCGTTCTTGTTCGAACAAGAACATCAATAAAAAAAATCAATCGAACAAGAAAATTTAATCGAACATTGTATCAACAATAGCAACACCTGTATCTTACATTACTGAGTAGCATCTCTTAAGAGAAAATTCCAACAAGTTTTCAAACATTGATATAATAAAATTCTGAGAATAGATTTTCATAATCCTCTTGTCGATACTTTCATAATATCGATCGATATTTTTTTACCTGTTATTTTCACAAATAGCGTAACATACAAACGCTTTATACGTTCATCCTCAACTTCTCTCTTTAAAGAAAAGTGTCGTCAATAATTAATGAGCGTCAGACTTCCAACTTGTAGCTATGGAATATATGGTCTATTTTAAGACTTGATGTGCGTGCACGCAGTATCATCGTGATACGCACCTGGAGAAATTATCGATCCTCGAGGGAGTCATGTTCTTCGACACACGTGGAAAACTCGACAATGGTCGCTCTTCACATTCGAGATTATAATCGAGTTGCTTTGTCTTACATGTTCTCTAATTGGCTGCTATTGAAGTATGCCGTTTTACTAATGAGTAATTAGACCTAAACATATTAGCCCGTATGTAAGCCGACCCGCATTATTAGTGGACGTGGAAAACTCTACGACAACACAAAGAATACCCTACAGTTTCATTGCAAAATGTTGAACTTTAATTTAGTTTACATTTTATGTGGTGCTGAATACGAGTGATATATTTTCAAAAATTTGTTTGAAAATCAGGTGACCCTATGCTAAAAGTATATTATTTGAAAATTATTTGATTTGTTTGAAAATCAGGTGGTGAAATGCAACGAATATCTTTGTTGATTTTATTCAAAATCAGGTGACCCAACTTTGTGAACATACTATTAAAAAATTTCCACTAAATCAATCAAGCAGCGAATATTTTATCTCATGAATGACTTATTTTGGAACAAACGAGGGCATTGTTGATCTGCTATTTTTGTTGTGCGTATACTAAATTACTCTGAATAAAATCTAACCAACCCAATCAATCTAACCCAGCCCAAGCCAATCAACCTGATATGAACTAATTCAATAGTTAAATTGAATATACCGATAACCCAATAATTAGCTCAATCTGATCTTAGACTAATAGCTGCCATAAATAATGTAGAACAGGTAAGGATGTGGGTACAGCCTCTCCAAATTAAGAATGCCTTCATATTCATCTATAAACGTAAAAATATACATCGCTGCTTTATTTTTGATCACCATGAGTAATGATAGTTTTCACATTATTTTGAGTGGAAAACTTTTCAGTATAAAAGTTTTTAACGTACGTAATGAAGTAGAACCAAGGCAGACTGGACCGGCACCTCCACCAATACCTACTATTGAACTGTTAAATCGTACATTTTGATTTACTACCCTCGAGATATTGATATTTTTCAATGCAATAATTAAAATCAATGAATATATCTAATAGACTAGGAAAACGCTACACGTTTCCCCAGCGTTGAAAAATGAGATGGGAAATTAGTTTCGGTGTACTATTTTTAAACGTGGTTAAAATAGGATTTGAGACTTTCACCAAGCCTATTCTTATTCTTGATGTATTTTTCACTTGGAAATCTGATCGAGAAGTGCCATAAATTGAGGTAGTATGATATGATTTTTCAACCTAAAACTGTGCAGATGGGTAATTTGTGTAGATTTTGGCTTCTCCAAAATCTCAATAACCACTCAACGCAACGCATTCACCTTGTGTGAGAGAATATGATGAAAAAATATGACCATATACTATTTCCACAAGTGGCAAAAATGGAAAGATACCAACTTGACAAAAATGGACTGTCCTGAAAATCAGCTTTCTTAAAAACCAACTGATCACAATGTCTCCTTCTTGAGCATCATGTACGGAAGTTGAAGTGAAGGGTTTGGACTTGTGGAGCGTATACAAAAACAAACAAACAAAAAACAATCAAACAGAAAGAGATACAATAACTTGAACCGAACGGAAGTCTTAGTTAATGCACTTCCGATTATCCATGTTTATGCAATAATAGCCTATATCTACAAAATCAATACTTCCATAATATAAAAGTAATTGTATTGCTTCTCAATAAATAATTATTAGTTACAAGGTAGTATAGATGAATTATAGTTTCATAATGATAGGATAATCGGATCTTCAATTCATTGTGAAAAATGTGGCAAGCTTGAAAAATACAACAAAATATACAAAGAGTAATAGTCAAATAGTCAAAGTGTTTGGTGCAAATGTCAAATATAATTAGGTTGAATCATGAACAAAATTCAATATCGCGTTGAACATGTTTTAATTCCGTGAGAAAAAACGGTCTTATCAGTTATTCAAAGACACGCAATGCATTTAGTGTAATATTATATCGTAAAACCTAATCGGCATCAAATCAGTGTATTATTAACTAGCCTTCACACAAACTGCGATGTAGTTTATTAAATAGAAGCTTCATTATAAGTTATAGATGTGACTAGAATTTGATTAAAAAGAGCGGAACGTAGGTTACTAACATCATAAATCTATTGTGCAATGTTTTGTATAAAAAATGTGACATTTACGTTGGTAAACATTATTTGTGGCATCCTTTACTGCATGCGGTTAATGAATAAAATATAACATATTAGAATACAATGCAATTAGTAAAATCATGAGAAAAATTTCCATATTATATAGTAATAGATGATCTCTATCACCTGTTGATACCGTTATAAAAAGTTATAATTTGATAAATCAGGGATGTATGCTAGCCTTTCATTAAAATATATGGCCTAATAGTTGAATTCCGAAGTATAGTTTCGGGTTACTCTGGTTTGAAACTCGAATAATCGGTCGAGAGAAATTCATCCACGAAAATGTATCCATTTTCATTTTTGTTTTTAATGTATGTATCAATGTTGAAATGGTATATCAAAAATGTCAAATGTAGACAAAATTTGAAAACTCTGAAAAATTTTGGGGAAAACTAGTTTAAAAAAAAGTAAACCGTTGAATACAAAAAAATCAGTAGAATGTCGGAATGGTGATGACAATGGATACATCGATTGTCTAAACTTTACTCTATCAGATGAACTACATTTTATTATCATATCTATAACTGTTTTGATTCAAATGAATAGTTTGTTATTACCTTGATTTACATCAAAAAATGGCCCTGGTTTTGCATGCCAAGAGCTTACGGTTGAACTATTTATTTTTAGTTGAGCCCAAATTCAATTGTTTTATCTTGAGAAGAATAAAATCATGTATTTGACGTAAGACGCATGTTTTGTGATCATTTTCAGTGTCAACTAAAGCATAAAAAAATCGTTCTGGCTTTCCGGAAGAACGTATTGTTGTGGAACTACTTCACACCGTGCAGAGAAGTATCTCCTCGAATATTTTAAAAATATTTTCACAAATTATCATCCTGGTGGGAACTTTTTGCTCTATCTGATCAGATAAATCGCTTTTTGCCGTTTAATCTCTCTTTGCGATTTAATCTGGAGCCGCAATGCTTAGATATGAATTCTTGTGTATTGGTATTTTATTTATAATTATTTCATTTCATTGGTAATTTATTGGTATCTTGATTGGTCTTTTTGTGATGGTCACCGTGATCACCTAGCTTATCATCCACTGAACTTGATGATGCAATGTCATCTTGGATTTCCCAATAATCGTACTTATTACGCAATCGTGAAATTGATATCGAAAAAAATATCTGACCATTTGCTGAACTAATAGGGCACTGAACATTTCTGATTCGTTTATAGTCACCTCGAATTGGTTACGACTAAAACAAATAAGATGTTTCGAACATCAATGTATATTGCATAGTGTAATATATACACCACTGACCTATAACAGACAGTTAACTTCAGATCTCGCAAATAGTTTATCTTAAGTTTGATGTTGAAAACGAAATACCTAATTTCTTGAAGTAAACTGTATAACTTGTTCTATTCACATCCGTTTCAGATGCGCTGATTTCATCTTCTTTATGTATAGTATACAAGTAATTACTTCTTCCCTTTAGACTTGGAAACACGGGAAGATATAAAATGTCTTGATGAGACATTTATGCCTTTGAAATGGCGGCTATTTATATATAAAATGGCCGTGTATGTGTATGTGTTTAGCGCTAATTACATGTACCCAGCTGTGACGGAATTGTGTTGAACTAACAAAGATCGGTGATTTTGTATGCAAAGAAGAAGAAAATTATAGTTATGTTATTAGTCTCTTGTCAGACACTCTTGACACTCTTGTCAGACATATTCTGTGAAAGGAATTTATATATTCGTTCTTATTTGGAATTCTTGAACGTATTTAGAAATCTGTGTTCTGAATTAGGAGCCACTATTCCCATATTTCTTGATGATTTCATAAAATCATATCAATTTCTTCAAGGTCACAGTTCAATAAATAGATCTTGAGAAAATCACCAGATTCTCAGATTCACCATAATAATGACTATACAACAATTCATATTAACTTCTAATGATATTTTGATTAATATTTCTTCTTCGTATAACCACATTCGTTCTTATTATTGTGTTGTTTTTATTTATTAACGTACCATTAATCAGTATATTATTTCTGATTTCAGCAGTGATAATTCCAAATTCATAGGGAGTTTGATCTCAATCAAACCATCCAATATCCATATCCATATTCAAGATTATTAGCAATCATTATTAAATTAATCACTCTTTCTACAAAATGAATGTTCACATGATTATAGAATTTTCATTGATGAAAAAAAAATCTACTGAGCTTTTTTCAGATGGTAGCGATTTTTCTCATTCGTGATTCAAGTGAAAAATCTTATTGCAACGGGTTGTCTTCTTGTCTTCTCAAAATAAAGAGTCATTCTTCTTCCAAGGTTTTTCTCTCATTTGTGAAGAATGTGTTTTCAGAGATAGCGACGATCTTCTTTCATCTATTAGCATACCGGTTCTTCTAAGAAACTTCTTCATTGTTTTTCTGACGCTTAATTATTAGAAGACTCTCAATATAAGTAATTTCGGCGAAGAAAAGATGTTGGTGTACTAACTTTCATTTGTTTTATTTTTCACTGAGTTTATGTCAATACTGGAGCAATTTTCTTGTGATCAGTCATAATTTAAGAACTTCTAAAAATGATGAAAAAAATATAAAAATACTTCGAATAATCTGGCCACATTACCGAATCGATAGTTGAACTTCTTTTTCCTGTTCTACAAAAACCTAGAATACAAAATGATTAAATCAATATTTGTGAAATCAAATATCGACATATGAATTTTCTCTGAAACATTCTGGTACATTCAAACATCCATTCTGGGTATGCCCAAGTGTCTTAGACAACTTGTTGACTTGCGCAGAACTTACAAAAAGCAACAAAAACAATGAATAAATACGCATGTACGTACGTACGTACATAATTCGTATTTCGTGGACTTTATCCATTAATCCAAAAAATATAGATTTAGATATCATATATTCATTTCAAAACAGATTTCATTGGATCAAATAAAAGTTATAATTTGGCTAAAAATTATGCTCATCGAATTGCATTGGAAATTGATAAAATAAAATGAATAAACCAAAAATCCAAAGATTTACAACGTGAAAGTAATACAAATTAAAAATAAAAATATTCCAAACTCTAATAATCCGGGTCAATAATCAAGGTCTCCTATACGTGCATTGTCTGTGTCCTGGCGAAGCCTTGACCTACAGTTCGTCTTGTATCATGGCCTAGGAGGACCCCGTCGTGGTCGTGTGTGTTGTGTATTGCGCGCGTGTGCATGCGCCTACCACTGCCGCCACCGACGCCGCCGACGCCGCCTTCAACAATCTCGTGTGTCGTGAGTAAGGGCGACGGGCGTCGTGCTGCCACCAGTGTCCGTCGCGGCGTCGCTGCAACACGTGAACCCATGCAACGGCATATAACTAGTGCGGTAGATAGGACTGGGAGTAAACCGAGGGGAGGGCGAGGGGGATGCTGAGTTACAGATATGCAGGTAGGAAGAAAGCATTTGACAGGTTGATTCTAAACTCGTATACATATAACTCATTATACTATACAAATACTATACATATAGTGGGTACTAATGTACTGAATGAGCAAAGTGAAAACGAATTTTCATTTATATTGAAATGGATAATAGTGATTTATTTATGTTATACATTTCTTTAAAAATGTCGTTTATATATAGGCGAATACATATTTATCAATAATATCGATACTTGGTACAAAATCATTTTTCCGCAATTAAAAACTATAAATGCAAGTAGGATCGTTTGGACGGCGCACCACAAGGGTGATCTTACAAACCCATTTTGATTAGGTATATGCCTAATTAGGATATGATTTGAATAATAAAATATTCGATATGAGGGAATATTGAAGAATTGTATTATACTTTGGTAGGAACAATATATATTCGATATGCAAAAAAAGTGATATTATTGCTGATTTCAATTAATTTGACTGATTCTTGTTTCAATCATGAATAATTGGTTTCCGCAATTTATTTGTATAGATGAATTATATTTACAAATCTCCATTGAATATACTGTCTTGAAACTCAAGATTACCAAAAACAAAATAGAAATCAATCAAAATATGAAAATTAACAATAAGTTAATATAACATATTTGAAAGAATGTTAAAATCACAATAGAACGAGACATAAAATATGAGTTGATTAATTCAAGGGATAGTTGTAATCAAAATGGAAAATAATAATCAAACTTTGAGAGAAATGAATAAATAAAACAAGTAGATCAATAATGCTTATAGGCCCAATGTGTGAATAAGAAATCGAAGAAAAAGAGGAATAATGAAACAATAATAATAATTATTGCAGATAAAATAAAAAATCAATGCTGTAGACTGTAAAGATGATGTCTTAAAGTTTATAGAGACCCTCGAAGGGTGATTAAAACAATGCTGCTTATAAATGTGTTGTTAATTGTCTAAATCCTTCACAAAATTGTATAAGAAATTGTGAATTATGCCTATTAAGCACGATTTTTATGCGAGCACGATTGTATGTTACCCTATATGATAAAATAGAGTGAATATAAGAATAAACTATATAAGTTTCATATAATAGAATATCTACTCAAGCAAAATAGACGGATAATGTAGGTCTATATGCATATTACAAGTACATACATAATATAGTTGTTAAATAAGATGCGAAATTCAGAGCCGACGGAAAGATGATTTTGTATTTTTAGCCAAATGGAATACAATTACTGAATATACATAAGTTCAACGGAGAATCCCAATAAAAATGACTTGAAATCTGAACTAAATAGAGGCCTATTTAAAGTTCAAGACTTACAAAGTTAATCCGTTTGGTAATTCACGTTCATGTGAGTGTAATGCAGACCTGTGCTGCACTCCCGTTTCATTCGACGCGTATCACTCATTTTATCCATAATTTTTACTATTATTTGAAATTGTCAAATGATTTGGAATTTTCTTTGGTTTGAATTTATCATTTCATTTCTCCAAAAAGTTGTATTATAATTTTTTCAATGTGTAAAAAATATTCGAATGCCTAAATATGGCCCCAATATATTCAACATGCATATATTGGAGATATATTGAACAATATTGAATATTTTCCATTAAATATCTCTCATGAGGTCTTATAGCCTGTTCTTTTCATGGAGAAATTAGAAAGCCACATATTTTGATGAAGTATTTCACTTATTATTGTTTTATTGTTTCACTTCATCTCTGAACTGTATTAGAACTAATAGGGTGAATCACTTCCAGTTATATCATTTCATCTCGTCGTCATTTCATATTCTCTATCAACATTTTGTAGGTTGATACTATTCAGAATTACATTTCAAAATCAATAAATTGAATCGAAATGACCGTACTGTGGAGAAAATTCACTATGATTATTAATTCATGAATCCAATTTTACTCTTCCACTTCATTTTTTCTAGGTGAACCACTTTGAATCTGAAATAATATATCATCTAAATAATCGCTCTTGATAAAAGTGTGGTTCAATTTGAATTGCACGGTACGTATTGATGACTATGATTACTGTCCGATTCATTTCTATTGTCGGTTTGAAAATAGAAGCATACCTTCACTCTTCGGCACAAATATACCAAACATAACATGACTAAGCCTTTATCGATTTCTCAATACTTTCAGTGGACATCAATATTGTTACGTATATTCTCTATTACCTACTTAGAATGACACTTTCTATCTAATGAAAGAAAACATATGCGAGTATAAATTGATAGGAAAACTAGACAATAACATATCTTTTATCGAAATATCTCGAGTTTTTCAACAAGGATAGTCTAAGACAATCCTTTATCAGTTCATATAGAAGTGATTATTGTTATCACCTCATGTTAATACAAATCTTAAGTCACTCTTCCACGTTCACGTCACGACACGTTCCCGTCACGCGCAACTCTTGAAATATTGTGACTTTTCTTGGAACTAGACCTTATACTTACCTCGTTTTTCTCCATTCCTGTGGGACCCAGAACGACGAATAGCTGTTGAAATATACTTACATTAACTATCGAGCAATTCCTATACTATATGGGGATGACGTGAAACTAAGGGATGACATGAAATATTAACCCCTCAGCCTCAGTGTCGTCTCCGAGTGGGAATATTCTCAGAGGAATCTAGATTATTTGTTGGTTTTCAGTAGGATGTGTCGATTCCAATAAAGTATTGATAAGGTGTAGAGAAACTTCAGTGTCACAAGTCACTTGCAATTGGATTGTGTACTGATATATTCTCAGCACGATTCTTGGTACTGGTACCACTTTAATATGGACAAATATAACTTGATTTAGCTGATTTATTCAATAATCGTTCTTGAGAGTAATTATTATGTCTCTAGTAAACAATTTAGGCATACATTCGAATGTAATTTAATTATTTATGAAAATATATAATTTTTGGAAATGTATATGCATCGAAATGTCTGATGACACTCTACGTCTCTCAAGTTTGTCTCTGAATAGATGCAAAAACCATCATGATGGAATATTCATCAATATAAACTCAATATTCTTGCATAAAAATGTGAAGTCTGCTGTAGGAAATATGTTCAGCACAGAAATATGTCAAGATAATATATCTATGGACGTGTTTCCATGTTTGAAAATATTTTCATAAATCTTCCAAGCGTGGAAATATATTTTTATCACACATTGCAATGCAATACAACTGACCTACGTCAATCTTTTTTATTCAACATAGCATGCATGACCTCTATAACATGACCTGCATGTTATAGTCTTCTATGTCTTTAATTTTCAGCATACCAAACTAACTCAATAACTAAATTAATAACTAAATAACTTGACTAACAACTTGATAACTTGATTGATAACATTGAATACGATTTTGAAGTTATTTGAAGAGTCTCAAAGTTATTATTCATCATGATTTTTATACAGTTAAATTACACTGCACAGAAGTAGTGAGAATTAAGCGAAAGATCCGTAACAACATGTGCCACACTATCTGCATAATAATATAGAACTCAACAGTACAACAAATGATAATAGCAAATGAAATGAGAATCAAGATGGATGAATATGAAATTTAAATGATCAGCATAATCCTCAATGTGATCTTTGTGAAGTTTCAATGATCTAATTGAGTGAAAATTGTTCAAGTTGTCTACAGTGAGTAAAAACAAACCTATCAGTTCTCAAATTACCAGGTGAAGAGTTATGAAAAGCAACATGCCGAAACTAGAATCCTTTTTGGTATTGTATGGTATATCCTGGTATATGGAGGTTTGAATATGTACAAATGGTTCAATCAAGGTCTTAATGATGAATTGAAAAATAACCACACTCGCAGAAATATCCATGTCTACTATCTTGAAGAGTAATGCATCAAAAAAGACCATGTCCACTTCCTCGAGATGGTTTTCAGAGGACATATATGTATGCTGGCGATCGTTTTGCCTTGCGATAAACTTCGATGCCGATTTTGAATGTTTCTCAGTTTCAAAATAATGCCAAGACTAGTTGAATACGAAGCCGGACAACCATAATACATGATCAACCTAAAAAGTCTTGGCAATTTCATTCCGTATTTTCCACTCAAGATGATATGTAATGAGAATTCCGAGAATTTTCAAGGTTCTGTAACAGCGAATTACAGTTTCTTCAATGCTTTAAACTGTTTCTCCATTTTTATTAGATTTGGATCTTGTATCGATGTACACTGACTTGTTTTGTACTCAGATTCAAAAAGTTTACTTCACCTCAAACATTGACGTTATCCAAATCCAATTACAACATTTTAGCTTCCTGTTTTGAATACACTTGCCTGTAAATAGTAAAGTTATCAGTGAACTAACACATTGTAGATGTTACACACTGTGGCAAGTGTAACATGAAGATTGTAAACAACAGCGGACCAAGTACGGATTCTTGAGGAACTCTCTAGACGACAATTAGCTCACATTTGACCCATTAAAGATGACTATCACCATGCGTCTAGTGAGAAAACTGAAAACATGTGAAATCTTCACTGAAAACAGAACTATATTGACATAATATTCTGATATTGTCAAAGAAGCTGTTATTTAAATTAGGCAAGGAACAATAACAGCATGGCCAATTTGAATCTTTCTCTTACTGCTTATGTTTCACCGGTGTAAATTTGTCTCATGTTATGAGGGCCAACATCAGGAATATCTGATTACACCTTTCACTCGCTTGACAGATGACACAGACTGGACCTGGGTTAAGCTCGATGTTGCATAGGGTTAACACAAGCAGTAATAATTACAATCTGCCTTATGTTGAGGACTATTCTTGAGGCATCACAGCCAATCATATCGCAAAATTGCACTAATGGGGTTCTGTTAAGTGACGTCACCCATTCTGGAAAGAGACAGACAACAATATCCACCAGTTGGAATTTACCAATCAGAATGTTTGGTAGTCCACCACTTCGCTGTATTACTATGGTAAGTATTCTTTGTCATTTGTTACTCATTTGTCATTTGTCATCAGCTGACAGAATTGACCAATGTAAATGGGTGTGACTTATACGAAGCAGGGGAAATTTTAGATACCTTGATTGGTCATTTCCCTATTTTCCCCTGCTTCACTGTCCACTTGACTGGTTGTTGTATTTTGTGACATCACGAGGACTGACGATCTACATCGGTCAAACAAAATGCAAAGCCTTCTTGATGATCAAGATCACCATCAAAAAGATTTACGACAATTAGAGAAAAACAAACGTGAAAGTATATGAAACATTTATTAATTCATTTTGATTTTAAATAATATCTAATTGGGAAACACGTAAGTGACGTTCGTATAGCGTTATTATTACAAACTAATTGACATCCCACTCTTTGCTCACATCGGTTGACAGTCCCTGTGGCATCTTATTGACCAACATGTAAGTTTACGACACTTTTGGTCAAAAAATGGCGTCCTGCGCAGGGCTGTGCTGAGTTGGCCACTCTCTTCTAAATAGGCTCTCTTCTCTCTTCCCAAGTAGAGCCTATTTAGTCTGTCACATCATATCAAGAAGGCTGTGACACACTTGCAGTAGGCCCAACTTGTGGATCTAAAATATTCCATCTTCGGAGTGTCCAATCACAGTGTATTTAGGTTGTGGTATACCACATAGTTTCGCTATGCTTCTAATGCTTATATGCGCTATGCTATCGGTTTCATCTATATTGTGGTTCAATGTTAACAAATACTATAACTTCTTTTCTCAGAATAAAAACACGAATTGATTATTTTCCCTCATTTTATATTCCTGAGTGAGAAAAGAAACCGAAGTACTATACAAGCTTTAATAACTTATTCTTTGACTAAGATTCGTAATGGATTTCTAGGGGGTTAAGTTTATATGTATGAGGTAATATAGCTAGAAAATAAATTATCCTCAAGTTTGCATTGACTTGGATGGGTTATTTATTTACCGTACATCGTTTGAAATATGATGTTCATTTTAATCAGGGCATTACTTTATAATTATTCACTAGAAGACTTGGAGCCAGAAACATTAAAATTTTGATTAAAACGTGTTACACTTTTCAGTGTTTTTGAAATATGAGATGAAAACGTTCAACTTTAATCTCTTTTGTAATTACAAACCCTCGAATATCTAAAAAGATTATTGAAATTCCATCACACATTTTGAAGACAAACACATTACGAAAAGTTATTTGTATGAACCAAAGACATAATTAATGTAAGTTTGAGCTAAACAAGGCATGACCTACCATTTCGTGTGGTCGTTCGTTCAACGAGCATAATCACTGAATCTGTTCACACATGTGTGGATGTCTATTACGGTCTATGAAACCAACTTCTAGTTTTGTCACGTACCTCAAGTTAGAAAGTTACCCAATTGCAAGCCATTAACGCTAGTCTTTTGCTCTCAAAAGATAAGAAGTAGACTATTTTCACTAAATCACCAACCACATTAGCAACTGTATAGCTTAACTATAGAGTGAGATAACCTCTGTGCATAGCAGTTCAATGTTATCAGATGAGCTGAGTTGGAACCCCGTACGGTTGATCTAGCCACATGTATCGAGTAAACTATTTATAGGCCTCTAACTATCAGGTAAACTATTCACAGATCTCACGTTCATGTATTTCATTTCGGTCCTCTTAGAAGAGGAGGTTTGTGATGCAGCTAGTACACATTCGAAAATAGGTTATAGGCAGAATATAATGTAGTAAAAGTAGGCCTATTATACCAAAGATCAATGAATGGGAAATGATTGCTATTGGTTTTTCGTGTGTACAGAGTTACACAATACTCTATTAGTTCACCACACATAGATACATACCCCTTATTTGTAATTATGAGTAAATAAAGATATAACTATAATCAATTATGTAGTTTTAAAATACAAATGTTGGGTTGATATTTAGATTGGTAATTACTAATTTTGTGGAAGTAGAAGTGGAAAGGTTATCATTTAAAATGGAAACGGAGATTTGAGAACAAAGTTCGATATGAAATGTTTAAATGTTGAACCAGATTTAAAAAAGAATTCTTCTCAACTGAAAACTATTACACTGACCTTTTTCATTCATGAATTTTACTTTAAATGATAGAATTTCACAAAATTATATTTTGGATTGCAAATTTGATAAATGCTTTTAGGAATAGATAGCTATAAAATCAACTGTAAACCTATATCTGATTCATATATCCGAATAATTATTCTTATGCAAATTAGAAACAAATCGAACGTCGTTCTCTTGGCTTCAGTTCTCTCCGTATTCGTGTATGACGTAATATGGCTTGGCAGAAATCCTTGATAACAAAGAAAAGCACACGATTCTTGTATAAGTGGCAGACATTTCGACTACATTCATGTATTTCAGACTTTTCTTCCTCTTGAATTGAGATGTGAAAATCTCAACCAACTGTTCTTTTTTTCACGGTGTTTTTTCTCGACCGACCGTTTTCTCCATAATATAGCAACAACGTTCTTGAGTTTCGATCCACCCTATCTTGCGGAATAGAATATGTGTATGTTGGTGGTAGTGGACACTGCTATTCGCTGTTTGTCCATTAACACAGAATACATTGTATTTTATTATACTGTTGGTATTGCTGAAAGTAATAACAGGAATATTTTCACCAGAGAGCGGAAAAAATAATATTAAAAAAAACACGTGAATGATGAATAAGTAACATTGCGTAAAATATGGTGGAAAACTACGCACGGCATAGTAATACACGCACGATATACCGGTACGCATCGCTTTCAATATATATATATATATATATATATATATATAAATATGGATATCCGATGATTATTGAATTTCAAAAAATATTTCCATAAATATAATTTGTGTATTTAATTTTTGTGAATAATCATGATTTCGACTGTGAATGCGGTTCTTTCTTATTCGGGATATTTTTCTTTATCTGAAATCCACGTTCAATTGAGATTGATTCAAAAAAGTTTTAGCGATGTTTTAGTCGTAGTCTTACGGTCTCCGTTTAAAATCCACTTAAAACAAGCTCGGTCCACCACTGAGTCATCGTACCTTCTTAAAACATCAGATTACACAGACATCAATGATGCCACACCTATCAGTAGTTGTTGATTCTCTCGGTATCAATGAAAATGAAGTCGATGTGTTTAGAGAAAAGTGTGAATATCTCAATACATTGCCGAAAATGGCTTCTAGGACCGAGTATAATAAGCAGACAATTCATGAAACAATGTATTCATTTTTTCAAATTGTGTTTAACAACACACTCTGCAGACTACGAGCTTTGGCGTCAGTGAATGGTATTTGAGATGATGAGATAATAAGAAGTAAGGTTATTTTATTAGGGGATTTTGGATAGTGGGAAGGAGTGGGTTGTTCTTGTTGCTTAGGAACCATCCCAGTATATTGACCTTAACGACAGAGGGAAACCACGCAAAACCCCTGTCAGGATGGTCGACCATAGCGGAAATCGAACCCTGGTCTCCTGAATGACGGCTCAGTATATCAAACACTCGGTCACACGTCTTAGTAAAAAACAATGTATTATGCAAAAACAGAATAAACTTGAAACATCATAGTAACAAACGTGAAGGAGAAGAATGAACATTATTACAACTATTCATAATCATAGAATAGATGTCAGAATAATAGTAACAGCCGGTTTCACCAACTGATAATTGGGTATCAATTGATTAATTATTGTTCACAGTACGAATATCGAATGATTAGCCAAGGGTGGTAACAAGTTAATTCGCCAATTATTGCTCAATTCACTAATCAATAGTTAGTGAAACCGATTCTAAGTATTTATTTATTTATTTAATATTTTTCCGAATTGGGCACAGTATGTAGTATATTACATCAAGATCCAGAATTATCAACGTAAGCATTGCTCTAACTGGAAGTTTGAAGTTTTTATTCTCTAGTTACCCCCCTACTATTTGTTTTAACTAACTCACAGATAAAATTGAAAATACATCGTATTATTTACTTCCAAGTGAAAGCGATCAAAGTGGAGCATTATTCTACAACACGATCCTCAGTATACCTATGCTGTCAAGTCATACAGGTGATTTCTCAGAAAAGTTGAGTAAGGAATTCAATCATTTCAATTCTGATAACAGAAAAGAGATGCATTACTAATACCTAATTGCATTTCACCTTTATGTCTCCAATCTGAAAATCTAACCATTGTGTTCAAATTGAAACCAAGACTTGCCAACGTTTGAATTGGATTTGCTAAATTATTCGTTACAGACTTTTCTCTATCGCGTGGGTGACACGAAACACCCAGCCGTTCGTGATAATGTATAGTGGAACGGTCGATCGTGGCCGTCAAAAACGTGCGTACTTTCAGTTAACAAAGGTGTGAATCATTCACGCTATACTGACATTAAACTAAAACTACGACCGTTGGCAACAATGAATTTTTAAATTTGTAATCTTGTACTCACGTGAATAAATGAAATGCAATACTGAAAATAAGGAAGTAGTGTCTTACAAGTTACAACTGACCTTAAAAACTCGGCACTACGTATTTTATGTTGCCCTACATACGCAATCCCCACATAACTGTGTGATATTCTGACGAAATTTTGTGTTCAAGACGAAAATTGTTGGAAATTCATGTATAAAAGAAATCTTTGAAAAATATTACTACGTTTGTAGTTACTACGTTGTAGACTTTGGTTATTGTTCTCTGGTAGAGCTGAATGCTTGGGGCTTGGGCAACACAACATAATAACAAAGTCACCGTCTGTTGAACTGGAAAAAACTTGACTCATTTTCTATCCTACCTCATGCGCAGTGCTACGATTTTGTGCAAACAATAATGGAAGTGAATAAAGACCAGGCATATTGCAGTGGTATTCAACTCTTAAAATAGATGAGATGAGAGTGGTAATACATTGACCATTTTTGGCAAAGATGTGGTCGGCGCCTTTTCAATGTTCATTTTCAGTCATGTATAGGCAGGTTTTTGGGTTATTTATATGCAAAAATTGATATGTAGACCCTATATTGTGCATTTATTCAATTTAGGCCCGGTATTACCAAGTTCAATTAGCCTTTATCTGAGAGTTTGAATTTGTTATCACCATAGTTACCCATGCTATTTATTGTCACGAACTCTCAGATAAATACTAACTTGACTTGGTTATTTATACCTGGCCTAAGAACCAATAATTAGCCATTGGATAGCTTGGGAATAGGAAAGCTTCCTTGGCAAAAACATGGCTGCCTCAGCTTCCACGACCACTCTTTTCAATATTCAGGCTCTGTATTGAACATTAAGCAATCAAAGTCATATTCTGTGAAAGCTACGTACAGCTATAGATCCAGAACGTTATTTTAAAAATGGCAGTCGCGGTAAAACCCTGATATTTCTTTGAATTTCCAAATGAAACCCGTGCGTCTAGCTCAATCAGCAAAGGCTCTACTTTCTATACTGAAGTACAACTGAACGTGGGTTCGATTCCTGCATAAGGTATAAGTTTTTACAAATGATATTCATCCATCACCCGGGCATACCTCCAAATAATCTGGTGATCGATTTTTGATCTAGCTGTTTGAATCATCATCGGCTGTCAATCGTTAATTATCATAAATGTCTGTCTCGGCTATCATGAAATAGTTTGTGATGTGCAAAATGAACACACACACAAACACACATATAATACTGCATATCAAACCCCGTCGTTATCTAATATATAATTACGAAACCGGCCACAATATTGTCATGGATTCGAAAACCCAAGAGTGTCATCTATATTGAGTTGTCAAAACTTTATCACTCAATTCTAGTTATCAGGAGTAACACCTAGGAATGACCCTTGCTGGTCCCGTCTAGCCTCTACTGATTTCTACGATGGTTAATACTTTATCATTCAATGCAAAACTATTTTTGTATATATATTTTTTTTATATTCGGTTTTAACGACGCACTGTAATGATTACTAAGATCTATTGGCGTCGGATGAATGATTAATGAGATGATGGGATGATGAGATGAAGGTTTTTATGGGTAGTGGGAAGGATAGTGGGAAGGAAGCGGTCGTGGCCTATATTGTGGGAACCATCCCGGCATTAGCCTAGACTACAGAGGGAAACCACAAAAAACCCTGTAAAGATGAACGGTGGCGGGGATCGAACCGGGTCCGATATGTACCTTCACCTAATGCAAACTGTTCCATTACAAATTTCAATTGTATTTTTACTGGAAACCGGATAGACGTTGGTTCTACTCATATAAGGCAGTAGTTACAACTGTTAAACAGTGGTTAAAAAATGATATCAGTTGCTAATGTTCTTAAATCTGCGCCCTTTTTTTGTGATTAATTTGTCCCATTTGTCATTTCAATTTTTGATTCTCATTACTATTTCGATTTTCATAATCAATTTATTATGGAAATGAACGTTATGCTATTTCATCTATTTCTCTCTCGTTATTTTTTTTTCATTGTTCACCACAAGTAGTTTGCATTCATTTAATGGGAGAGTGTACGTTGTATGTTCAACATGCTATATGTCCCAACTTTCGGTACCATTTTCTCAAAACCAATGTCAGCTATCACTCTCAAAAGTTTTATTCAGATTCCCACATGTATTCTTGTCTCAGCATGACCTTCAGATTGTCACACTTTACATAAAAGGCACATAAAAAAACTCATTAAATAATTTTTAATTTTTTTTACTACACATTAGTATCCCCGTGAAGTTGGCCCCGCACATGTGCCAGATTCGGTTCAGTAAAATGCCAATCGTTGGTGCCTCGTTAGTACAGATTAGTGCCGCAAATTATATCGTTAGTGCTATTTTAGTGCAGGCACTACCTTACCAAATCTATGTGCGGGGCCAACTTCACGCTGGCCCCGCACATGATCCGAAATGGACTAACGAAGCACTAACGATTGGCATTTTCCTAAATCGAATTTGGCACATGTGCGGGGCCAGCTTCACGGGGGTCATATTAGTATGTAAAATAACTATGTAAACGCGTTATGTGTTGCCGCGTTGATTGATGAGCTACTTATATCAACTTATATCTTTGGATTGGTTATTTATATATAATATATACACCTTGAGATCCAAACCATTATGTCACTGTCATCTTATTTTTCCTTATTAATTTATATGATAATAAAGAAGGCTTTGTTTTAATCGTTTACAATCAAGTGGTGACACTTGTTGCTTGAATTCAATTGGTATCTAAATAAAAAATTAACAAAGGTTAGAAACGGCTGATCCGATTTGAGTGAAAGTTCGGAATAACGTGTATCATCATTATATTGAAATTCCCTGAGAATTTGAACTCTCTCGGATGAAATATTTTTCACGAATTGTTTCGAATGACTGAATATTAGGGTTTTGAGGCGCATCGACAGCGAGGTCATCTTCTGGGTTATTCTTCTGGGATTTTTGAAAACTTTGAAATGAGTTGTCTCAGAAGTGGTTGAACCGATTGCGCCTCAAAACCATACAATATCGAGTTAGATAAGTAAAATTATGTATGCCAAATTTCAACTGATTTTAAATTTTCGTTTGACCTGTGGAGCGTAAAAAAAAAAAAAACCAGGCACTTTCTTTCGGGTATGGCGAAATTGAGTCTTCGCTTCGCTCATCCAATTATTTTTCTTACTTGTACTGAATATATTGTGATAATAATGACTACTAGTACATAAATGTATAGAATTATACCTGTACAAATTTTCAGGCTTATACAGCTAACCGTTTTGAAGATAATGCTACCGAAAGTTGAAAAAAACATTTATTGAGATAATTGGCTTGAAACTTTAGGCTCTAGGCCTACTTTCAGATGTTTACTCCAACTAAAACACGCGTGCACCATACTCTGACTTCCTGCCTCTTTTTGCAATTTTTGAATTTTCAGAATTTTTGAATTTTCGAATTTTCAATTTTCAATGTTTTTGGGGAATTTTCTGCATTTTTGAATCAAAAGATACAAATCTTTGAGAAAATTTGGGTTCACGGGGATGACAATAATACTTTAACGACAATATAGTAAAAAATAAATATAACAATAAATTAGGTATTTTAAAAAGTATATACATGCATACATATATATTTATTTTCAGAAAATTATGAAAAATAACAATCTGCAATTAAAAAAAATGGAAAAAAATCAACGTACACTCTCCCTTTAATTCAGTTGATAATCTCCTACTGATGAGCCTTTCATAGGCTTTGTAGACCTTTCGAGAAAGCATATGTATTCATTAATCTTTTTTTTTGTGTCAAAAAAATATATATGAAGCAGAAAGTGTGTTTTGACCATCATATTGTATACTCAATTGTCCTTCCAACTATTCTACGGTGAAACTTGTGAATGGAATTTTAGTGGACTTCGAATTGTTCTGATATTTTGTATAGTACCGATATTTTGATTGTTAGTATGATATATTATCCGATTAATTTTATGTGTTCTTATCCCACAGTTAAACCCTTCCAGGATTTTGTGGATTCATGTTCATTGTACATTCTATTTTGTTATTAATTAAGAGCATTTAAAAAAAAGTTTCCTTGTCTTCAACTCGTTATATGAAATCAGGTTTCACAAAGTAAATGGATTCAACATGAGCTCATGCGTTATCATTTTGTATATTTCGTTTGAAGTCAATTTTCCATAAGTTTGATTGTTCTCTTTATTTTATATATTCGTCTTTGTCTCAAGTTGCTTGCTTAAATTGGCTCATTGAAAGGTTAGATAGCTATTTCCATTTTAGTTAGTGAATTAAGCTTGGAATTCAAAAAGACAATGTGTGAATTCAAATTCAGAAATGTCATTACTTACATGAGTTTATCAAACCACTGAACACGTTGTCGATTCGTATGTAATAATATGTTTCATTTTTCTTGAATGAAGACCCACCTTCGGTGGCGCGGAATAGCAGCAAATGGAATAACGGCAAATGAATCGTGTAACTTGGTCTTTTCAAAAGTGAACTAAAAAGTATATTTGTTATTCCTTTTCATTCCTTTTTTTGTTATTCCTTGGAATAACAGCAAATGATTTTTTTGCCGTTATTCCGGTGGAATAACAGCAAATAAGAGTGTTTGCTGTTGTTCAGAGCAGATGTTCCGCATATAAATCCATTTGCCGTTATTCCATGGAATAACAGCAAATAGAATTTTCTAAAATATTTTACATTTTCCTTTTACCGTTATGAAAAGTAGAAGAAAAGTAGCTCACTTAATTTCTACTTTCAATTTTCGGAAGAACGTCAAATAGGTATTTGCTATTATTCCAATCGGATTAACAGCAAAATAAGTTTACCATTTTTCTAGTGGAACAACAGCAAATTAACTTTTGACGTAACTCCAGTTTCTTTGATTGTCAATTTCTATCGAGACCCAAAATTGTATTTGCTGTTGTTCCAATTGGAATAACAGCAAAAGACAATTTGACGTTATTCCAGTGGAACTACAGCAAACTAACTTTTACCATTATTCCAGTTGTAAATTATAGAAATTATAATTATAAAATTCCCTTTATAGCTTAGTTAACTAAAACACCGCTTCACAAACTGAAGTTATGTCGGGCGCAGGTTCTAGTCGGCTTGGATTTTGCAAACGGCCACTTCATAGCATCATTATCACATGATCATTCGTAACCCCACATAACCTAGCTGTTGTTGAGATCGTTAGTACTATCGTCAGATAATTTCTTGAATATCCAATATGATTTCTCTCTGTAGGGAATCTTTTTTTCATTGAACAAAAGAACATTGATCACACATATAAATAAATGAACAGTCACGTGATGTCCACAAAGCCCTAAAAAGCTTGACTGGATTAAATATAGAAAAATAATGGAAAGAATATTGTGTAATGCGATGGTTGAAGCAGAAGTAACATAACAAGGTCGAATAAATTACAAACTGAATTAAATATGTTAGTTAATGAATAAGGTGGAGTTAAACAATGGAAGTGAATAATAAATATAAATATGACAAACAATGAGTGAAAAATTCGAAATAATGCGAACACTATGAAACACGTTTCATACAACACAATTTACAGTTGAATTGAATAACCATTTCTCAATTTTTAATTTAATTGACTTATATTTGTCCATATTTCTTAAATTCACTGGCATTCCATTGCATATAACCGGTACAGTTTATTCAAGTCGTCTTTGTCCATAATTATTATTGTAATCAGGAATTTCAAAATTATTCAGGAGTCTTAATCTGGTGTTTAAAGGGTGATCATTTGTGAGTTTGAACCTAAAATAAATTTGTATTCAAATAATTAATCAACAGGTAAAACATTGCAGTATTCATAAATGGATGAATTTATATTATCTTTATTGGTTATCTTGAAGTGAGTAGGAGTTATGATTTTGAAAATTTTACTTTCTCCACGGCAATATAAACATAACGAATTATCACGATTATTAAGATGTACTAATGAAACAACTGCAAGCGTACGTAGTGTTCGTGTTAATTGGAAGCAGTCTATTAATTACTATAGGAATATTGCGTTGGTCATACGTTTTCCACAGGGACTGTACAATATAATTGTATAGACCAATATACGTGTCGGACACACTACAGGGAATATTTTATTTCAGCATGCTGGTATGTCTGTGGTTGAACGTATGTACTATGAAATTCTCGAATGTTACACTATTTTGAAAACTTGAGTGGATAGCTATATGAATTCTAAAATAATAATCCACCACAAGAAAGGTCTTTTATGGACGGTCGTTCATGTTTCGTTTTTAATAATTGCATATGATTATGTTTAAAAACGTAAATAATTCAGTGGTTTTGAGATTTCTCTTTTCATTTCTCAAAACAATGATTGCATTTTTAATTACATGTCATATATGAAACAATAACATTAATTTTTGTGATTTCAATCAACCGCTATGACTTTTATGAGAAGACCAATGTCAATTTTGAGTTCTGAATTTCCAGTATAAAGTATAGTATACTATATATTATATGAAATCCAGTATGTAATTTATATATATATATATATATATATATATATATATATATATATATATATATATATATATATATATATATATATATATATATATATATATATATATATGAGATGAATTATAATTCCGGTATATCAAGTGGAAATCGTTATCAGATGAGCTTAGCGAAGATTCCATGTTTTATATATATATGTATATATATATATATATATATATATATATATATATATATATATATATATATATATATATATATATATATATATATATATATTGGGATTAACGACGCACTGTACTGATGACCACGATCTATAGGCGTCGGTGAATGATATATGAATTGGTTGGGTGGTGAGATAAAAGGTTATTTCAGTGTTTTGGGAAGGTGTCGGTCGTGGTCTGTTGTTAAGGAACCATCCCAGTATTGACCTGAAAGGAAAACCACGAAAAAAAACCGTCAGGATGGTCAACCATCGCGGGAATCAAACCTCAGTCTCCTGAATGACGTTTCAGTGTATAAACTACTCGGCCACTCGTCTCAGTATATATATATATATATATATATATATATATATATATATATATATATATATATATATATATATATATATATATATATATATATATATATATGAGATGAATTATAATTCCGGTATATCAAGTGGAAATCGTTATTAGATGAGCTTAGCGAAGATTCCATGTTTTATACAGCTTTATCTGTTTTTTTTTTGCTTGTTTGTTTGTAAGCACTGCACATGTCGCATGGTTCGATTGATCAACATAAAAATTTTTTCATAAAGGCAAACTTTCACAACTTAGAGTTTTTGGAATGAATCGGTTGGATAGATTTTGAGAATATCATGTCAAAGTTTTTGAAAACTCCATAAGATTGGGCTGGGTGAGAAAATTTGAAAAAATGAAATCTCTCCGAAAAAAATAAGATTTTCTCTGAATGTTCACACATCACCGATACACATAATCACGATTTTGTAAGCAATTCAAACCAGCCGTTTTTAAGAAAAAAATGAAATTACTGTTTTTATTCATCATCAAATATATGGAAATGATTGAAAGCAGAATTGGGTTGCCAAGATTCACTGCTTTCTAGATTCGATATTTGCCCAAGAATGAACTAGCGGTATTCTTTATATAGGCTTCTGTCACGTAACAAATGACAAACAATCGTTACCATAGCAATACAGCGAACTGGTGGACTACCAAATATTCTGATTGGTCAATTCCAACTGGTGGACATTGTTGTCTCTCTCTTTCAACAATGAGTGACATCACTTGACAGAAGCCTATTCGTCAAGGTGTGTACAATTCCAGAGAAGGTAAAGTAGCAAATACAGGACAAAATGTTTAGAATACCAGAGTCGATGAAGTAGCAAATGTAGGATTCTTTTTATACCATATTCAGATATCTCGCTCATCTTACAACGCATATTTCGCGTTTGCCTAGTTTATCCAAACAATAAATACAACCTAACGTTTCGGTGAAGCCTCACACACCCTGATCACAGGCACAAACAGAAAGAAAGTATTTAATCAAAATTTTCCGTTCCTATTGCCACAACAAAGTTCTGATGCGAAGCTGATAAAACATCTATATTTTAAATCTCAATCCACAAAGCCGTTCACCAATTCGCTCCAATATGCCGATAAAAACCAGAGCCCACTGCTTATGATATATCAAGATATTTAAAAATAAAACTCACTGTTTTGGCATGAAGATCAACAAAATTCGTTCTAGAAAACTCCTATGAAGAAAGAAATGAGAATGAGAAAATAAGAACAAAAATAATGATAATAATAATAGAAATAATGAAAATAATAATAAAGATAATGACAATAATAGAAAGAAGATGAGATAGAATAAAACGAATGAATGAATGAAATGAAAAAATAAAAAAATGAATATATATATACAAGTGCAAGTAAATGAAAAATACGAAAAAATATTTCTGATTCCAACTATTTGTCTTGCGTGCAGAATTATTGTCTACAAACATAGGTTGTCACTTATTGTATCGGAGTTTCGATTTCATTTTGTAATTCCCGTTATTCCCTCAACGTATTCCTGCCTCCAGTAATGTGTGGGAGTCCAGTTAGCAAGGTAAGCAGGAATATCAATGAATGGCTCCCCTAACCAACATGACATACGCGAAGTTTAAATAGCAGGGGTTGCGTTAATTACAGTCGATCATAATTTTGTTAGCGTATAACGTTGTTTGAAGGGATTATAGCTGGTCAGCACCATAGCCTACTGAAATTATGAAAAACATTTCAAAGGGTCTAATTGGAAGATCTAATTTGGAAGATAACTAGATTTCGAGTGTGTGGAGAGAATTGAGTGTATACATGTTATTGTGTGGTTAGTGTCTCGAACAAATAAAGTTGGATGGAATAAAATATGAAATTTTCAATAAGAATTCATAATTTGAAGGTGAATTTGAATTTGACGTCCTCTCATTACGCACAGGTATTCATCGTGGGTTTACTATCCTCCAATATATTCTATCCACTTGAATTCAGATTACATATTTATAGAGTATTTGTACTTGTGTGTTTGTAATATAACCTCCGATTCAGCATTCAGATGTCTACATGATTTGATGATGTTTATTAACAGATTGTTTCAATCGATAAAGCTTCCATTTTTATGCATAATTCCGTTCTTGAAGGGTATTCTGTTATGTAATATTTGTTTACATCAAATTTCACTTTGGGAGTCGGCCCCTACGTAATTGGAATATGCAATTGTATATACATATATATATATATATATATATATATATATATATATATATATATATATATATATATATATATATATATATATGAATATATATACATATATATACATATATATATATATATATATATATATATATATGTATATATATATATATATATATATATATATATATATATATATATATATATTCATATATATATATATATATATATATATATATATATATATATATATATATATATATATATTATATATATATATATATATATATATATATATAATATATATATATATATATATTTATATATTTAAATATATACGTATGGGATACCATTAGGAGGGTATTATGAGGGTACCACGTCTAAATGAATAAGAAGAACTGTATGCAAAATATTCTTCAACGTTTCATCGAGTTCTTATACGTAATTCTCAATGAATTACTAGAACATACAATTGTATATATTCACTTGAATAGTAAATCAGAAAGAGATGAAACTGGATAATTCCGTGAATCTGTAACTTAATTTTATCAACCAACTCAATTTTATCATGTAGCATAATATACTGAAGCCCAGCTGTCCTTATGGCATTATACAGAAGCAATATGAATTTATCATTTTCGCGGCTGCAAATGATTGGAAATTGTAAACAAAATTAATTGTTTGTGCAACACATGGTAATGAGTTACCTCAGTTGACTAATTGACTTCACTTCACCCAAAACTTTCTATTTTCTCGTTCTATTGACTATGGGAACACGGGGTAAACCTGGCTCCTCCACCAATAATATTTCAATGATTGTGAATGTAGATAATTCGTTAAAATTTATTTGTGAACGATATTAGATTTTTGAATGAAGTGTTTAATGTCCATTCACGTCCAGTGATTGATTTCTTAATCAATTATATAACAACAATATTGGTACTTTGATGTGAAAATGTGTGTGTGTATGTAGGTCATGTTTGTAATATCAATTTTCTTTATGTTTCAATCTTGTTTGCCGGGCATCTCATTTCAAAAATTCGAATTTTTTTTATAAGGAAATTTCAACCATTTATGTTATATCAAAGACCTCAGTATTCAACTTCGTTAGTTATAGATACTGAGTTAGTTACGTAGTTAGATACTGAGGTCTTTGGTTGTTTTCAATAAAATACATATCGATGGCATATTAGATGAAATATAAGAATGTGAAAACAGACTCCAAAAATAACATTGAGAAGTTGGAAGCCTACATAATATATTATTCGAAATAAACGTGAAATAACCAATTTTAATCACTAATCAATTCAAATGTAGGCCTATATTTCGGCATTGTTTATATTAAAATATACTGCAGTGACATTATGACTCAATATTTGATGAAACATCGAACAACTTTTAATGGTATTTTAAAAACTGTGACCTTTCTTGATGAAATACGTACTTGATTATTAAGCCAATGCGGTAAAACTGACCATTACTTCAAACTTTGGTGTGCACCAGCTTCATTATGCATGAAAATCATCACGGTTTTGTTAATAATGTTGCATAAGTTCATCAGGTATCCCATGATTAATTACTAGTTGGTTAGGTATTAATTAGTAGAGTAGAGCTATTTACAAAATACGCCAGAGTAGCGTAGTTCAGTATGACTTGGACGTGCGTCAGAAACACGTCACAGATATTTGGTTGTCGAGTTAAGAGGGTGTTGCAGCGCGAGTAACCAGTCCGTCTACTGCGTTAAGAGGGTGACAGAGTTGGAGTAAGGTCACGTATACCAGATTTTTGGTAAGCTATACAACCGAATAATCATAGGCCTACAGATAATGTTGATGATACAAATAAAGTTGAAAGAAAAAAAACAAAGAAACAAAAACAAACATATATATATATATATATATATGAATATATGAATAAATGAATATATATATATATATATATATATATATATATATATATATATATATATATATAAATATATATATATATATATAAATATATATATATATATATATATATATATATTTATATATGAATAGAAAAAAATGATATATTGATATGTTTTGGAATCATTAAAAATGGTTGAATGCTTAAATTATACATTGAAGTTAAGCGTACGTGATGCATTTCAATTCTTCATTTCATGCAATACTTCATGATGAAAGTAATTTTGTAAAACTTTTCTTATACATTCCAAAACCAATCGAAATAAACTTGTAGAGAGATAATTCAATTTATACTGAGGCGGGTGGACCAGTGGATTGAACTTCGAACCGTCATTCAGGAGACAGGGGTTCAATTCCCACAATGGCCGACCACCCTCACACATTTTTTTCGTGGTTTTCCTGTCATATAGAATCATACGGGGATGATTTCTCAACAACAATCCGACTCCTTCAAATCCATTAAGAATTTGAGGGGAGGTTTGACCAGTATACGCCAAAGAAAATTATTGATATAAGAGCCCGTTATTACTATTGTATTGACAATTCCTGTAACGACTGTATTGTACTGTATAGTTATTGTTTCGATAAATAAAGTAGATTATATTATTATTATCATCAGCTTGTTTATAATATTCTCTACGTTCATTACACGAGATTACGGCGTGTCGCCATCTCGCGTGAAGACCAGCAAGGTTCCTTCACGATATTAATCAAAAACACGACCTGCTGTGTGTGTTTATTCCGTGGTAGAGCAAAGTAATTTATTATTTGTCATTTGTCGTTGAGTTTGAAGCTACAGCAGTCTTTCTCCAAGTTTCGTTTCTGTGAGCTTGTTCAAGCTAAGTGGGTGACTGGTGATAAACGAACTAACAAGCAACGAACGCTAGACATTGGGCCACTAGAGGAAAACAAGGAACGAGAACGATGTCAGAGGCGTCGTTTATGTCAAACGTTTTTGGGTACGAAAATTACGAGGATGATATGTTCTATGATTTGCGTGAAATACAGTTTCATGCGGTGTGAGTAGAGAAGTGTAAACTAATGAGTTATTTTGCTTTTCTAGGGTAGCTGGTATAATGATTTCGTCAGATGATTAACATTAGAAAATTAACTGCACCTTTGAAAAAATTAAGTCCTTAAAATTGCACAAATTGATGTGATGGCCGGAGCTTTCAGAATCATCTAGTTGGTGGAGGACTTCATTCTCTGTTGGATACAAGTATAAAAATTATTCGAAACACATTTTTAATTATTTATTGACATAATGAATATAGTCATAATAATAATTTGTCACCTAATACGTTTTGAATCATGTTGAATATATTTGAATAAAATACAGTTATCATTTATATGTCTCGGCATAGGAATATAAGGTAATATGAGAGATTTTCACAACGGAGTTAATGAATTAAGGAAATTGAAGTGTTTCAAGAAAATGATCAAATAACTCATCCAAAGAGCATACTAATTTGTAGATAATGTACGTTAAGTATATAATAACCAGTTACTCAAAAAATAACTTTATTTACTTTTGTATGCCTCTGTATATTTTCACAGTGTAATTTCCATCCTTCTTTGTGAGCATACTAAAATAATACACTACCAGCATTCAATATTTCATTCTGACAGAAAATATTGGAACTTGACCATCAATTCGGAATCCATAACCATCGGTCGTTATAATACGTACTTCAATGAGAATTATTTAGTGAGTCTAATGACTTTCATCTGATATTTTAAATCACGAATATGCACAAGAGAAAGATTCCCAATGCTGTCTGAATATTGGAGTGAAGGAGAACAGAGAAGTAGGAGACTGAAGTATCCTGCATTGTTCGATGTAATACTATCATCGCGCCACGGTCCACTTGTCTATTCAATTTACATTAACAATATTGATTTCATCAAATCAGTTATCTTCAATCGTTGTTTCCACATTGAGCGTTGGTAAATCGAAACTCCTGAGTTCTACAAGTATAAGTGCATCGAAACCTCTTGAACGCGGGCGTTGGTTGATCGATTGAAATCCCCCCAGTCAATAGCACTGAAGATAGAGTGAAATATAATTATTTAAAAACCGCTTAAATTCGTTCGGAGTTCATAAATAATTCATTTTCGGAACGCAAATTGTACAGAGGTATATTTATCGATGTCTAAAAAGCGTTTCTTCAACAAATAAATTAAATCCCATTGGTCAGGTCAAGTTATTAGTTCGTTTTTAATTATCAAGATAAATATTTGCTCTAAAGTAGTATGAGAACAAGATTGAGCATTTTATTATATCCAATAAACGGTTTTGAACTGAAATGATTGTTATACAAACAACTCACGTCTGTAGCAATTAATTCAGTAATTACTGTTGAGGCTCTTCCCTGATGTTCAGTGCACCAGGATCTTTCTGTAAGTAACCGATTATTTTCATGTTCGGACATTATAATTATTATATTTGTTGAAAAGATAAAACAAAAGATCAAACGAAATACGAAATTATATTTTCAACCACTGACAAATATAAACATTTAGTTCCTTCTGTAAGAAATCATAGCACATGCAGGTTTGTTGGAACAATAGAAATGATCGATGCCGCCGATTAGGCCTATACGTATCACAAGGGTGTACCTCACTCTCAGTTCGTCTACAATTAATCTGTGGGTGGTGTGGTGAATCGATTCTGTAACAGGTGGCACAGAATCTTTCTATAAGTCTTTTTACAACCTTAACTTAATAAGACTGCCACTTTATTTCGTATTTCACATTTGAAGAAATATGAAATACAATTCTTTCTCAAAGAAATGTAACCGAGAATCTTAATAAAACATTAAAGTCTATTTATTTTTCATACGAAATGTTATAACAGACATTCGCTACCGTTAGGGAAATCTCGAGTGCGTATAATTGTATTTAATAATTTCAGAGAGTGAACTCACGAACAGTTTCTCAACATTTGCATGGTTCTAGTTTTGCATATATAGAAAAAGTACGGTGTTTACAAATGAACAGAATTGTCAATAAACTTCACATCCAATAAATTGCCATACACACCATTTCTCAAACTCACTTATGTCAATGAAAATGTTTGCTTTAATTATACTGAGAGCTCACGTTCATAACGTAAAGATTATTATATGATATCGATCTTCAAAGTGAGCACAAGTACGAGTTATCGGAGCGATGGGAATCAAACCGTGGCATGATAATCACTCCCTCTCAGTAGTCGCTACGAAGCGGAACGTAGCGCTACCCTAGAGCCTAAACGTGATAATAATATACGCCCTCGTTGTACACAGTAAAATCACTCGATAGGTTTTCTTGACGGCATATTGATTTATCATATTTACACTTATATTCTCTTATTGATTGAAATTTATATAGTGGGGATACTATCTTTTGGTTTGGTATGAGTGATGTGGCATTATGCTATGAGAACAACAGAAAATATGAGCGAAAATAAGTCCAAAACAGTGGAGTTAAATTATAAATGGGAGACCAAGAAAAAGATGGCGACAGAGCATTGTAGCTAACAGTTAGCTAACAGAGAGAAGTGGGATGAAGTACGAGATGATAAGGTGGAAAGATCGAGAGTAATAGAGAGAACTTGTTGAAGAGGAAGAAGATGGAGATAGCAAAAAAGAAGATGATGGAGAAAAACCACGTCACGATACTGGCAAGAAACTGTAGTCTCTGGAAACTGGTATAAATACCACTCAATAATAATTTGAAGACCTGTAGGAAAGAAAATGATATATACATATATATATATATATATATATATATATATATATATATATATATATATATAAATATATATATATATATATATATATATATATATATATATATATATACATATATATATATATATATATATATATATATATATATATATATATATATATATATATTCATATATATTAAATATATATATTCATATATTGCTTTGAAATTCCACTCTGTTGAATGGAGAGTTGTCCATTTTGAATGGTTATATTTCAATACACTTATTAAAAAAATGATTGAATATTATAGCTATAAAAAGCATTATACAATTTCGAATTGAGAAATTTAGACCAGGTGTATATTTCAAAGTGATAGTACATTTTTTTTAACCATTTTACAGTTTCACTGTGTTTTTGTGTTACAAAATATCACATAACATTTTCAGGGTGAACTTTTATGTTCCTAGTTTTCATTACACCGGTTGTATTTCGTACCGAACTGTCATAAACCTATATCTACTGACCTTCATGCCACTCCTATTCGAAGCCACCGACCGCCATAGTGAATGAATGAGAAACACAGTCGATCGAAACCTTCAACGCTAGTAAATGGTACATGTGGAGTTTCATTTAGTTAACTTGTATTTATGTTCTGCATAACATTACGTCCAAATATAGTTTTTTCACTGACGTTTGTATTGCAATAACGTTTCAGTACTTGGTTAATATGATGTATACGTTGACTGAATATCATGATGTAGGCCTTTGTTTTTATAGTGTGAGGGTGAGTGTGTTGGTTTTCAGTATTCTTCACTCCATATTGGTATTATGCGTCATACTCTTGAACAAAACTGAATATCGCTTTATTTGCAAATTATAGTTGATCATAATCATACATTTTTCTCAAGATTATTATTAACAGAGTAAAAAAGAGTTTATTTTGCGTGTAAATTCATTCCATAATTTGCATCATAGAGGTGTATTTCATACACTCATATCGATGGGAAAGGTCGTCTACAATCATGTAAATACGTAAATATTACCGTGATATTACCGCATTTTAGGCTAATATGATAATTAGGGGTGAATTATACGATGAGAAACGTGTCAATATCTCTCAAACTCTGTAAATTATTCAAGTTGTAGTGATATTGTGTATTTATCGAAGCGTTTACAATTAGGTCTATTTGGTTGATAACATTTATGTTCATGATATCCCTTCAGCTACAACTCACTGTAAAATCAATCAATACGCTGATGATATTCAACTCTTCATTTCATGCCCTGATCCTATACTTTTACACTCTTGCATTGAAAATCTAAATTCTGACCTAAACTCAATTCAACTTTGGTCTCAGAAAAACGGCCTCATTCTCAATCCTAATAAGTCAGTTGTTCTTCCACTCGGTAGTTATAGAGGAATCAGAGTGTATGAAGAATGCCCTCTTAAAGTGAAAATGGGAAACACTGAATTGAAATCAGTAGCTAATGCTAGAAATTTAGGAATTTGGTTCCAATCTGATATGAAGTGGTCTACACATGTCACGAAGTGTTGTCATAAAGCAAATGGAATTCTACGGTATCTTTATCAATATAAGAAGCTTCTTCCTTTAAAAACGAAAGTGTCTCTTGTTGTATCATTAGTTTTTTCTATCTTCGATTTTTGTGACTATGTTTATAGCGGAATTGATAGAAGTATTGAACGACAGATACAAAAAGTTCAGTACTCATGTGTGAGATTTGTTCTGAACGTACCCTTCAAACAGCAAATTTCGCCCAAACTCATTGAACTTGGATGGTTGAACATGAAAAATCGCCGAAATTTTAATACAGTAGTTTTGATTTATAAAATAATCAACAACAAGTCTCCAGCATATTTATATAACAAAATCGCTTTCACGTCACAGCTTCAGCATCATAATGTTCGTCAAAATTCTAATTTGGTTTATCATCATCACAATTCCAAATCTTCATCTTCATTCTCAATAAGTGGTCCAAGAAGATGGAACGAGTTGCCAACATCATTAAAATCAGTAAAATCCCTAGGTATATTCAAATTATCATACAAAAAACAACTTTTAGTGAAGCAAAATTCTGAGATAGTTTTAAAAAATCATGTTTAATTTAGTTCTAATCTGTCAGCTCTTCCTGTTCTTTTTTTTTTGTTTGTTTTCCTTTTCCATTTGTGAATTTATAGTTCTTTTTATTACATCATTATTCGCATTTTAGTTATTATACTCATAAGGTTAGGTGGAAGAGCAGAAACTCATGTCTCTGAACCTCGCCATTTCATTTTTGTTAAATAATCATCTCATTCCATAATTTTTATATGTAAATTGTTATTTCTGTGTTTCTTTTGTCAACTAGGCCTACTCAAAAATGAATAAAGACTTATTATTATTATTATTATTATTATATACGAAATTTTCTCTCATATAAATACCAGCTAATATCAACTGAAAGTTGAGTGCATATATTTCTGAAAGTGACCGTGAAAATAGATATTTGTTCACTGATCAATATTTGCGATGAAATTTCACCATTATCATTGACATTGTTATTTTTACTCTGCCCACGAACCCGGCACCTCCACCATATTGATGCGTTTCAAATTTCTCTTGGCGTGTTGTATTCACATGGTAGAGAATATCTATCCTATAAGGAAAAGAGATAGATTACATGGGAGATTGACAAGGAACTACTATATTCGGGTGGAAATTATCGCTAGTAAGTAAAAGTGGGAGTGAGATTGGTGGGAGTATGATTATTGGCATTAAGGCAGTTGGAAAGGTGTAGTTTGGGGCCAACAAGAAGTGAATTCCCTAAAAATGGCGAGTGAGATGTGTGATAGTTTTTGCGGTGACATCGTTATAAAATGTTAATTACCTCGGATTGGCATATTTTTCTTTCATAAATATACTATTTTTTACTATATGGTGGAGGATACATCAGCTAAGTACAAATACAAATATACACGCTACAAATAGGAACAAATTCGTATCAAATGATGAAGTTGAGTCAAAAATCAAAATTACACTGAATTTCGAATGAGAATAGTATAATTGTTTTAGAAGAGGCAAAAATTGATATAGGCCCAGGCAGTTGAAGTTTTGAATATATATATATATATATATATATATATATATATATATATATATATATATATATATATATATATATATATATATATATGGTTTGTGAAAACCATATTGTTTCCCGAAGAATTATAGCATGAATTGTGTTTGATATTGAGTACGATATGTTAATCATGTACGACGTTTTTAATCACATCCAATGCTCAAGTAGTATGACAGAATATCAATAATATATTGAGACCATGTGCATGGAGAGATTACCAAGGTTGGCACGTCTTTCTTAGTGAAAAACACAACAAGGAAAAAATCTCTACTCTTGGAAAAGATCGTTTCCTCTTCACAAATAATTTTGGCCTACATTTAAAAATTGATTATGAAACGAAATATGAAATACGAATATGGATTAAATTGATTCCTGAGTGATGCATTGATGATTGATGAATATTCGGGGGACATGGATGATATTCTTCATTATCCATTTGTATATATAGTTCGTGTATATGTAGTCTTGTTCGTCTGTTGAAACACTTGAGCAAATGCCATTAAACTGAACACTTAAAAAAATATGTAGATCAATAAATTAGAGGAATAAATAAGCGGTAAAAGAAGGATGTAAAATGAGAAACCAAAAAAAAAGTCAGTAATTATTAAGGAGCAATAAATATCAGTGACAATTGGAGAGTGTAACTTTGAGCATTATGATAAGTGATGTAACTCATATATATATATATATATATATATATATATATATATATATATATATATATATATATATATATATATATATATACATATATATTCATATATATATATATATATATATATATATATATATATATATATATATATATATATATATATATATATATATATATATATATATATATATATATATTTTTGTGTGTGTGTGTGAGCTCTTCAATTTTCGTTTGTAGACAATTCATACAATTATTTATACTGTACTAAATGTCATGTCACTATTCCATATAGTGAATGTAGTCCTCCGCACACGATGATAGTGACTGAGCGGAATGATACGGTATCGTGTCCTTCTCTTGAGATGGGGATGTAAAGAGAGGCAGCTTGTGACTGTGTGTCTCTAGGAGTGATCTAGGCAAGCCGTCCTCCGTCCGCAACATGTATCGTAATAACAACACCTGATAAACTAATGTTCGACTGAGAATATGCCTAACATGATACACAAATCTATTCATACTTCATCTCCCGGTATCCGAAAGTCCAACCATCACGTTACTAGACCCACAAAGCTATAATAGTTGACTTTAATGATAATATTGCAGTTTCCTCACTGATTTCAATCAAAAATTGAGATACAAATCGAAATACTATACTTCGTTTTTCTATTCACAAACTTTGTATTTTTATATCTGTATTTGTGAAAATATATTTATCCACCTGTAAATACCGTAGAATGAAACATCTCATATATTTTACATGATTAATTTTTGTTTGACGTAGTTCGGTTGAGGACATAAAATATTCATGATAGCTGGTTTCATATCCTCGTATAAATACTTATCTCACCTCAACACTCCTTGTTTTAATGTCACACTGTTTGAGCACCGTGCAGAGTGCGAAAAACAGCCACCGACTCAATTTACTATCATTAAAACAAATATGAAATCCGTGCGGTGAAGTATGTGTGATGAATCTTTGTTTTGTGGATAGTTGATTAACTCCAGCTTTAATTAGCGTGCACCTGCGTTTTAAAAGTAGTATTAGTGAAAAACGGAACGTCAGATATGTCAACGTCATAATTCTACTAATACGCTAGTTGTGTGGCAGAATATACGGTTTACATTGGTTTGGTTGCCATGGATAAACTGGATTTGGTTTGTTACTAATAATGGTCCCCATGGTAAACCAACGCGAATAATAATGAATTATTCATTGTTCTTGATACTGGTTCTGCTGTCATGTCTTGCTGTGAAATCCTGTAGGTCAATAAGTTGATCAATGGAGTAAAATTTGATGCAATGGTATCACTATGTTAATGCTGAGGAGGAAATATTTATCCATACATCTATTAATAATCCGTGAATTAGTTTATCAAATTGAGTCTTGCTTCATAACAGTCAGTGTTGCTCATGCATGAATTATAAATTGATTCATAGATACTATATAGTATATATACACTACGTTCATAGTGGGTCATATTCTCATATATATATATATATATATATATATATATATATATATATATATATATATATATATATATATATATATAAGTTTGTATTGAAACACTGCTGACAATACGGTTATTACTTTACACTGTATAACAATGCCAAAAATGATCAATCATGAGTGAAAACATTGAAATGATAATAGTAATATTATCTTGAAGTAGAATTATGGACATTCATTGGATTAATCAATTGAGTTGAATTAATAATCCAGTATCATTTGGAATGAATTATCCACATATTTTTAGACGTGTGAATAATTGCCAAGTTTATGATTTGTTATATTTTGATTTGTTATATACAGTAATTTTAATTCAAAATGGAAGAGGTGAGGAGTTTTATAAATCTAGTAGAAACCACGAAATTAAGATTTCCTGTGAACAAATACTTTTCAACACTAAACCACTCTTGATTACGTACTGTACATAGATTATGAAACAAATGTTTAAATACCACAAATTGAATTGAACTTACTGTGGTTATAATCATTTCGTTCTTTGTCTTTCTTAGGACAAAAGTGTTATCGTTATAATTATAGCAATCTCTTCTTCATATAACATTTTCAATTACAACAAATGCGCATACTTTGTCATACCACTTATATAGTGGATAAGCTCGACTTGGCTCAATAAAATGAACCAAGTTCGCAATATGAATGAATGAATTGTGTTGTTTTACGGCGATTCAACGACGAGGTCAAACGCGCCGATAGTATTCCATATTTCGTCGTATTATCTTATGAAACAGATGTTTGTTTAATAAGACGTTCGATTGAAAGTGAGAATAAAGTACACAAATATTGAAGAACATGTTCCGGTGTAAAAGGCCGGAAACAGTTTCCACACGATACAATCTGATACTAAACTAATATTCATCATAATAATACTGATCTAATCACAATACCAACATAATGATAATTCTAATATACTATTCTAATAATTTTATTGATTCTGATACTAATGCACTACGAGATATTCGTTTGTGAAATAATATCCTGTTGAAATATATTATATCCGAACGAAATGAAAACCAGCTTGACATTCAACTCTAATAAAAAACGTGTACATATATGTTGAAGGTTTCAAGGGATTGGG
Organism: Brachyptera risi; assembly: GCA_964007535.1. Classification (NCBI taxonomy): domain Eukaryota; kingdom Metazoa; phylum Arthropoda; class Insecta; order Plecoptera; family Taeniopterygidae; genus Brachyptera; species Brachyptera risi. The sequence continues at coordinate 32,231,617 of OZ023328.1, read as the reverse complement.
GTGGTTGTTTATATAAGCGAGTCACGTGGTTATTTTATACATTTGTATGTTGGTTAACGTGGTCGCTTGAATCGTATCGGATCCATACATTTATTTGGTGGTTTTAAAAAGTTATGTAAAAATCATTCGCATGCGTTCTTTCCATATTCTAATGGTGAAATATTCTAAGATAATTCTGTCACATTTTATATTTGTATTGAATGGAATGTTTTTAACTCGCCTCACATGAGTGAATGTATGTTATATAGTGCTAACTGAAAATTTGGTTTCAAATGGGGCCTCCACAGTATTGTGGGAGCTAAAAAAATGGAACATTTAATATAAATCAGAATAAATACAAATTTGAATGTCTCATAATTTTGATAAAGTTATTGTGGAAGGAACATACTCCCCAATTCATACTACTTAAAATTTATACATTCTTGAATCAGAGTCGATAAAGTAAAAGGTAGAACTGCTTTATCGACTCTGATGAAATCAAACAAACAATCGAAATTTTATTCATTTCATTCATTACTGAAATTAGTATGGTTCATCAATCAAGTGTTTGTGAAAAATTGATAACTGCCAGTCAAATGACACCATGAACTAGTTTCCTCATAAAAATAAGCCAGTGATGAAATTTCAACAAAAATTCCATGATCTATCTCAATGATCTTCGATCTATAATTCATGATTGGAATTACATGTTTCGTCTGTACCTCTAGTTTGATTGTAATGGTTATGCAACCCGAACATTGCTGTAATGAAACAGACATTCTGCAGGTGAACTTTTGAAGCCATTTCTGAATTCATCTCGACTTCTGGAAATACTCTCCCTCATATTGAAGTCTAGAGAACTTTTGTACTTCACAAATGGATTTAGAATATAGCAAGCATGATGAGTTGATAGAGGCATGAAACCGTTGGAAAAGTGTATACATTCATACTTTCGTCGAGTATGAATCCAATTTTAGTATCAATGTACAATATATATATATATATATATATATATATATATATATATATATATATATATATATATATATATATATGTATATATATATATATATCCATATTCATATATATATAAATATATATATATATATATATATATATATATATAAATATATACATATATATACATATATATATAAATATATATATATATATATATATATATATATATATATATATATATATATATATATATAGAGAGAGAGAGAGAGAGAGAGTTTTGGGTAGTGTTCATGGAACACACATTTCTTCAAAGCGAATGTGACTCTCTGTGTGCCTACTATTTTGTAATAACAATGAAGACTTGGCACAAAGTAATTTTTTACCTGTTATGGCTTTGATGTGTAAGCTAAAAGGTATGATCATTCAGATGGGATACAGGGGGATCTCATCATCTCCATTCCTGTCAATTGAAGATTGATAGTGAAGTCAATAATCATTTTTTTCTTAATTAATTGTTATCATGGAGCTACAATATAACTCGAATTGTTGATCGATCAACATCTAAAAACATGAAATAATGCTGAAATGAGTTAAATGTGGGTTTATCTTCTCTCCTAGAAAAATGTGTACCACACAACCAAACATTATTTTCAATTCACAATACATAATTCAGCCGTGAAATAAATCATCGTTATATTCAAGTTCAGACAACTTTGAGCTCTGACAACACTTAAAAAAAAATACGATTTTCAAGTTTTCATATCTTTTAATTCCAACGAAAAAATGTCAGTAAGTGGGTTTTTACACTACGAGGAATGCCGCAAAGAATATTTTTCAACCCACATGAACTGAGTGTGATGTAATACATGGCAAGTTCCCAAGCACACCATCGACATATCTCCTTGTCTCTAATTTTCATCTCGGAATACCGATACGTTCCTAGATAGTCAGGATGCTCGCTATCGTATATAGATAGCACGTTGTTATGTGAGCATTAAACGTTCCGATCTCAAGTGACATCTATAACGCACGCACAATACCCTCTCTGTTGACGGATGCGTGTTCCGTGAATATAGCTCACGACTATAACGAAACTCTTATTGATGATTTGAAACTCCCAACCGACAGTGCTGATAAGCGGTTAATCGGGATAGCAAACAGATATCATTATATGTGACATTTTTCAACATGTGGTAGTTTGGGCTCATTTTAAATGTTCTTTTTTCAATTATGACTGGGTGAT
>OZ023328.1:32204435-32224435 GCA_964007535.1 Brachyptera risi | reverse complement strand
TCTTTTCAAATCTCAGATACTAGAGAAAGATATCAAATGAATGATTTGGAGTATAAATATTGTATGTATGGAAAAAGAAATGTATTATTATAATGAATCACACTGAAAATCCGATTATTTGAATCTTGTTCAGAATCCCATCATGTTCTATTATGTATACATTATATCGAATGGATAAAATATTTTGAGATACTCATACAAATATCATCTTGAGAATATATTTCAAGAAATAGAAGAAGAAGAAAAAAAAGAAGATTAAGATGATGAAAAGACTCAAGCTTTTCTCCTCACTGTGAATGTTTGAATTAATTTTTAGCCCTGGCACTATTACCTTGCGATTTATAGTTTGCCAAGAAAATTATCCCATTTTAAATTATTTTTTGAGGTGCTACCCTTGTGGTGGCCCAATCAAGCGACCCTATTTTTCATCCATTGCATTAATTTGGGAACAATGATTTTGTATCAAGTTTCGATGTTGAAAAAAATATTTAAAAAACGATATATATATATATATATATATTTATATATATATATAGGCCTATATATACATATATATATATATATATAAAATCCAAAGGAATAAAACGAACATCCTGATAACATTTCCACCATTTTGTATTCTTTGCAGGATGATTGTCAATTTTCTACAACTTGTTCATATCGAGCACGAATGAAATTATAAAACCAACATTGTAGTATGAAACCGTTATCATGCATCATGTCATCACTTATGTGATAATTTTGTGAAAACACGTTGAAAAGCAATGCCCAAAAGCAATTTAATATTTATATAAATGTTTCCATTTTTTGTGTCATCATATACGAGATAGTATACGCCTATCATAGATCGTATATTATGTTTGTTTGAAAGTTGGTACAACTGGTTAACAAGCTCACTGAAACGTTATGACATCACTGAAATAACAGCATTAACAAAACATCCACTTTAATCTTCCGTGAAACTCAACAATTTTTTGTCTGTCACGTTTTTGTTGTCAGATTTCGTGATAGTCGTTTTCCATGTTTTCCACCATTTTGTTCCGACAAAGTCAGTGTTAATTGAAGTCAAAAAGCTATCTCACAGATTTTACTTGGAAAGCTGACGGAATGAAGAGGTAATCATTTTGAGAAATCTTTCAAAGGCTGTCTACTTTCAAGTACACACCATGAGAAAAGCGGTAGCAAACAATGAAATGTCAAAATAATCGTTTTTGTTACATTAATTGTCTACTCCAAAATAGTAAAATGACTTAGAACGTGTAAAGTGGCAATTTGATCCGTTAATTTGACCACTTTCACATGTAACTGATTTTTCTACGAAAGATTATGAGTGCTGGAAGTTGGACCTTTCTCGAAGAACCAAATGCACTGTTTCACTAGAGGTATATGCCTAAATGGATCATTACGACTCGTACAGTCGTAGAAGTCGTATGAGTCGTATAATGATAACTAGGAAAACGCGGGATGCGCGTTGTGAGATGAGCTTAGAAGTATGGCAATCTAGAATGAAAAATAACTTGTCAGCTCAATTTACATCTACAAACCTTGACTTACTTCAAACGTTCAAAAACCTCACCTGCAACTTGTTGATATTTATAGTAACCTGCAACCTGTCGCATAAACACTTTGCAAAGCCAATTGATCCAAATAGGCAATAAAATGTACACATTTATTGCGTTTTCTTCATTATTTCTCATTTGATTGTTGTAAAAATCTCTGAAAAGGTGTATAATAGTATTTTTCATATTCTGTGAGAATTTGAGAGCTTTTGAAAAATTCTTGTTTTTTGAGTATTTTTCCTCCGGGTTATTCTTATGAGGATTTTCCAAACTTTCCGATTATTTTTCGGAAAAACCTTCCGACCGATTCCTCTGAATAACAATCCCAACCTATTCTGGTATGACACCAACGTTCAGAAAAAGTTTCAAGTTGATTGATTCATTTCTCTGACCTGTATGCCGCGTACATAATTACAAAAAAACAAACATAAAAACGAAGCTCATTTTTTTCAGGGTGTGAAATGGAAATCTTCGCTACGCTCATCTAACTAGGAATACGCGGGATGCGCGTTGTGAGATGAGCTTAGAAGTATGGCAATCTAGAATGAAAAATAACTTGTCAGCTCAATTTACATCTACAAACCTTGACTTACTTCAAACGTTCAAAAACCTCACTTGCAACTTGTTGATATTTATAGTAACCTGCAACCTGTCGCATAAACACTTTGCAAAACCAATTGATCCAAATATTTAATAAAATGTACACGTTTATTTCGTTTTCTTCATTATTTCTCATTCGATTGTTGTAAAAATCTCTGAAAAGGTGAATAATAGTATTTTTCATATTCTGTGAGAATTTGAGAGCTTTTGAAAAATTCTTGTTTTTCAAGTATTTTTCCTCCGGGTTATTCTTACGAGGATTTTCCAAACTTTCCGATTGATTTCCGGAAAAACCTTCCGACCGATTCCTCTGAATAACAATCCCAACCTATTCTGGTATAACACCAACGTTCAGAAAAAGTTTCAAGTTGATTGATTCATTTCTCTGACCTGTATGCCGCGTACATGATTACAAAAAAAAAAAAAAAAAAAAAAACATAAAAACGAAGCCCTTTTTTTTTTCAGGGTGTGAAATGGAAAGCTTCGCTACGCTCATCTAAATTAATGTAGAAATACATTTTAATTATAACTAACACGATATCTAAGATACTGCAAACAAATATTTTCTATCAATTTTATAGAAAGTATGAGTTTTCAAATAACTCTAGAATCGTAGTCAGGTAAGGTTCTGCTTATATACGGAAGTGATAATCATGAAATTGCCAAAATAAATTATGCCTTATTTCACTAGATTTGGTGGTTCGAGTGATCACCAAGATTTAGCAGCCAGTAATTGAATCACCAAAATTATACTTCACGACGTTAAGCTTCCGAAAAGTTTATTCTTCACTATAAAAACAGCAAGAAGATACTCATCTCAGCTTCTTTGAACTATATCTTTGACATTTCATAAAATTCAACGTATTAGTAAGTTGATCTTGAATTTATTCATTCCCTTGTGTCCGCCTATCAGTTACTTACGAAACTTTTGGCACAAGTTCAGCTTATTTTATTTATAAAAGCCTATCGGTCAATATGGTATACCACCATGCTCTCACTCTTCATCTTTATACATCAAGTTAAGTCGGATCTGCTCGATCCCGTCCAGATCGCTATTTTCCGCTTACCTTCTTCCATATAGGTCAACACTCTCGGGACCATTTGTCACACCTTTATTCATCTCACAAGATTAGTGACATGTTACAGGCTCATCTCATACGTCTTAGAATACCGCAAAGAAGATTTAATTTCGAATACTGGAGACATATATTTATGTGTTCGACTTTTGTGTATGTTAACTTTTCGTTCGCTGATGAAGGGAAAAACAATTACCAATAATCGAACACAAACGTTTCACATTTCCTTGATAATACAGAAAGAAAACGTCAGCTACACGAGTTTCGAATCCGAAAATTATTAATCATGCCTAGTATGGCTGCTACACTTTCCTACTAATCAAACCTCCATTTTTATTCACACGATTAAACTTCCGTATGTAGTTGCTTTGATACGCCGACTTTTTAGAGTTTGTTACTGATTGATTTGAACTCAATTTCTCCCTCTGACGATCTCGTTTCATTTTTTTTTTAATAACATCGAAACTTGATACAAAATCATTGTTCCCCAATCAAGGCTAAGGATGAAAGAAACTAGTTTCATTAGATATAAGCTATCATCATCATTTCATAGCCAATCCAAATTATTCGCGAGGATGGGTATAATTATTGAACCAGAATTTCACTGTCTCGTAAACAGAGTAATTAAAAAACACATTTTATTGAAGACTTTTGAATGTAAAAGTCACTGGAGTTCAAGTTTTCACCTGACATATCGTTTACGTTGTCTTAGCTTAGGAAAAAGAATTAGTGATGAATGAATGAGCATTAAAGTAACAATAAAATATGTCACTGAATTATTTAGAAAATTGAAATAAATCATGGTATAATTATGGTAAATGTATAAGAGAAGCATATTGCGAGAAATATTGTAACATATTATTATATTGTAACCAGTGGCGGAATGAAATATGTATTACGTCTCAAGTCTTTATGGCAGTGTACTTCAAGAGTAACCACTATAGGCAAAGTATTATTGATTACTATTTCAATTTATATAAAATGTATGATGATAAATATTGATATTCAAGACCATCTTCAGAGATATGTATACTTATACATTGTAACTTGAAGCAAACTTCTCATTTAGAGAACAACGTTTCTATTCATGTTTTCAAAAAAGTATCGAGTTTTCAGGTGACTAGAATTCGAATGTTCATCATATACTATGATTCTTTCATAAATACGATATATAGCTACACGATGTATACACTGAAAGTTTCAAAATATAGTTTGAGAGTAGAACTTTAATAGTAAAATTTTCTGAATAATAAATAACATTCATTTTTGTTCCATTTCTATTAGTTTTATTATATCAAAACTTATTTAATTATTTCATATGTTCAGAAACTTGTGAAATGGAGATAAATATTCGTGTATACCACAATTGAGGAATGTTTGAACTTTGGATGTGGTTGTTGAAAAAAAAAAATTCAAAATGAGCATCGGAAATTTAACTCTTGCATTTCTTAATAAACTTGAGTAGTTTTTTGCTAATGTTAAGAAATGTTTGTTTTGAAGCTCTTTCAAACACTATTTTGATGCAAGAAATAATTATGTGTATGATTAAAGATGGAGCAATCATCAATTACAAGAATAATGTAGACTGTGGTTTTAAATTACTATTCTAAAATTCTGAATCAATTTTCTGATTCCATTTATCTGACGATCACGTTCAAAACAAATGCATTTTCCAATCAACACGCAAAACACGTCACCGATGAATGTGGATTTTGATTGCAAATCAAGTATTTTGTAACACAATAAAGTGAATGCATATTTTATCACGAATATTGTCATACTAAAAATTATTCATTTCTATATCTGATTTACTATCAGAGGAACATTTTCATGCGCTATAATGATAAACCACAATTTGTGTGTATTTCTACCCGCTCAAAGTCAAAGTGGTGTTTCCACTATACAAACCCACGCACATCCAATTATCAAACTGTTCACATTAATTAAGTGTAAGCATACAATTACATAACATATTTGACGTTGCATGTCAATTGCCAAAATGATATTTTACTGTTTAATTAATACTAGTAGGTGCTGGTATTTAGTTACTGTGAAACAATATATTGAGACAAGACGGTGAGTTGGAATGTGAGAGAATACTGAGCATCATATTAAACTAATTTAGTTAGTTTCAGTTCGTCATAGTCATATACCATTTCATAGGACGAGCTGAAGTATTTGAAAAATCGAAAGCATTTTTTATTCGCCCTCCACAGGTCAAATGACTGCACTAATTTTCATGAAATCTGGCTTGCACATAATTATGTAATTATATAACTCGATACTCTTCAGTTTTGAGGCTCAATTGATTCAACCACTTTTGATAAAAGTATATCGAAATGTTGAAAACTCACATAAGAATAACCCACAGGTGAAAGTTGGGAGATACAAATTATTCGAATGTATTCAAATCTTCGAGGAATTATTATTTCAACACATTATCCCAACGTTTTACATGATTCGGATGTCGTTTTGAAAAAACGAAAACAATATATTTTTAAACATCAATTAGATACTTTTAAATCCATTGAGGAATCGACATGTAAGATAATATAAGATTTCTGTTTTATTCCAAAGGATTGAACATGACAAGGTGTGACTGTACGGCAAACATATATTTAACTAGTTAAATGGTAGCTAGGTGAGAGAAAAAAAAACAGGAGGGCAATGATATAATAGTTGTAGAATCGAGGTGTGTGTATGTAGCTTTCTATTACATTTCATATGAACATGACTATCACTCATCTTACAATTCGCGTGTGTTTTTTGCGTTTTTCCGTTCATAATAACAGTTCAGGAATATATATATATATATATATATATATATATATATATATATATATATATATATATATATATATATATATATATATATATATATATATATATATAACAATCGAGCCTACTCGCATTTGAGATTTCCAGTGCTTTTCCGGTGTCGTATGTTGACACTCGCATCAATGTGAGATACAGTACGTAGCATTCGGCGAAATTTCACTCTTATATTTTAGCAATTCTCTCTTTCGCTTTTCAACCCCAGCAACAATATTTAACTTTCATGTGATAACAGCATTTTATAATTAATCGATTTTGTATCCAATACGTTGATTTGTGTTACCATGATGTCATATATCTTGATATGGCTAGTCTATTTAAAAGTTGACACAAAATATTATATCCTCATAAATCGAATTCATCGCATTCTGAACGTATTCAGCAATATTTTCTAAACAATACAATTTTTGAGTACAGCTTATCTTCAGGCTAAAATCCTGGCATGACGTTTTATTCTCTATCTTTAACATAAACCAGAAAATCTCGTTGCGTTTCATTTTTCTGAAAACCCTTTTTCCATTTCAATGATTTATCGGATTACGCAAGCAAGCTTATTCTTATGTAGAATATTTTCATAATAAAAACATGTATACGATGGAGAAAAAGCAATACAAGTATTTGATTGTGTTTTGTAAAATGCTTCCAGCACTGAAGTTATGGAATGGAAAGTAAGTCTTGGTTATGCAACCAGGGTGGCGTCGGGATTAAATGACAAAGATTCAGAAATTGTGTTGGTTTGTTACGTATCAGTAAGAGAAAAGTAACTGTACCTAGACTAAGTAGCTAGCTATGATAGCACATACTATAGTGGGTTGAGTTCAGCTTTAGAACGCTGAACGCTGCAATAGAAGTGGATCACATGGTAGCTTTTAGTAGAAACATCATCTCTTCTACTAGAGCTCAGGAAATATAAGTTGGTGAAACATCTTTTCACAAAATGATTCGATCTCGTAGTGTTCTCATTTAAATTGCAACCGTCTGAAGTACGTGAATATTCAAGTATTGATCCGATACTTGGAGGTAAGATAATATATATATATATATATATATATATATATATATATATATATATATATATATATATATATATATATATATATATATATATATATAGTTATGACATACAAGTATCACTTCGATTTCTTCCTTTTTTACAATTCTAATTAATACAATATCTCAGAAATGGGTTACTCGATTCTCACAAAGATTAGAGAATTTACAGAATTTCTCTGCCAACTTGTTTTCTGCTATTGTTGAATCTATAATCTCTATTCTTCTTTTTCTTTTTCCTCCATCTCCCCCCTCCCTTTTCCCTCAAGTACGTCTTCACTTAAGCTCATCGATTAAAACCACATGGTTCACACCTCGACCGAGAATCGAGCACGGTGCTCTCTTTGCACTTAGAAGGTCAGCTCATACTAGTAAGCATCCACTGTCTTGAAACCACCTCAATGTCGAATTATCTATTCATATTTGTTTTTAGGATACAGGTCGGCGTTGCTTTAAAATGTCCATACGCTGTCAAAGAATAGATGTCGTTGAATTGTTTCAAATATGGTTACATGCAAAGTAAAAAGTACTTAATTTTGCAATGCAAAGTATCATTCACTTCGGAGTAAAATTTTGAAAATCATAACTCCTACTCACTTCAAGGTAACCAATGAGGATAATGTAAATTCCATTTATGAATACTGCGATGTTTTACATGTTGATGAATCATTTTGAAGTTCTATTTTGATGATAGGTTCAAAATTATAAATGATCACCCTTTGAATAGCAGATTAAGACTCCTAAACCATTTCAAAATTCCTGATTACAATAATGAATATGGACAAAGACGACTTGAATACACTGTATCGGTTATATTTCATCAAATGTCAATGAATTTAAGAAATATGGACAAATATAAGTCAATTAAATTGGAAATTAAGAAATGGTTATTCAACTCGACTGACTCGAAAGTGTTATATAAAATGTGTTTCATAGTGTTTCTCATTATTTCGAATGTTTCACTCATTGTTTGTTATATTTATACTTATTCACTTCACTTCCACTGCTCAACTCCACCTTGTTCATTCTCCAACATATTTAATTTAGTTTGTAATTTAGTTACCTTGTTATGCATACTTCTGTTTCAATCATCGCATTAAATAATATTGCTTCTATTATTTTTCTAAATTAGTTTTAAATAATCAAAATGAGGTGGTAAGATCGCCCTTGTGGTGCCCCGTCCAAACGATCCCATCTTTCATCCATAGCCTTAATTGGGGAACAATGATTCTGTATCAAGTTTCGATGTTATTGAAATATATATATATATATTTTTCTAAATTTAATTCACAGTCTTCAGCTCTTTAGGGCTTTGTGGACATCACGTACGACTGTTCATTTATTCATATGTATATTTTATGTTCGTTTTTTAATAAAAAAATGCAATTTTTCTCATATTTTACACAATGGCGATAGTCCTGAGGAAGCCATGTGAATCCTCCTGAAATATAGGTCAAAACCAAGTGCTTCTATTCAGGATTGAAAAGTGTGACAACAACGGCAGTATCGGTACGTTAATCTTCTTTAGATTTCTGTGAAACAAGAAATGTCAAATTGTATGTCATCCGCGAGGATACTGTGAACCTTCTCACAAAAATATTTGATCGTATCCACCTGTTATAACTGATCTTTCCTTTGAACAAGTTATACACTAACAATCAATAATTCATGTTTTTGGAGGATTTGAAAAACATGTTATAGAAAACGTCTCAAAATCCTGATATTCTTTCACGTTTTTTTAAAGTAATTGATTAGGATCATCCTCAATACAATATATGAATACATAAATTGAGCGTATGACCTAATTATAATCATGAAAATGAATAATAATATCACACAATAAGTTTTATGAAAGATACGCATAAGAAAAATAATTCTTTCACCAGTATATAGTAATTTAGTGCGGTTATTCATGAAAAGCAAACAATATTTGAATAATCAAACTAACAGAAGCCAAGGCTTGTGTGGGAAAGGAGCTATATGAAAAATACATGAATTATTGCAAGATGGGGTGAATAGTACCTAATAATACAAATATATAAATAATACAAATTATTCAATTATTATTCAAGTTCAAATGAATAATAGTGAAAATAACATTCGGAAAATGATAATAATACCAACTTTATGAAGTAATAATCAATGTACAATAGTTCTTATTTCAAATGAATCGTGAACATTAAATAGCACGAGTGCTTGCGAGTGGAATAGAAAATTTACTTGCCATATTTTTAATACCTTGCTCACTACAATTATATAGTACGGTTAAATCTATAATCTGGAAATATTTTTTTCACTCAGCTGTCGAGTGGGAAGGCTAACTCTATAACTGCAAAAACAATGTTATGCATATTTAACGAATGAGTATTGATTTCATGCTGATATAGTATCTCCGAGTATAGTCAACATAATTCACGTGATATAATATATTTCCTAATACATTAGGAAATTACCCCTTAATTTTTTTTTTGTCAGATGTTTGAATTTGATGAGTTTTTTTTTCAAATAGTTTGTATTCTTATTCTTCTCATGGCTGAATTGACAGTATAATTCCCAAATTCTCGAGGGTACTGTAACCTATAACTGTGATACGTTACCATTATTAAAAATAATTATATTTAACATTCATATATAGCTCCTACGAGTCAGTAGCATAACTTGCCGTTTTCTAGACAAGACAGTAATAATTGTTGGTTTGACAACTGCGAACACTTAGGAATTTTTCGGATTGAATTCAGCATGTTTTCTGTAGTAGCTAATGGTATAACTCAATTTTAATATTTTGTCGTTTCCGATTGACCGTCTTTATATAATAATACTATCAACCTTTTAGGGTTTCGACCCATCACGTCATTCTAGATATATCTCGTTTGTGAATTGAAGGTTCCAATCATTCGTCTTTTATATAATTTACTTTTAACTTTCGGAGGTTTCGGGGCTACAACATACGTTTGTCGAGGTTTAACTCGCCTGGCAAACAGCGATACAATCTTGTCAACGACTGAAGTTTATAGCACAGAGCTACTACATTTAATTTATGGCTGGTCGACACTGACAACCGTCATTGCGAATACAATGGAAAGACGGTCGATCGGAACCGTCAAATCTTTGAGCGCGAAGCGTCCCCAATGTTGTACCAGATATCATATTAAAACATGGCATTGCCAATTTCCTGATTTTCAGATTTTTTCGAGCATGAAAACGTGATAGATTGCTATAATAGAGTAGGTTGTTTCCGGTCACTAAGTCGATTAGAACAAGTGTACGTGCAAGGGGACTTTCAGAAAAAATGGTGCAATACTTTAAAAGTGCCAAGTATTTAGGGTGGTAAGATCACCCTTGTGGTGCCCCATCCAAACGATCCTATTTTCTACCATAGCCTCAATTGGGGAACAACAATTTTGTATAAAGTTACGATGTTATAAAAAATAAAATGAAAAAAAAAAATAATAATGAAAAAATTATTTGGTGTTGGTTTTAACGATGAGATGGCATAAGTGATGATGAAATATTCAAATTAAAGTTGTCACAGTGTTATGTTTGATTGAAATAAGATGTAACATCAATGAATAAGCAATACATGTGCCGTAAGGAAACATTGATACAGTAATTCATAAAAAAAACAGAAAACTCCTGGGTGTACTTCATCCAAAGTATAATTTTTTAAAATCGATATAAGGTTCGTAAAAAAGTATCTTTAGAAATATTTGAAATATATAGTGAATAAAACACGTGCTGTAAATTATATTATCATCATATAGATTAAACCACAATAAAAAATCAGAATATAAAAAAATGGGTCAAATATTATTTTGTTGACGTAAAAAGCCAATAATGTATTGTACATTTTTATCACAAAACTATCAACTTTGCGATGTAAAATGATGGCAATCAATCTTTAACAAAAGCACGCGGTATTGTAGGCAAGAACACTCTAATCGAAATTCCATAAAGTATGCGCTTTGTTTGCAAGGTGGCGGTGAGTAGTATTCATCGTAGACATGTTCAGCCCACAGAAACTAAGTCTGCACTGGTAATGTGTAGAGTTCAAACAGCGATCAATCTTTGTCTCTTTGTTGTTTCTAAAAGCTGGGTGACCGAAGAGAAGAGAGAGAGAAAACGGTCGTGAGAGAAGAATAGCGCGGGAAAAATCACATAGAAATGATACGAGAAGATGAAGAAACAGTGAGAAAAATACTTTGGGAGGGATGAAGACAGAAGGGGAGTTTAAAGTGATAAGACATGAATAGAGGTGATAGAAGAAATATTCACGGGCAGAGAAACAGTGGATGGATAGATGGAGAAAGAGAGCGAGTGTATGAAAGTGAAGAGACAGGAAAAAGAAGAAAAAGAGATGCAAAGAAAGCTCAGGGAATAAGATGATTATATTTGAACACATGTTCCATTTCATAATGTTTCCGTGCTTGAATCAACTGATTGTTGCTGTACCAATGGTGACAAAATATAAATGATCATTGCTGATTAGATTGATTCAATTGACATGGAGTGACATTTTGAACAGAAGATGCTTTCTATCTGTTTGTATGTCTATCTGATATACGAAGGTTCACTCGACCAATGTTTCAATTGTCATCATGATGCTAACTATCCACTGGTTTATTATATGAGAACGGTTTTGGCTATGCTGATAACATCTTGATGATGACCAATACAAACCACACTATTTTAAAATAAAATAATATGAGGCTATTGAAGTTCACCAAATTCAGCATTCGATTGATCGATTCAAAATTTGACTTGAAGTCAAACGAGTATTTTTAAACTATCTCCTGGTTACTGTGTTCAGCCACGCGTTTAATCCGTGATAAGAGATGATGTTGCGATACTTCAACAACAACAACAACAGCGACGTGTTGCTCATCGAATCAATAATATCCAGCTCGTTTCACGGATTCTATTTATAAGTGAACGTGTAATTGAAACTGGTTGCTAGCGGATACAAAGTAATGATACGGATAATGTGTATCAATTAACTGTTGATGCATTTTATAACTATACTTATTTGATACATTAAACTCTCTTCATGCAACCAAATATGTTTTCGAATGATGAAACTTACATGTTGAATATATGTAATGTATATATATATATATATATATATATATATATATATATATATATATATATATATATATATATATATATATATTATATATATATATATATAATATATATATATAAATATAAATTTATATATAAATAAATATATATATATATATATATATATATATATATGGTTTATATATTCATGGTTATATATATATATATATATATATATATATATATATATATATATATATATATATATATATATATATATATTTATATATATATATATATAAATATATATATATATATATATAAAACCATGAATATATAAACCATATATATATATATATATATATATATATATATATATATATATATATATATATATATATATATATTCATGGTTTTTGAAATGAAAACTGTCTGAAATACATAGATATCAGAAAGGTCAATAAATCATAGAGCCAACCATAAAATATCAAATCGATATTTATTTACTAAATAAATATAATAATATCGATTCAATATTTTATTGAATTTTCTGATATTTATATATTTCACACAGTTTCCATCTCAAAAACGATAAATACATATAATAACTGTTAAAGTTTGAAAGATCTAATTTAAATATGTATATATATATATATATATATATATATATGTATATATATATATATATATATATATATATATATATATATATATATATATAATGTTGTAGCGTAGACTTTGAGGGCCGGAAGGTGATGATAAAATGTCACTTTTCGGAGATTTGCCCTTCCTTAAAACAACTGGGGGCTCTGAAAAGAGCCTGGGGTTTCGACGTTTCGGCTGAAAACGTTCAGCCATATTCAAAAGTCGATGTGGGTATGGTAGCCGGCAATCGAGTGACTAAGTGCTCCCCGAAGCCGGGCTTTATACATGATGTCTAGGAGAGCACGCGACCAGTAGGAAGTGAGTCGCACGCTGATTGGTCGAACGCTTCTGGCCAATGGTAATTACCCTCTTAGTCAGTATTGTCATTGTCGCCTTGGGACGGTCGAGCTGGTAGATCTCTGGAACTGCCGCGCTTGATGCTGACGCTCTCGGACGCAAGTGAACGATCCTTCACTACTCGAACTCGGGCGCGTGGTAGACTGGATGCTCTCAGAAAAGCCTTCCACGCTCGTCTCGGAAAAGTCACGTGGCATAGTGGCAGTGGCCCTCACGAGGGCCTAGCACGTTCGGCTCTGACTGAATAAACCTCGTTTTTCCATTTTTTCACTGTACAATATTTACTCTAAGCATGTCAGACACTACGCTCTATATGTTGCTCAATATGTTCCTGTCCAGTTTAATGTTTTGATTGTAGAATAATTATCAATTCATTATTCCATCTATTTTACGTATCACTGGGACCTAATTTTTAGAGGGTATTTAATTGTTATATTTTTAATGGAGCAGGAATATTTTTAATGTCACGCATATGAATTATAGCACCTTCACAATGGTATTATTCAAATGACATGTACATTCTGACTAGCATGCTATTTGCCAACAGAATATTGAATAATTTATGATGTTCAATTAGATCGAGTGAGTATAGAATTTTCATAAGCGAGTTGATCTGCATAACATATTCAAAAAATGCACTCACATTCAAATCACAATATAAATATATATATATATATATATATATATATATATATATATATATATAGTTAAATATATATATATATATATATATATATATATATATATATATGTATATATATATATATATATATATATATATATATATATGTATATATATATATATATATATATATATATATATATATATATATATATATATATATATATATTCGATTTATGAATGGTTAGTAGAAGCACTCATCCATTCGAATGGATCATGAACATTTGTCCATTCATATTATTTCATTCCTATAACACATAGCCTTGAAGCTTGTACATTTCCATTGTCAAACTTTAAGTTCAATATTACTTATTTTCCAATATTATGATCATTGTTTCTTAGAAACGATCAATTTCAATTTGCTCAAACTTCGTAGGAATATATATATGAGAACTTCCATCCAGTGAACATTTCATTCAAGGCCGATGAAAATTACAGATTGAAAATTGTACCCAGTGCTATATTAATTATTATGAGAATTTCCCAGTTTCCAGAATATTCAGAAAGAATCGTAAGTCGATTGTTTACTTCGTCTGATCTGTATGCCGTGTACAGAATTTCAAACAACCCCCCACCCCCCAAAAACGAAGCTAAACTTTTCCGGTGAGTGAAATGGAATACGTTCATCTGAAAACAAAATAGTATCTTACATATTCAGATGAGCATAGTCAAGACTTACATTTCACTTCCGAAAAAAAAAATCGGACTCCTTTTTCAAAATTTTGTGTACGGCATAAAGATCGGGAAAACCAATAATCAATCAACTTGAAACTTTCACTGCACATTGGTGTCGTACTAGAATATAGGCTATGACTTTTTTTCAGATAATTTGGTTCTCGAGTTTTCTCGGGAAATATTCTGAAAGGTTAGGCCCCTAGAGAATTTTCATGAGATTAGCTCGGAGGAAAAATACTTGAAAAATAAAAATTCTTCGAAAGCTCTTGAATATTTACCGATTATAAAAACAACTATCATACTATCTCAATAATTTTACCAATGATCGGATACGAAATAACAAAAAAACACATTATTAGCATGCATTTGATTGAATACTAAACTCAAAAGATCAACAGGTTACATAAGGACAGTAGTGCGACGTCTTTGCAACTCCAACTAATGCAGATAGCAACAAATGCAGGTAGTGTTTTTAAACGTCTTTAATGTGATCCAAAGCATGTAGATTTAGAACAAGTTCACATAATATATTTCATTCAGGAAATACATCTGAACTTATCTCACAACGCATATACTGCGTTTACTTAGTTAGACGAGCGGAGTGAAGATTTCCACTCCTAAATACCGTAAAAGATTGAGCTTCGTTCTCATGTTTCCATGCTTTTTTGCAATTTTTCGCGTGGCATACAGGCTATTTTGTCTTATATTGTGTTTTTACGACGCACTGTAATGATTACTGAGATCTATTGGCGTCGGATGAATGATTAATGAGATGATGGAATGATTAGATGAAGGTATTTATGGGTAATGGGAAGGATAGTGGGAAGGAAGCGGTCGTGGCCTATATTGTGGGAACCATCCCGGCATTAGCATAGAACTACAGAGGGAAACCACGGAAAAACCTCTGTAAAGATGAACGGAAGCGGGGACCGAACCGAGTCCGATATGCCCACTGCCTCCCGGGTCACATAAAGTAAGCGCGTTACCACTCAGCTACATGTGCCGATCATACAGGTTAGGAAAGAAGACCAATCGATATGGAACTTTCTGCATATTGGTATCACACTATAATTGGTTGGAATTGTTTGTTAGAGAAATCGGTTGGACGGTTTTCTCAGAAAAAATAATTTTGGAAAATCCCCATAATAACTCGGAGGGAAAATATTTGAAAAAAGAAAATTCTTCAAAGCTCTAAAATTCCTACTGAATATGAAACAGACTATCATACATATTAGATCGTAGTTTCACATAAATTGAATCTGCCGTTTGAATGATATATTTTTTTAGTGTCAGTTGTTTAGATCAATAGAAGCTTTTAAGAAAACTATGAGGAATCTAAGCAACCAATTGATTCAGCACAGTTGAAATGAGTGATCAATAAAACAGGAAGGCAGCGACACAATCGTTTGGAACTCAAGATGCATATATCAAAAGGCAGCCCGTAGGGGTTTTAAACGTTTGAAGTAATCCAAGTTCTGTCGATGTAGATTGAGCTGACAGAATATTTTTCATTCTAGATTTCCATACTTCTGGGCTCATCTCACAACGCATATACTGCGTTTTCTCGGTTTGATATGAATATGTGACGTTATAATTGGATTTACACAGCGAATACTTCCATTTCCAACCGTGCAAAATCGATTCAAAAACGTGCTTCGTTTCATGTTCTTGTTATTTTTCATTTCATTTGATAATTCTGTACGCGGGCATTGGGGTCAGGAAAAGTAACTATTTGACCAAGAACCTTTTCTGGACATCGGTATCATGACAGAACAGGCTGAGATTGTTATTGAGCAAAATAATTTCGACTGTAATCTCGGAAAAAAATCGTGGAATTCGTAAAATCCCTTTGAAGAATAGCATGGTTAATATTTAAAGGTCTTTGAATGATGAAAAGAGATATGGAAATGTCTACAACATATATTTCTACAACTGAAGAAATTTAGATCATTCGTTTCTGACGAAAAGAATCATTATAATTTGAAAAAGATCCTTATTGAGATTGAAGTTTGTCAATGAAAATCTACTGGTTGCATGGAATAATGAAGGATATGAGTTATAAGAATGAAATGATACGAATGAATAAGAAACGTATAAGATGAGTTCAGAGGCCGTTTCACCAACCGATAAGTGAAATAATGATTTAATTATTGATCTCTGTACGAAAAGAACATACGTGACCGAGAATCATAACAAGCTATCAGCTAATAATTGCTTTCCACTGATCACTTCGTGAAACCGGCTGTCAATAATTCGAAATTTGAGGTGTTTTATATTATTTATATATATATATATATATATATATATATATATATATATATATATATATATATATATATATATATAATGTATGTATGTATATATATATATATATATATATATATATATATATATATATATACATATATATATATATATATATATATATATATATATATATATATATATATATGTATATATATACATATATATATATATATATATATATATATATATATATATATATATATATATATATATATATATATATAAATAAATACATACATACATTTATATATATATATATATATATATATATATATATATATATATATATATATATATATATATATATATATATATATATATATATTCATAACTTCCCAAGAACATTTCATGAGTATATCGCTCATCTCACAACGCAAACTCTGCGATCTCCTAGTTATAATATACATACAATACACTAAAGAAAATGTATTAGTTCATATTTATTCCTTGATAGAGGATTTGTATGATATAGCATTCAATGCTGATGTTTGAAAATATAAAATGAATTACGATTATAAAAGAAAATCCTCTTCCTATACTTTTTCCCATCATTTCTTTCTTCTCTCTTTTCGCATTACATTATATTCTAGAAGCATTCCACGCCGCAGGATATAAGTTAGAAACGAATGAAGTTTCCAGGATACAACAACAAAGCCTTGAGTGTAAAAACTTCGTGATTATTCGATTGCCGAAACAAAAATAACCATCCATGTATTTTCATAAAAATATCGATCATATTTTTTTGATCCGATTAGGAAATTTAATATTTCACTATATGTGGATCACTATGCACAATGGGAACGGGGGAGTTGATAGTTTTGACTGCATGCTTTTGAATGATCGTATTATTCGTCCAGAATCTTGAATGATTTGAATCTCTTTACAATACAGTCTATAGGTTCTGTGTGAATATCAGAAGATTAGATTCACAGTTGCTTTCATTATTTGCATCATTCTTTCCAAAGAAAATTGTTGCTGTCAACAATATATATTCGACAAACAACGTTGCTGGTATGCCATTGGTGTCGAAAATTGGAACTTGTGAAGAGCTATAAAATGAAGTGGGTGCGTATTTTCAACAATGTCATTGATGTAAATTCCACTTGTAACAATTCTTCAGCTATATTGCATCTGGATGCGCATTTTGTTGTTATTTTTCGTGTCGAATTGCACTTTTAACCACCGTAAGATACCGTAAAATCAAATAACCTTTGATATATCTTGGTTAACCTTTGATATATCTTGGTTATGGGTTTGTACCATTAGTTCATCAGTTTATTGGATGCACTATCAACTATTTGTTTTTTCATTGATGGATTTTGTACCTAAGTTATATTCTGTTATCGTTCAAAGTACTGCAAAATAGACGGCTTCAGAAACGTGGTGTTCACAACAAATATGTGTCTTCACAATAATCATTAAGGAAAGCACGATTGAAGTTCCTATACCTAGCATCCTATATTTATACCCTATTCTATGCTTATACCATGTTGTTACGGGACTTTCACTCTATTCTCAATACCTCATTCAGAATACATAATATATATTATTATATCATATTATATATATTATATATTATATATTAATATATTATATATATTATATATTATATATTGATATATTATATATATTATATATCAATATATTATATATATTATATATTATATATTAATATATTATATATATTATATATTGTATTTCTCTGATACCTGTATAGGCCTTATGTAGTGTATTTCCCCCTGTATTCCTATACAAATCCGAATGATGTCAAATGAATTAAATACTTGGTAAAATTGTATGATAAATCATCACTTTGTACGTTACTACTCTACTTTAGTGCATTACGATTACTTGTATCCACGAAAGAAAAAATCTTTCACCAAATCAACAAACACAAATATTACAATAATACGTGCAGCTGTTGCATATTTTTAGGATTTACATTTCTTCATGATATAATTCTGATGAAAAGAATAGAAAATTTTCTCTTGTCTCAATTTGCCCATCACACGACAATACTTATACATCCACTGATGGTTAAAATATATCAAGTCTTGACATGTCAATACCGCAGTCGATTTCAATCTCATTTCAACCTGCAATCTGTCATAACATTTCCAAATTCTGAATAAACGAATGTTTCAACTCACATTATGCAATCATAACTGAGATTTGGATATGTTTGAAGAGTATCGTGATGTTTCATTCATGAATATGCTAAAGGATGAACATACATGCATATTCTCAATGCCATAAGTGAGTTTAACTGGATTAAATGTGAATTATAAATGAATAATTTTAATTAAATATCTTATCTCTTGTATATAATTGTCCAGGAAGTTCATTTGGATTTTGACACTCACACATCTGAATATACCATGTTTATTTCTCGTATGTATACATTTATCAATTTTTTTTATTCCGAGTGGTCCGTCGGGTTCATTCAGTCGAAGCAATGCCTTGGAAGCCGAAGTCAAGTCTGGCGTGCGTACAATTGAGTCTCGCACAAGACATGAAAGGATTTTTGTAAACATCTTTCATATATCTTCCGCTCATTTGTACCCAAAAATGACGTAGCTATTAGTGGCAACAACAATAACAACGAAGTAATCTGTGTTGATGGAAACGTGGGAACAGTCGGATTCTCTCGAGAACTGAAATGATGTATGAGATTCATCTTCTAGGAACTAAAAGGAGCATCTAATTTGCAGGTATAAGTTCCCACGAGGGAAAATGTACATGTTTCAAGTGTACATCAGCATGAGACGTTGATATCACAAGATATGAAATTAATAATCACTTCTAGAGATGATATTTGCATAGTTGGATGTTAATAAATAGAAAGATCAAATGTATATGGTAGTCAAACTAGATAAATGTGTATTACGTTCCGTGTATGGTAATTAGTATGTACATGTAGCAGTTTCATTTTGGATCGAAAGGGTATTTTCAAAGACACTTCTCTGAGTGCACGAATTACTTACTTAAAAGTACTTCTAACTGGCAGTTAAGTGTTGTTATCACCATGGTTACTCATGCTACTAATTGCCACTATCTAATTGCTACTAATTTCAGCTAACTAGACCTGGTAATACCGGACCTAAATGGTATACTGCCATTTCACTTACAATATATTCAAATGAAAAGTCGCTA
>OZ023328.1:32121935-32201935 GCA_964007535.1 Brachyptera risi | reverse complement strand
TCGAATCTTTGATATTTGACCTAAATAAGTAGGTATGATTATGCCTTGTGAAACACGGGACATAATATCGATGTGTTTGAATTCTGTCAAGGGTTTGAGGTTACGATCGTCGTCTCCACCATGTTGTAGTATTGCTGTTTGGAAGTTTCGATCGGTATGAGCATTCGTGGATTGCGGTTCATGAATGATTACTGACGGTCACGGTCAGTTGTATGTGAGATGTGGATGTGCTTAGCTATTCGCGATTAAAAGCAAAGTGGCTGACATCTGGGGATGTTTTAGTGAACAAGGCGGAGGCAGATACTTTCAAATTATATACAAATTAATCAATGCGTAATTACAATATAAAATACAAAATTGAAATTACTAAAATTATTAATTATCAAAATTACAATATTAATTACAAATATAATGTGTGTAAGCATACAACAACACGACATCTTGGCCTAACTGCCTCCCGACGGCCAATCGCCCACTCCGACAGTGCTGCCACCTGGTTAGCTTTTAATCACGAATACTTGAATCCACACAAATGAAATGAATGTCGTCTACCAACTAAATAATCATATTAGAAATTCCAAAGTGTGTAGACTGTAGAGTAACTCACTGTATATAACTTGATACATTTGACGCTTCTTGCAAAATGTAATTGTGTTTATGATGTTTCGTCACTTGATAAAAAGTAATTCAAGTTCAAAATGCAATATGAGCTGTTTAAGTCTAACGCCATTTGAGTTTTTTTATGTTTTGAGGGTGAACTATCTTATTATTCGTGGGTATAAAGGTATATTTGTTGAAACCATAATGGCACACTGTTTAAGCTGTGGTAATAATTGTCAGTCAATGTTGCAGACATAAAATTGAAGTGCGGAAAAACGTTAGCATGGTGGTAGAAATTGAATGGCTAATAACAGTGACTGAAATAGAGTGTTGCCCTTATTGTTTTCTATTGATTCAACCATTGTCGTAACAATCGATAAATTACACCACTTTATGTAACACTTGGTTTGAAAGCTAAGGTTGCATATTTACATCTTCAAGATTCTTACTTCACACCACAGAATAGTGGAACCATTCCGAGCACATTCCAACTATCACATATGTTTCGAACACCTCTCTGATAATTATAATTATTGTTTGCTCAACAACCCCACCAAGCCAGGTTAAACGTGGGTGTGAATGTGCAGGTGATTATGAAAATATGAAATGGAAGTGATAAGTGAATGATTACGAAGTGATTATAAGTTGTAGGATGTTTACCAAAACCCATGCCCTATGCGGGACTCGAACCCACGCTCAACGGTGACTTCAGATTCTGAAGCGGTGCCTCTTCGAATTTGTTAATTTTGATTTTATTTTGATCACTATTACCGGCACATGCAGCGCAGTGGTTGACTCACTCGCTTCATGTGATCCGGGAGATGAAGGGTCATAACGGACCTGGCTCGATCCCCGCCACCGTCCATCTTTACAGAAGTTTTTCGTGGTTTCTTTCTGTAGTCTAGGCTGCTGGGATGGTTCCTCCAAAATAGGCCACGGCTCCTTTTTTCCAACTATCCTTCCCAATACCTAAGAAACTTTCATCTCACCATCCCATCCCATCATTTCATTAATCATTCATCCGGCTCCAATAGATATTAGTTATCATTATAGTGCGTCGTTAAACCTAATATAAAAATATATATATACTATTGGGAGGAAGCATATTTGTCAGGGTACAATGGCAACTAGAAACGGTGTTCACACTGAACGAAATAACTTGAATACTTACCTGAGAAAAGTCTATTGTATTTTGTAAAACAATCATTTCACATAATATACAATTTCCACATCTTGTGAGGAGGAAACAATTTGGAACAGTATAATAAATAGTTGCCTAATGGTCATACTTGTCTATGGCATTGAACGATTATAACTATGAATCAATTTCCCCCATTATAATAACTGTTGTTATATTTTCATTCCATGAATGCGGGTCACAACTCATAATGTATATCAATGAATAAATTGACATTTAAAAAAATTTGAATACGACTAATGGCATATGTGGGATGTGGGATATTATTAATTTTAACATTCATTCACGCCGGAAAATCAAATGAAAATGAATGTAAAACGACAAAATCTGAATAGATGAACATTCTATAACCCATAATTAGTTTTTATGAGCAGCCTTCAGTAGCGGGAGAACTAACACAATGACAATAACTGAAAGTAGAATGTGAGCTACATCCTTGATGCAACGATACGGTTTGTGAAGTTTGTGAGCCAGCCTGAAGAAGTGAAATGGAAAAAGAAAAAATATCTATGAGCCGACTATATTATACTTCCGGAAAAAATACAATCCGCAAAATATAGAAGTCACTGGCCTACTTGTTGGCTTCCATAGAACAGTTTAAAATATATATGAAAAATATTGTGACCGTTCTTATATTCAGATAATTTATTGAAGTAGTAGGTTGGTAAGTCAGCTTTAAAATATTAAATGTGCATTCCCAGGAATCATCTTTATGAATAAATTCTCATTCATATAGACTTGAAATTTGTTTTATATTCACTATCATATTATTTGTAATTGCTTCACTTCGTTCATTACCGATTATTGTTCTTATATCAACTCTTCTACTGTTTATGTTGTTTATATTACTTTGATTCATTAAATGTTTTTATGTATGTATTTATTGATCACTATCCTGTAACAGTCTTGCCAGGGACGAATGAAGATTGTTCATATTTATATATATATATATATATATATATATATATATATATATATATATATATATATATATATAATTATTAATCAAATCTTTATGGATAATTAAAAGTCGCGTTGACGAATAAATATTGATTTAATTGCCCGACGTTTCGACTACAATATAGTGGTCATTTTCGAGAATTACACCTCTCAAAACATTCATTGAAGATGTGTTTTTCTGCATAAGAATCTGTTTTTTGGTTCCTATTATTTATCATTTATATAATTATTTTCATTTTTAGCCCTCGAAAATGACCACTATATTGTAGTCGAAACGTCGGGCAATTAAATCAATATTTATTCGTCAACGCGACTTTTAATTATCCATAAAGATTTGATTAATAATTACATAATGAGTCGTGAAAGCTTTCAACAAAACATATATATATATATATATATATATATATATATATATATATATATATATATATATATATATTTATATATATATATATATATATATATATATATATATATATATATATATATATATGATGAGGTGGTGAAATGCTCTTATTAGTCTAATTCATCACAGTGCAAAGTTTTTATATTCTTCATAGTTACTGGCTTGAAAGAACAAGTAAGCGAGGTAAGAAGTTCACCGAGCTAATGATTATCTTTCGTCGTGAACATGACCAAATATATAAGCATATCATAAGTATACGAATTAATGAGACAAAAAATGAAATTTCATATAGAATATGCTAGAAGAAGGATGCTTTCAAGTGAAATAATACAAAACCGAGATCAAAAGAAGAAGAGAAAGCAATGGTGGGTGGCAGACCACATGTATCTAATATGATTATAGATATGCTTCAATATAATAGTAGAAAGCCATTTTTTAATGTATACAACTATTCTGTTTCATGAATTGTATCCTAAACTCGGAACATCATGAGTTGAAATTATAACAATTCAATCAATTTCATGAATGAATAATATACTAATTGATACATTATTTAAAATATATATATATATATATATATCAATAATTTAATTGAATAATTTCAACCAATTTCAATTATTGAATTGGATGAAAAATTACAGAAATTTAAAAAAAAATGCAACCATAAAAAAAAACTTGTATTATGACGTCTCATTGTATGGTATTATTGATATAAGAAATAATGTGATACTCATTTGTATAGAAAAAAAAATATAAGAATGAATGATGTCTTGAAATATTTGCTTTTAGACAGTGAATAATACTCTTGTCATTGATAAATAAAAAATAAAAAAATATGGTGATCGATATAGTGAATGTTTTTCGGAATGTGTGTTTTGTCGTTTAAATTACACCCATCTACTGTTTGTTTTGACAGCTCTATTTGATTGATTATCAGCGTATTGGGAGTTAAATTGCGATGGTCATTTATGATAATGACACACGACTTACAGTCAAGATCATCAAGGTGAGGCTCATTCAAGGTCATTTGTGTTGAGGTAAAATGTCTCTGAATTTGGATGACACTTCCTTCTCAATAATTATATGTATGTATTGGTTGATGTTAATAGGTGTAGGCCTACTGTTCAACCGCAGCTGAACAGATGGAGAGAATTAATATTTTGAATATATATATATGTATATATATATATATATATATATATATATATATATATATATATATATATATATATATATTGAATATATATTCAATATATTCATGTATTCATATTCTGTATTCATATGAAAAACATTAAATAAGAAAAAAAAGCTGAATGATATATGATTATATGATTTGAAATAGGCTCTCAATTAAACAAGAAAATGAACTTAATTATACAAGTGGAGGTGCCAGGATCTTTTGAGCTGATAAATGTCCTGTATTATGATTGAAATATTCAACAATTCAGCACGACACAACAATAAACCAAATTAACGACACCATTAAACGGGTAGTAGTACTTCGTCTTGACCTACCTGAGTGCCCTTCCTTCCCTTTTCTTTCCCCCTCTCCATAATATCCATATATCAATCTTGTATAAACAAGCTTAGTTGCGCACGCAGTCTCGGGTATGACTCACGTACGAGGCAGCAGTGTGATAAACACGGCGAAGAAAATATTTATCCTTCCAAGTAATAAGTTAAGCTGGGTTCTCTTTCTTAACACTGATCCACTTCAACTTGCATAATACATCATATCAGTTGAAAAACTAAAACATACTTCGCTATATTAAAAAACTTGAATATTCCTATTTAAGAGTATTTCGTCCGAAGTATGAACTTCAAAAACGATTAGTAATCATCACGCAGTTGCTATTGTCTTCCATTGTGACCTTACTGTAGATTCGTTCGATATAAATAGAAAAAATTTCATTAAAATGGATTATATTTACCTAATGCATTCAGTTCATGGAAAGATCAACTGAATTACCTTCATAAAGTCTTTAAAAAGCTCCATGCTAATATTTCAAGTCACATTGTCTTTCAACTGAAACTATTACTAAACCACATATTTCACCGAATGACTGCAATAAATCAAGAACTACCTTTCACTTCATTATTTGACAGCTTGGTTGATATAATACTAAAGTTTAATACACTAATTCTTCGTGGATTAGAGATATCATTAATCTGCGTCATCGACAAGTTCGGTAGGCTATACATGATTTGTGGTTAGCGAACTCGATGAATTGGTATGATTAACTTACGTTGTGAAAATCTGCTATACATTCGAGAATATACAAAACAACCCATATGTGCCTGATTGTAAACATGTTTATATGTTTGACCTAAATTTTACTGTCAATAACTCTCATTTATCTTTCAATCCAATTCGATACTTTATTTATCAATTTTATTTTCACATTCGATAAATAGGTCATGATAAGGCACGTCAGAAATATCATGAAAATTAACATAATATAGACTGAAATAAACTATATGTATAAGACATATAATTAAAATCATTCACACACAACATATTGCACATTCATACATTCATTCTCCACATTCATTCATACATTTAATCTTATTATATTTTTCAGTCATTCCTTATGCAATCAATACATTCTTCTTGCATGTGTCAAAAAACTCATTCTCACAATGAAAACAGTTTGATATGAATTTTTTTCTCAATTCGACTTTGAAAAGCCATCAGCGGGTAAATTCTTCTTCAATTCAAATCTACTGGCAGTGACCTCAAAATATTTAATGATGATCATATCAATTTTCATTTATTTTACATCAAGCAATTTTACAAACTGTTCTTCTAACTTATATACTTATTAAAACTTATACAATATGGTTTTGATTCACAAATTTTGGTATACACACTCTAGACTTGATTAGATATTGGACATATCTAAGGTCGTGGTGACGCGTGAGAAATACAATTACTCGATATTTCGGCGTCCACGATAAGAACTTCTGTCAGACTGATCGTCAGTTCAGTTTGAACAAAACAACCGAATCTGACCAAAGAGAACGATTCAATTGTTTTATTTCTTCAGAGACAATCATTTCTTTCATGTTGGATTGAAAAATAGTCTTGACGACGTTGTTAGCTCTCAATATGAGACCGCAACGTCAAGTATTTTCAGTTGTCACACACGACGCGACGAACTCAAATTATGTTCAATATTTCATCATAGTCGACAATAACAATGGAAAAGTAAGACGTGAATATCAAACGATTAAAAAATCTCACATCCAAATTTATAAAATGAGATGTATACGATCGAACGTATTTTTTTTCAAAAGAATGGTCATTGTAATTAGCAATCACCCTGACTGTATACAGCAATATTAAGAGAGCTCATAAATATTTACCATATACGTATGATAATAATAATACCCAAGTCGACAAAGTAGTTGCACTCGTAGGATTATACTTTATCTGCAATGTGTGTATTATAAATATATGCCTGGATGCACTTGATCTGCATGTAACCCAGTAAACTTGTAACGGTGCACAAAGATAATAAACGTCAATGCACAAACTGCACCAACTGTTGTCAGTCGCTACAATAAGTGCATCAAAGCTCTTTATTTTAATCCTTGATATGTGGAACAAGGAATAGTTCACATTTCACGTGGAAATGAACTGACGTGTAATATGATTATGAACATGGGAAATACAGTTGATGTTTTGACTAGTCGGATTAGTGTGAGCTCAGTGAAATTCATAAACTCAGGAAATATCCGAACTTATAATGATAAACATTCTCTCTTTAATTCGAATTCAAAAAGATGGAGAAAATTTGTTTACCCAAGTAATGAAAATTATAATAAAGTTATATGAAAATAATATAAATGTATATCAATCTATAAGTGATTGAATTTGTGCAGTGCTCTTCTGCATAGTAATTTTGACGAACTAATATCGACTACTGAAATCCAACGACAAATAACAATATAAGACAAATAGGTCATCTTCGGCCGATCATCGTCTATGTAAATAAGACCTTATAAATGAATGAATGAAATAGCAATTTTAAATTATTATTGATCTGTATTTGCCGAATTTCGGAGAATAGAGGATGATAAAATATATATTCAAACTTTAAAATGATTTCAAATATCACCAGCCTTATTTTTATCCATCGTTCACATTATTTATCGATAGTCATCTCTGTTATAGGAAATCGGGCACCTCCACAAATATCTATAATTTTCTTTAAAATGATATTTTCCATCCAATACATATTCGAAAATTCAAATTTGATGAGCTCCAATTATTTTCAATCTTCCCAATCAGCTATTCGATTCAGAAAGGGATATGAAAATCGCAACAGTCAATCTTTGTATACATATTTTTTCACGACAGATGTTCATTATTTTCACATTCAGTTCAGAGTTGATTACATTTTTTCACGTCTATTGAAAAATACAAGGAAAATAATATACATTTTCATATGTCCAAGTATGAATACTGGTGCATATATTCTGTTTTCTAGCAAATAACTTATATCAACTCTTTCAGGATACGTAAATTTTTATCACGAAGCAACAGCATAAATATGCTTAATGTTCGACACGTACAATTATTTAATGCTTTGAATAATAAAACCTAGGAACTATATATTGGATAATAAAATGCGCCGATCATTCAAATATAATACACGTTACACTCTGTAGTCATGAAACTGGTTTTATTACACATACAGATTATTAAATATTCATCTCAGTAATAATTCATACAAAATATAAATCATATATTTATATAGACTTGGTATTCAACATATTTTAATGGTACAATTGATGGTCTCCATGATGTGTGAGATATTTTCATTCGGAGAATAAAATTTACCATTCAAAATTTCAAGAAATGTGTAACTATTTATAGTAGGTCCGAATATCCTGAAATTTTAATGTTCAGCGTGTTTGGAAAAAAAGATGTTAAATTTGATAATGATTGCAACGTTGAAAATCATCTATTAGATAAATCAAAACAACTTTATTTATATATACATTTTTTTAAAATTTTGCTGGTACACCTAGACACAGCCCAAACAGCCTCAGTGAGAAAAACGAATATATTTATTTGAATTTTCATTGGATAAGCAAAGCAAATACTCAATTTCACTGCACTGTACTTCCGCGCTCCACAAGTAGAGCGAGAGGAAATATTACGATAAAGTTAGCGTGCACGTATGTCATTATCTTCCTCGATACAGTATGGTTTTGATGAGTGATCGGTTAAACCACGCCTGTTCTCGAAATTTTGAAAAACTTCATAAGAAAAAGTCGGGAGATAAATTTGAATTCACTTGGAGATTTTCTCCCCATATTTCTCTTCCCCCTGACTTATTATAACGAGGTTTTTCAAAATTTCGGAATCATTTATCTGATAAGTTGTTCTATCGATTGTGCCTCAAAACTGTACAGTAACAAGTCAGATGATGTTATATGTCCATATCAAGTCTTATCAACACTTATTTATTTTTTGACGTGTAAAGGGCGCGAGCACTAATACAAAAACTGACTTGTTTTCAGAGCGTGTTTTAGAGTAAGTTAAAATTGAGTTTTAACTTTGCTCATCCAACTAAGAAGGCAGTGAGTTGAATAGATTCAAAATCAAGATGTGTAGGTCTAAAGCTTTCAGTTACATTTCATATAAAATCTCGTTTATCCCACAACTGCGTTTTCCTTGTTTTAGAAACCTAACATCAACTAAATCATATGTCACATAACTTACCTTTTGGGACCTTTTTTAAAAGTTTTCGACTCAACATTTTACTCTCATTTTCAAATCTTCCTTGTAGTTTGTAATGAATGTTATACGATTCCAACGTGGACGGAAATTGAAATAAATGAATATACTCTCCCTCTTTATCTGAATTTCCTGAAACACTATTCTTGTTTGAAGTAGGTATGGAGTTTTTCAAACTATCACTATATTGTACATACATCCATTCTCGACTAACTCATCACTTTATCAGTTCATATTGTACCTCATCTGAAACCTATCTATCATAGTTTTTCTTGTTCTTTGTCAAGATGCCACTGAGAGACTTAGGGCTCAAGAAACTGTGGACCGCCGTGCGTCGACCCAGCAGGGGCGACCAGGGCAACAGGTGCGAGACGGGTCTAGGGGGTCCCGAGGGAGAGACGGGAAGCGAGCAGCGGCGGCCACCCACCTGCTCACTACCCTTGCTGCAAGTATGGCCGAGTCAGGACTCACCACGTGGGGAAGCTGATGGTCAGAGTTTCGTGTTTCCGCCGGCCGACGACAGCGCTGTTTTGTTTGATCACAATCAACAGCAACATGATTCGGGGATCG
This sequence comes from Brachyptera risi, assembly GCA_964007535.1. Taxonomy (NCBI): domain Eukaryota; kingdom Metazoa; phylum Arthropoda; class Insecta; order Plecoptera; family Taeniopterygidae; genus Brachyptera; species Brachyptera risi. Next base: position 32,192,452 of record OZ023328.1, on the reverse strand, counting down.
ACTCGGTACAGGTGCGTATAACTTGCACACGATTTTATTGATTAAATTACATTCTGGAAATGATCATGTTAGAAACATTCTGGTTGGTTTCAGTGGACAGAGAATAATTATGAATACGGAAAAAACGAATCACTTAGATTTCACAGAATCTTCATATCTTTCATTTATATTATAACTGTTCGAGACTAATCACCGTTTTGCAATTTATTAACGAATAGAATGATTCATATATTATCAAGATTGCCTTCCAAAATGTGCATATATGAAACAAACCTATTCCTTTTACAAATAAAAGCCAAATATAAATTTCATCTGTATTATCATATGAGCATGTATTAGAAGGTGACTTATAAATCATAAATATACAGTCAGAAACATTTCAAATTGTTATTTTGATCACTTGAGCGTGAAAAAAGACTCAAATTGAAGCACTTGTAAAGAAGAAATTGTTTTTCATTGTTCGCGCTTTACAGGTCAAACGAAAAAACAAATTTCGATGAAACTTAGCGCGTGTATATGTCACCATCTACAATTATGATACATAATGTGTAGTTTTTGGGCTCAAATGGTTGGCCCACGTCTGAGAATAAACATTCCGAAGTTTTGAATAACCCAGTAAAAATACACCAGGGAAAAGAATTGAAAAAAAATCGAATGAATACATGTTTTCACAGAGTATAAGAACAAGATTGTTACACATAATTCCGAAGTTTTAAATAAATTGGGTCAGCTATTGTATAAAATTTGAATGTGTTCTTATAACCGATTGAATGTAAAAAGAGCAACAGGTAAAATCAATCAGTGCTCGTAACGCTCAAAATAAGTAGGAAGTACACACATTGAAGAAGACAGTTGCTCAATGGTTTCAAAATTACTGTGTGTATACTTCAATTACATTCCACATAGAATATATCTCGCGACTTACAAAGGTGCTTTTTCCTGATGCTTGTTACATTCGTTTGCATATGCAACGAGTACGCCCTATGCCTTATGGCTTATACCAATCTCCAGCAACTAATTTTATGTAGCATATACCCACGTCAATAACTTCACCCAGCTACCAACCAGAGTAGCCCTTGTGTAGCATCTGCGTTGAAGTCTACACTGTTGAAAACCAAGGCGGTGGATATAACTTTACATCGATAATGACACCATGGCCGAATGCTGTTTAGAATATTCAGAGGATAAACCCTTCTTATCTCTGCGCCTCAAGCATCTTTGTTGACTTTCAAAGCCTAGCAATTTATTAAGCTATCCCGGTAGGTCATGGTATGGTATTGAGTGTAGGGTTTAAACCCTGAAACCATGTACAAGAAACTCGTATTGCTATAGATAACATGTACACTGACATTCATGCTTATGGGTGAAGAAAATTTATGAGAATCTGAGAATGCAGCATAAACAGTACAATGAATGAGTGCAAAAGTGCATTATTGACTAAAAACAGAAACAAATTTGCTTTGTATGCTATTATATTTGAGATCATCAGAAGAAGATGGAAGTTACAATCTTCATCTCTCCATTAAGTCATTCATTCTTATATGTTATTATATAAATGAGAAGAAACTAATTTTGAAATTATTATTCAAAATTGTCTCATTCAAAACAAAAACCTCTCTGTCCGTGAAGCTCGGGAAAAAATCAGGTATGACAAATTATATTTCAATATATCCAGATTATGAAATACAAATTCCAAGTCAACATTGTTGCTGAATATTGATTGTTTAACGAACCCATCAAAAAGTGGGTCAATTTGTGGTACAGATTTATGATCGGAAGATCGTTCAGTGAATGAAGATTGATGTTTACATGAACCCATACTTTAAGCGGGATTCAAAGCCTTGTATGATTTGATATACTCAATGGTTGCTAAAATGAAAATCAATCATAAGGATCAATGTTTTAAATCAATATGCTGAAATAACATAATTCAGACTGTGTGTAAAAACAGATGAAAATAACTGATACTTTATATTTGCGCTCTAGTGACATGCCACGCGTCACGCTGGTAATGGATGTGATATTTGTATGAACTAAATGAGGATGTGTCCTTGTATAAATTTCATGCACATAATAGCAGCATGTTCAGCAAGCAGTAGGTCACTGCAACATGCTGAAACTATTTGAAGAGGAATGAATTAAAACTCGTGATCCTTATCGCTATTACTAGATCAAAAGTGCTAATGCCTCCAGAACGTTTAGTCGCTCTCACGAACAGTGAATATATTTTAGAGATAATTTTTCACAGGAAATTGCATGTTGAAGTTGTTTAACTGATAATGCACTTCGCAGGCATCCAGAACACACATTAACTATTAGTATTAAGGAATTGAATAGTATAGTTTGATAGATTAGTTGAGTATAACTTAAAAAATGTAACAAAATGATAAAATATATTTACACTCACATGTATCTACATCTCAGTTGTACCCTTTATAGGTCAGTCCATCTCCTGGCGTTTCATCACCATGCCCGGGCTCGTCTCACACTCCGCCACCAGCGTCGTCACCATCACCGACGCCAGGAGCGTCCAGACGTCCAAGCACGTCACTCCTCCATCCCGATCACGCTCGCATTCTACGTCCTCCAACCTCCCCCGACCAAATCTCCATGGAGGACATCGTCGAGTTCCCCGGTATCACTGTCAACATGGTTGCCTCCTGCTCGTCTTCAACGACATCGTCAATGACTAGTATAGCAGCGGCAGCTACATCACTAGGTACTCGATCTTCCGATCAATGGGACCGAAGACGAAGCTCCACGATGACAGCTAGGTACTCGCTTCTCGACGCGCTCGACCTTGAATACGCATTATTACGCGCTGCCGCACGAGGTAGCGTCGGTCCTTACAGCCTATCAGAGTCAATCCACAAGTTAACCTTCACGCAGAGTCTAGCTTTCCCGGCGTTAGCACGTGGCCTTGCAGGAAAACGACGACGGAGTTCACAGATAAACAATAATCGGAATCCGATAGACCCTGGGGACACTGGTCTGAATGCTTTCGCCAAAGTGGTGACCGCGTTAGTGCTTGTGCTAGTGAGTGTGTTGGTGTTCGCTGTGGTGTACAAGTTTGTACGGACGTGAGGGTTGTTTCTGTCCCCTGTAACGGGACAGACAGTCAGCCTATCGAGGAATCTCACCTCAACGTACGGACAAAAGAGGTATTTGCCGTCCTAGCATCAGGCCAATCACGCGAGATACATATTAGACATTTCTCATACGGACCCGTGAAACTTTGAGTCAACTCGATAACATTCTGGTGTGACATGTATATAGTGCTTTGTGAGGTGGTCAAAAGTAGGACCATGTGTAATCCATTCGTCTCATTTGAATATTCAGTCGAAAGATAATTCTCATAATAATCATTATCAATTGTAAGATACATTTTATTCTCCTGGATGTATATGTATAATCTATATTCACATAACAGGTCAGTTTTATATAGGCCATAATACTTCTCGATAGAAACATAACTTGTTTTTGACGATTCGTTTCGTGAACATTCATTTTGAATTTAGGTGTTCTAGTTCACCCTGTATGACATAATTGCTCACAGTTCCAGTAATCATTATACATTCATAATTTATATGTAACATCTACATGATATTATATCCGAGGCATCGTATTATTACTGTGTTCAAGGAGTGATCATATTCATGAAAGAATTTTCACTTAATATACTGAAATCAAGAGTAGATCGATGATGAAAACAAAGGAAGTAAATAACCAACTTGTTTTCAATATTTTTTCTTTGCGTTTATTTTTCCTCATCTTCAAGCAAACGCTCCAAATGAAAACTATAATGACGCAAACTTCCTTTTGAATATTTATGTCGCATAATCATCTATATTCTACTATTTTTCATTCATTTATTCGATTCTCCATCTTCCAGATGAATTGAGTGAATTATTTCACATTCTAAGTCATCTTTCATATCCAATTTAATGCCATAGATCAGAATCATTAAAAGTGATTCAACATTTTTTGGGGCAGATTGGTTTTAAAAGTCACATAACATAACTAGGCAATTATGTTACTCTTTTGCTTGTAGAAATGAGTATTTTCAATAATTAGGTTACGTTATACTATAATCGAATTACTCTGAATACTGCCAATGTGATCGAGTCGTTTCTGAGACGCAGCCTTCGGCAGACAAGCACCTTTGACAGATTTATATCATAATAATAGTCAACAATGCTTCGAAATAAATGGTAATATTGAATTCAACAAAGATTTTGTAAAAAATCCATTATTTATGTAGATATGAGAATCTATGAAGGAAATCTACCTAATTGGAATTTGTTATTTAATATATTCTCCTTGAATAATGAGAACTTTTTATATCGATTATAGATGAATGATATTGTTTTATATTATGTGATCATCACGACATAATGATAGTCAAACATTCAACTCCTATGGTTCATAAAAGTATATTTACATTTCATATTTTCATATATCTTGGGATGTAGGTCACTTCCCTTCATCAATTCCATATTTTGAATAATGGACAAGTGTAAGATTAGGTTTTCCGCGTGATAAATTGCTGTGCATATATGAAGCTTATACAGATTCAAGCGATGGAAGATGGAAATAATTTTTCATTTGTGACAGATGAAAATAAAAATCTTCCTTCATGTGAAAAAACTTTTGGATGTTGATGGGTTTCAAAATAATTCTTAGCATTTATTCACTGGGATTTCTGTGAAATCTTCCAACAACTGTTGCATATCTATAAAATATAGGCATATGCTTTCATCTAAATGTAGAACAATGGCTTTCTTTTCTTCCAGCACATCTGTTGTTGATGATATTATTCATGACCAATATTGAATAACTCAAATTGTGTTCCTTGGAAGTACAAAATAATCTTATTTCTTGTATTCAACCCTCTATCTCTGATGCTATGATATCAAAGAACGATATTTTCAATAGAAATCTCAATTATTATCAATTCTGAATTTGGAATCGTAGTATTTTAATACATTCGCAATAGAAACGAATATTTATTTTAACGAATATTGACTCATTTTTATTTGAAAATGTCATAAAAAATAATATATTCCCTCATATTGTTGTAGCATGATCTGGCAATGTCTAAAATCATATTTTATTCATGTAAAAATAAAAATAAAGGAAAGTGCACATCATACTATGTTTCTGATTCAGAGCATGATTTCATTCTGAGCAAGGTGAAATAACAACATGTAAAACATTTCATACTAGCCAAACGCAACATATGCTTTGTAAGATGAGCGAGATATCCGAATAAGGTATACAAGTCGTTGAAGTATAGTTCTACCCTTTCTACTTTATCGACTCTCTACACACCTTTATCTACACACCTGTGATTGGATGAGCGTAGCGAAGACTCAATTACACTGTACTTGAAAAATCGAAGGTGTTTTTTTTTTTTTTTTTTTTTTTTTTTTTTTTGGTCGCGCTCTACAGGTCAAACAAAAATTCAGATCATGATGAAACTTGGCACACACATGAACCCCTATCTGACTTGATGCTGTATAGTTTTGAGGCAAAATCGGTTAAACAATTTTTGAGATAAATCATTTTGAAGTTTTCAAAAAACCCATATGAATAAGCCAGGCGGAAAAAATGACAAAGTGAATGTTCTCCGAAATTTTTCAAATTTTCACAGAACTCGAACAACATAATAATACACATTATTCCGAACTTTTACTCAAATCGGATCAGCCGTTTTGATGTAAAAGAATATATAATGTTATTTGTGTCAATTATTCAAAGCTATTAAGATACCTATTAAATCAAAGCAACAAGTGTCACCACTTGATTAAAAACGATTAAAACAAAGCCTTCTTTATTATCACATAAATTATTAGAGGAAAATAAGATGGCAGTGATGTAATGGTTTGGATCTCAAGGTGTATATATATATAATAACCAATCCAAAGATAAGTTGATATGTTCCAGCTCATCCATCAACGCGGAAACACATAACGCGTTTGCCTAGTTTATCTAAACACCTTGATATCTGATAAGGTACATAAGTCGTTAGAGTAGTTCTACCCTTGCTATATTATCGATTCTGGTATTCTACACACCTTGATGCATATAAAAATACTTCATTGTTGCGAAAATATTGAATCTAGAAAGCAGTGAATCTCTGCAACCTAATGAAAGACCTTAGTATCTAACTTCGTTAGATACTAAATGGAGTTAGATACTAAGGTCTTTGACCTAATTTTGTCATTACTATCATGATATATTTGATGAATAAAACAGTCATTTTAATTTTTGTTCTCTAAACGGCTGATTAGAATTGCATACAAAATGATGATAATGTGTGAAACCTATGTATACACATTCAGAGAAAATTTCATCTCATTTGTACAGATTTTATTTTTCAACATATTCCGCCCAGCCAAATCTTATGGGGTTTTTAGAAACTTCGAGATGATATTTCTCAAAATTGGTCCAACCGATTCATTCCAAAAACTTTGCAGTTCTAAGTTCGATGAGTTTGCGTGTAAAAAACAAGTTTCATGTCGATCAGTCAAACCCTGCAACCTGTGGAGTGCTTTAAAAAAAACATACAGGCAAAGCTCCATAAGAGTGGGATGGAGACTTCGCTACGCTCATCTAATTACAGCTCATGTAAGATACTTATTGAGTAGAAAATCATTCACATTCCAAACTATTCAGGATCGTTCCTACAAATTACTTTAATAATAATAATAATGATAATAATTTTAAATTCTTTTCTCTGCCCAACGTTAGCAGAGCCGTTCTTTCATTGAAGTATTGAAGTGAGGATACGTTGTTGTATTTGACTAGTACGAGCTGGTAAACCATGGAGTTGAACAAGAATATTCATGAATAATCTAATAAGCATTTGAAACTTCTATTATGATTATTCCGGTTGCATATAAGGTTTAATCCTTAAATGTAAGTCCATCAAACCATGTGTATTGTTTCGCAACAATGCTTAACTAAATTGAATATACAATATAAAATATGTAATGAACAAACCTCTGTACTGTGGTTGTACAATGCAATACACATTGAGTTATTGATAACTTTACCCTCTTACTTAGCTGTATGTGTAAAAACGCCAGTGGCTGCCTGGGGTTCTCGTCACATTGAGCCGAAACAAAAGTGGGCCTATGTTATAATTTTATAACAATTGAAAATTCAGCTGTACATAACAAGAGGCAAGACATTCACAATATGGGCAACCATACGAGAGTTATTTTCAATAATCTGGGATATACATTTTTAGCAAGCATACATAAGAAACCCGTACATATTTCTTACTTGCGATGAAAAGTGCTTGTTCTATAAATTATTTAAAAATTGATCTTTTTCAACGAATCAATGTGTTAGTAATGCATAAAATTGTATACGCTATGTCATGATACGTTGTTATCCAAATGAGCCTCACAGGTCTCTCTTGGACATTCGATCAATAATTATAGAGCCAAATCAAAGGCTGATATTTCAAGAAATCGAGTCAGGGTTCAGATGTTTCACTTTTCTATTACCTTGAATTCCATTCGATAATCCATTGTATCCATTATTTGATCTGATTCACCATTAAATCTAATGTTGAATATTTTATTTGGTGTATAAATATTTCTATCAACATCGAAATTTGATACAAAATTTTTGTTTCCTAATTGAGGCTAAGAATGGAGGGTAGGATCGTACTGACGCCGACGGAGCACTACGAGGGTTATTTTACCACTAACATCAAACCACATTTCAAACTGAATTTAGAATTAATATAGCTTACAATTCGGAAAATTACAGTGAATACTGAATGAATGAATATTAGGGTTTTAAGGCGCATAAAAATACTTGTTGGAGAATAAGCTAGCTGTCACTATTGTGCGTATAAAAAAAATCAATATTTACATGTTTATTGCTAGGAAAAACCACGAAACAACATGGAAACAAGTTTCTTACTCAATCGTGGCCCGGTATTGCAAAGACAATCAGTTGGCCTCATATTAAGAGGTGGTGAAAAGAAATAACAAGAGTATAATGATATCACAATGCTAAGATGCAGTTACTAATTGACAATTGACAATTGTTGACCTGTGTCACGCGCTACTTGATGAATATCTGATATACTCGAATAGAACTATTATAATAGGTCTAAATATTATTATTTTTTTGTTAATTGGGAAAACAGAAGTTAGAAATTGTATATAAAAGTAGAAAAGTTATAATTGATCCATTATAGCAACTATTTTCCATAGCGTACGCCATCTGCAACTCCGGAGGTGACCTCAGTTCCTAGAGTTCCCACAATACCTCAGGGGGAAGAAGAGACCTTGGTCTACCACGGAAGCGATGGTCTAGGGAACCGAACAGGCTTCAAGTCTAATCCCTGAAGTGGAAAGAAGAAGAATAACAAGACGAAGAACAAGAAGAACAAGAAGAAAAAGAGGATGACGAAGTAATAGAGAAAGAAGATTGCTCTGAAGGCATTTTGTCAAGACTGTATCGAAATATGAAGTATTAGTCGAGTCAAGTCTAGGCTATAGATCTTTTTTTTTTGTAAGAAGTCAAATTTCAGCAAATAATATTTTGCAAGATAACTTCCAATTTCAACATATAATCATTCAAGTTCTAGATTGTTATAGGCTTGAAATCAGCCATCAATAAGAGAATTATATAATTTTCCTGGTTCGAATAATTTTCGTTGCATCCAATTGACTTATCTTTTTATTGATCCTAGCTGACTTGAAGTTGACATTTTTTTTTAACTCTTTAAAATCGAGGTCAAAATTGGTGCCAACTCATGTATGATCAAGTGCCTTTGCGCCAATGTGTGACTCAGGGAAAAATGGTTTGGTAGATAAGAATACGAACACATAGATATTTTATTCTACATATCTCCCACATGTATTATATACATATAATAACATTCGCTCAGACACAAAATATACAATTCATTATTTATAAGACAGACACATTTTCAAGGGTTCAAATTTATATATTGATTGTGCTACTTTTCATAATTATATTAAGTTTTCTACAGAAAGTCATGTTAAAATATTGATCGTAGTTAATTGATATCCTTTTAGGGCCTCTTTCCATATAAACGAGTTATTTCAAAAATACTTATTTTGCATTTTGACAAATAGCAGTTTTTATTTAAAAACATTGTTATGATTATTTGTTCATCGTTATTATCTTATATATTCTGTTATCTAACGACTCTACGATTGTATCACACTGCGGTATCAATTTAATTCACATGTCTGAGAACGAGAGAGGAGCTTCTTGATGGCGAAATAATAAATTGAAGCATATTTGCTAAAAGCAATTTCATATTAAGTGTAGGCTCTTCTAATTAGGCTACACAGCTTGTTCCCATTTTCAAGTTCCTCAAAGCCTTATGAAGTTAGCTCTGAAACACTATCTAAACACACAGTCTATTCCAAAGAAACGTAGGCTCAGGTGTAACCATTCGGACTTGTACATAGTACACTGACATGGTACCTGTAATTCTTCAAATAATCTTAAAATTGTATGGAAGTCCTCTTCTAGAATACAAAACGTGAACAGTTGATAATTTCGTGTTTTGATTACTAAAACAAATACATCAGAAAACTCATTCAGTATTTTAGTTATATTCTTCGAATGAGTATTCCACACTTTGATGAAGTGAAGTCTTATCTCTACTTCTTACCCATTTAAAAAACAACGATCCATATTCGTACTTATTGAAATAACGATAAATTGTTCAGTATGTAATTCATTGAACATTCTCCAAATGAATTGAATTGGAAAAAGATCAATACTTTGTTAAAAGAGTATTCCATTCCACCTAAATATTAATTTTTCATAATCGAATAACTAATATGGATGTAATGATTTATGTATCTATAAATTATTATTCCAGTTGAAAAGCTCTGATAACTTGGTGCAATTATTGATATAATTGAACCTTCTCAATTCAACGTAGCATTGTTAGAAAACGCTTATACTCTCATATGTCCGATTGGCATCACCTGAATGATCTACGCCTCCTTTCAGCATTGATTTTATTTTCTACAGTGACAATGGGAAGTGCTTGTTTTGTACTGGTATGATAGTTACGTTCAACGTATTTAAGAGGTAGTCTACAATGGATAGTTTCACTATTACAATCATACATAAAATGTACACAGAACATTACAGCCACTATTTTTTTTGTTATCATAATGTAGGTATCGTATTTTGTTAGTAATTGTATACACACAACATCGTCTTTGGTATTTAGCGGGTGTTCAGTAATTTACAGTGCTTTTTGTCCTGCTTGTTTCAGCAAAAGCGGTTTGAGGTGTGTTCATCTACTATCATTCGTGCTTAATATGTATGGGTATACGCAAATGATTTACATTTATTTGGGGCATTACAATTGAGTTTTAGAAAATAAAGTGCGTTGTATAGCAGTGATGTGAATGATTGAACATATAAAATATAAAAGAATGTATGATGCATATACTTCAAATCACTAGTATTGGAGATGATCTATCAAAATTCATTTTGAAATTTAAAATAAAAGATGTATTTTTTTCTGATGGAAAAGAACAGCAATCTTAAATAACACATCCAACTAGTAGTTATATTTAATATTGGTATGTTGATAGATAACGACCAGCACGCATGGAATGAAGTATAATTATTGAACGCAATTTCAATGCTTTCGTTAAAAAATAAATGTATAAAATAAAAATGGTAAAAAATTAATATAGCCACCATGTTTTGATATGGATGCAACCATTGAATCTCTCAAAGCTAGATGTCCAGAAAACTGATACATGGCTTACCACCATGTTTTCTGGTCCTTCTTCGATTGTCAATCTGTTCCAGAAAAAGAGTATGAGTGGAATGTCGAGGCATTTGGCGCTCAACACAATAAACTCTTTTTACCTTCCTCCGTGCATTAAATTACCCTGTATTGCAGTTCACTCTTAATAGGGTGTTTTGAATCCTTATCCAGAATTCAAGTTCCAGAATTCCTCATCCAGAATTCTAATAATTGTCACATTGAAGTGTTTTAAAGCTGTCTGCAATAATTCGGAGAGAATATGTATTATTCTCTCTCAGCTATGAAGCTCATACAAAAAAAAAAAAATTCGCGTCTAAAATTTGTTCAGTATTTTTTTCTTCTAGAAAGTACACCCTTCATTCGTGTTTCATATAAATAGCAATAGGGCAGCTTGAAATTATTCCGAAATGAAATTATCCTCAGATTTGATTGGTGATTTTGTAAATAGCTCTAAAAATCACTTGTCATTCAATGAGGTTCTTCACTTGTGACAATTACAACTGAAGTTTCTGTGATGATGAGAGGAGTTACATCTTCGACCGACGTTGAATTGGACTTGGCACCATCTGACGGTGGACTAAGATATAAGCTTTTGCTCGGTGACTCGGTCGAGAATGAGAGTTGTGGCGCTTGCAGGTCGGTGGTGACTTGAACTGGAGGCGGTGAATTACTTTTGCCGACTAAATAATACGTCATCAGTTGACCTTTGCCCTTGACAGACACGAGACCTCGTTGCTCGAAGACGTAACCAAAGTTTTGGAGGATGGCTGTTGTTTCATCGGTCACCTAGATGGACCGAAGATTAGCGTTGATAAAATATTATATACGTATAATCGAAAGAAATTTGAAATCGAAATTAATTAATTAAAATTCAGATTGTACTTGAAAAGTTTTTTATCATCAAACTCGACAATTTGTGGTGATAATTAGTGGCCTATCAATTCATTATTAGATTTTTTTTTCAATTTTATTCGAAAATATATAAGAACAAATTATTCATTAAAATTCAACATTAGATCCGAAAACCAACCACACACAATATATTCCAATTACGTTTGCTAATTACTTTGATTGTAAATATTGGCTAACCTGTATACAACCGGCTTTCCCTGTACTTTCCATCCTCGACGCTACGTTCACCGAGTTGCCCCAGATGTCGTAATGAGGCTTTCTGGCGCCTATTACGCCAGCTGTGATTGGCCCGTGGTTTATACCTGCAATTACATAATGGGTCGTAAGTATCGAAAAAAATAACAAGGGATTGAATAGTGTAAACGGTTACGAAAGGTTTTATAACAATTCTCATAATTTGGGAATAACCTACTGAAGTATGTTGCAAACTTGCAATATTCTTGTATGAAAGATTCAACAGGTAATTTCAGTATGTTTTATATTTTCATCTTGGAAAATGATCTCTGATGCATTCTCTTTCAGGCCTACTGTTTCAAAATTGTGATATTTTGACAAAAATGATGAAACTGAATCTGTTCCAGTTTTATGGCAAGACACCATTTTTGTATGTGTTTGAATCAATAGTTTGGCCTATATATCTTCAATGAAGATTTTATTTACACATAAGATTTTGTAGGATATACAGAATTAAAATTGAATTAACTATGACAACTCACGCAAGGCAACGGCTCGGTCGTGTGTTCGATTGACTCACACTGACACTCGTTAAAGAAAGTATAAAACTATTATCAGGACTTGATCCGGGAGGTGAGGGGTATGTAAAATCACGGTTCGATCCCGCCACACTTCATCTTTAATGTCTTGTAGTTTTCCTCTGTAGTGTATGAGCTAATGCTGTTATACAATATGGATCACAACCGCTTCCTTCCCACTATATTTCCGATTAACTAAGAAACTATACTAAGAACAACTATAAAGAACTAAGAACATTAATTATGTTCATCTTCCCACCCCTTCATCTCATTAATCATACATACGACGCGAATAGATCTTAGTTTTCATTACAGTGCATACTCAAACCAATATTAATAAATAAATGAGATTGAATCTTACCCATTTTAAGTACGAAGTGATTAAAACTTTGTTCATTGATACTCTGCAGCGCTTTCTTCAACTCGAGGGCGAACTCAACTAGCAACGAGAGATGAGCCCAACGTACTTGGATAGGATCTTCAGGCTGGAAATAACATCTCGATCAATACGTTCACTTCACTCACTTCAGTATCATTACTAATATTATGAAATGTTCATATTATTGCTATGAAATATTTTTTTCTCTCACGTGGCTAATGTATGACAGCCTTTACCATTTTTAACTTGAAAAAAAATATATCAACATTGAAAACTTGACACAAAACTATTGCTTCTCAACTAAGAACAAGGATTTTTCTGAAGATTCAATTTCCACAAAAAAAAAATCAATACATATGATGAATAGAAAATTAAATGATGTCTGTCAATTCATTATGTAATTAAAAAATGAGATACTCAGTGAAATGAAACAGTGACAGAATTTTCTACATACAAATATAATATCAAATGAGGAACAAGAAATGTAATTGAAGTTATTTGTAGATAACATCGTAGGAACTTTGAGTTAAAAGGCAAATCGAGATAATATATATTTGTTTAACATTCTGAAATAATATAAATAATAGCTATTGAAATAACAATAAATTAGAATAATTGACCACTAGTGATAGGCGTGGCTAATCGTCAAAGCCACCTGGATCTATACTTCATGTGGGAATTTAGAGATACTCTAATAGGTCAATGTGAAATTTCCCACATAACAAAGCCCATTTGATTGGATGTTCTGTTTTGTGACGTTTATGGGCGGGTCAATCACTAGTAGTCAATTGAGTGACACTGAAAGCTGCTCTGTCACTTTCATTGTACACAATAATTTTCTTCAGTTACGATAAGAATGAAGTTACACACATCACTGCCATCTAGACACAAAATCGATCCTATATAGGCTTCTTTCAAGTGACGTTACATCTTTGTGATAAGTATGCAACAATTGACCACTAGTGATAGGCGTGTCTAATCGCCAGGCCACCTGGATCTATACTTCATGTGAAAATTTAGAGATACTCTGATAGGTAAATGTGAAATTTCCCGCATAACAAAGCCCATTTGATTGGATGTTCTGTTTTGTGACGTTTATGGGCGGGTCAATCACTAGTCGTCAATTCACCCCAAACTGTCTTATCAATGTCGTCAGAAATGGTTTAAAATAGTGACCGCATCAATAGCTATGTAATAACTCTTTGTTTGCCCCCAACTTTGCTAGTTGCTATAATAACCTCTCAAGCATGCTTTCTCCCCACACAGTATAGATATAAAACTAGAACATATGTTCACCTTCATAACCCTAGTAGGCTTAAGTCCACTGGCAGCCATGTACGTGGAACCAATTGTCTTTATCTTGATGATGTCTTCGAATTGTGGTAGTTCTAAAAGAGCGTCAAAGTCTGAGATAACTTCGTTAAGAAACCGCAGACATTCTAATCCTTGGTTGTTGACTGACTCCTCAGAATAAAAATCTGAGAACATGAAATAACAATAATTAGAGGTATTTTCAACCAATATTCCTTGAACATGAAAATAGTGTAAAATGATAACATTGGTCGACGCATGTGTATATTATTTGTTTAATCATATATAAATCATTGCAAATTCACAAATCTACGAGCTGGTGATTTTCTTCGATCGTAATTCCTTTTCTTGTGCAGTGCATATTTTATTTCATTCATACTGGTGTAATCGAGTAACCATTTATTATTATTATTTTGTTTTAATGACATCGAAACTTGATACAAAATCATTGTTCCCCAATTGAGGCTATACATATTATACATACTTAAAATATTATACTTATTTTTCTACTTAAGAAATCTAATAAATAAATAAAGAGTCAATGTATCTATCCGATAATATCTCTGAAATGGAGTAAGTCAGCTTCAAACCCACGATGAAGATATGTTAATATATTTTATTGATTCAATTATTGAAGATTTGCACAAAGTATTTGTTCAATAATTTTAAAAATATATCAAAATATATTATACAAATTTTCACTAATCGAACCATTGATGATTACATAAATTTCAAGTGATCATATTTTTGTTCATAAAGATTCATTAAATATAGTGTGTGAATGCGATTCACCTGTGAAGTTTGGCATGGAAGCGAAGAGAACGCCAACCTCCGCGTAACTCTGACTATACAACTCTTCGTGTTGTCTCTTGCGCCCTCCCATGAAGTGTGCAGCAACATGAGGTGGGAGTATATTGTAGACTAGAGCCTCGTTACGGTGTCTGATATCCGACGCACGCTCGCGCTGGTCTTCCACTTCCGTTTTCCACAGGAATAGTACGCGTGATGCTTTCTCCATCTATGGAAAACAATCAACGAACATGTACGAAATAATCAAACAAATCACACAATGAAAAAAACATTCCGAGAGTAAATATCTCGGAAGAAGTATTATAGAAAAGGTAGAACGACTCAGCGGCATTGCTATCACTAACTAAATTGAATAATACAAGTTTTTAGATCGTATACAACACACACATCAAGAAATGTATTGATATTGTAACAATGCAAACTGATAATTTCTGATGAATAAAAAAGTGTCTTCAATAATTACCCATCAAAATGAATATGATTCAACTGATAATTATTTGTGTATCAATTGTAAAGGCCAGTAAATAATGACCATCCCAATACATATTATTACAAATATCGAATTGATGATGAACATGATTAATAATGGAAATTTCATTGATATTGATTCATATGAAATTATCAATGATCGATCATAATATTGATTGAATATGGAATATCATATATATATATATATATATATATATATATATATATATATATATATATATATATATATATTGATTTTTTGACTTTATTTCATTGAATTTTATCTTAAATTGATTCTATAATCTTTTCATGATAGACTCACTCAGATTCTGTATATTCATTTCAAATGATATTGAGATGGAATATATATATTCATATATATATATATATATATATATATATATATATATATATATATATATATATATATATATATATATATATGTATATATATATATATATATATATATATATATATATATATATATTTTAATGACATCAAATCCTGAGAATAACGTACATTATACATTCTTGTCGAAACAATGTTTATACCTCATGCTATATATTATAGAATGAGAAAAAAATGAGATTATTTTAATCCACCAACTTTATAACAACGATGAGTATCATCGATGGTAGAGTATCATCAACGTACTTGTATAGAAAGTATACAGGTTGAGGTTTATTAATGACAGAACTTTCATAAAGTACGAACTTCACAAAAAGAAGAAATATAAGCTATTTTCCATTATAAAACAAGACTTTTTATCTACGTATAACAACTTTTTACGATGGTAATTGGTTTTAAAAAGTTCATGATAGAGTTTTTCCTCTGATGCTATTCTTATTCAGTAGAGCATAAATAATATTTCATCTGTTTCTTATACACTTACGTGTCTTGATAGGAAAGCGAGGGCGATAGTAACGGCGACCAGGAGACCGCACAGCGTATACTTGCCGGGTGGAATACTGAAAACATGAATATCACAGCTTATCATTCACTCTCGCTGATCAGCAAGAACATATAGAAAGATATGATGATAGAATGAGCATATATATATATATATATATATATATATATATATATATATATATATATATATATATATATATATATATATTCATTCATTCAGAACCCGGCACTTCCACCAGATAGTTTCAGAAATTCAAAAACTAACAGAAAAATCACAGAATTTTCAAAGACAGAGACGACCATGTCAACCTACTACAAATGTAATTCATGTCCAAATGGTCAAGTTGAGCCTGAATATTATTTCTCGATTTTTCTTATTTGCAGTAATTTGCCATGTATCAGCTCAGGATAATTGACAACAGAGAACTGTCGCTTTAATTTTCTATCTTGTTTATTCGTGAGCATAATTTACAAGAAAAAATCATACTTTAGAATCAGATGCAAATAATATTAGACAATCTCGGATTATTTATTTGAATCGCATACTCTTCAGCCACCGGATGCCTGTATCGTTATCAACGGAATAATGTAAAGTGATTCACCATACTACCATTACTATCACCATTAAAATCAATTCAACATTAAAAGTACTCTCCTTCTTTTTTTTGTATCAGGATTTTATCCTTTTCTCACAGAGATATTGAATATTATCCCTCAATCTTTTCCTCGAGCGGCCAATATATTTTCAGCTGATTGGTCTGTTGTCCCTGACTACCTTCACCAGTCTGTCATCGTCCATTCTGTCAACATGTTAATTATATTCCCTCCTTCTCTCCATCATCAGTTTACTAATATCTCTATTTTACCGACTTATCTAATGTTGTCACTTCTCTCCCTGTCTCGTCTGGTCTTTCCGACAATTTTCCTTAGCACGTCTTCTCCACCAATTCTATATTTCTATCTGTTTGAGTTGTGTCAATTCTGGTCTCTGCCGAGTATGTTATAATATAGGTCGAAATACTCTTTTACATATACGAGCTTTCGTTTCTTGTCGGAGATACTAAAATTATTGTAGTATGTAGAATGGTTGAGACATCCTGTTTTTGATAGTTTGCTCTGTTATTTCTTTCGCCAAATCTCCTTCACCGGTTATGGTTACACCAAGATATGTCATCCCCGTGATTTGTTTTATAGGGATGTTATCCACCACAAATTTTTATCTGTAGGATTTTTTTTCTTCAATGACCACGCACTTTGTATTTTTGGTAGATATGTACATATATATTCAGTCTGTTACTGCAATTCTGAAAGTGAAACAGCATCGTCGGAAATCATACTCGCTTTCCGCTATTAAAATGACGTCATCTGCAAAGCATAATGTTGACATTATGTCTTTACCTACTATATGGTATTCTGTTCTCTAGATCTGATATAATTGCTTCCATCAATAACTTCAACAATGAGCTGAAAGAATCTCCCTCGTTGAATCTATTCGCTCCAGCTTTTGACATATGTCTCTCATTTCAATGTTGTTCTCTCTGTCTATACAATTGACAGGCGCTAAATTACCTCGCTGTTGCCTTAAAACCCCAATATTCATTCAGTCATCTACAATTGAGCTGATCAAGCTATGTGGAAAATATTTTTTCGTGGAGGAGTCTCACGACATTCAACAGTTATCAAAACTGATATCAAATGCTTTACGAATATCCAAAAAGTGCATGAAAGCAGCTGTTTATTTTAATCTAGAGATTTTTATCGAAGACTGGTTTATTACATCTATGGCATCGTCGCATCGTCCTTTTCTGAATCCTTGTTTTTCATTCTTCCATATTATTATGTCATCATGGATTTCAGTGATTATCCTGGTAGTTAATTTGAGGACAGAATTGAACACATGCAGTAAGAACGTACAGGTAAATATATGCTTCCCTAATTCTTCTTTGAATAAAGGTGCTCAATTAAAGGTGCGATTGAAACTTGCTGTCGACGAAAAATCGTTTCTGTTAATTTGATGAGCTCCTGTAGGAGATCAGTTCCTCCATATCCTAATGGTCCGTTAAGTTTGTTAAATATAACTTTTCCTGGTGATTTCCTGTTTCTCAGTCTCATTTCCACACGATTCTTTCACTTCTATCATTTTTGAGTCATTCTGCACAATATATATTCTCTGACGGTTGTCAAAAGTGAGTGAAAAGAAAAAGAGTAAAGTGAATAGAAGAAGAGAAGATATGTTTACTGTTTTAAAACATCACTATCTCTGTTCGTTTTACATTTTGATTCGTTCCCATGACAATGGTTGTCATTGAATTGGTATTAATGTAACATCACTCACCTGGCCCACTCTCTGTGATTGACAGCCTCCTCGCAATCCAGTGCCGCCCCAATAAATCCGACATTCATGACGCAGTGGGCGGCGGTGATGAGCACCAACAAGAACGACTTGACCAGGTGTGACAACTGCGTGGGAAGAGACGCCGCGACGAGTACCAACACACAAAAGTACGAGAAGTAGGAGGGGTAGAGACAAACTGTGCCAATGTCAGCATTCAGTGTTGTGCAATTTGTCGGCGATGATGGTTCTGTGCATGATATCTGTTGGCAGGTTCATTTTGGCATAAGATGTGATGGCGATATTTGTAGGAGACAAATATATTATTGTTTAGTATAATTCGCTGCCAATTTGATATAATTTCAGAAAGGTCTCCTTCTATTTTCATACAGACACATTATGTGTAAGGCTATTTGAATTCAAACACATTAGAGTATACACACAATGACAAAAATAATTTCATCCTCTGTCTGAAAAAGTGAACATTTTGTACAAACAACTACTCATATGAATACATCATCGTTTGAATTGGAATGTGCCTCAATAATAATTCCAGAAAAATACGAAAGGACATACATAGTGGAAACTACAGATATATCCAATGATGAGATTCAATTAGGAAGATTCTCCGACAAGCATTTGAAATATTTAGCGATTCTACCTGTTCTGGTTTAGTTCTATCTTCTTTAGGCTATGTTTTATTAAAGGATATGGATAGACTTGAACTAGAGGATGGAATTTATCTCTCAGTTGAAGTTTCCATTCACTTTCTATTGTGGCCTTTAACTGGAAGATGCATTTTATTCTCCAGTTACACTAGACACGGACTTCGTGAAACCAGTCTGGTACACCAGTGAAAATATCACAACGATAGATCCACTTGATGATGTTTTTTCATCAATACAGCTATATATAATTGAGAAAGGATCCTGAATATTCTGAACATTCACTGTCAGAATGTCACCAAGTACTTTTGATGAGAATGTAGAACTTATGCGTTCTTTATTACACTTTTGACCCTCTTTCGAAGAAATTGGTACAGCAATATTTAAAACGTGATACCAATAGTTATTTGTTTGTGAAGAATGGTAGCTTTTAGCGCTGAAAGGTCAACTTGTGACATATCCGACAGCACAGACTAATATCACCACGCTCGTCCTCTCTGTTTATAGGGTGTGTGTTGAGAATGGCGGGGGAGGGATGGGGGGAGAGTATGAGGGGATGGGGAGAGTATGAGGGAGTGGGTGAAGATAAGTTCCATTCCTTCGAGTATCAAGTCAGTTTGACAAATTATGTCCGCGCAAAGTTTCGTCGTTTCCACTTGAAAGTTATTCCGAATGTTCGATCTTCAAATTGCGATGTTATTTCATTCTTATCGATGAGTTTCATACTGTGAAGTTTAACTGGACGCAAGAAACTGGAAGTAGAGTAGAAAACTTATTGACCGAATACAATTTCATAACTTTTCCAGAAAGAAGGTTTTCATAATCACTGTTTCCAGTTCTATGCTTCAGACATCAATAAGGAGTGGCAATGAAGTGCATCATTTCGTGACATAACTCTTAATTCAAGGTTAGAGAAGGTTAGTTTCAGTTTAGATTAAATTAGTTCACAAATTAGGTTGGTTAAATTGGATTAAGATGATCTGTTGAGGTATAAGATTATATTGATTTATTTTCATCTACGTTATGCGCAACAACAATAATAACAATACCCAAGTCTGATGAAAATAGTCCTTATACTAACAAAAGTAATAGGCAGCTGCAATCATTGTTGCTACAACGATAGTCACATACACATAAACACCACTTTTATCTGGACCAAATTACTAAACCACTAGAAATAAAATCGTAAGCCAATTTAGCTCCGAGAGACTATGACTTTGCTTCGAATATTTGATTCAAAATGCTAGTTACTATTGCAACATATCCAGTTTATCCGTGTTTCCATTGTTGTTGGCACAACATCCTAGCCCTGGAATCAATAAACTATAGTTCCTTTACATTTTCACTGTTGTAAGTGATCACATAATTTGACTGTCTCATCTTCAAGATCCTATTCATGAATATGTGTATAGCAGAGTAAAATTTATGGTGTGGTACTCATCAAAGTAATTTGATTGAATATAAAATGAAATCACCTGACTATTACTCTCCTAAATATTCATCAACATGACGTTAAAGATACGACAATTGGGTTAAGTGATCACTCGGAACAGTCACATGCAACGTACAGTAATGATGCTCCAAATGTGTTACTCAATATGTCAAGTTATTTCAATCGGTGAAAACTTGGTAAATCTTTGAACTAGCTCGGTATATGATGTCATGTCGAGTGGTTTATTGGATAAGTGGATCCAAGAGCGGATGTAACAACAGTAATTAATTTTGTTAATTCTACTACCATGCAAACGCAATATATCCATTGTAAGATGACAGCTAAAGCCAAAGGCATATATGAAATTAATTAAAAGCTATATCCACACACTCTGATGTTGTAACTATTATATCACAGCCTTCTTGTTGTATCTGCTGCTTGAATTTCACGCTTTACGTTTTGAAATTTAATTGGTTGTACCCAACCGTAGGTTATATAATAATGTATTTGGTTGTACCTGTAGCTGTTCTTAGGCTTTTGTCGAGTGGCATGACTCATTGTTTCAAAAGGCAGACAACAATGTCTACCAGTTGGAATTAACCAATCACAATCTTTGATGATTTACCAGTTAGCTGTATTGCTATGGTAACGATATTGTTAGTCATTTGTCATGTGACAGAAGCATAGAGTTTCACTTGAATCAGAAGTCTTCAATTTGATGTAAAAAATACATTATAACATATTTCTTCACAACGGCTAATTCGATTTATGTGAAACTTGGGAAGAATGTAGATAATTTTTGTGTTTGAAATTCTAAAATAAAATGGAACAAAAATATGTATCCGGAAAAAAATTCTATGGGTTATTTTTATGCTGTTTTCAAAATTCAGAAATGATTTTTCTCAAAAATGATCCAATCGATTGCTGAAAACTTTACAGTATATTACGTATGGGAATTCCAAGTTTCATAAATAGGCCTATGTGTTCTTTCATTTGACCTGTAACGCGAGAGAAAAACTACAAGGAAAAAAAACAAAGAACCAAACAAAAATAAAACAAACACTCCAGTCTGGTACGTACGGTGAAATTGAGTTTCCGCTCACAATCATTCAATTACTGTACAAGTTTTTTTTCATTATCTCACCATGTCCACAGTATTTGCAGCACCAAGAAGTAGAATAACTATGACTCCCATGACGCGTCGCATCCAAAGCGAATTGTTCATCCCTTCGCTACATCGTACGAGGTGAACGGGGAAAACCTGGAATAATGATAAATTGCAGATATATTAATAGCAGCAGTAGTAGTATAGTAAGTGGTAGAAGCATAATGTTACTATTACTTATTTCAATTTTCAATTTGTCACCTTTTTTCAATTATTCAATTATATTTCATTTTTATATAGGCCTATATTGATATCAAAATTGTATTTGATACTGATTGCTATACTGTAAACTGTTTATAAGCCAGGGACCAAGTAAGGTTGTTTATATATAGTAGTGTTTATTAATTTAACCCTCTTTTGAGGAAATCGGTACACAATTTACATATTTCAAAATATAACTTATAAATAACATCACAATTGAGTATGGCAGGCAGCCATCATTTATGATTCATCAATGAATTAGTAATTATGGTATATGAAACAAATGAAGATGAAGATGAAGATGGAAGATTCCAGATTGATTGATATGGAATTGAGGTGAATTGTTGGAATTTATATTATTTTGATTACTTTTACCACAATAAATACACTTTGATACATTATATAGATGGCTAGATTATATAGATAATCAGTTGAATGATAAAACAAATAAAAAATTACCGAATATGCCCAGACACAGTCAAGTAGGCTCATAGTCATTACCTCCAAGTCAAAGTGTTTCTTTTAGAGGGGAACAAAATTATGCACCACTACTTTAATTGAAAGCATAATACACAGATCATTGAGATCGAAACGGTGATAATGTAATATTCAAATTTCAAGTAGGCCTACATATCTTTGTTGGAATGTGTATATTCACATGAGAAATATTGTTTAGCCAACCTTCAATGAGCACTGCCCACAGTAACCATTTGAATGGTCGAATCAATGTATCAATTGCAAATACAAAATGGAACAAATTTATAGCAAAAAATTGGTGGTACTACGACTCACGAATTAACACTAACGAATATCATCAAATATTTCAAGATTGGACATACGTGAGGAACTGATTTTCCAAACTAAATCTATCATCGCGTACAAACGAAAAAAGTACTCACGAAAATGTTGATTGTAATAACCGGTACTAACGAAGCACTAACGCCGGCCGTTGGAATTTTCAAGATATAAGATATGTAAGGTGCTAGTGTGAAATTGGCTCATCACATGGACAACGAGTTATAACGGCGAAATTAGAGGGATGTAGACGAAAACATTCACGGCACTAACGGGTACTAACGAAGCACTGACGAATTATGAAAGAATATGTAGGGGATCAACTTCACGGATGTAAAAGTTGCAGCGAAATTATGTAATTACTGACGTTTTTACAATTATTCAGTTGGTAGGCGCGTCTTCTTCTGTGGAAACAAGTAGGTCTATACTTCTGAATTTGATATACCTTTTTATTTCTCTCTGGTTTGGAAGTTGACATAATTCCAATCAATGTGGATCTTTCTTTCTAATAACAATAATTCTATAATTTGTACGCTTGGATTCATTCATCTAATTGATTAATCAACTTGGAGAATGTGAGTTATATAACATGATCACATTTGATAGCTGCTCTCTTGTATTTCTTGGCTCTGGATTTATTGAGCGGCTAATTGGCAAATGAGTTTCAATGGCAATCAACTCTTCAAAACATAAACAAGCTAGTTACCAATGAAAGACATCTCTTAAATTGCTTGACCAATCATTACTGCTGGGTTTGTTGGTATGCTATGGTGGTGGGGGTTGAAAAAATGAGAGGAAATTACAGTCACAAAACCAACAACTCGGGGTAATAACGTTGAAATGAAGTTTTAATTCACTCTAATTATACATTTCAGTAGAATTTTTACCTCAAACTTAGACCTTATATTTATAGGTCTATAGAGTATTACAATTATTTTAAACTTACCGACGGAAAAAACTCAGCAACAGAAATAAGCGTGAAAGTGACCAGAAGGACAAACCCGATGCCAAACGAAGAGATGTTCATGAAGTCTCTACAATAGAACAAAACGATTTAATTAAAATTTCACAAATGAAGTACGACAACGATGTTGATTATTTTCGTCTGGAAATTCAAGTCATTTGTTGATCATGTACAATAGAAGTCAGGTTCGAGTTTTGGTGGTAAAAAATAAGGAAAACATAAGGATGTATATATATATATATATATATTTATATATATATATATGTATATATATATATATATATATACTCTGAGAGGAGGGGAGAGAAATGATCGAATGTGTTGAGACATATAGGGATAGGCTCATTGGGTTATTCTAGCGTGAAAAAGTTTCAGGATTATTTAAGGGATGGAAAAGTCACCTACTATGTGTGATCTGAATTTAAGTACGATTCCTGCTCAAAACTGGTGTAGTTTTCTTCAGTATATGCTAGTATCTTGGATTTGAATCACAGTAGAGGTGAAATAAAAATTACGAACAAATACCTTTCCTTCAAAATTAAGTATTGGAACTTGGGTTTTAAACTTTTTGGAGTCACTTTGGACTTATTTGAAAATTCTAGTGTACCTCGGCAGCACAATGAGCTGAGCAGAGGACGTCATCAGGAGGACCAGAGGACAACCCAGCACGGACACACTCGAGAAGGACTCCTTGTGATGATGATAATCATTCTCTTTCTGCGAGTCGTTGAATGATAAACTAAACATTTTCGTGTGGTTTTTGAGATCTCTGAAATCAATCAATCAATGCAAAGTGCATAAGTAATAATCACTCAATACAGCTATTATAAAACTTGAAGTTGAAATTTTATATATATAGTGAAGATGTTCAGTAGTATTCAGATATTTTAGTGTTTAGTAGGATTTTTATAACAAACGTCAATATTGATGATGAAATAAAATGGAACAGTATTACAATGCAATTATGTATAGTGATTTTGAAACTTTATGAATAATATTTGATGTATTAAGCTTTGATAAATGGGTTTGAACGTAATTGAAGAATATTTTTATCTTGTTCAGTTATTGAAAATGTTCTCAAAATTGGTATGAATTTAAAACTTCAGACAAACATAAGGGTAAAAAACTCTATAGTATGTAATTTCAAATAAATTACATTACGTTAAGTTACATGCTTTCCCTTTCAGAAATAGATATTAAACTGAATGCAAGATATGAGTTGTTCAATTTGCAAATATCAAACTCGGCACCTCCACCGAATCTAAGAATTAATGAAAGCTGAAATCCCGTTGTTCGATTAGTTACTTACTCATGGCCGTCTCTACTGACGAGTTCTTTTCGTAGTCTGTTTTTAAAGTCTTCTGAATCTTCTCTTGCTCTTCCGTTGCCAAGCACATGGTTCTCCTCGACCGGACTTGACGACTGAAATTGAAGCACCATAGTTGAATCAATTGTATCAAACACATTAGTTAACTATAGGATGGATATTATATATAGTATGGATATAGTATATTATATAGTATTATATAATATTATATAGTATGTATTTAGTATGGATATAACTATAGTAAGGATAGGAAGACAGAATGGCTAAACGGCTTCGACATACCAGGCAGCCCTAGGATCGACGGTGGAATCATCTCCACCCCCCAACCCGACATTGTTGGATGGGGAGTTTTGAATCGATATTAAAAAAATGTTCATAATTTAAAAAAATGTTCAAAATTAAAAATTAAACAATTAAAAAAATAATTAAAAATGTTAAAATTATGTTCATAAATGATATTATTATGTATTCGGAATGATGAAATTCATATGTAAATGAAAAATGAATCAAACTAGCTGAAACAGATCAATAAGTGGCTAGCACACTGAACCGTTATTCAGGAGAATGGATTGCAATTCACACCATGGTCGACTATCCTGACATGAGGGTTTACGTGCTTTCTCACTGAATTTTAAAACGAAATCATAACCCTGAGACTCGATACTGAAGAATTATGACAATATTTATTCACCACTTTTGGAGAAAACTAAAAGTCATTAGACGAGCTTAAGCGAGGGTTCAATTTGACATACTGAAAAAAATTGGTGTTCGTTTTTATGTTTTTTTTTTTAAATGTTTTTTTGTCGGTTCTCCACAGGTCAAACGACTACAGCTATCAACTTCAAACTTTTTTCATCATGATTTTTTATCTAACTTAGATATTTAAAGTTTTGTGGCATTATCAGGTGGTAAATTTTATTTTTATGAATTTTAGAAATTTCAAAAAAACCCATTGGAATAAGACAGCGGAAAAAAAATATTTTCCACAAAATGGAATTTTTCGAAAAGTTTGGCAAAAAAGTCGACATACTATTATTATCCGCTCGTCTAACAACGCATATATAGCGTTCTCCTAGCTATCTCAATTTCAGAAGTTAGAAATAATTTATTTGCTGTCGGGCTTATTTTCTGAGTCGTGAGGTGGACACTACTTGATTCTGTTCATGTGACTATAAATAATCGGTGATGACTATATCATGACTCATGGTTTCTGGTAGATATAGAAATGCATTTCAATTTCTCAACTTGAGATGACTATTTCTAGTTTTCTCTCAAATTGGGAAAATAAATATCGTCATATTCTTTAAAATCTAGTCTCAGGGTTGTTTTGGTCTCTAAGGCGAAAATAGGGATTCTACTTGGATAACAGGTCACGACTTTTGCTCCCCTCCAATTTTATGACACATATACCTTCTTATTTTAACAAAAACAATTAAAAATAACCTCTCATCTTATCTTCCCATCATCCCATACATTTCATTCAACATTCACCGAAGGCAATTCATTTCAGTCATCAGTACTGTGCGTTGTAATCCCAATAAAGAGTGTATTCAACCTAATGCAATTCTGTAGGCCTACTCTAGCCTTCACATAATCAGAATCACTTAGTTTTTGTGTAAAATCGGATCGGTAAGTTCTAATCATCACACAATCAAGTGATCATAATAACAAGATGAGACAAATGTTCGAATCGAAATATAATTCATGAGTTGATAGAGAATAAAATATATCATGTTTTACATCCCCGTTGGAAGTCACGTTTTTGATAAATTGGATAGTAGTTATTATTTTTCTGAAAAAATATAACCTTAGATTATACAAATAACTCGATTGAGATTTTTAACATGCATCTTACCCCAAAGTCTTCGTCCTTGCTGTTATCAGTGGGTGACACATCACCGCTGTTGACATTGTCTTCATTCGCCGTGCCATTCCTCACTTCAGGCGTGGTTGGCCGATACTGAAACAAGATACAATTTGAAAAATTAAATGCACAGGCACTCACTGCACGATGTAGTGATAGCAACCTATTTTATCATAATATAAAGAAGGTGACCCAACTCCCATACTGATAACTTGGAAGGCATTTGTGGTTTCTTGCAATCATTTCAGAGTTGATCGTCCCGATTGCCTGTCGCGATTTAGAGGATCCCCTTGTGAACTAGATGCAAAGACCAGTTAGATACTAAGGTCTTTGCTAGATGTAAATAAGAGTGGCTACGGTACCGGTGACATTGTTGAACTAACAATATCTAAAATTCTCGTTATCTACTGGGCCGTGTATAGTATTGATGAGCATTGTTCTTCCTTCTAAATAGTTCGATATAAAAGCGAGGGTTGCGCTACAGGCAGTCGAGACGATGGACTTGGGTTCTGAACCCGGAAATATTTCACTTTCAAGACCCGAGTTGAGTCACTTTTTTCATATTATGATAAAATAGGTTGGTATCACTACATCGTGCTCACTGCCTGCTACACCGCCTTCTAGCGACCGAGATCACTTGTACTGCATTCTGGATACTTTAGTAGTGCTTAAAAAGTCGGTATGCTTAACCACAAAGTTGAAGGTAAAACAACGACATAATATATAACTTGCATTATCGTGCGTAAGTATCTTATATAATAGAGTAAACATATTAATGTTGGAACTGCTAATATATTGCAAATAATATACGTTCACTTTAATGCACACTAATATGAATTATTGATAAACTACACTTTGTAGTTTTTGGGGTACTGTGGATGAAGTGGTCGTTTTATTTGCTGTGATTTATTATGTATATATTGTTCATAGAAATGTATGGATGTCCATTATCATCGAATAAAAATGATTTTTAAAATCGTCCTGAATACCATTGGTAGTATAGGACGTTCAAAAACGCACATTACTAACATCCCGTTCCACTTCAAATGACGTCACTTGATGGTTCTTTCATTTAAAAAATGGTCTATTGTATCACGATTTCAGTCTTGATTGTTATTTTTCAAATAACAATTAAAGGGGTTGATACTACGTACTTGTTTATATCCACATGACCAGACATGACCTAGGTAACTACGATATCAAAGAAGACAAGTGCTACCACAACACTAGAAATTCGGTATCTTATATACGGTTCAAATGTTATGTGTTACCGGTGTTTGTGTAAGGCCCGGTATTACCAAGTCCAGTTAGCCTCATTATGAGAGTTAGTGAAAACAAAAGGCATGAGTAATCATAGTGTTAACAACTTTCAACTATTAATAAACAATATTGATACTCCCACGTTAGTAGTTCTGGCACTTTGACTTGTTTGCGTTCTTTGATTGTTCATGCATGTCAACGTAATATTCAGAATAATATAACATGACAGGTATATTTTGATTTTAATTGTATTTATTCTCATATCTGTTTATTTTCATGGTAATATTACACAGTTTATACATTTTGAAGAAACTTCATGAAGTCGAAATACTTCATATATAACTTCATCAAAGTTGAGATAAAAATTCATAAGAAAGCGTGAAATCGAAATACATTGATTTGTTCTCAAATTTATTCCGTGTATTTCTTATCTAAGTTTTTTTAAGAACATATTATTCATGCTTGACATATTGGGTATACTAAAGATTCATTTATTTACGGAACGAAGAACGGGAAGTTTTTAATATCATTGGGGACATATTTAGAATGTAGGTTCTATTTTAACTTATATCAGCCGTTTGCCAGATTTGTTTTTTCCCTCTGTATTATAAGTTCACGAACTTTGTTTATCGCGTAGTCAAACTTGATAAAAGTTTTACGCTTTTTTGAGAGGAAGGTGACAAGTTTACCTTAGGATGTTGAGCGAATAAAATCCATTTATTTATTTTGTGTTTGGAATTTCAAAGTTAGACCAGATGTTTTCACAAATTCAGATAACTCCAGATCTCTCACATCATCATGATACTAGTCGAGGATTTACGCCTTTGAGCATGTGAGATTTGCTTATATTTTCACAGTGTAATAGTATAAAGTTATTTTCACGCCTTTAGATCAAAATTCAGATTCTCTCATCACGCATTGTTTATTTATCATACTTCAATATTGTCTACAAGCATGGCTTTCAAAATTCTATAATTTTACTTTGATGGGTCAAAGAGTTTTCTTTGACTCGTCGAATATTAAGTCGTGTTCACTCTGTTATAAGAAATCATATTTTTAGTCTGTTTCGTGGTATGAATATTTACATGCAATCAACATCTAATTTGACGTATGAGATCAATAATCCTAGCCAACGAAATTGATTATTGAAACAAATAATAATAGTGCGATTGTATTGTAACTCAATATTACTTGAATCACATGAATTGAAAGGATAAAATACCTTATCTTTTTGGTAGACAGTGATTCAGTCAATATCTTAACACTAGTCAAACGCGAAATATGCGTTGTAAGATGAGCGAGATATCTGAATAAGGTATGAAAGTCCTTGAAATAGTTTTACCCTTGCTACTTTATCGACTTTGGTATTCTACACACCTTGATATCTGAATAAGCTATAAAAGTCGTTAAAGAAGTTCTACTCTTGCCACTTCATTGACACTGGTATTCTACACACCTTGACGCATATAAAATACTTCATTGTTGGTCAACTCTTGAATCTAGAAAGCAGTGAATCTCGACAACTTAATTCTGTCATAATTTTTATGATATATTTTATGAATATTATCAGTCATTTTTTTCTCCAAAACGACTGATCAGAATTGCTTAAAAAATCGTAATAATGTGTAAAATCCATGTATACACATTTAAAGAAAATTTCATCCCATTTGGAGAGATTTTATTTTTCAACATTTTCCGCCCAGCCAAATCTCATGGGGTTTTTAGAAACTTTGAGATGATGATTCTCAAAATCTGTCCGACCGATTCATCCCAAAAACTATACAGTTCCAAGTTGGATGAGTTTGCGTGTACAAAACAAGTTTCATGTTGATCAGTCAACCCTTGCGACCTGTGGAGTGCTTACAGACAAAAAAAAAAAACACACAGACAAAGCCCTATAAGAGTGGGATGGAGACTTCGCTACGCTCATCAATGAAACCTACATTTCAGAAATGTCAGACGTTGCAAGTAAAATACATGTGCAGATCTTGAATCAGAAGTAAGTGTCTGTTTTCAAGGCGTCTGGTACTTTTCAAATCCTACGCAATATCACAAGTTTGACTGGTAAAGCCATGTAGAAAAAGGAGTCTTTTGGTACAAGCTGTGCAACTGATATAATTAAAGCATGTTTTTTTACCGGCTTCAAAGTTTTGACGATGAAGAATGTCTTTATGCCAGCCATCCTCAGCATTTCTTCTCGTTTCTCACCGAATGCTGGTTCAACTTCGAACTCTCCGTTCAGGTAGCTCAGCGTCTTCTCCGATATGTGAACTCTCCTAAAAAAAATGACAGACGAGTAAGAATTTTAACAATTAGAACTTTGATACTACCAAAGTCACGAAAAACTTATTTATTGAAACGAAGTGAAAATTTTTTGTGTTCGATTTTTTTATCATGCACTAGTTTCTGAAAGTTGCAGTAACTCGAGTACTCGACTCAAAGCGGAAGGAGATGACCACAATAGAGGGACCATCAGAAACCAAGACATCTGTATTTGTATGATTGTCATCCCCTGTGAATTGACTTAATTCATTGTACTTCCACCTTTATTGCATGTATGCATACTCCACATGGGGTATGGAAAAACTAGAACAATAACTAAGTGAGCTAATACGATAAATATCTAACTATAACGATTTATTTTTATTTTTAATGTCATTATTTATTTATTTGCAAAGATCAAGTGGACGAGCTGCTAGTTCAAGCTTTGAGTATTTTTGATGTAATATTTTATCGTCAATATCATAAACATGGATATTTTATTATTGTAATCATAATCGAAGCTATATTTGTTTTTTGAGACAAATACGATTCTTTATTCTAGATCCAAACAATTATTTTATATTACTTGGACGTTTAGTAACTCGACTCGATCAAAATTCGAAACAAATTGTATCTCGAACTAACAAATATTGAGAATTACATAATGGTGAGATAATAATGAATGTAAACACTCGAATAAATGCGTATCAGGCTGTAGGCACTTCGACACTGAGCTAGGTCATTTATCGCCTGAAACTCTCGAATGATTTCGTTAATAAGTGAGCAACGTTTCAGTCACACGCCCGTGAACAGATTCAACAGTCTTCAGGCTATTGAAAATACGACCTGTAAAAAACATTCCGTTCCGGGATGAGCGAAGCGAATATTAAACTTCACCGTAAAGGGAAAAAAATCTTCGCGCTCCACAGGTTGAACGAAACAAAAGTTTGTGATGAAACGGCGTGCGAATATATCATCATCTAACCCGATACTGTTTGGCACTAGACGAAATAGGTGTAACCATTTATGAGATAATTAATTTCGAGATTTTAAAAACACTCATAAGCATAGATCAGGAGGGAAAATATGAAACAAAATATTTCTCCGAATGTATTCAAATTTTTACGGAATTAAAGTACACAAATTATACACCTAATTTCAAAGTGTTATATGAATCGAACGAGTCGTTTTGAAGATACATATCAATATGTATTTTTGTATATAATAATATCGATGAGATCAACAAAAGGAACCAATCAAGTCATAAACAAATTGATAAAATCATCAAGTAATTCAGGAAGACAGTGAGCCGAAAAGATTCAAAATCAAGGTATGTGCACATAGAGATTTCTATTACATTTGATATAGAATCTCGCTCATCTCACAACGAATGTGCAGCGTATCCTAGTGATATAACATATGAATATTTAGGCATTTTGACAATCGATATCACTCATCAATATTAATTGGATAAGCGAAGCGAAAATTTAATTTTGTCGTACTCGAAGATTTTTGTTGTTGTTCGCGCATGCAGCACAGATCAAACAAAATCACAAATTGTGATGAAAATTGGCACGCACATACGTCATCATTCATCTATCTAGATATCGTGAAATTTTGAGACGAGATCAATTCAACTACTGAGTGAAACATGAGACTATTTCGAGGTATTGAAAATCCCCATGAGAATCACCCGGACGGAAAAAATTGGAAAACAAATTTTCTTGAAATTGATGAAAATTTCCATAAAATCCAAGCACACGAATGATACACATAATTTCCTAATTCAACATGAATTTCAAAAAATATAAAATATTATGTATTTCACGTCATTTAGGAGCTTTCAAACCTACTAAGAAGAGCAACAAGTAAAGCTAAAGTAATTATTGCATATTGAAACGATTGAAATGAGCAAAGATAAAAACAGGAAGGGAGTGATTGATTCCGAAATCAAGGTATTTGTATAGCTTTCTTTTATACATTTCATATACATATTCCCATACCACTCATCCTACAACGCAAAGACCTACTTTTCCTTTTCTTCGTTGAACAATAAGATTTGTATCTGGTATTAGTACACCAAGCCGTTCACCCTCACTTAAATTTATACTCTGTTCACATTTTCTCAGGAATAATGCATTTATCTCAATATACAATACCAATTCATTCTACTATTGAATTACTTTATACTTCATGTTTTGTTACCGGCATAAAATAGTATCAGAATGCATTCACGTTGAATGTGCTTAAGTCATATAATAATTCTTCCATACATTTGAGTATGTCATAAACCTCGACTCCTAACCCTTCGCAAGCCATTCCTGTTTTTCCACGCCTCTTCTGGATGTGTAACACGCAATACCGCGATGGCGTAGATTGTAAACGACAGGCGGCAAACAGGAAGGATGTTGAACTCGTGTACAGGAGTGACAGGAACCAGGAGTGAGCGATATGCGTATAAAGAGAGGGAGAAATTCATGAGGAGCAATCAAAAGGAACATTCGATTCAATGGACGCAATAGATGCATAGTAAGGATGTGAAGTTATACAGTGTGAATAAAATAAATTCGTGAAAATAGCAGAGAAATAACAGACAGATTCGTTCAGTTATATTTAGTTGAATTATAAGTTATGGATTGTAAACGTGAATGATACAGGATTTGTAAACAATGAGCCAGTAGTTGAATCATGATGAGGATTAGTAAAACTATTACCGATTTTTTAAAATCTTATTATTAAAATAGTATTCTAATGAGTATTTTCCAATTCAACAAGAATTAAAAGTACCGGTATTGTATATATATGTGAAAATGTTATATAATGTTGAATAATTTTATACAAATAATGTTATAAACGACATAGAGATACCAATTTGGGATGTTATGTGGGTTAAACTGGAGCTACCACTCATCCATATAGAAGTATGTATAGAATACGGTTGATATTTCATTGGAATTATCTGAAATATTGGAAAGCACTTTGAAGATGAGTGTTTTTTCATCATAATTATTCAAATTTTATATTTTTTTATTATTATTATATTTTGTTATATATTTTTTTCAAGTTTTTCAAGTTTTTGATTATCTCCGTATTCAAATATTCATTCGATGATTTCAACCAAACGAGTACTTTTAGTTTGTTTTATATATTTCCCAAATTTTAAAATCGTTTTCAAAGGGCGGTCTACTGTAATAGTAATATAAAAATACTCATTCGTTCATGTAATATTATCCACATCAACTTTTTGTTTCGTTTGTTCAAGTAGTTCATGTTTTCTTTTTCATCACGTAAGCAGTATTATGATTCTTTTAACGGAATGTATAAACATGTTTACATCTCTCATGAAGGAAAGATGTTTAAATATTTCTCATTCCAAGCCAGAACGGTTTCTTTTTTGTAGTATACCGCAACGCAAGTGTTTCTCTTAAGAGCTATACGAAATTGAATCTTCCCTAAGCTTATCCAATTACTTGATAAATACATCGTATTTTTTTTTACCCAGGCAAGCCGCTACTCTCCATCTTATTTGCTAACTCAACGTCTTTCGAGTATACGTCAAACTGCCACTGACGCTGCCCCAAGACGCCGGCGAGAACCGCCCCCGTGTGAATACCGACGCGCATATCGACCGGCGAGTTCGTTGATTGTTGTACGTATCTGAAACACAAGAACATAGATTGTTACTAACAGTGATCGCAAGTTTGAAACAAAACTTAGTTTGACTATGTTTGAACATAAAATTTAACCCTGATTGAGTAATATGAGTACACCATTATTTTCAAATGGCTCACAATGTTCTCTGCTATTACATTTTATTATCGTACTGCAGTAACACCATAGATTACAGAGGTTCTTCATTCTATGGTACTACAATACTTTTTTGAATTAATATTTGAATGTCGAAAACGTGCCATAGAACGTTGTTCGTCAATTAGGATTAAGGGTGATGAAGGGGATTGTTTGGATGGCTCATCACAAGAACGATAAATTATATGAAAACTATATAACGAACACCTAAAACTGTGATGAGAAAAATAGAATTATGTTGAAGAAGTAGGTAATTACCTTTTTTAATGATGTAAATAAATAATATGGTGAAATTATCCTTACTCGAGAAACGATTATCGCATTGACTCGCGTATCATCATGATCGTTCATCAATTCCATCACGTCTGTAATTAGTGGTAGCTAAATATTTCACCAAAATAATATATTTTCCAATAAACTGGGGGTTATATGTACAAAAATAGATTATGTGGTCAAAAATGGATGGAAAAAAAAAAAAATATATATATATATATATATATATATATATATATATATAAATATAAATGGTCATGTCTTGAATGGTTGAATGGTTAAATGGTCATCTCAGTATTTGACAGAGTGAAACCACGAAAAACCTCTGTCAGGACCATGATGAACACCGCTCCCTTGAATGACGGTTCAGCGTACTATCCACTCCGTCTCAGTTTGCCTGATAAGGATACCGGTAATGTTGATTATAAATATTTCTTATTTATAACTTGACGCATGAACTACGTATTACGTACTATTTCACCTGATTTCTTCACATAATTTTGTATATTGGGTTCATCAATGCACTGTACTGATGACTAGCAGCTACTGTCCTCGGTGAAAGACGGTGAAAGACGTGGACAGATGAATAAAATGAGAAGATAAGATATTGCCTGATGAGATACGCAAATTCCACTTCATTGTTCAAATTAAAATACAACTGAATCTACCTGTAGCAACTGTCAAATACATAAAATTGCGAGAAAAAACTTGCAAATTGTTCGTGTTATCATCACCATGTATTATTTTTAAATCAAAAGGTTGTTGTTTCAAATTCGGCGTCATCCGTCATCTGCAGGCAAATTCATTGTTTGCGCTTGATGTGGTACGGTACCAGAGTTTATGAAATTATGGAGCTACCTGTGATTGATAAAACAAATTAAAATAAAACAATTGTGCAATAACTCACATGCGGTTGATACGAGAAAATATACTATATGAATGATATATGGTTGCATACAGGATATTGAGTTGAAAATAAAAGTTTCCGGACAGACATCAAAATTTTGTAACTGCATTTTTAAATTTTTTTTTGTCGTATTCAATTCAATTCTTATTGACAGTGGTTTTCTGTGGTTTCGCTTCGTTAAATATTTGTATGGTTCCTTCCAAAGTTAAATTTTTTTTTCGTACGATTATAACTATACGTAGATCATCAGTTTATCAACTCCTTCAATTTACATGATAAAAAAGTTCTTGTATATTCTCATGAAACATATCACAAATCCAATAAAAAAGCATCAAATTATGATAAAATCATGGAAATGTAGAAAATTCAAAATTAATTTGAATGTCTGAAAATATTTTTGGAGGAAGAATGCGAATATCAATTGCTACTCCCCCAAGCCCCCTCCCCATCCCTCACCCCTGCCCGGGAAAGCTGGTATTCACGAAAGGCGGAGGTTGTATATCGGCTATCGTCTATAATCTCTCTGCAAATTGAAAGATTCAAAGCTTTTAGAAGATGCAGGTTTGTATTTCAACGTGAACCTTCTCCTGAAAACTCGCAATTCCAAAAAATAGCATACGGTATAGCTACAAAATATATAACGTCAATATTTTTTATTATTATGCTGGTAAACGACCTCCTTCCTCCGTGGATGCAATTTTATACCGCACATATAATAATAGAAATGTTACTACCCTGATTCTACATTGAATAACATTACAATACACTACTGTATTTCTCCTGAGCTGACTGAAACAGACGTGTAATAATATTCCCTTTTATTATATCCGCGCAGTTATTTTATGGTCGACTGCAACGTTCCTATCCGCCATTTACCCAAGTCATTATTAATTACACCAGTACGCGGAGTTTTAGTAGCTAACCGCAATCACCCTCAGGAATATAACTATATACGTCCACGAAACCAGCAGGTTGTAAGTGTATACCACTTGACCGGTGTCTAGACGTGTTTGTTTTGTTTATTCGGTTTGTTTATTCCAAGTTATGACGAAACTTCATGTGTGTTTGTGGTCGCTTCTAGACCGGTTTGTGTAATGTTTGTGTACGGAGGTCGGTGATTGGTTTATTTGCTCCTTGACCACGATCATGTAATTATTCAGTTAAGCTCGAGTAGGAATTTGAGATGAACTCAATCGATCGGTTATTCAATCACATAGTAAGTGAAACTCACGTGTATTTTGATCAAAATTCTGGATTGGCGTGAATCTAGATTATCATTAGCAAAGTAACACCTATCTAGCTGTCTATCTATCTATCCAACACGACAATTTTTCAACATTTTGACCATCTTGATATTTTCAGAAACCACGGGTAGGAGAGTTCACAGCGTGATAGCTTACATAATAGATATTACTCTCAAAACGGCAAATGATTCAACAAAATAACAAGTGATTGGTTCCGATTCCGTTTTTTATTACTTTCTTAAAATTTCGTTTTGCTTATTAGTAATATTTTAATTAACATTAGAATGCGGAAGATTTTATTTCTTACGAGTCTCATTCATTATAGCTCAAAAATATTGTTCTTCCTAAGCTTGATAAACTTATTGAAAAATTGAATACGTGAATCAATTCAAGCTAAAACCAAGTCACCTTTGTTTATTGGTTCGCGAATTGCTAACGATTGATTCAGGGTGATTTACTCTCAACTAAAGTATCAAATATGTGATCATTACGTTTCAGATCTTCCACCTCCAGACAAACAGTGACATTCAAGTGAAGTGGACGTCAGGTGATTACATCTGAGCGAGATGGGGCTAGGTGGCCGGGGAGCTGGATGGAAAGGTAAAGTGGGAACGCGGGAGAGAAGGGTTATGACAGCTTTAATAAAGCACGCAGCTTCGTCTGCAGTAACGGTGAAATCTGTTTTTAATCTTCTTTATACCGTTACACACGAGATTGGCGTACTGATCCGACACGATGCCGCATGGCTTTTCACGATAAGCTAGTGATTCAGTTGACGTCGACCACGGCCATCTATAGAGTACCATGCACCATCTAGTTCATTCTTATTCTGACGTTTTTGGTGTCAAGATATATATATATATATATATATATATATATATATATATATATCACATCCTTAGTGTTGGATGATAATCATGTATGAATCATAATTTTCGTCATGTTGTATGAAGTACAGCGAAGTGAAGTTTGTAAAAGTGGAAGTTCCTGCAAGTTCAACTTCCGGGTTGATTCGCAATTGCATGCAGTCGTTATTATATCTTCTCATGATAACGTATTATTATGAATGGATTTTGTATCCATTGTGGAAATTGATTTATTCCCGTTTGGTTAGTAAAATGGACATATTTTATGATCCACCCATCATTTAATAAGTTAATAATGTTAAACTATTAGAAAAAATCGTTTTTTTTTTTTTGAAAATGAGGTATAAGTTTACCTGAATGTGTTTTGATATAAAAACACCTTTCGTTCTATTTTATTTCTAAATTATACATTTTATCCACATACCGGTACATCACATTTATATTCCATACAAATGTTAACCAACGAATTCTTCATGTTATTAACCCAGTTGGCCTTCTAGGGGCGCATTTCTGAACTGGGTGAAATATGTATTGGGAAAGAAAGGAAAATTCATTCCAACTATCGTCAATGAAGGATTTCTCTAGTTGGTGAATGTTAGAAAAATGGTATAACGTAGAGCGTGACCCAAAATAGAAATTCTACTTTCTGTTTGTCTGATTATCTGATTATCCCAAGTTTGACAGCTTGAATCAGAAGTAACAGTCCTCTTTTTTTCTGACTACACCACTCAAACTTTTGATATTGGACGAGATTGACCAGTATGAAGTAGAGAGAAAACTGTGTTTTACTTTTGGTTGAAGCTGAGACGAAATTTTACTTTTTGACGTACATTTCTGAGTAAAGTTTCTGCTGGTTCAAACCTTTCTGTCTATCTGTCGGTGGATGGAATGGCGGTCACAATAATGGCTGACATATACATACAGGTGGCGGTTAATTATGGAATGCGAATAACGGTCTGGAATGGAAGCGCATTGAATACGTTTTCAATAATCATCATCGTCAAGCTGAAGCATCAGGTTCTTCTAATGATTGAAAATTTGGTAATGAATTTATGATTTGTGAATGGAGATGTGATGAATATTTGATGGACTTGTTTGATGGGTTTTGTACTTGAGACATCTTTTACCTAGAACCTTTACTTTTCTCCTCATATTCTTAAAAAAATGTATTCTTAAGTTAGTGAAGTTAATATGTGGAGTCAGCTACACTGACTGTACATGTATACATATGTACTGACACGTACACATAACGTGTTATACAAACCCGTCGAAAGTAGAGATTTCATAAAAATATATTCTCTCAACACTCTCCCGGGGTTTCTAATTAACGTTAGAGTAACAACAGTTCACAGACATTATTTATTGTTCATATTCCTGAAAACTCCTCTGGAATTCAACGCGTGAGAGACGCTATAGCTTAAACGAGTTTGAAAGTAATGGGGGAATAAAACAATGTTCATGATATAAATTTTCATTCAACATGAAATAATTTTGTGAACGAATATTCTCATATTGATTCAACTCCGATAACATTCAAGGCGTATTTAAATTTCAATTGAGTGACTTTTTAACTGTCGCTACTAGTTTTAATTGCTCTGTATTACCTACATTATGAGTGACAACATGATCAAAATAGAAAACGATTTGAAATATTGTTATTTTGTTTTTGATCACAATTCTTATACTGACCTGAAAGTTTGATTAAACTATTTCATCAAAGAAAACAGTTACAGAGAAAACTAGAACAGATAACATAATATCCATTATATCAACTGATTCACATTTTCTTTCAATTGTCTGAGTACTTGGTTAGAAGTAAGTTATTTATATGTTGTCATAAATAAACAAGATTGTTTCAGATATATTTTGAGAATTAGTAAATATTTACTCATTCTCAAAATTTATTCGAAACAATCTTGTTTATATATGACAACATATAAATAACTTACTTCTAACCAAGTACTCAGACAATTGAAAGAAAATGTGAATCAGTTGATCTAATGGATAATATGTTATCTGTGCCAGTTTTCTTTGTAACTTGTATATATTATTCATTGATATTTTGTTTTACAGAGAAAAATTCAACAATTATTTTCAATGTCATTGGTAATAAATTTATATACATAAATTTGTAACGAGTGTGAACTTGAATTTTTTCTAATAACAAATGTACGCTGTTGATAGTTTAACGGATCTGTCACTTTCTGAAAAAGTATTAACGTTGTCATATACACACCAGTCCTGGCTCACCGCGGAATGAGAACACTGTTATGATGAGTAACTTCCGCAAATTTTTTATAACGTCACCCTTATCTCACTCACATTCTCGTGAAAATTTAAAATCGTCATTATTTACAGAAGGAGTTGACAAAGTTCATATAAAATTACATCCAAGGACTCTTTGATGGAGTGTTTAGGCCTATGTATGAACACGTAATTGAGTTATCTTAGCTAAAGTGGTGTTTTAATTAAGAAACTTGCAGAACTTCTAGTGAGTCTTGTCTCGATGATAAATATGACAGAGGGTTAAAATGTCCGTGTATTAATATACTCATTTGAGAGACACCGAAATGAGAATGTTGAACTCTAGAAAGGTATTTTAGTGAAGTCTATCCAACATTGAAAGTATTTCTTCGAGTTTTGGCAAACATTTTATTTATTTATACTTCACTTGAGATGGTATATTTTTTATTAAAAATGGAATAATGTTTATTTCAATGAAATTAAAAGAGATGAACAAAAATAAGTCGCTTCAGAAACAAGAATATTGGATGAACAAGATCTTCACTCAATTCCATAAAATGGGTTTTAGCTTGTTTTAATACTGATTGAATAACCTGTCTCCGGCACCTCCACCAATATTATAACCGACTGTGCTATTACTTGGCCCTAGCCAAGAGTTTGTTATTTGGAAAATTTTAAATGATTCCGATCAAATATGTATTCATTGCTTCTATTTTCTTCGGTTGTTTCACTTATTCGATCAGAATCTTCATATATGAATATTGGATCCAAGCTTTCAGTGACGATTTTTATTCATCAGCCGGATACATTTTGGTTGCTGTCCTCTCCTTGTAAGTTTCAACTTGAAATTATAGCTTCAAAAATAAGCAGGTACTAATGTGTAATGCTGAATGTTGTGTTATATTTCATTTGTTTTATTTAGTCTCTCTCTGGAAATATATCGAGAAATGTACTCAAAAATGATTATCATTCACAAAAACAACTCCTGTGAGTGACAAAAACAACTTTATATGGAACTTTAGATTGGGAAAATGGTGAGTAAATCTATTTTCAGTGATGAAAGTATGAAGTAATTATGATTCAGAAAGTTTGCACATGTTCATAAATTGTATATAGGGCCTATTTCGTGTCTGTTTCATTATTTTCAGGCCATAAAATAGCCACTTGAATTCCTATGATGAAGTATCTTCACGATAAAATATTTAATCATAGGATTGTTCCAATTCTAAATAACAATAGGATAACGACATATCGACCAACGTCGATATTTCTAAATCCAATTCCGAGAACGTTACTCAATATTTCACCGCGAGGAATTACAATTCAGATCTTACATGAGCTTAAAGTTTCTCAAACCGGAGCTTACATTTGCTTCGCATCATGCAAATAGCTTTACAACAATCCCTTTTACTTTTGTGATTTCCATTTTCACCGTTGTGGCAGCACATTACGTATGTACGACGTAGCGTTGAGAAAATAAGCTACTCTGCAGCTAGCTTATACGGTTAGAACAGAGCACCGTTCAATGTTTATTGCGATGGTCTAAAGACTTGATTACGGACATTAGGGTCACCCGAAACCTCTCACTTTGTTGCTATGGTGTATCTAATAGCCATATTGGTTACACAAGTTAAGATTCACACGTATCTATTGTTCCGTTCGAAAAAATAGACCCACACGTCGGTTGGTTGGTGATGATGTTTGTCCAGTACTAAAACTCAACATTTCTGATTTGTAAAAGCTTAGATTTTTTCCAATTCTTTATTTATTTCATTTATTTTATTCATTTCCGTTAACTTGTACATGAAACAAGTATGGGTATCGTTAGATTAAAATGTATATAGCATATACATAATATTTTACATTCATAATATTAATATAAAAATATGGTACAAAAGAATAAGAATGCATGAATACAAATCCATTAGTAGGTAGCAGTGTTTTAATCATTGTGATACGACTAGGAAAACGCGGGATGCGCGTTGTGAGATGAGCTTAGAAGTATGGCAATCTAGAATGAAAAATAACTTGTCAGCTAAATTTACATCTACAAACCTTGACTTATTTCAAACGTTCAAAAACCTCACCTGCAACTTGTTGATATTTATAGTAACCTGCAACCTGTCGCATAAACACTTTGCAAAACCAATTGATCCAAATATTCAATAAAATGTACACGTTTATTGCGTTTTCTTCATTATTTCTCATTCGATTGTTGTAAAAATCTCTGAAAAGGTGTATGATAGTATTTTTAATATTCTGTGAGAATTTGAGAGCTTTTGAAAAATTCTTGTTTTTCAAATATTTTTCCTCTGGGTTATTCTTACGAGGATTTTCCAAACTTTCCGATTATTTTCCGGAAAAACCTTCCGACCGATTCCTCTGAATAACAATCCCAACCTATTCTGGTATGATACCAACGCTTAGAAAAAGTTTCAAGTTGATTGATTCATTTCTCTGACCTGTATGCCGCGTACATAATTACAAAAAAAAAAAAAAAAAAAAAAAACATAAAAACGAAGCCCATTTTTTTTCAGGGTGTGAAATGGAAAGCTTCGCTACGCTCATCTAATAATGAGCAATAGAGCACATGAAGTGTGAGAAGGTAAGAATCAAGTTGGACCCAGAAACTCGTCTAGTCCGTATAGTAAGGTTTCATGAGGAGGAACTCTTCAAGGTTATGTCTGAAGGATGTGGGAGACTGAGAGCTGAGAATATAAGGTGGAAGTTTGTTGAAGATTTTGGAACAAAGATACTTGTAATAAATTCATCTATTTAATCATTTTTCTAATAAATTCCTAAACTTGAACATAATATCAATAGGTAATATCAATCCATGCCTCATAATTTTTCCCATTATCGTTTCATTATTCCATCTGATGATACATACATATCGGCCTAAATATTTGTTTCATCAATTTCTTTCGGTAGCTTCTGCAATAAAAGTAACACCACTACACAAATCAGTTATTTTATATCATATCATTCTATAACTTTATCTCTGAAATAA
This sequence comes from Brachyptera risi, assembly GCA_964007535.1. NCBI lineage: Eukaryota > Metazoa > Arthropoda > Insecta > Plecoptera > Taeniopterygidae > Brachyptera > Brachyptera risi. The sequence continues at coordinate 32,149,488 of OZ023328.1, read as the reverse complement.
ACTGCATCTTCTATCAGCAAGCTCTCTGAAGTTAGTGTCGAAGCTTCACGGCTTCGAACAGGATATTGCAGAAAATGTGATTATTTCCTCTTTATTGCTTCTAATAGAGAGCGTGAGTAGAATCCTCAATTGGTTATGATTGCTGACGCTTCATATGATTCAAACGTGCTAACACATACGCATACAAAGTGAACTCAATTATTTATTGAATCTATGTGCTTTAAATACCGCTCATTTATTTAACGTTTCAACAGCTTTTCAGTTTACTGATGAGCATTTACTATGGCAATAGAAACAGGTGTGCCATTCATAATTGAAATATACCGTAAACACCGGGACAAAATGATTAAACTCTTCTCAGCTTGCCAGAAATAAGCTGTTTTTTATATCGGGGATTTTGTTTCATAACTCAAAAGTAATAATAACGATAACTAATTTTCATAACCGAATTGAAAACGATGACAAGAAAATAAATCTATATTGAATATACGAATTTGGACAATATTTCAAATTTATATTTGCTCCATTCTCAACAGCTTGAATAATTTTCCTCACCTCCACGTTACCTTCAATGTATCATATCAATACACTCGTATGATAAATAACTCTGAACAATATTGCACAGCAAAGAAAGAAAATGAGAGATAAAATATAAAGCTCTGCTGAAACATTATTTTGTACACCGGTAATATATTAATTTCATCCCACTCTAGCTACAATTCCATTAACGTACTGTAGTAAAACGCGTTTATCTTTCATTTTCTTCTTTTATTTCTGAGCTTGTTTTATTGTGGCATTCAATTTCTTCTCTTTTATTGGTCGTATCATTTCCGAACGTGCTCACCTTCGTATACGAGAAGTATGACGTTGAAACTGTATTCACTGCCTCTTTGATCTCTACACAATGTTCTTATAGGACTCGAATACAAACGTGAGTATTCTATCTTATATAACATGTTATGTAAAGAAACAGTGAAATAAATATGATGAGGGATTTTTTCACAGGGTTAATTCTTTCACAGAAATTATTTGTGCGCTATGAATAATGTTTAAGCGTACACAAATCATTGGCAAGTTATAATGTTTGTGCTCATTGAAGTATTCTTTTATTTTGATTTAAATAATATATACCAGTACGATAAAGTCGTGAAATCTTCAGAACCCGAACCCACAACCTACTTTAAAACCACATGCGAGGCCACATGTGGCTATACTAGGGGGCAGGCATATAAGCTTTCACGACGTCCATTCGCACGAATATAGTTTTTGAAGCATCTATTTTATTTGTGTTCGTTATATTACTGAAGAGTAGCTAGGTGTGAAGGTTGAACTATAAGTAAAAGCCTTTACCCTGTTCGTCTCATATTATCTGGATCATTTGCAATATCGCAAGGATGACCAGTTTAGCAAGGTAGAAAGAGATATTTTAATTTCGGTTCCAGGCTGTACGCCAATACAGTTTTTCTCAATATAAAATACGCGTAACTTGGCAAAAGACTGACCCAGCGAATGAAGTTCGTTTCCAAAGTTGCAAGTGGGAGAAACATATTACTAATTGGGCGGGTTTTCCACTTCTTGTTTTTATTTGTTACTATAAGAAGTCTGTTCATTCTCATTGAATATAGTTCTTTCTGACAGAATGTTTTTTTGGTAAATGTGAATACCATTAAGTTCCATGCTCTCCACCATGGCTAAATGGTATAACATTCCAAAATTAGAAACATAGTCTGTCGTGGGCTTACTCTTAAAATATCATTTTAATATTTACTATACGTCCGGTTGTTTTCTTCATATAAACGTATAAAACGTTATGAAACATGAACCATTTTCATGCTACGTCGTATAATTTAGAATAAAACGAACTTCAAGAAAAGTTTTTACAATCATTCTCAAGTAGTTTCTCCGCCAATAGCTTGAGGGTGATAATAATGAAAACCTCTCCCACGTTAACTAGCTCGAGACAGGTTGCATGCAGGTTTTTGTTCACGTTTGCAGTTATTTTCTGACCGGTCAATAGTTATTTCGTGCCATAGAATTTAATCACATGCAAATGTGTATTGGCCGTAATAGTCGACTCGATAACACAAGTTATATATAACATTAAATGTGTATAGTTATAAAGTTATAAATTCGAACAGTACGGATGGTGATTCGGGGTGAGGCATCCAAGGCTAAGCGTATTAATCATTAGGCGTATTTAATGATTAGAAATAATGATTGCAAAATAACATACTCATGTGCGTGAGAGAACGAACTCATCTGCCAACATCACAAACACAAAACATTTTTTTTTTGTATTTGTATGGCTACGGTATTTTGATAGTCAATTATTTTCATGAAGGATTTTCTAAAATCAGAAATATCACTACATTTTTCAAAAGCGTTCAATATTTCAATACTTAGAGTAATTTTTCCTTCAATTACCACGATGTTTTCACAATTATTCAATTTTTAAAATCGTAATTGTTATTCAATTGTTATTGTAATCTCGTGTTCTAGAAGTATATAGCCCTACTCAGGTTAAAAGGTGTCTGGGTTCGAGAACCCATATATATGACCAGAAGTATTAGTTCGTTTTCTGTTTCTCTGATACCTGTTTAACGCTATGCAATCAACAAGATTGACTGGTTTATCCGGGTTGAAAAAAAATCACTTTTGGTTACAGCTTCATTAATGTGACCGATGAGAACCCTATCGTACTACAACCAGAGTTGACGAAATCATCAATCCTCCAACTCTGATAGGTGTAAACCTACTCATATTATTTTCAACCAATGGGTTGATTGTATTTCGTCTCACCATGTAGTGGCATACGAAACAGTTTGGTGAACTATGTTGAATGTTGCCATTTCCACTTACTTGATTGCTTTGACCATGGAAAGTCCCATGTGAACCGACAACACTGCGTGATCAGGACGTTCCCGCGGTGCTCCGCTTATACAGTAGTAGCAGTCGCCCAGAATCTTAATGCGTAGCTGAAGGTAACGCTGCGTAATGACAAACAAAAACATTGGTAACCTGAGGCTTGTTATGAGCAGAGAGTAACGGACTTTAGCCGTATGAATCTAATGGCTTAATTACATAGTAATTCATTCTTGATGACATATTAAATTATTATTTTTGCTCAATGTGATTGTTTAAGTTACTTGTGGTGTAACATTCTAATGATCCTGCATGAACATCTTTAACTTCAATCGGAGTTTCAATGGAAGTCTTGTTCTTAATTTGATAATTTAATGAAAGTCACTTCATGACTTTGAGTCAAGTATTCGACTATAGTGAAAAATATTCGAGTGATTGACTTTGTCATAGCAATTGCTTTGGGACAGATTGAAAAATTCAATATTCCATTTTGATGGTATTTTTGAAAAGAAAATCGGTAAATAATTTTTCACTGTATGAAATGAGTCGATCATACACATACGTTCACAAATGTATTCAAGAGTGAAACGTCATTGTATTTTGAATCAATTTTCTCATCATATACCCCAATGAAACCTATACACTTGGAAATACTTGAGATTTTCTCCTCATTTGTTATAGTATTTTTTCTGAATCGTTTCATTACCTCAGAAAGACGGTCGAACCTTGCGAACAGTTCATTGAGAATTTTCACCAATTCTGAAGCAGAATACGTTGAAGATATGGCTGTAAAACCAACGATATCAGCGTAAAGAATGCTGAAAAACAAATAAATGTGTTGATATATTGTGCATTTGTTCATAAACGTTCAAGTCCATAATTTAAAATGTCTAAATCCAAAGTCCAAGTCTAAATTCAAGTCTAAATACATACAATATTCTACAGTATGGTTCATGCACTTGAGTCCATCTAATCAATTATCTCATATGGTTTATTGGAAATATACTCTAATAAAAAAAATGCAAAATGTGTAGGGCCTATAGAATAAAACACTCAATTTTAAAATCGTCTAGTTTTGTCTGACTTTATTTTCATTTCATATTTGTTCGATGTTTTGGTTAGTGTGATGAAAAAGAGTGGATATACGAAATAGCGTATCATACACTACGTGATCCAGTCCACTAAACGACCAATATTTAATATATTTTACATTCATATGCCACCTTTTCTTTCATTTCCTGTACGAAATGTTCCCTCAGTCCCATATTCTCCTTTCGTACAATCACATCTCTACCCCCGTACTTCTTTTCAATCCCTCTCACATATCTATTTCCCCGAGGAATTGCTACGTCCATTTCCAACTCCTATTGTACGCAACATTTCCCTTACGGCTATCCCGAAGGATTGAGCTACTTTCTCGCCGAACAAATCCTGCAGGACTAAAGAGGCGAACTAGATCAATGAGTCTAAAGGGACTCTTTTATAAAGCACGCTGATCAAAAAAACGTTTTCTAATGATTGAGGAAATTCAAACTTCAATTAGTTTACTATATTCTAAAAACTACTCTCTTTTCTATACTTTGTCATAAAATGTAACGAAAGTTTCTTTCTTTCATTGAATGAAGATTGGAATGGGATAAAATATATAGCAGTTCTATATTGACTCTTCATGTGGCACTCATGCTATCATGGCAACATGCTTCGTTTCACGCGAACTGACAGGTCGACACAAACGACCGTAAGTGTTAGTGGATAGGCAAGACCGTGGAACGTTAAACAATCGTGCTATGAACTGTAACTTTAATTATTAAACCTATCGACCAAACAGATACGATTCACGTTTCCAACTATACAGCCAAATGGTTAGGAACCGGAAGCTACGAAAGGTAATTAACACATTTCTGCGATAGTTAATTATTTGTTCTAGAGAGATATTTTGCTGAGATTGACTGTTGAAAAATATAGTTTTATATTTGTGAGTAATACCGTAGAATATTTTTTTATTTTATGGTACCAGTAATACTTATTCTTCGATTCGGTTTTTGTTAGTGATAATTACTAGAAAAATGTAGAATACGCGCTGCGCTGTAAGATGAGTAAGATATGTTCACGAAATGTACATGGAGTCGGAATTTCTATGATTCTTTAATTCGATTTTTTATTTTTGTAATACTAATCGTAATACATGCTCGTTATTTTTGTCATTAGGACGTATGATTTTTTTTGGGATGAAATTATCTTCAATTTGTTTCTGTATAGTATTCTTATTGATATTTCAGAAATTTCAGTAATCAATTTCTCGAATTCTATTTGACTGATTATTTCTATGAAGCAGACATTTCCAAGCTAGAAGATAAGTAGGCCTTCTTTTCAGAACATTGTGTTTGATGAATTTTGCCTTGCTACTGGTGGAGTGTACAAAAAAAAACATAGGAAGCCTCGATTTGGGCCACCGAATGGATATTCTCATTCTACCAAGCTTTTGTGACGCTTGGTCTCGTTCAAAAAAACATATAGTTTTCTCAAATTTATAGTGTTGAATCAAATTCAACATCTCATTATTGTAATTATTACTGTTCTCAGTCATTATCATTCTCTTTCAAGATCATTCAAAATAATATTGCCGAAGGTATTTGAAACTCACCTAACATTTTCGTGTCGACTCATATAAATCTTCTTAAATTGACTATCTTTGGCAGTTCCCAAGTCTTGTCTCATTTTCACGGCCACGTGTTCTGGTAAAACTGACAGTAGAAGACGTTCCTGGAAAACAAGTAATACAATAGTCAACAATTGGTATGTCTACATTGTAAAACATCAAATCGTGGTTTGGTGGTTGGATCAGAATCAAAAACTGATTTAGTTTTGTGTTCTTTTTCAATTTGATCTGATTTTACTCCCCTCTTAACACAGCTGCGATGGAAAAACTGATATAACCGAAACATTTCACATTGAATGCATTGATATTATTGATTTATTCGAAAACTTCATTTTGAATAATTTACGTTTATTTATTTGTATGTTTCAAAAATACAAGACAGTTGAAAAGTTCATGACAAATGAAAGTTCAAGAATATGACCAACAATCGAATTATAATAATCATGAAGTGATTTTTGACCAATGGTGATCATTTTCCATTTTCGTGTTTCCAATCAATCTTTGAAATGTTACTGGGGTAATTCTTCAATTCAAGCACGTACATCCTTGAATCATGTTATAAAGAAGAATTTTATCCTGAAATATTCAATGATATAATTTGTAATCTAATATACGCAATGTATCTGATCCAATGTATTCAATGTTGTGCATCTAGTGAGGTCTTTAAACCAAACAATCGATCATCAATAATATATATATTAATAAATTACCGATTAAAGAGAACATAAATTGAATATTACTGTTTTCACTCTGGATATATTCATTTCAATGTTGACGGAATATTATTTTCTCAATACCGATCAAAAATAACGTGTTCGAAAATACTGAACTTTTATTCCAAATGCTGTTGGAATAGTTGGTAGTCATCTCGGAAATCAAGCTCCTCGTTTTATGGTCAAGTAACTACGATAATACGGTTCTTCTGTTTCACATTTGATTTGATTCTCTATTTCAATTAATGTATTCATTTCAAATTGCAATATCAAGTTCATTAATGTGAATGTTTTCATTTATATCATTTCGGTTTAAATTAGATTCGCCAGAACATTCACTGCACAATTTATGAACCATTCTGTTGGTTATTGAACTCTGCTTTCTACCTTCCAATCTTCGTGAACCTCAAAATGTGTACCCTGTATCCACGATAGGAGAAGGTCGTCAAAATTCTCAAAAATCATGTACTTCTATGTTGATAATAATATCATAAGTGAGTAGTAGTAACTTATTCTAGATATATATTGAGGGTCTAAGATTTTCCAGGAAGAGTTTCACGCCTAAAAACAACTATATCTTTCAAATGCGTTAAAGTTTGAAGGAGCAGAAAATTTCTTTACGATTAACTTAGATGTGTGTATTTATTCAGTTAATAGGCACGCTTTCTTGAACTCATACTTTCAAGAGTGTGAATATTATAGAATGCACGTGTTTATTGAAAATGAAGCAATATTATTGTCTTTTGAATAAAGTACCTGCATTTTCAGTGGGCAAATATATATGATTGTGAAAAGCTTTCATAACAAATTAGAACATACCGCATTTCTCATAGAAACAAATTTAATAAATTGGTCAAAACGTATACAATTTCCATCTCCATTCCCAACACAATACGTTGAACATACAAAGACAAGACAAGTCAAACAAAGTCAAGAACTACATGACACCGGCGCTCTATTGATAATCAATGTCAAATGTAGGCCTTTATTACTTTTATTCGTATTTTTCTATTGGCGTCGGTGAATGATGGTGTATGAGATGATGGGATGATAAGGTGAAAGATTATTTTATTACGTGTTTTGGATGGTGGGAAGGAGTCGGTCGTGGCCTGTTGTTGATGAACGATCCCAGTATTAACCTGTACGACAGAGGGAAACCAAGAAAAATCCCTGTCATGATGGTCGACCATGACGGAAATCGAGGCCCGGTCTCCTGAATGAATGTTCAGTGTATTAACCAATCTGCCACTCGTCTCAGTCCTAATATTACTATGTATCATTTGGAATAATGTACAAAGTTCCAATTAAATTAAGTAATGAAAGTTGGTTTTTAAAACATTTACCTGCAGTACCTATTCAATCTCAGTTTAGAATTTATTTGATATTATCTGTTATTTGATAAATAATTCCATGGATAAGATTCATGAGAATTTCAAGTTGTCAATAAACAATAGCTCAATATCAGATTATTCCGTCCCGTTTGTTCTCTCAACTTATTATGCTCGTATTATCAACTTATTCAACTTATCAATTGATTAACTCATCAACTTATTATTAACTTCACCAACGAGTTTGTTTGCCACAAGTGAGTTCATCTCTTCACATCTCCAAGAATCAATAATGGAGTGAGGTTTATTAACAAACCAGGCAAAGTGAAATAGGTTCCCGAAGGTAAACGTTCATTAGCAGACTGAATAATTGCCTACTGGTATACTATTTCTATCAGCTACAATACTCGAGAGAAAAGAGCGTATACTTTACTTTACCTTAGGTCTTTAGTTGAACAAACTATATAGGCTATAGCTATACTTCTAGTGGTGATTCTGTGAAAGCATTCTATACGCCTACTTACCGGTACTCGTCAGTGCTTCTTTTATATATCATATTTTCTAAAGCTTGTCGATTTGTTATTTTCAATTCATAAATACACTGTCGGGACTTGATGCAACATTCATGCACGGCATGCTTTGAATTAAGTATTCTGAGATTAAAAAGCTTCCCGTAGAGTATATAAATAATTTTCCATCAGAAGGACTGAAACATAAAAATGCTAATCTGTATAGAAAACGATGAGATACTAAGGAAGATCACATACAGGAATAACCTATGCCAAAATATTCAAATTGAAAACAAGAAAATATAGTTTAATACAGACATTTTCAAAACTTTTGAACCCAGAACCTTTGAAATGATGATTGTTTCATAACATAACATAATATTTAGTTTATAGTATAAATAGGCCTATAATATACAATAAAGCACAGCTGCTAATGAAATATGGCACTATAAGTTCAATATAGACAATGAAAATGGTATTGTGGAAAGTACTCACTATATTTTTTGTGTGAAATTGACTGAAAACTGTCAAATTATTCCATGTTTTTACATAATCTATCATGGGTTGAAGTTAAAAGATGTCAATCTTTTTAACGTAGCAACTGTTTTATGTCGCTTGATGAGTTTTTGCCTGTCAATATGTCAACAACGCCAAGAGAGAAGTTGATGTACTGGGTAGTCCTCTCGCTATTTCCAAACAATTTAAACAGTCCATCAAATTTCGATCAGAATGTGTTTTTATTATAATTTCCGTTAGCTGGTTTCACACGATCCAATTTACACTGTTATTTGACGTGTTCGTAAAAGGGAAGCGATGCAGACTTTTGCATGGCACAGAGAATATAGACTTATTGAATATCCTTTATCGTTCTGTACTTAAGATATGTTCGCAGAAATTATCGTAGTATGAATATAAAATGTTATGATACAATACTTGTATACATGGAAGAAGAAGATCGCCTATCAACAAAATAATTGCAAAATGTTTGATAATTGTAGAAACTCACAATAGCTTTGAACATTGAACGTTTCTGAAAAATACAGTTTTGTTTCTTAGTTTGAATCCACCACGAAAAATCATTGAACCTCAAAAAATAACACTGCCATATAAATATGATGGGAATGTTAATGTTGGAAGACAACATTTCTCTTTTTTAGATACAAGAATATGTAAAAACATTTCATACTATTCAATATAAAAGTATATTCCAAGTTGGTATTACATATTGAACGGTCTTTATATATTACTATCATGCGATATTCATGTCATCCATTAAAAACTGGGCAACTAATCGATTTGTTGAAAAAAGACATGACCCGAATAGGTGCGCCTTCGGTAGCTCAGTCAGCTGAGCTCATCGCTTCGGAAACTGATCACCGTTGGGCGTGGGTTCTAGTCCCGCATAAGGCATGACTTTTTGTCATAGTTAATTCACTTGTCATCACTTTATGGTTTCATAATCACATGCTCATTCGTACCCCCGTATGATCTAGCTGTTTGTGGGATCGTTAAGATAGATCATGATCATGATCAATGATCATATGCATCATCATGACACAGATACAGCCGAGGAAAAAAGTCGATCAAGTGTCCGAAGACGACTTGAGGATTCATCACAGCATACCTTGATTGGTTTACTCATTATCACTGGATAAATCGTGAGACTGTATAGTAAAAATCTCTATCATTATAAAGAACATTAATTTTGATAGTATACCGAATTAATTCAAAGAAACATGAGGTACCACAGAGAAAAATCAACAGCAATATAAATATATTCACCACAAGCGAAATATCTCTCACAATTTTCAAATGATCGGGTGGAGATTTTTGTGTAACAAGCCTAATCTTCGAATTAATTAATTGGTTTTCCTGATATTTGGCATAGTGTTGTGTTGACATGCAATTGAAACATGCTCTATTTTCAGAGATAAAGTCAGCTCAACAGCCACGATAGAATACGTCGAACAAATGATACGTTGTGTACCATACGACTATGATCTGATTTGAATCACATGTACGGTTGAGCGGCGCTTTTGTTGTTGTATTTTGATAATGGAAAAGAATACAGTTCCACATAAATAATAACCCTGGACAGTTGTCATAATGGTCCGGGTGTAATTTGATGCGTTTCCCACTTTGTATTCGACTCATTTATTTCCCATTGCGCTTTGTGTTTTGCTTTGATCGTGATAATAATTGTGTTTAATGACTAGGTACATAACCAAGTGATGTAACCCATCATTAACAGTCAGCTCTTTGATCACGGGATTCTAGAAACTCTTTAATAATGGAGCATCTATAACAGAATTATAAGTTCAAATAATATCATTTATATATATATATATATATATATATATATATATATATATATATATATATATATATATATATATATATATAGTACTCTCCCTACTAATAAATTACGGTGTGTACTATTACAACATTATTGTAACAATCAAATTCAAAATCATCAAGTGAATAAAATGACTAAAGATAGAAATTGTTCTTACGTGGATGATTAATTTCACATTTGGATCCAATCATGCATATTCGAATTCAAGCTATAGACAAATTAATATGATAGGCTTATAAGGACTCATTGCTTTTGACAGCAATCTTGTGTCCTCAAATACAAAGTAATTCATAAGAATCTTCATTGGATCTGAAGTTTCAGTTCCGGCAGTGCCATAATAGAATAGAATATGCTTTATTGATCCAAATTGATCTTATAACGATATTAGCCTTGCCAATACAGTATATGGTAATGATAATACAAAATGCAGTAATGATGATCAATTTTAGGAACAAATAAATTATGAAAAACACATTCAAACATTATGAAAACAGTGAAGAGCAATACATTAATCAATCATCCAGAAACTCTATTACACTAATATTTGTGACTTGAAATAATACTATATTTTTTGTGTCTGCAGATGATCCAGTAGTAGAATTGAATTTCTCCAATCTAAGATACCCATTCAAGGCGATATAAACTTGGGAATGATTTTTTTTTTTTTTTTAATAACATCGAAACTTGATATACAATCATTGCTCTCCAATTAAGGCTATGGATGAAAAGTAGGATCATTTGAACGGGGCACCGCAAGGGCGATCTTACCTCCCCATTTTAATTATTCGAAACAAATTAGCTCCAACACCAGAACTGCACTGTCTGTGGCCATTATTTTCCGCCGCAGATAAAAGTTTTTCAGTCTCCAAAAGTCCGGAACACATTATAAGTAAAAGGCAATATTCAATCATTTTTTCAATCTTGTTCTCTATGCACGTATATTATTTGAAACGATACTCCACATTGAATATTTTCATATTTGACATTCTATATTCACCGTTACTTCTACATTGTCATTTCATTAAAATCGACCATACAACCAATATTTCACAAACGAAGAAAGAAAGAGGATGTAAGGATTTGTGGTGCGAATCATAACGACGACGTTATTTGCGATGAGATAGATAAAAACGCATAATTCCTCTAAAATATTACACGCAGAAATATCTAATGTTCTGATCAAATATCATGTGACTCGGTTGGATGGTAAAATCGACAGAGAAAAAGAAATCAGAATTATTATGGCAGAGTCAGATTCGCATTGAACAATTTCAAGCGGGGTTGAATCCCATACTTTCAAGATGACAAAATAATAATTATTGATGAGCCCCAAAAAACAGACATTGAAATCCTACAGAGTGGAAAAGATGAAGCTTCACGTGTAATCAGTAAAATGTGACCTCGCACTAAGGCCATGTTCATTTCTCTTCTGCACAATGCATATTTAATAGCTTTGAGATTATACTATAGATGAGTAGTTATAAGTGGATGGGTCGAGATTTCATGTTGTTGGAAGGAACAGTGAGAGGGAATGGTTATTCAGCATTATTTCAATTGTTGGTTTCACTCTGTTTCATGACATATTTCCTGTCCATGTAAATTTGAAACTAAAATTCTAATCCGTCACCACGGCTCTACTCTCAAATTTCGTACACAGTACCGAGTCGGAATTTTCCGCAAAACACTATACAATTGAATATGCAGTTTTACCTTCAATTTTCCAATAAGCTGAAATATAATTTCATTCATCTGATTCAATTTATTTCATTTAGTGTCCTGGTTGTGACACCATTATCAAATTCAGGAAAAAACGACAATATTGTTTCATTCCTCATATCATTCTAATGAACTATGACATGTTATTTTCTGAATGAATTCAATTTATTATCCAATTATAAACATGAATATAGGTTCCTCAACAGTCGATCGCTCAGCTTTAAAATGAAGAAACATGTTTGCGAACACTTGATCTACAAATTTCGATAGTGATATTCAATTTTTTTCAATTGATGTCACACATTCAAATTGATGTAAGAGAAATTTATCATATTTACTTTTGTGTAAACGAAAGATGTGAAAACAAGTTTATCTACATTGATTTACCCTCAATCACTTCAATTCCTATACTTTTCTATTAACCTATCATCCTGGACATGAATGTGATTTCAATTATCAATATAATATAATAAGTAATATCAAGTGATAAGTTGTAGTGGAAAACAATGTGTCACCAATCAGTATTAGTAGATTTGCTTCAAACTTTCTGGTCGCATGGTGACCTGACAAATATGCTGTATCACTAAAAAATATCAAATATCTATGAATTATAATGTGAAAATAATGAAAGGAAGGAGTTCAGTGTTGATGCAATTTTTTTCGTTGAATTATTTTCATTCACATAAAATAATAGAATACCGGTAAAGTGGGGTGACTTTAACCCACTGGTGTGACTTTGTCCTTTTGTTGAAGAAAATGCCAAACTGCTACAAATGGGAAAGTTTTGATTCTATTGTATCCATTTTGATACGTATTTTGATTTTGATATGTATCTATTGAGATACCAAAAAATGGATACGATGAAATCAAAACTTTTTCATTTGTAGCAGTTTGAAACTTTTTACAACAAAAGGACAAAGTCACACCAGTGGGTCAAAGTCACCCCACTTTACGATACATTTTATCAGGGAAGAATAAAAATATGCGCAAAAAATAAAGGAATATTTGGATGAGAAAATATTATCTTCAACTTCCAATCCACATCTTAAGTGGTATGAGTAATAATTATTGATCGCTAAAAAAAGGCTATAATGACTCATCAAGAGAAAGTACTGCTGATCTATGTTGATGCCATTTATATTTTATCAGAAAACAATGTGTATTTCCATTATCATTTTTGATTCGTAACAACTCATTTATATTTTCTCTCATGTGAGTATTCCGTTTTTCGTTGCCTCGAGTAAACATAAACACATAATACACACTTTTATAAAAAGTAGAATCCCGTTGGTAAATACAACAACGAAATAGACTTAGGCTGAACGATTGTTCAAACAAAGTAAAATTTCCACTCCATTTAACTTGCTGTCTCAATTGTATTGCCAACCTATCACTTTTCAAGGCTCTAAAACAAATAGAACGCAATTACTTGGGGATATTTCGACTTTTAGTTGTGTTGAGCAATCTCAATGAACCATATCAAATGATACTCATCCACTCATTTGTTGAAAACTACTTCATGTATATGTTCTCCTCCCGTTTTATGTTGAAAAAAATAATAGAAAAAAATGGAAAAAATGCAATGATCAATAATATTAGAGACAGTCATCAAGATGTCGTAAATCAGTAAACATTCTACTCATGTCAGCCCGCACACAAGAAATTGTTTTCTTACGCGGGCTTCCATACATTTTTTCCCCTCTATCTATCAAACACTGCTACATGACTGAAATTACATTAATTACTTATTAAATTGGTCTTCATCATACTTTCAGAAACACAATATATTTACTTGCTTTATTTTTACATATCTGTATCCACCTCCAATTGATATTAATGTTTATATTTATATTCATCCCAATGATAATCTCTGTAGGTCAAACAATCTATTTACCAAAGGTGTGCGTATAATATGTAAACTATGTACCCAAGTGTGAACAATGTAAAAAAAGAAAACTTTACATCAAATTATGAAATGAAATGATTTTCGAATTGAATATAATTGAAATTAAAATTGGTGAAAATCAACATACACAGTCAACAGTATTTTTAAAATGCAAATACTTCTCAAAATAAAATTTCGACGAAATTGAGAAAAAATTATAACTCACTTCATAAGCGATATTATTATAAGAATCGGTGACCACATCAGTTTCATAAAGTACTGTACAATATGCAAATAAAACATCAGTTATTCGTGTTTCCAAATGTTGAGTCGATATTTCACTGAGCATATCTAATATAAAATTGCCAAGCAAAATTGTTGAGATATTTCAAACCAAACAATTTAGAGCCCCGTTGATGAATGCATTTCCGTAATATCCACTTCATCGAGCAACGGAAACACTCTGTGGAAGATATAACTAAAGAAATGCAATTATTACTTGCCTGTTCAGCTGATTGCTCTTCGATGACCATTTTCATTTCCAACGACTGCCGCGTCTCGAGGAAAGCGCGTCGTTGTTGCTTATCTTCCAGATAGTATGAAGTGAGACCCAATAGGTTAGCAGTCAGTAGTAGAATGATGTTTGCACCAAGCTGGAAATAAAACATTATTGTAAAGGTAAGTTCCGCACCGAGCCAGCTACACGCTACACTGTTCAGGTAAGGAGCTCTCAGACGGATTTGAGCATACTATAATAACTAATAAACGAAACTAATAAACCTAAATTACTCTAGTTTGTTGTGATGAAATGGAGCGCCATACGCGACACGGTATATTACACTTGAACTATATTGGATCGAACGCTTGGAAGTTATAGCTCTGTGAAAAGCGTACTTTTTCGGTTTTCTTCTCCACCTTCTTCCGTCATCAACTTGCGAAATCGGCTACAGACCAAGCGAATCGATCGATTTGTTTCAGGGAACGTGTGGACTCTTACCAAAATGAGCCTTCTGTATGTTTCAATCAGAAGTCACTTTTGGGAACCGGAAATATTGTCATTTTAAACTCTTTATTTTTCAAGGGTGTATTATTTTTGAAACTATACGCAAACGCAGCATATGCGTTGAAAGATGATTAAGATGAGGTTTAACTAGGAAAACGCTATATACGCGTTATGGACGAGCGGATAGTAATAGTGTGTCGACTTCTTTTCCAAACTTTTGCCTAAATTCGCCAATTGGGTGACATTTAAGTTATAAATGGGTAAAAACTGCTTCGAGTGGTACAAATTTAGCACATTTCATGTTTTTTCTTTAAAATGGCTCACTCGATTAGGTTGAGAATTTCCAGAAATGTGTATAAAGATGTTATTCAACTTCAACTTCACACAAAATTCCAATTTTTTTGAAAATAAAAATTTTTCAATTTTTTTCCGCCGTGTTATTCTAACGGGTATTTTTGACATTTCTAAAATTCATAAAAATAAAAGTTACCACCCGATAATGCCACAAAACTATACAGATCTAAGTTAGATGAGGAACCATGATGAAAAAAGTTTGGAGTTGATAGCTGTAACCGTTTGACCTGTGGAGAACCGACAAAAAAACATAAAAAAAAACATAAAAACGAACACCAAATTTTTTCAGTATGTCAAATTGAATCCTCGCTAAAGCTCGTCTGATAAGAGTCTTCAAAGAAGTTCTACCTTTGCTACTTAATCGACTCTGGTTTAATCGAAAAATCTTTGGCGAGTATAAAATATACTTCAAGAATTCATTGTTGGGCAAATACCGAATCTACAAAGCAGTGAATCTTGGCAACCTAATTCTGCTCTTATTTTTAAACCCTGTGACCTGTGGAATGCTTACAAAAAAAATACAAAGTTCAATAAGAGTGGGATGGAGTCTTCGCTTTCGCTCATCTAATCAATTTTCCGACAGATTTCGATAAAATTTCAATGATATGTTTTTATGAATATTCAAAAATGATTTGTATCAATTGGTCAATTTTCATTTTCGAGTGAGATAATAACTCCTAGAATTGAAGTTTACTGCCTTATCGACTCTCTTGTTGACACTTTTCCGTCGCGATTCACAGCCCCAATGAACCATCGAACATTTTTTAAAATTAACATAGGTAAGTGAAAATAGTATTTTTTCTCATTTTCTCATATTCTAATAAAAATCCCAGTGAGATGACAATGCTTCATCCCTATATTTTGAGCCGGAAGGACCTAATATAATTTTGTTTATTCGATAATTTAGCGGGGGAAAACAAGGGTTGACTGTATCGTTACTCTTTTTTGAGAAGTCACAGTTCTCCCTGCTGAAGTTATGATGTACCTATACAGTCCTACAAAAGAGTGTGAGCGACATTTTACTGAATACAATTAATCAATTAAGTCTTCGCTACGCTCATCTAATAATCAAGATCTGATTTGAATAATGGGTCTTTGAATTATATTCGAAAACTTGTCCATTAATACTAGCAAATATGAGAAACAAAAAGCTCTGATATTCCCACCAAAAACAAAACTTGTACAAACAGAGAGTTAACATGACGGAAACTTTTCATATCACCGCTTTTATATGTCAAAGTATTTGAATAGCAAAGTCTTGACTCCCTGTTTTCATAAGATTTTGTTTTTGGTGGGGATGTAGTCCACTTGGAAATTCTACAAAATTTTACTTGTATGCAGTATACTATATAACTCCACACACCTTGATGAAAACTGTCAAATCTACGAAGAAGCCGTGAATCACTGTGCCAGAGATACTAGATTACGAACAACGACTATTTTCAGCCAATAAGCTTCTGTCAAGTAACAAATGACAAACAATCGTTACCATAGTAACACAGCGAATTGGTGGACTACCAAACATTCTAATTGGTCTATTTCAACTGGTGGACATTGTTGTCTTGTCTCTTGCAACAATGGGTGACGTCACTTGAAAGAAGCCTATTGATTAAATTTCATCTAATGACTAATTTTTGTCTTCTAAACGGCTTGTCTGATTTCGATACAAATTCGTAATTATGTGTATCATGTATGTATTCATGTTCAGTAAAACTTGGAATTTTGTAGAAGATATTTTTTTCTAACTTTTTTTCGTCCGGCCTAATCTTGAGGTTTCTCGAAAATTTGTGAAGAACTGTCTCAAAAGTAGCCCAACTGACTTGGTCTCAAAACAATACAGTTCAAAGTTGGATAATTCCACGTACCCAGAAAAAGTTTCATTTCGATCAGATTTTAGAAAGGAGATTTCCGAAAATCAGAAAATATTTTTCAAACCTATTTCTAATCTATTTTCACTCATGAGACTGTAAATACATATTTCAAAAATGATTATATTATTATTTCTCCAAGATATTTATTTTCATCAAATTTATTCAAGTTGGTGAGATTTCCTTTAATCACGTGAACCATTTTCAAAAACTATTCGTTATACATATGGATTTGTGAGTAAAATTCGAATGTTTTACTGGCTTCGATAAGCCTCCACAAGGTGTTTTCATAATATGCGACACTCAATTGAATTTCATCCAAAGAGTTATTATACAAGCTCTGTAGTAGCTATGCTATTATAGACTGTACCACAGCGCCCATAAATACTTCATCTATAAACCATTTCCCGCGCTCGTATTGATTAAACCATAAATATTTGACGCAATACCGTGGTATATGACATAACGTTAAATCATAATTTGGCGTCAAGTACAGTATGAATAGAGGATATAATTCGTGTTGATAATACTGAGATGGGATAATGATAATAATATCTGTATTATGTATTGTGAAACTGATTGCAAATGGATATTCACTTCATTCAACAGATGCCCGTCATTTCAGAAAGATAGATAACAATGACTACGTATACCACAAGGTCGGGAAACGGTTCAGGCAAACCGATTCACGCTGAAACGGTTCAACAAATGTGTGTACATCACAACAATTCAGAAACAGTTTGGCAAAACGTTTCAACGTCAGCCATTTTGAATATTAGCAGCGCCTTGTGAATCGGTCAAGATTAGCTTGAGCACGGCCTTCTATATTATTACAATAATACAGAAGATCTTGCCTTGAATCGGTTTGACGTGTATATCAATCGTATCGAGTTATCCAATCCACTTTCCAAACTGGGTTGGAACTAAAGTGTTTTACACCAAAACCGACAGATATATCACCATCTGTGAACCGTTTCAGCGTGAACCGGTTTGACTAAACCGTTTCCCGACTGTGTGATATACGTAGTCAATGAGAAGATGCGGCATTCACTATTCAACAATCACAATCTTTGTTATTGTCACAGCCCTTTATGAAAATTGTAAGAACTCTCTTCAAGGTGAGAAGAGAAGCTTGAGAAATGCGATAAAAAAAAGTTGAACAAAGAAAAGTATTTCAAATACCGTTATGTTGGCAAATACTTTTGGATCTTCTACACCATTTCCATATTGAATTGTTTCCGACATTCCCTGTTTACTTCTAACTGATTTTACTGACGAACTATTAATATGGAGTGAATTGTCAATTTTATTGTATAATGTATTCTCACTTCGTCCACAACAATATTATTCTAATTATTTGATAGTTCCATATTATTTTCGTATTTAAATATTCGAAGAATTAACTATTCCGCAACAATTAAAATAACAGCACATACTTCTAGACACAAGAACGGCCATGTAGGGTGAACACAGTGTATTCAGTATTGATAATGTATAATAACAATTTTGTCGTTGGCGAGTTGTAAACTATTTTACATGTTCGTAAACAAGTTTGGATTATGGCAATCGTACCGATGGGTGGACTACTGCGTTCTATTCCATAGCCTCATACAATCAGCTATTTATCTAAAACCAACAATGTACTACTACTATTGCAATGCAAATTATTATTATTTTTTTTTTATTATTATTATTCATTAACAGGACTACGCGCCTCACGTATAGTTACAATTATGTATTTTCCAACCTTTCTATGTATACAAAAAAAAGCAAAACTACTTGTTCTCGTAGATTTTTTTCGTGGCATTTCTTTTGTCTACATTAGTCGTCTTTGTAGAACATATTACCTCGTACAAATCGGAAAAAGTTGTACAAAAGCAAACAAACAAACGCCGAAGGGACCGGGACATGCAGCGCAGTGCTTAAAGCACTCGCTTCATGTGATCAGGGAGGTGAAGGAGCATATCGGACCTTGTTCGATCCCCGCCACCGTCCATCTTTACAAGGATTTTTCGTGGTTTCCCTCTGTAGTCTAGGCTAATGCTGGGATGGTTTCTATCATATAGTCTACGACTGCTTCCTTCCCATTATCCTTCTCAATACCTAAGAAACCTTCATCTCATCATCCCAATATTTCATTAATCATTCATCAGGGGCCAATAGATCTTGGTTATCATTATGGTGCGTCGTTTACCCACTATAAAAAAAAACGTCGAAGGTGACAATAATCTGATATATAATCTGATGTATAATGTAATTTGAACTCCGATCATCACGCAAAATTGAAAGATCAACAATTCATCCTCATGTTTCTTAGCTCTCGAGAGAGCTCATGAGAGTTCACGACAGCTTTGATGAGAGTTCATGAGAGCTCATGATAGTTCTGGAGAGAGTCTGCTCCAGGAATTGTCATGAATAGCATATCGATCGGTACGATAGCTATAATCTAAGATTGAAGTGAAAATGCAATTCAATTCAATTCAATTCAATTTGATATGCATTTTACTCACACATAATACATGAAAAACATAATATAAAATACAAAATGGTAATAAACATTTATATGTGTGAAGCCCGCTTAAGGATAATACCTTGTGTGCGAGCCAGCTAATAGTCAAATAGACCAATAATAGATTCAGCAGACAGACATACATGGCGTTGTTGTTGTTGTTGTGGTTTTTGTTGCTGTTGTTGTTGCTGTTGTTGTTGTTGTTGTTGTTGTTGTTTTTGTTGTTGTTGCTGTTGTTGTTTTTGTTGTTGTTGTTGTTGTTATAACAATAATAATAATATGAGTAAAGTACATTTCTTTTGATGAAATTATTTCCAACCGATCGATCTTTTTATTCCATGAACTATATGAATACCGTGATTCATAACATGCAAATCGACCAATCAAATGTTTTCATAAACTTGATACGCGAAACCTGATATGAAAGCATTTTCTCTATAGAAAGGAAAGTAAAAATAAACTTTTCTCAAGTTTCTTCAACCTTACGCTTTCGTTCAGCCGATTTTACAATATATAATACTTATCAAAAAAAAAATGACTTGTACGTTATAATACACCCACAAACTTTCTCTTTACAGGTCGGAATATATTCTTCACGAACTTTGTCAGGCCTAAATTATCAAAACTTTGACTCGAATTTAGGAGTGTGATAAAAGACATATTCGTCTTCATTATTTATGCTGATAATATGAATAATATAAGTTGCTTCAATATACTTGCATACCATACGCATGAATTACATTTTGATTAGTGCAGAAAATAAATAGAAAATGATGAAGCTTCACCAATGAGCCTGATGATGGTTGAATAAACAAAAATGTCGTTGAGATGATGATGCACATATGTAAGTCTATAGGGCCTATACATCATACAGCAAATACAGCATGTGCTCAGCATGTACTCAGCATATACTCTAGTGTTTTAACCACAGAAATATCACAATTAATGATTTGGTAATTCATCAATTATGTATCAAAGTCTGATAAACATGTGAAGATTTTCAGAAATACGAATTATTTATAACTACATTTTCATCTACAAGCTTCCGCTATCTTCAGCGATGGTGATACATTATATTTTATTCATACAGATCGTTCATCTCTACATAGATGTTCATATAAGAAATAACACATTATCTAGTTACTAATATCACTATTTCAAATACTTATATAACCAATTAATACTGGCTAAGTGGGTGCTATGAACCAAATCGAGGACAGTGAATTTGAACTCAGTGCTTTTCAGTTGAATATCTTTTCTTGTTTCTTAATCCTATTCATTTACAGAACGACTTATTCTCACAGACAATTCTCATCGTCTACCGAATGATCATTATCATTTCTCTGTACCGTCCACTTCTTTCCTATTCTTTCCTCTTTGTTCAACTTCCTTCTTTTCAACTAAGCACATATTGAATATGAATTATTGAAAGTAATTGCAGACGAATACGTATTCGTGGCTCGACTTCTAGTTGTGTGAGAATGTAAACCTCTTGAAGACTTTATTATCACTATTTGGCTGGAGTGGTAGCGATATCTGTTCTACGTGACTTGACTTTTCATTCTATCGCGTTTCGGATATATTTATACAAAAATGCTATATCTTCCAACGTTACAAATCTTCTTGAATACTTTCTGTAAATACCATACCCATTTCCCCGTACCATGACAGTACCATGACCGGCACATGTAGCTGAGTGGTTAACGCACTAGCTCCATGTGATCCGGGAGGTGAAGAGGCATATCGGACCCGGTTCGATCCCCGCCACCGTTCATCTTTACAGTTTTTTTTTCGTGGTTTCCCTCTGTAGTCTAGGCTAATACCGGGATGGTTCCTACAATATACGCCACGAGCCCACGACCGCTTCCTTCCCACTTTCCTTTCCAACACCTAAGAAACCTTCATCTTATCATCGCATCATCTCATCAATCATCTATTCGACGCCAATAGATGTTAGTTATCATTATAGTGCGTCGTTAAAATCCAAAATATAAAAATAATAACAGTCCCATGATCCCCTTTTCCGTGTGCTATGACGTGATTGCATCGAAAAAGTGTGCATTATGTGTGAAAATTAAAATTATAAACCCGTTTTTAGAGACAACAGTAACTCTTAGAGTATGATTCAAAAAGTGCACGTAAGATTTGAATTTAGAAAAGATCACTCACAACAACATACAGTTACATCATTCAACTACCGGCACATGTGGCTCAGTTTCACTTATTCTAGTCAGCCCTTATTTTTTCGATTATATTGGTACTTCACTATGAATGATGAAGAGTCATGACATGATACATTGAATGTTTGTATTTGTGCATACTAGTTTTTAACTGGAAAACCACCAAATTCATACATGCATGGTTCTGTATAATCTTCATAACCTTATCTGGGATATTATGTCATACACTCTCGAGTAAACGAGCAAAAATGAAATTATTTTAGATCATCAGCGTTCATAGACTTCACATAGACACTTACTTCGCGAGTTTTTCTAATATATTTGATTGCTTTGCTATCATCCCATATTTTTATTTCCATCAAAAACTAGTGAAACGTATCAAAAAAGCACAAAGAGGATGTTTTTTATTAATATTTCTTTCCTAGTTGCTACGATACCGTATAAAATTGAATCATTGTTTTTTATAACCTTTCTGGGAGTATTAGATTTCATATTCGATCATAATTATCTATGTGCAATCAATTCGTAGCACTGGGTTTCACTATTTTCAATTGAAATATATTTTCTATTTGAAACATGTTCGATTTGAAGATTTCATATATATATACATATATATATATATATATATATATATATATATATATATATATATATATATATATATATATATATATATATGGATATATAGATATTCATATATTCTTAGGTCAAGTTTGAGTAATAATTAGATCATACATCATACATTAAATATATAATGAAGTCGAAATATGAATGTTTCTTTTGCCCATCAACTACATATATATATATATATATATATATATATATATATATATATATATGTGTGTGTGATTAAAATAATCACATTCGTATCATAACCATATTTATAACTTCAAAAAAGCATTTTTTTGTATCGAAAACGTGATATTTGTCAGCA
Organism: Brachyptera risi; assembly: GCA_964007535.1. Taxonomy (NCBI): domain Eukaryota; kingdom Metazoa; phylum Arthropoda; class Insecta; order Plecoptera; family Taeniopterygidae; genus Brachyptera; species Brachyptera risi. Next base: position 32,126,612 of record OZ023328.1, on the reverse strand, counting down.
AACATTGCACGGAAATCATAATAATGCCACACACTTGAATGACAAGAATATACGATGAATGCAACCTTTTGAATTCAACTGCCCAGTTTTAAACTGGTGAGTTAGTAAGTTTATGAGAATCATGAAACATCACCCATTGTGTCTCAGTACTGTTGTGAGATTTTGTCGACAGAGTACATTCATTGAATGTGAATCTTCACAATCCAGAGAGATAAACGGACAAAAACATGCATGTAAACAATTTATCGATTGGATAAATCCAGATTCGTCGCGTGCTGTTGCCATCGTACAACCTATTATCTAGCAAAAGTGCAAGAAGGAACACTGAGGTAGGTAACAATCTATTACACACGCTGAATTCACCTCTGATTCAGTTGTTATACTAACTTAATGATTGATACTTGCGTGTTACTCTATATCGATCACCGAGATAGACCTGAACGAAATTTAAAAAAAAAATGTCATTATGTGTATCGACGATGTGCGAATTGAGCACGTGAATGGGCATGGTTATCGAATAAAAGAGGTTACTACCGAAAGAAATGCTTTTCGAAGCGTATATTCCATGCAGGTGGTACGAGAATGTTATCATCTCTCCTGTCATGATGTATTATCAACCTGAAAGAACCTAGGATATACACGGGATGAAACCGGGAAGCGGCCCGGAGCTCCAATATGCAGGCACCCGTGGTGCACAGATCGAATCTGGTCCAGGCAAACTATGTCGCTGTTAATACAATGAGATCCAGATAAAGAGAAAAAAGCTCTTTCGTGAAGTCATGTACTGTTCAATTGAAGAGATGAATTAGGCCTATATTTCAAATTTTAGAACTCGGTGGCTGTTTAATGTTTTTTAAAACGTATCTTCATACCTATTATACTAGTTTCAATGGTGCTTATAACTTGAGGCTTGAAACTGCTTATAATGATGCCTCCACAAATAGCTACAAAAGGTACGAATGAGAAAATGATATTGAAATGATAACGTGACAAAGGTGAGAGGACGTTGAAAAAATATCGTTTTTCAAAATCTGATTTTTGTGAAAATCACTGAGAATATGTATGATGGTGTTTTTAATATTCAGTGAAAATTCTGAAGCTTTTGAAAACTCTCCGTATTTAAATTATTTTCCATCCGGGTTATTCTCATGGGAATTTTCCAAACTTTCCGATTTTTCTCGGAAAGCCCGTTCGATCAATTCTTCTGAAAAATAATATTAACCTTACTGGTATGACATCAAATGTAGGAAAAGTTTCAATTCGATTATCTTTTTTGACAATTTTTTGAAAATTTTCATTTGCAATCCGATTCAGACGAATATGCTCGAAACGTGTCTATATATACTCCAATACTTGATTTTTCCTAATCAACGGAAAAAACTGTTGAAACTTCACATACCATATTGTGTGAAAAAATGTGTTATTTGTCGCTGTACCGCAATTCAATACCATTCCACGTGAAAAGTAACGATAATGGCTTTCGAGGTGTCACTTGAGAAGTTATAGTATATTTCTTCCAAGTCTGTGCTACTTCAGTTGTGATTCTGTTCACTCGATTCAAGCGTTACTGTTTCAGTAACATTTTCATTTTATATTTATTTATAATAAACCATTGTGGAGAAAATAATCGAAGTAGATCGTAGACAAAAAACATGATGTGTAATTGTGAAGTCAGTTGTCATATTGATAATTAACAAGAATAATATCGATATAATGACGACAATATATTGGACTGAATCAGATTCTACAGGGTACGGTGTTTTCTGGCATTTTTTCTGGAAAAGATCCAAAAACATTGATGATTTCATCCAGTATTTCACCTAAAATACATAAAAATATGTGGAGTTGAATTAATGAAGGTGAAAATGTGTTCAAAGATTTCAAGTGAGCCTACAGCATCGAAATGTCAGCACATATCCTAAGTCTATGTGATAACGACTTTAAATCGTGAAAGATGACCAAGTGCAGATGACATGGCACCTCCACCAAACAAAACTTTCCACATAATGATCAATTGCTCGAAAATTAATTGTAAAATGGAACGACAAACTGAGTGATAAAATTGTATTTTCGATCGGTTGTTATTCAAGGAAATTACAATAAAGTCCAACTTCAACTTTTTCATTCCCATTCATATTCGTAATTTCAATTATGCCTGATGTATAGCTTGAGAATGCAGGGCGTGTCTGTGGTGAGATGATGTGATAACACGTTTGTCAGTTCATCATATCAACTATAGAAGTTTGAGATTAACAAACTAATGCTGCATGGAGCGTGCTGACAATTGTGATCGGAGAACATAATTTAGATAAAAATATTATCTACTATCTAAACAATGTCTTATTACTTAAGAATCTCTCTTATAAAATACAATTCAACAGTTGAGGCAACGCATATTTGGCATTATATCCATTCAGCCACGTTACATACACCACACTCGTGATAGTATTATCAATGTTCTGAATTGTTGACTTTTGTTTTCAACCAGTGTTCGAAAGATTTACATACCAATTCCAAGTAATCCGCTTCGCTTGCTACATCCAGGCTTGTTCAACTTATTCCTGATAACGTATACTTTATAAGGACTATATATATATATATAAATATATATATATATATATATATATATATATATATATATATATATATATAATATACCATATATAAGAACATATATATAGTTCTTAAGACGAATGTCAGAGTGAGGAAGTGACATGTTGACGTGAAATGTTTCGTGAAGACCTTATACTTGTTAATAATCAATATTTGAGAATGATCAGAGAGTAATTCAAATACTGAATAAGAAGATACATAACCGATATGTAGATCCACTTCAATGCATTCATTCAGCTTTGACGGTTGCTATACGGTAACGCGAAATCGAAGAATATGACCAAACCAGTATGATCTTGTTCGATAGTATAGTGGACTCCTTTGTCTAAAATAATGGTCTATATATGATTGTAGTTGATGTAAGGATCATACAGATGGCACTGTTCATTCTGCATGAATGAATACCTTCCTTCACTTCAACAAGCTTCGAAACTATATTTCATTCCGCCAAAGCTGCCCGTTTTCCCTAATTATCAGCACAAACGATCGGCATTGTCGGGCTGACAAAGTCGAAGGAAGTATTAATAAATATATACTTCTTTTCGAACTATTTGATTGAACCTATCAACAGTCTTCTCTCCTGTATATATCAGCACAAGTTCTCAGAGGTCTTGATAGCTTCAAATTTGTAGAATGGAGTTTACACGCCTATAAGGGAACTGTGGTATACTAATGATAAGTTCCTTCAATGTCGCCTTGCTCCATCGTCATAAGATCCAACAGGAGGTGAAGTTTATTCTCATTCAACAACGAATATCAACATAATTGATGGTCATAAACATTGCGGTATATATAAAGTCATACATCAAATGCGTTGATCCGGAAAATTACTTTTTTCTTTATGATATGTAAAAAAAGAGTTACTAACCATGGGAGTTGTCGATGCCAACGGTCATAAATAGTATTCATGGCTTCTGCATCGCTTATTTTAATATATTCGGAACACAAGTTTGAAACTTTATATATAAACTTATGGAAATAATTCAAATGAGTGGAACAGATGGTTTGTTTGAAAAGCATTAAGACTAGCACGAAAATTTTAGATTGGATTATCTGGGAATATTTATGGGTTTCATTATAAAATACACACTTGAGAATTAACGGAAAATACAAGTGAATAATGAGTATCACATTTTAAGTGCTATGAATATAGCATACGCATGTTCAATCAACTTATTTGCTAGTACTTTGATATATTCCATTATTGTCTCATCAAAACCATTTCACCTTCGATCTTTCATATATTTTTTCTAATTTCCAACCATATCTATCCCTACACAGTTTGAATTTCAATCCAATGGACGATCATTACATCCTTTGTAGATTGATCAAAGTTCATACGTTTCACGATTATAGGAATATGGCATCCAATATATACTTTTACTTCACAATTGGGGTCTTTGCAGTTTATGAGGAGAATTTAAAAACAGTCAAATACACTAATTATATACTTGTATTCAAGATGTATTCGAGGCGAAACACTTCAGACCTTTCTTATTCCTAATCTTTTACTCACCTATAATTCATTTCAATTCGGAAATATAACTCAATAGCTAAATGGCGTTTCTATGATGGTGTTGAGCGATCCTACCAACAGCTAGGTTGAATGCGGAGGCACGAATGAGCGATTGATGTTATGGAACAATGAAGTAATGATGAGTTGAAGGTATAGTTAAAAAACGCATGCCTACAGCGGGACTTGAAGCCGCGCCTTTCTGGTTTCAGATTTCAAATCAGTTTCTCATTCTTCTCTGAACCAACGGTCACGCAAATATTTATTATTTCAATATTATTGAACGTAAGTCATGCTTAGTCATGATGATTCTGCGATGCGATGCGTTGCGTTGCGATGCGTTTTCCGACATGGTGAAATTTCACATAGTTCCAACTGCAATTCACAAATCTTACAGGAATAATAATCTGATGATTCGCAGCAATAAGCACAATTGAACACTCCTTGAAATGTATTGTATATGATAGTGAAAACTAAAAGATAATCCTGGATCCTTACAACAACAAAAACATTCAAAATAACATCCTATATCTCTGTAGTTGAAAGTATTG
>OZ023328.1:32086935-32116935 GCA_964007535.1 Brachyptera risi | reverse complement strand
AAGGAAATCGAAATAAAAATAATGATACACATTATTCACAGTTTTACATGAATCGAATCGAAATGAATGAATGAAATGAATTGATTGATCAAATACTCATTTACTACGTCAACAATTATTTCACTGTTTTCCTGTTTAATATTTGGCTCATCTTAATTACTTGACGATTCAATTGGTTCTTCTGAAACTTTGAAAATTTTTCATCTTCATATGGGAAAAATACGCTATAATTTTGCGAAAAATTATGGTCACAGACAGCGCAGTCCTGGTGTTGAAGACCATTAGTTTTAAATAATCAAAATGGGGTGGTAAGATCGCCCTTGTGGTGCCCCGTCCAAACGATCCTATCTTTCATCCATAGCCTTAATTGGGGAACAATGATTTTGTATCAAGTTTCGATGTTATTAAAAAAAAAAAAAACATTCTTCTTCCCAAAACAGCTCATCTGATACATGTGAAACTTTGAAATAATAATGCGTATCATTTCTGTCTTCAAATTCCTTGAAAATTTGAATATATCATGATCATTTTCCCAAACAATCTCCTCTTGGTTATTCTTTTGAGAGTGTTCTTAATTTCAAAATAGTTTTTCTCAAGAGTGGTTCAACTAGCTACAAAATTATCTACAGTGTCAAATTAGATTACGACATATATTCATCCCAAGTTTCATCAAAATTTTGCTTTCATTCAACCTGTGGTGAGCGGAAACAGAACTGTCGTTTTTTCCATGTGATATAAAAAGAAGTACTCGCTTCACTCGAATCAAGATTCGTTGGTGATATTTTTGTATGTCACTGAATATTGAATGTGAATTTCAACTATTCTCCCTCCTTTCAGTTGTACGTTTAGTGAAAATATACGTATTCTTTTGAGAGGTAACGATTATATCTTGACATTTTTCTTCCCAAAAAACGAGTCACATGATGAAACAAAAGAATATATTCATTGAATGTATATATGAATATAATATATATATTTATATATACAAATATATATATATATATATATATATGTATATATATATATATATATATATTTATATATATATTTATATATATATATATATATATATATATATATATATATATATATATATATATATATATACACTTATATATATATTTATATTTATAGCTATATTTATATATATATATATATATATATATATATATATATATATATATATATATATATTCATATATATATATATATATATATATATATATATATATATATATATATATTTATATATATAGGCCTATATATAAATACACACAGTAGTTTTGATCGATTCGTTGTTTTAGGACCTTGATTCGATACCAAACTGGACGATTTAATATTCGATAAATTCTTCGTCGGAAGAATGATCAAAATCGATAAAAAATTGTAACTAATACGAATAACGATCGAAACAACGAATATGACGGAAAATAACGTTTCTGCCTGGAATTTTAAATTGCTTGCGAGAAACTCGATCCCTTTGCCAATTAGTTAAATTTGAGTCACACAGAAGTAAGCTGCTCACTGCTCTGTTTGTAGATACTTTCATTCGCCTGTATCATAGTCATATTAATTTTGTGATATTTCAATTTGATATTTTCGACATCGATATCTATCGATAATTTCGATATATTCAACTGATTTTTCATAATCATGCAAATTGCGTTTCAATTTGCAATAGAACAAAACAATATAAATAAAAATAACCCAATATTTCATGCTCTTGATCAAAAGTATTCTTGTAGATACATTATCATTTGAATGTGACGATTAATATTGATCGAGGGTATATTTCATCAAACAAAATATGATGATGTCCATCCAGATGATAGAGATAATCATTGATAGAACAGATTAATATTTTTTGTGTGATCAAATAGTATGTAGAGATCAATCGAGATTAGGGTGCAGTGTTTATATTGGTAATGGATACACCAGCTATAAATCAATACTTATAGTTGACATTATCTTATCAAGCTAAAATTTGGTAATACATATTTTGTTCACGCAATAATGAACTCGCCACTGTCAGTATGGGTGAATGAATTATAATGATGTAATCACCCTTGATATCACTGCTTGAGCTATTCAGTAATCGTGAGTGTATTTTGAAGAAAAAAACTACTGAATTGTATTCAAATAACATGAAATATGTATTTGGATTGTTTGTATTTATTTTGATATCATTTGATGAGGCACGAACATATCTAAACCTCGTCATGATATACCTTAGAATTTGCATAATCATCTCTATGATAGGTGATTGCTTATTTTTAGGCTGAAATTTGTATCATGAAACAATAAGAACAACATAATATGGCCTATCTTATTGAAATATTCATCCATTTTTCCACCTATTTAGCATATTGACAGTGAATTAGAAATGTATTTTCAAAATTATTATAATATAACTAATATCAGAAGACATTTGGCTTTTTTCATTATATCTTCTCCTGGTAGCCTGTAATGAGAGAATATTTTCAATATTCCGTCGTTGGAAAAGTTGACTGAAAAAAAATGTGAGAGAATCATTAAGATTTACTATTAACAGTCAAGGCAACGTTTTATAAGTTTGATTATTGGTTCGCGAATGCCGATGAATGTCGTCGTCTTGACTATACAATTCATTAAACTTCTTATACAGCTTTGGAAAATGTTGAGTAAGAATGAAGAATGGATAGAAAGTATGCCAAGATTCTCCGAATGACAATTCTAGTCGTCGCGGTATTTTCAATTTAGATTGGAATTCTTATCATTAGAATATGTAGAGAAAGGAGAGTAAGTGTACTCTCTTTTCTTTTCTTTTGATAACGGAATTTGAAATAAAAGGGGAAACGAAGCATATATGCTTTTGTGTGATGAGCGAGATGTTTGAAATGGAATACTTGAAATCATCACAGCTTTCTTTTGAGATATAAAGCCGAGTTTTAGTTACTTCATGCTGAAAAAAATTGCATTTGACCTAGGTTTATTTTTCTATCAATATCGAAACTTGAAACAAAATCATTATTTCCTAATTAAGGCTATAGATGAATAATAGGATTGTTCAGATGGGGCACCGCAAAAGCGATCTTACCACCCCAAATAATAACTAATAATAAGATGAACCATTCAATAATCAATCAATTAATTTGAAAAAATATATTTGAATTATATATTTGCAGGTATTTCCTTGAAAAGCACGATCCAAGTGTGTGAAAATGCCCAGTTTCATCTCATCCTCGAGTTTAAATTCAGAAAATACTGAATCTCTTTCAAGTTTTTTTACCAATATCCACCCTATATCTTATTTTACAGAGTTTTTCGAAACCGAATATTGGTTACCATTACGGGGATGTGGTGAAGGCTGAAAGTAGCTCTATGTGGTTAGGGTTAGTTGGGCTAGGTTTTGGTTGCCTTAGATGTTTCCTTTTTGTATTTTGCTCAGGTTCAGTTGAAGGTTTGTACTGATTTTCTTCAACAAAAAGGTTATATTTCACTGTTCATTTTACAATAATTGAAGCGAGTTTACAACTATTGCGTTGGGGCCAATACGGAAATGTGAAGTTGCTCACCGTATCACGATAAGCGAGCGCATTAGCAACTGAACTACATAATATGATGGTTAAAGTTGTGATAGAGCTACGTAATTTCGTGATCATTGTTATCCATTTATCACATGTGAGAAAAACTCGATATGCGTGCATTTTAAAGCACATTACTTCAACCTTCACTTGGCAATATGTGTTGTCAGCATCAAATGGTATTGTCTTCATCATTTTAGTACGTGCATCTTTCTCCACCTGCAGATCTTACATCTTCAGCTGCACTTACTAAAATAAGGAAGAGTACAGATAAACAGTCAAATACGCCACTATATTGATTTGAATTAAATTTTGAAGGGCAGTAAGCCAGTGTGAATGGAGTCATCGTGATTGAATCTTCTACGATTTTGTTGACTGTCATTGTATAATCATTGTATTTGATGTTCAACATTTTAACAAGTTCATATTATTTTGTTGTCTTGCTCCATCTTATATTATTCTCGTAGTTGGAGTCTATATGGTTTTATTTTTATTTTTTGTTAAACTCAATCCAACTCACAAATGTTTCGGTAGAAACATGTGATACGAACTTTTCTATTCATATATTGTCCCACTCGGAGACTCACCTTTTTATGACATGGGTATAAATGACCGAAAGGGTGTGTTCTTTGTTTGTAACTTAATTGGTAGTTGCTCAGTTATACACAAGATTGTGTCTTCACTATTGTTTACAGAATATCAAAAGCTGTCGCTTTATGTTTGTCTCCTCAGGCATAATATTGCGTTCTAGACTCGTTCTCTTCTCTTGTCAGCCAGTATTATAGATTTTCGATTTCCTTCTCACATAATATATAGAGCGATCGAGTGAATCCTTTACATTGATGGACAAGCTGAAAAGAGTTTGAAGTTCAGAACTGCATTGTGATGTTAAAACCGATAAAAGAGACAAGAAAGAAAATATTGTTCGATTGAGTTCGAAGGTATCTGAAAATGCTTTACACAGTAAATATTTGTTTTTGGTGACACGACTGTATAGTAAGTCACAAACAATAATGCTTATATGATTATGGTTCTGTATATACAGAGTTGAGTTATGCTGAGTTTCCATTATCTAATGGGTAGGGATAGAATTTCTCAAATATTGGAGTTCAAATTATTCAATGAAATTGATTGAAAAAAAATTTCCAAAAAGAATATTTGAATCATTCTATTTGTATCTAATGTATTGAATGAAAATTATACAAGATTCTTTCTTGTTGGTCTATTTAATAACATAATGATGAAAATGTTGAGAATATAAATAATTCTTCATAATTCGAAAAATATTCTCCCAACATTGATGTTTTTTTTTACTAGTATACTGACGAGTATCTTATTGAATCTAACAGGCAGTATTCGATCACTTGCCACACAGTCGTACTCAAATTCATTTTCAAGGAGCGTTCAACTTATATTTAACTTCAATTATGATTCCGAGTTCACTTCCATTTTCTTTCTTCAACTAAAATGTCGTGAATATTAATAGGCACACTTGGATTTAAACTGGGATGTTCGTTTTTATCTCTAACTGAGAATACAATCATTTTATCAAGATCCTCTTTTTTCTTTCATCTTTATTCTACTCTATTCAATACTACGAATGAAAAAAATACTTTTCTCCTCATTGGGGGATCACGAATCTAATTACGGCGTATCTGATTCAATCACTTTCCACACCACCCTGTTACGTTCCATCACATCACACACACCACCACGCTCTGTGACAAGGGCGACATACGAGAACAATATGAACGTGCCAATGTGGTTGCCAACTCTAGTTAACAATGTTTAGTTTAATGTCGGACCAACATTCACTGAATACTAATCAGAAACAACTATCCAGCAATGTTATCGTGTTATTTTGTGGTTATTGCAATACCGATAGTGATACTAAATCAATGAACATCAGAGAAGATTCTCGTTCACTTTGATATTACATGGCATCCTTCATAGAGATCACTGAGATTTATGTTTAAAATCGTATTGTGATCGATTTGGCTGATGGTGATGATTCTTTTTTTTTTTGGCTAGAACTTTGGAACGGATAATAAAATTATGATACTAGAAAATCGTGAATTCCTTCAATTCCTTTCGAAATTGTATGCAATCGAATTGTTAACTTCGAATCCTGAAATGTATGAATGTATTCGACTGAAAAAATATTTGTTCCAACCATATACCTGTGAAAATTAAACAAAATTGGCCGGCTCAAATATTTCTTCCTCACACCATCTTGAAGTATTGTGTGAGTGAAGATGTTGTATTTTAAATACCGTCTCATACCCATGTGAGTATCTAATTATCCATTTCTCTCTCTCTCACTCTGTCTCTCTCTTTCTCTCTCTCTCTCTCTCTCTCTAGATGATATATATATATATATATATATATATATATATATATATATATATATATATATATATATATATATATATATATATATATGTATATGTATATAAATATATATATATATGTGTATATATTCGCACTCATTCATATTGGGTTTTAACTACGCACTATAATGAACACTTCAATCTATTGGCGTCGGACGAATACATAATCAGATGTTGGGGTGATGAGATGTCTCGATCGAGGCATATCTTTCATGACATGACTCCCATATATATATTCTGTTCGTACTTGTATAATGCTCTAAAGTGAACGAAGAAACTGATATTCATCGTAATTGATTACAATGCGCTTCTTTCAACAGCAACATCAGAATATAAATTTGAATAAAATAGTTTCATAATCAATGATAAAAATGATCATTCGTCGTACAGCTTATTTTCGAAAATGGAGAATTTTGCAAACAATGCAATAATCCGAAAACTTTCTGCAAGTTGTATTTGAGAAATATTTTTCAATCAATATGTACACATACACTCACATCATGCTTTTTCCCAAATGTATATATACATAAAAATGATATTCACTCACTTTCTACCGCCAATTTTCAAAGGACTGTCTGTGGAGTTCGTATCTACCATGTTTGATAGTTTTAGTGGGTACATATTGTCATCAAATTTACTCCACGATGCATTTCAAAGTGTCTTTATCGACCACTCCAATGTGACCGCAAGTCTACATACAACAAATTACCACGTTTCAAATGCTGATATATTTTAATCAAAATTAAATTTCAAAAGTCTTCTGTGGTATATCCTTCACTTCCGTTTGGTATTAAGAAAGTATATGTACCGTATACTCCGCGGATTAACATAATTCAGATGTCTATTGCTATGATTTTTGGTTTTTGTTGTAATTATCGAAATAAGAAGTTGATTTTTTGCTTCGTGTTTATTCAATTATGTTTTTTTATGTTTGGAGAATGAATTGTCAACAAACCTCACGCAAAACAAATTTTGTGAGCTGGGCAATTGATTATTATAAACATTCCAATACAATCTAGCGAGTCATGAGTTTAGTTTCATGACAATAACATGTGTGTATGTATCAAAAATATACTGACAAATTCATACTTGTCAGCTGACACTGGGCATGAAGTGTGTTTTGTTACTGATCTTGAACTAGTTTACCAGAATGGCAAACTACTCAATGTGAAGTTCTATTTTAAATGACACATTTTTCATATAACGCGATTCATCTGGGAGGTAATAATAGAACATTAACGTCATGATTAATGTTGTATACCTGTTCCGCTAAATGCCCGTCCGCCTTCCCGAGACCGCATACAGCGACCAAATAGGAGGCGCATGTCCCTATGCTGAGCACGATACAGTAGCGTAGCCTCAGTGGTAGAGTGACAAACAGCAAGTAGTCGAGCAGGAGGGCCCAACCGAGGCTGTCCCTTATCGTCACTTCATTCTTCTTGAGGAATAAATGTGCTAGAAGCTGAGCATTAGCTAGGTGCCAAGCCAGATGTGGTACGGCTGGCCACAAATTGCACCGTGGTACACCGGTAATACACCACACTAAGAGAGACACGTTGAGTACTAGAAACAATGACGTGAGAGCACCTACAGTCAAGTCTTTACTGCTCGACATTGTCGACAACATGTACACGTCGTAGAGGATCGCGGCGTAAAGGAAACATTGTAATCCCGCGCGTTTTTGTTTCACACTGTAAGACTGATAAAGTCGTTCCAAAGCTGGATCACTGAACGCACGTTGGTAGAACCGTTGTTGTTGTGTGACGGCGCCCACCGTGGGTCCCGGTTCCACACTGCCGGCACTCATGTTCCTACCGTGAGCGTCACGACGCCATGACGAGCGGCCGCTCGCTGCCTCCTGCTACCACACACTGACGGTCCCGCCTCCAACACGACGTCGACGAGGAGGAGGACGTCGACGGCGGGGACGGCTCGACCTGCCTGCAAGTTCCCGGTACTCTCTTACCCCCTCCAGTATATATCCCTGTCCGCCTCCGTCGCGCGCACCTACTAGAACCTCCAGACCAGAGCAATCAATACCACAACGTGCGTACTCTCAGCGCACTCAAGGAGTAGAACGCAGCGGTGCTCTGTTAGAGCTGGCACAACGCGCCATTTAGAAAATGAGTTTAATAATAGACGCTGGCTGATTTGTGATTAAAATATAGCATGGTGGAAGAGACAAACTTATATGGAACTTGACGTGTCAACTCATTCTCTCTCTCTCTCTCTCTCTCTGTCTTTCTATGTCTCACTCACTTTGACTTTTAATAAAAATTGCAGTGTTCTTTGGAGACAAAGACTGTAAACCCATTAAAAGAATACTTGGGAAAAGCACAAACGGTTGACATTAATGTCAAGTGGTTCATCTAAGTAGCATGCTATTCAGAGGCAGCACAACGTATTACTATATTATTTATAAAACTTCAATCTTATTATATTCAATTATTATCGATTTTCCAAATTTATCTTTTTTATGATGAACAAATATGGTATAAGCGAATTAAGATTCTTCAACCACATATTTTCGATGGACTACAACAATATGAATTAATAACAAATGATATGAGATGACAGTGAAAAGTGTGAGCATATTACTTCTCAATAACAATTTTCGTTATATGTTATCCGTTTCAATGTTTATTTTTTTATTTTATATTTATTTATGTATATTCGAGTGCATCAATCGTTATCTATTTCATCATCGGAAGCAAGATATCGAATCAATATTTATAGTACGGTAATTCCACAAATTGGCCGCTTTTATCTTGACACTCACCAAATAGAGGTGTTTCATTATCATTTCGCATTTCCTTAAACATGCTTGTCAGAACGAAGTAGTTTTTAAACATTTTATCTGAACTCCACGTAGGAGTAATCACCAGATTCACGTCGAGGGACTCGTACTCGAAACGCACGGTTATTGGACGGCGTCACGCACACCAGCTGACCTCGAAACGGTGCGTGTGCGTGACGGGCGCGTCGTGTGCGTCGGGGACACGTCACACGCGAGAACTTGAAAGATCAAGTTGAAAATGATCGTCTATAAGAAAAACACTGTTCTGATATGATGAATAAAAAGGGAAATGCAGTTGTACTATTTATACGTCCAAAATTTAATGCAAGAGATAGAATGGATGAAATACATATTCGAGTTCGAGATAAATAAGATAAAGTGATTTGTCTCTTCCAATAAATGTACAAAAGAAATCTTCTGATAATAGTTTTCAAAAAAATTAATAGTTTCTAGTGAAGTAGTTAAAACTTGGATTATACCTATCGGAACGATAGAATATCGACATAGCGCATATGTTATCATAGAAGCGCAAAACTATATATATACTCCCAGGTTGAGCAAACTGTAGATTCCATGATATCATTATTCATCATACAAGAGAATGTATTCATCAAATCAAAAACTATTTGTGAGAATCATAGATTTAATGTGAGAACATGACAGGGGGAAAAGTGAATGTTGAACTTATCTAATTCTAATTATTAGTCACTGTGCACCGCGTGTATATAGCCTACATATGGTGTACCACCAAAAGACAAGGTTACCTTTTTTCATTGATTCTTGATACCCCACTAGAAGGAAATGCGAATGGAAGGAATGAGCAGGTGATGATGAAACTATAAGTGATGATACGTGAGATGTGTTAACAAAGACGCATGCATTATGCGGGACTCGAACCCACGCCTAATGTGACTAAAGTTAGCAAAGCAGTGCCTCAGCTGACTAAGTCAAGAAGGGTGACTTATTTCATTTTTTTACAATATATTTTACATGTTAGTCAAGACGCGAATACTACAGGAATCTGATACAAGTAAAATTTAAGGAATGTGAGTTTCATTATTTTCCCTTTTCTGAATTTCAAATTGATCTATAGCTGACCAACTATCCAACACTGCGAGAATAGAGACGAAAGATAAATCCGGAGTTAATCCTAATCGAACACTTCTGGCAAAACGTCAAACTAAAATATCTATATTTCTCACTGGACGATGTTGCTATACGTGTGGCCAAATTCAACTCTTGGCTGTAAATCTGAATAACATTCAATTAATAGGAGCAGATGTCATGATGAAAGTAACGGAATATATTTTCATCAAAACCTTGAAGGTGTACCAAAAGTGATTGGAGACATCGACTCTTGTGAATTCTGAGAAAAAAAATAAAGATAGATTCGGAATAATCGCAAAATAATGTTGATATCAACAAACACCTTTTTTATCCATCCTGACTTGTTTTTTCGTGGTTTCCCACAGTTCTCACAGCAAATGCTTGGATGAAGTACTAATTGGCCACGACTTTCAATTAGTAGAGTGATAGGCCTAGTTATAACAGTTTAGACCTATCACTCATTTTTCTATTTTGTATCATGACAAACTTTACCTGCTGTTAATGGAAAGGAGTGATCATTGCCCGAGATACATTATTTCAAAGTGGAAGATATCAACATTCGTGTGTTTTGTTTACTCTGAATACCAATGCTGGTAATGTCCGGATATATATCACAGAAACGGTTTTTACTTTTTACTTATAATGTGTTCCGGACTATCGGAAACTGAAAGACTTTTATCTGCGGCGGAAATTTATGGTCACCGACAGCACAGTCCTGGTGTAGAAGTTCATTGATTTCAAATAATTAAAATGGGGTGGTGAGATCGCCCTTGTGGTACCCCGCTCGAACGATCTTATTTTTCATCCATAGCCTTAATTGGGGAACAATGATTTTGTATCAAGTTTCGATGTTAATAAAAAAAAAAGATAATGGAAACAATTATACACAAAATATTCGTAATCATTATTATTAAAAGAAATGAAAGATACTTATATGTTTTTTCATATTCATTGTATATCATACATATTTCAATATTCATTTATTTATTCATTATTGTTTTTATAGAGTGCAATATACTGTATACAGGTAGTGAGAATAGAGCAGGAGCCCCGTAACAAAATGTGCTTCACTACCTGCATAATAATATAAATTAAAAATCATAAATTTGATCAGTCAAGTAATAATAATAATAATAATAATAATAATAATAATAATAATAATAATAGCGTACGAATTGAAAATTAAAATAACTAAATATGAAATACAAATGCTTGGTATAATTCCTAATCTAACATAAGTGAAGTTTTAAGTATCTGATTCAGTAAAAATGTTCCAAGTTCAACACCTTCCCAGTTTTTCAACCTCATTTATCCTCTTTGAAAAAAAAGATGTTGATCTGCGAGTCACGCTCTATGGTCTGTGAATCTCCTGGCCTGACGTCTGTAAAACCCTTGAATGTTGATCACACCCGACTGAGACGTCGTGAAATGCAATTAGATTCCTTTCAATTTCCTACAAATGACGTCATATGAGATCACGTGATCACAACGAAAACTAATCACTGATACAAGTACTCATCTCGAAATCTCGAGTATCGACCTCGTTTTCTCGAGTATCGACTCGTAACATGTCATCGATATATCGATTAGCCTTACAACACTTTTTGAAGTGCGATTTCATGAGTTATCAATTACATTTCGATAACGATACTCCTACGATTAGATCGAGATACAAAAATAATCTTCACCGGTATTCAATTTATCTACATGAAAATCGATATACTCATTTATTTTAGGAGCGTGCTTGCTTTCGAAACGAGCAAACCAGTATTCTTTCATGATTATGTTTCAGTTTGAACTCAGCTTTCTTATTTAGAATGAAATAAAACCAAAATTGGATTGATAATTAATAACTACAGTCTTAGAAAGTCTCCGGCGTGAAAATTTGCATTCCTCAGGTTCCTAAGGCAAACAGATCGAATGAAATGAAATCGATCGTTTATGATGTTAATGAGCGCCAAGTCGGTAAGTGTATTCTATTGAAAATTACTCATCAATTACCTCACACTAATAGCTTATTTATTCAGTAATAAAAATAAAATCACAATCAAATTGTTATTTTCAACACTATACGATTGCTATATTTCACAGCGTAGAGTTCACACGTCTATAGCAGATTCACCTGCCGTCTCTCAATTATTATCAAAATTGGTATGAAGATACCAAGTTTCCTATCTAGAATTTGATCAATTACTTCAAATTACATAATTTCCTGAAATATTAAAGATGATATTTGTTAATTGACCATTGTAGATGGGCGTGACTTATACGAAGCAGGGGAAATTTCAGATACCTTGATTGGTTATTTCCCTATTTCCCCTGCTTCACTGTCCACTTGATTGGTTTTTATATTTTGTGTCATCACGAGGGCGGACGATCTACAATGGTCAATTACTGTCAGACCTTATCGAAATGTGAAAATGTAATAGTGTAATATATCTGTGAAAATGTAATAGTGAAATACTAAATAAATGAATATATAATTATTATATTATATTATCTATTTAAAAGATACAATCCATCTTCAAATTCTTCACACCATTATAGTACTCACCACCATTCCCTTTTCAATTTTTGCTTACACTCAGCCATGCTATACCTCTGAGCATATGTCGACATCGGTAAATAAATTTCGAGATTCACAAATACCACGAAAACCCATTACTTATGTTTCAGTCAACTTTAAAAGCATCTCAAATCAAATTGTATTGATATAATAGAGCTGAAGCAAGAAGGATATAATAGAAAAAAAAAGAATATCTGGTCATATCAAATTTCAACTTCCATGAAATATGATTAAAAAAAACTTTACAGTTTCTTAGCTGAGACTGTAAGTCATCCTAGATCTTCGGTCTATGGTTCGACGCATAGTTTATTGGCGTCGCTCTTATCCAAGTGGTGAGCAACTAGCTGTTACGACTCTTTAAAAATATCGAAATTGATTTACAAGCCACTATTTATTACATCAGGTTGATGAGATGACGCCACTCCTCACTTCCAAATCTGGCCCGTGTTAAATATTAGCTCCATATAAGAATTCCTTCAGTTTCCAGTCTCGGAGAATATACAAAACTAAAATACAAAACTAAAATTCAAAACTCAAAAGTCAAATACAAAACTACATAAGAAGAATCTACAGGATATTCTATGAAAAAATTGGTAACACCCATTTATTTTCATATTTAAATTGTATAATCCAAGATAAAATTTACATATAAATAGTTTTGAAATATTGCATTCAAAACATCGTAAGTTTTCTTCAAAAAATATCGTAATTCAGGAATAATCAAAGCACACCATTCAACAATTATTGATACTGATAGTAGAAGATCATTCACAAAATGAAAATTAGATTAGATTCTTGCTCTGAATTCAAATGCATTCACCAATAAATGTAGGACATTCAATATGTAAGTTGCGTTGTGTTTTAATGTGTAAATCGTTAAAATTAACAAAAATAAACTCAAATTCAGTGATTTGTTCACCAATATGAAATAATATAATATAACGGCATTTTCTATATAATATAATGAATATAATATAATATCAACCGAATACTGTATATATGTATAGCAATTACTGATTAATAATATCGACTAGGCATTCAATAACTATAAAAATATTGAATTTAGGCGTAGTATTGGTTTTTTCTCTGTTACATTCTTTTGAACTATCTCGAAATTTTTTTTGGTATGCTATTATATATATAGTAATAACATTCATATAATATTTGTATATTTTGTGATGATTAATAAGTGCATGATTTGAACTCACCCTCAGATTAAGGCAGTGTCATACCCTCCACCAAATTCTCTCAAGACATGAATAATATTTCTACAACTATTTTTGAACAATTATTGCACATACATGTATATTACATTGGTTAACACAAATCGCCTATAGATGGCGCACCAGGGTCTGTTAATGGATTGGTTTTGAAGCCGTACTGCTCCATTGCTGAAAAGTGATACAAAATTAACATTATGACATTGTTTAATCATAATCAGGCACATAGTAACTTCTGAATATTCATTGTGATATTAAACTTCAATTAGGAAACCACAGCGTGCGTTATGAATGAGTGAGATTCCATTTGAGATATTACGGACACCTTGATTTTGAATCTATTCAACTCAATAACTTCCTGATTTATATATTGATCATTTTAATCGTGTTATGATCTAATTGGTTTCAATTTTTGATCTCTCTGATAGTTCTCTTATATCAGCTTTTAATCATTGATGTCAAAAAGTTACGTGATAATTTTCATTTTCAATACTACATCCAATTTATGTAAAACTCTGGAATTATCAGTATACAACTCTTGTGATTACATTCCATAGAATGTATATCCATCCGAAAATTTTCTCTCTATTTTGTCTTCCGGGTTATTCTCTTGAGATTTTTTCAAAATGTCGAAAATTCTTTTTCTCATGAGAATAGTTTGAACGTTTGCGGCTCAAAACTATACAGAATCGAGCTGGAAGATAAAGTATGAATGTCAATATTTATTTTAATGAAATCTCTCGTTTCACATACGGAGCACGAACAGAAAAAAAATGTTTTTTTCAGGGTATGGTAAAATCGAGTCTTCGCTTCACACATACAATAACACAATAATACCAGAATCATTAGTTGAATCACTGTATACGTGATCAGCATCAACCTTACATATACATGAGTTCATCGTACCTCAAATGATAAAACGATTAATTAATGCTTATTGATCAGTTGATAAAACCGACGATAAGAGTCACTTTGGTACCAGAAGAAATTAAGAATCAAGTATGTTCCAGAGAATAATTATTAGAGAACTATTAGAGAATAAAACGTACTGTAAGAGAAGTTTGTACTGACCTATGAAGTTTTCTTCTTGTGCCAGCATCGCTTCCCGCCATGTTGTATTGTCAAAATCACCTTTAGTTCCACCGTACTCCGTCGGCAAAATGTCCGGACTGATGAAGGCGTGTAAGCCAGTCAAATCACGGCCATGTAAGAAGATCTGAAAACATTATATGGAATCGTAACCATTAAACTCATTTACTCATTGTTTCATAACTAGATCAACTCATTGTCCTTGATTTTTTTTTACATTGGGTTGAACGACGCACTATAATGATAACTGAGATCTATTGGCGTCGGATGAATGATTGATGAGATGATGGAATGCTTAGACTACATTACAGCTTAGACTACAGAGGCAAACTACGAAAATCTCCTGTAAAGATGGACGGTGTGGCGGGGATCGAACCAGGTCCGATATACCCCCTCACCTCCCGGATCAAATGAAGCGTACGCGTTAACCACTGCGCTACATGTACCGGTAAAAGTTGTCATAGAAAATTATAAGCATTCTGATAACATTCGTCGTCGTCGTTGTTGTTGTTGTTACATAAACAGTATACAATTTTTGATGACCCTCCACTCCTATTACAGAGTGGAACTGAATTCTCGCTGAATTCTGCATAAGTCCAGTTCCCTCGACACTGAGACGAGTGGTCGATTACCTAGCACATTGAACCGTCATTCAGGAGATCGAGGTTCGATTCCCACCGTGGTCGCGACCATCTTGACAGGGGGTTTTCTTGGTTTGTCCATGTCGTTCGTCAGGTCAATACTGGGACGGCTCCTTTGCAATGGGTCACAACTGACGTCTTCTCACTATAAAAAACTAATAAATAACCTTTCGTCTCATCTTACCGTCATCGCAATCATCATTCACCGATGCCAATAGATCTTAATTATCAGTACAGTGCGTTCGTTTAACAAAATATATTTTTAAAAATGCAATCAGTGCCGCCACCGACCACTGTCCTACGGGTTGACTGTGGTTGTTGTTGTTATGTTTGTTATTGTTTTTGTTGTTGCCCTTGCATGTACGTGCGACATGACCTTGACGCTGCTTGGTACGAACGTGTGTGGAAATGTAGGGCAAATAAAAAATAGTTCATTGTACTATTATTTCCTGAACGAAAGAGGAGTTTTTGTCCGACAGGATGTATTGTGAATGAAAATATAACCATATAACTTATCGAGATGAATAACATGCTATATAAATATTCTAATATGAATAACAGGAGAGATGAAAAATTCAATAAGACGTGGATTTTTATTGAAATGCGTATCAATATTGTAGAATAAATTGAATTGACAAAGATTTCAAGCCACTTTTAGTTGAAAGAAAGAGTTTTATATATTAATAAGATTCAAAAGGACAGAGTATTTTCTATAGTCCAATTAATAGCCGCAGCGGTCCCAATACGTCTTCTGGTATATAATTTAAAATGTTGGTTCGGTTGATCCTGACAGTTGTTTGGTTTTTCTCATGATAACCATGGTCACCGAGCTTATATCAACCAATAGCAATCACCCACACTTTCGGGATTGATTGCCATATAGATAATTATTGTTGCGCCTCCCAAATTTGGAAGCGTAGGGGGTCTATTCATTACAATGAAGAGATCAATGTTTTGGAAATATTGAGTTACCTCATTGTTGAAATGAACACGAGTTTGATAGTTGTGTGCCGTTTTGATTTTTTCAACAATGGATGTAACAATGGTAACTATAGGTGACGAGTTCTCAAATCAAGTCTTGCTGCATATATATAAAGTTGGCCTTACATGGACATTATCGATGCGAATTCACTCTCACATGCGTGATCGGGACCCCGGATCGGTGCGATAAAACTCGAGCATTACCATCTAGCTCATTACAGTGCGTCGTTAAAACCCAATATAAACCATCTAGCTGCAATAAAAGCAAGGTGGGCAAAGAGGAAGGCGTGAATATAGTGGCACGCGCTTTTCGTGACGACTCGAGTTTGTTGACAGTTTCTTGAAACTTGGTTGACACGTGATTATGTCACCACGATAATAATAATAATAATTATTATTATTATATAAAAATAAAATAGGACACAAGTCATCCGCACGTGGGCAATGATGCAATTATTTGACATACCTCTTTTGCGGAAAACAGTATGACGGCGACTTCAAGCGGATTTAATTTGAATTTAAACTGCGTCTGACTATTACGCATGCGTAATGCTGTGGTGTGGGTAAAAAGTAGACTCGAGCTGAACTTTTGCGGAATTATTTCGCATCATTCCGCTGCCATCGCTGATTTACTAATCATTCAAAATTAGTGTCAATCTGTGAATTCGTTCTCACATGCGACAGCGAATAATTCGCATGACAAATTTACATGTAGAGCCAGCTTCAAATTACTGATTGCGATGGGTATATCAGTCGCTAGACGTCGACCCGTCATTCATAAAACCGGCGTTCACTTTCCGCCATTGTCGACCATTCTGGCAAAGGATCTTTGTTGTCCATCTCTGTTGTTCGTGTAAGTACTTGGATGGTTCCTTCAAAGCAGACTACGGTCGTTTACTTCCCCCATTTCAAAAAACAAATAAAACCATCTCACATCTGCCGTCATCTCATTCATTATTCACTAACACAAATAGATCCAAATCATTATTGCATTACGTCCTTCAACCCAAAATGAATTTTGAAAAAATACCTCAATAATATTCTGAGTTACGATCTTCAGAACTTTGAATGAGATTCGAATGAATCATCGTGTACTAAAGTTGTATGCTACTATAATATTCTTCAACTTACCCTTTTTCTTATCTTTTCTTTGAGGAATGGTTTTAGAACCGCGAATATTGCGTCGAAGTAGAAAGGCTGATTGATTATATGAAATCCTTTGAATCTTAGTGGGAATGTTTCCTGAAAAGGCAAGAGATATTAGCTAAATGCTACATAAATCACTGAAGGCTACAAACATTTAGGGGTCTACATGAAAAAAACTCAAATATATCCACATGCTATTGCCTGCTTTGCATTGTCTACATATATTTATTGACAATGCTTATGAATTACCTATGAATGCATTTAAACGCTGTTCGAAGGACTGTATACCGAGAATTTGTTCTCACATGCATAAAATTTTAAAATGCATATATGATGCTCACTGTTCAGATATAATGCATAATAAGGGACATTAGTGGCAACGTATCTTCTGTTAAGTACGAGGTACTGGTATTCTAGTACTGAGTACTGTACTAAGTATCTGGTATACTGGTATTCTGTACGAAGTACGAGGTACTGGTATTAAATAATTTGTTACTATAAAATGAATAATTTAATCTGACAGTAATGAAAATGGGAGCTGAGACTATTTGACACATTTATACACATCTGAATGAATCATGACAGTAAAAAAAAATGATTTGAATAGCTAATAAATTGATGTCAACTTTGTCATTCTGTACTCAGTCAAGTAATACTTTGATAATCCCGGCTCCTCCACCAAAAATATAGTCAATCGCACATAGCCACGAATCTAATTTTTCGTAACTTGAAGACATTGATTTTGGAATATTCGTTTTGCTAGCTCTTAATGAATTCTAATGTGATGTAGTTACTTGACTATTTTTCTTGGGTCACTTCCACATTCAATATGCAGTTAAATGGAAAAAAGCAGGAGAATATGTTACATGGAATAATCGAATTTTTTTCTGTAAATAAGTCATCACGTTTCCTACTATATATTTCGATGTACATACTACACATCATTCGCTAGAAAATGGTAGTGATATGTTCGGTGAGATCACCATTGTACGGTTAAGTAACTTGACAATAACTTGTCATTAAGCCATTAAGGACTTCATTCAGGACAACTACTTTGTGTCAAGCTTTCAATGTTCACCAGAAAAGTAAAAGTGTATCGTATAAAAATATATGAGATATGAGAGAGTATATATATATATTGTGTTTTACTATACTATAGAAAAACGCGGGAATTGCGTTGTGAGATGAACTTAGAAGTATGGAAATCTAGAGTGAAAAATATTTCGTCAGATCAATCCACATCTACGGACCTTGGATTACTTCAAAGTTTCAACGTATTTATAGTGCTGCAACCTGTCGCATATACACTTTGCAGAACCAATTGATCCCAACCAAGATGTATTGAGGGTTACGTTTGCCCGTCTCCCGGTGGCAAACCAACGCAACCCTCAACGCATCTGATCCCAACTTCAATAAAATGGATACTTGTATTGCGTTTTCTTTGTTATTTTTAATCTGAATGTTGTT
Source organism: Brachyptera risi (assembly GCA_964007535.1). NCBI lineage: Eukaryota > Metazoa > Arthropoda > Insecta > Plecoptera > Taeniopterygidae > Brachyptera > Brachyptera risi. Next base: position 32,097,968 of record OZ023328.1, on the reverse strand, counting down.
AGTCACTGGAAATATCTGTGATTAGGTTTTCTATATTCAGTGAAAATTTTGAAGTTTTCGAAAATTTTCCGCATTTCAAGTATTTTCCATCCGTGTAGTTCTCATGAGGATTTCTCAAACTTTCAAAAAAATTTCCGGAAAAACCTTTCGACCGATTTTTCTGAAAAACGATCCGAGCCTATTTTGGTATGACAGAAATATGTAGAAAAAGTTTCAAGTCGATAGGTATTTTTTTCCTGACGTGTATGCCGCGCACAAAATTACAAAAAAACAAAAAACAAAAACATTTTTTTCGGTATATGGAATGGAATCTTCGCTACGCTCATCTAAATATCGCGAATACAAAGTCAAACTCAACTCTGATTCAATTGTACCTGAATGACTTCGACAGTCCGACGAGAGTAATACGGTGACAGAAACTTGGCGTGCGGAATTCCGAACCCGGTCATGTCCACGATCACTGTTACTCCAGCAATCTGCGTCTCTTGCTCTTGTACCATGTACTCCAGAGCTAAGATATTGGTGCGGAAAATGTCATCGATGGAAACATCAGTAGCTTCGCATTTTTCTGAAACAAAAATATCAATCAGATTATTTTTTGCCAAATCAATGTTATGTCTGGATAAATAATCAGAAATTGGATATGTTTGTATATAATTGAACTTGGGTTTTCTTCAGCTCTATAAGGAAAGATGAATGAGAATTCATCATACGTGCAGAGGTAGACATGAATTTGTCGGAGTTTGTTAGTGGGAAACCATAGCAGGGGGAAACACGAAAAACCTCAAAAACAATGGAAGACCAGCGTTAATCGAATTCCGGTGACCTGAATGGTGGTTCAGAAACCTACCAACAGATCCACTTCGTTCTCGGAATAAGCTCAGTAATCAACGAGCCAGTGTCGAAAGATTTATCTCATAAGGTACTTATTTTCTGATTATGGAATCGATGTGATGGACCAATAATTGTAGTAATCTAATATCTGGTAATATCCAATATATATCTTATCATCTAGTATATGCTATTCTCACGATCCACCAAGAGAAAATTTGGTCCACAAAACTTTTCAGCGTTATCTCATAAGCGTATGAGTAAACGCTTAGATTCTGAAAACATATCAATGCCAAAATTTTTAGGGGTATTTGCCCTTCAGAACGCGTTTTAATGTTATCCCTCAAAAAATGGGCCCTCCTTCACGTGAAATGGTACCTGCATGATATTGGTATCAGGTGATGCATAAAAAGACACAGATTACATAATCATACGTAAGAAATGTTTTACCAGTTATTGCTCCCTCAAGATCAGCTCAAAAAAAGGCATGAAACTATCCAGATTTACCTCATAAGGTTTGTACGCGTTATTTATGAATGGAAAACGTCACATTGTGAGAAAAAATTCATGATTCTGGAAATGTATCGTGAGACATGATTCCATTGGGTTTTGCCCTTCAAAGCGCATTCATGCAAAATATATCTTTTTTTATGTGAAATGGTACCTGCATGATACATTGGTATCAAAAGATCATGAAAAAGTCATATCTCACGAAATATTTTCGGAATCAGGGTATTTTACTCTACAAGATGACGTTGAACAATTTATGTACCTTATAAAGTGAACCGGGCAAGTATTTGGGCTCTACTGAGCGCTGTCGGTGCAGAAACCCCACAAAAACTTATCTTATACGTTACGGTTCTGTAATATGTGTACTTTTTTCACATCATTTGATATCAATATCATGAAAGAACGCGTATTTTATGGCAATTGTCCCCTAAATTTGTATCTCATTGAATATATTCGGAATCTTGACGTTCTTCCTACAAAATGACATTTTTCCATTTCTGTACCTCATGACGTGAGCCTCGGTATCTGTTGGTCTTTTTTGGCCCCTATTGAGAGGCAAATGCCCCCTAGGTAGTTTGTAAGACGCGCATATTGTGTATCTATATCCATCATCTCACATTTTCAATAATTAGAACATATGCATCTCATGAAGAGACCCTTTCATCACTGACTCTCAGTCTATAAGCGATGAAAAACGCCCTTATATTTTTAGGATCTTCTAGATGGATCTCTCTCAACGACCAATCAGAAAGGTTGTTACAACTTTCGAGTACATAACCTTGATAACCTTAGAAACCTCTCACTCTCTTGATCAGTGTCAATTTACAACAGAGATGAATTTTAGTTGATTTGAAATAATATTTGTAGAGCTCTTTTGAATTTACCTAGGACAATGCAGCACACGCGTTGTAAGATGAGCAAGCTTTTATATGAAGTGCACTGGAACGTACACACATAAAATCTATCAACACACTGCCTTCTTGATTCACGTGTTAATAATTTCAATCGTTTTACGATCTTATTGGCTTCACTTGTTGATGGCTTTATTTGATGTGAAAAATATATAGTAATATTTATCTTGGAAACGCTTTATTCGATTCACTCAAGACTTTATTCGCATCATTTGTGTGCTTAAATTCTGTAAAAAATCAGATTCATTCGGACAATTTCTCCACCATAATTTCCCTCTGGATTATTCTTATGAGGATTCTCAAAATTTTGAGATTCAGTATCCGAACTCCGAAGCTCCGAAACTATAAGGTATCGAGTTAGATAGATGACATCTGTGCATGCCGAGTCTCATCAAAATTTTTCTTCCAGTTTGACCTGTGCAGCGCGAACAAAGGAAAAACTCTTGAGTACGGTAAAATTGGATATTTGCTTCCTTCATCCAATTATTCAGGGCGTAAATTATAAACCATCACCAGAACAGTCAATTCAATTCAGATTGTTTCATCATGATTAAGGAACCAGTATATATTTCTCATAAATTCGATTATAAATATTTTGTTACCCATGTGAAACCAAGTAATAATCGTTTCGTTTCATTATATCAGTATATTAAAAATCTGGATTAAGTATGTTAATGTTGTTATAAAAACAATGACCCAAACCCACCGTCCAATGTCACTAGTATTTCAATAGATGTCCTTCATCGGAAATTGAGTTGAAAAAAATTGCGAAAAAACAACAATATAATTATTTTATAAATGAGAAAATATGAATATTGTGAAATTGAACGAGCCACATTTCGATCGAGAACGTGAACATCACACGTTGAGTGTTACACATTCAGCCTTCAAAAATAGAACCCAAGTCGTGTTCAACTATATAAAGTCTCGCAGTAGAGTTTTACCTTGACAACTATTTTATGACATCAGAAAACAGTTTCCATTTTGATTACCAAATAAGAATTAAAATAAACAAACAATATAAGTAAAACGAGTTTTAGTATATTTTGGAATGAATTAGTAAGTGACCCAGATCAGTTAGCGTAGTTCGATCATAAACTTGAAGGTTAATCAAAAGCGATTATAAATTCCTCATCATCTCGTCAAACGTGAGCGTATTAGGCCTATTCATCTAAATTTTGGTAGCAAACATTTTTTATGTTCATAAAAAATACTTTCATCTCTCTTGTAAATGTACACACATCTTAATTATAGATATAATCATTTCCTCAAAGTGAATGATGAACATTTCGTTGCGTTGAACATTTTGAATGGATTCAAACTGGGAACATTCCCTATTTTGATTGTTAATCGAGTAGTAAAATTAAGAAATTCACTTGAGAAAATTCTATTCAGCTTTTAATGCCTTCAGTGATATTCGATTACATCAAAATTGTGAGCTTCAGATCCATTCTTTTCGAATTACCTTGATTATTGAGGAATTCGAAATATAATATCGAAATATCAGATCGAAAATTCAGATATCAGTTTTTGAATAAATTCATATATTGTGAGATTGAAAAGAAATAATAGAGACCATTTCATATCAATTGACATTGACTAACCCACTCTGACGATATAAACTCTTCTGCCTTGTGCGTCACGATCCTCTAGCAATAGCTGCGCCTGCTTTTCCAGTACTTCCATCTTCTCGGACGGGCGAGGAGTCTTAAACAATTCGGGACTCCGATGCTTCATCACATAATACCGTTGCAGCTACAACAATGAAAATCAAATGTGGGTAGGTCTTCTTGATGAAAAAATTAGTGATCGGTTTTGAAACAACAATTGGTATTCAATTGATTAAAAACCATCACTGAATATCAGCTTCTCAAGCGTACTGGAGTGGATTCAGCTGAATATCACTCATTATGAAAAATGAAGTTGTATTCAGCGGTAAAGGATTTAAAAATTCAAGTTTTCCAAATTTACAAATGCATGTCTTCTTAGTTTCCAAATACATGTCTTCTTAGCGAATTGAGAAATGTAATATTTGAAATAATAACTCATGGTCTTATCACTTCGATCTATTAATCTGAATAGATTGTTTTAGCTGTGATAGACTGTAATAAGGCTCCTATAGTATAACAATAATTCAAAATATGAATAACACATTTTATTCAATGAATGGAATACAATATTATACTCATGGATATACTGTACATAGTCACCAACAATATTCAAAATAATCAATGTTTCAATGTTCACAATGTTAAAAAATATAAATACTTGATAGAAATTGGTGAAATTGTAATAACTATAAAAAAATTATGACTATGTAAGATGTCATTATTTATATCTAAGATGCCCACTTCTTCAGTGATTTGTACTACGCAGACTATATTATGACTGTGATATAAGGTTAAGTTGTGTTATTTTAAGTTTAAATATGCTATAGGGATCAAATTTGAGCTTCGAGGATGACTGGGAAGATCATTTTAAATGGATATCCAAGCTCACAAGCTGAGATATATATATATATATATATATATATATATATATATATATATATATATATATATATATATATATATATATATATATATATATATATATATATGAAATTAGGATTCTGTATTTTTATATCTTTCGAGAATTATTACCGAAACAATGATTTTTCTGATGAATTTACTCTCGAGTTGAGATCCGAAATGAAACTTTCATGAGTAGCATGAACAAACATTCAATTTCAAAATAGTCATACGCACCATATGGAATGCTTTGTCACAGTTGAACTTCTTTGCTCGAAGAAATCGAAGTAGAAAAGCGTCGTCTGATCTCACGTGCCAGTTACTTTCAGCTGAAAGGAAACACATGTGAAGTTTATTAGATGAGTAGACTCGATTTCATATTCGCGAAAAATATTGCACGTTTGGGTAATATCTTGGTGAAGTCTCATTCAGTCAAATGGACAAACAATTGAACTTGAAACTTTCCACCAACTTCAAATCACGTATCAGAGGTAATAACTGTATATCTTATTGTTTTGTAAATATTGATTATACAATGATGCTCATGATAAATTGATTATCAAAATTGCCAAACTATACTGACCGATGGAAAAAAAACATTTGAAACAAATGAAAAAAAAACATAATGCATAGGCTGCGTTTTCTTAGTCTTGAAATAGCATCAATACTCAATTAATCAAATATCAGTGACAATATTTTTTATCCACCGATAAAGTCCATCGTATTGTAGTTTCGCATGTCGGAAGTGATTCTGAGAATATCTCCGTCTTATTCAGACAAAGGCGTGGTCAATTATCTACATATTTGTTAGACATGCAACAAGCTGCAACTTCACTCTACAAAAAAAAAACTATGAACCTACTGAGGATTTGTCATTGGCTCTCAACAGCAGCAATGCGAACAAATGTATCGATGAGAATAGTCAGTTATCTAAGTGAGTTCTGGCGAGCAAAATTTTGATTAGTTGAAAAATGAGTATTGATTTGCCTATAGATATTCGAATGTATATTTTTCAAAACCAAACGAAACCATATCTGATCTTTGGACTATGAATACCACCCAAACTTTGTTCCAGTTGTTTTTATATTTGTATATATTTATATTTATAAATATTTTTTCATATTCATATGAATCTGAAAATACTATGACGGTTTCAGTATTCACTCTGAAATTTCAATTTCGTAATTACTTGAACTAAAATTAAATTTGAAATGATCTCTTTTCTAAAGCGTCATAGCTTGAGCCCAATTATGAAATTGTTTCGAACACGTTTTTTCTTGATTGCCTACATGTAAAAAATGACCGTATGTGATATCATTTTTGTCTACATTATTATGTGATCCTTCCGGCTACTTTCAGATCATTATTTTGATAGTGAAGCTAATATTTCACTCTATAGTGTAGGCCTATTTAGATTTTGAGAAGTATGTTGTAACAATGGAGGTAGCAGATATTTCCATCAATGGTGTCCATAAAATTCGTGCTCTGCTTACAATTTTCATGTCACACAGGTGCGGGTTCAAGTCCCGCTGTGAATAGAGGTTGGGATGCAAACAACTGTTTAAAACAAATAACTTCGAATGAAAAATTGTTACAAATAAGAAATGTTTGGAAGAAATGTTCTGAAAAAATTTGAACTGTTAGTCGAAAATAAGACTGTTTCAAAAATAATCTGTTCGTATATTAATGTTGTATTCTGATAATCAGATCAGCGCTGACAGAGTCAATTTATCTGAATGGGCAGTTAAATTTGTACCTTGAATATTCCAACCTGTCCTAACCTAACTTACGACGTTATCAATATGAAGCGTACCGAATTATCAAAATTATCAAAATTATTATTTGGACAGGTCTTTTTTAGCACTTTTTTTCATCATTTAATGCACTCAGTAGTTTTTGTAGGCTTCGCATATAATTTTATGATCGTTCTTCTCCCTATTACTCCATCCTACTATTGTCACCTCAATCGCATCCCCATAACCCAACTAACTGTTGGTGGTTTCGAAAAACTAATGTTTGGGAGCACATGCAACATTTGCGTTTTTTTCTCGACAAGAAAGTAATCGTCAATATATTTCATCCGATTTTATCGTTTTGATACATGGTAATCAGTAGATCAGATGTTTCATCAATCATTTATGTTGAGTGTCGTGTGTTAGGAAATCGAAACCAAACCAAATAAGATGTGAAAACAAAAATACTACCTAAAAAATACTCTACACGATTCCAATCGAAATATTGTTTTAGAATGATTTATAGTTGGTTTTTAATCATATATTTCTGTCAGTGAATGAATATCAAATGGAAAAATTTGAATGCTTATAATATTGCGGGTGCGCAAATATTTCGCTTTCCTGTGCCAGCATACTACATATTCATGATAATACTGTTTTGATTTGAATCTGAATATATATGAAATGTATGATTTAATAAAAGTATTGATAAACACAGAAGAGAAAACAATACAAAATTTTGATAAACACACTGACATAATGAAACAATCAATCTACGTAAAAGAACATATAATTTTAATTATTGTAAAATTTGAAGTAATCAACAACACTCAACTCGAAAACGTACTGGTTACCCGAACTATCCTCAATATTGAGCACGGTTTCTGTTAGTATAGTATCGTTTCTATACAGTACTAATCTGAGGATTAGCGTTATTCATGACTAGGTTTAATGAAGATTATACACATTTTCATTCATACTGATCAACATAACTTCAACTCAAGACAATGTAATTCCAATTTGAAGATATTTATCAAATATTTTTCAAAATCGATTGTATAATAATATTTTCAAGTGAAACATAATTCAATTTCATTGATTAATTTCAAATTAAATGCATTTTTTGTTGTTTATTTCTTCAAATCTTATTATTTGAAATTTCCGAAGTCGTTATTGTAATATTTCATTGAGAATATTTCATTTGATTTCTGTAGCTATATAATCATGCAATATGAACAGTAGCAAATGAAGTGTATTTTAATATCATATCTCAATTTTAACTAATAGCCTACAAAATTGATCAAACCGATTCTCATCGTTTTTCTTTCTTACCTAATACTTTGCACCTCAGAAGTTCAATATTCTTTCTCGAATTATCGGGCGTCTCGTATAATTCAGTCACTGCTTTCTGTTTCCAGAACGCAGTGAGTTCTTCCTGCACAAATGGATCCTCCATCTCCTGTTTGGCGAGGGGAGAAGAGAGCAAACTGCCTACGTCATGATCCTTCCTGTTTGATTGGGTGATTAGCGCCTGGTTAGCAGGACACACGCTGTCGGAGGGCATGAACGTTGACGATCTGGAAAAAAAATACCAAGATCTCAACGGAACTATCGATCAGAATATCTTCGATTGATTTTCAGAATCGCGGCACAGTGAAGATAATATTAATATTAATGTATCAATAAAAAATATTCCAAATTATTCAAATATTATACACTGACGGGAAAAAAATGATTCATATCTTCTTTGGAAATCAAGTGCAGTGTCGAAAAATTATGTTTTGTATAATATGAAGTAAGAAAGTTATACCGGAGTCAAGTTTTCCATTAAACTGGGTACAAGGTCAATTTTTCCTTATAAAAGAATGCTAGACAAGGTTTGACATGTTTGTTTGGCCCACGCAACAAACCAGCAAAGCTAAATATGCATACATTTATGTTTGACTATCATTCGAGTTGAAGGTTCCACACTACTGACCGTTAGTGATAATGAATAGGTAAGGTGGTCGATTGAAACCCCAACAGCGTTGCGGTTCATGTGAGCGCTGTTATGATCGATAATACAGTGTTATTTTTATTATGACAAAGGTATTATGGTATAGGTAAGTATTGTCTCTCTGAACTTGAAGCGACATAAATATTAATATACCTTTCAAACATTCAAGTAGGCTCCTATTCATCGATATTATGGTATGTTCTGAGACACAGAGTTGCATTATTCACTATAACGATGAATCATTGAAGCACTCAATACACTCAATTACTCTCTTCAATTACTCTCTAATCAAAGAATGACCAAACGCAACTTTGAGTTATCTATTTTTACAGAACAAAAATTCAATTTTCTTTCTCGTCGTTATGAAGGTGAAACATTTTGAGAAATTTACATTCATTTTTGTGGTCGAAATGAGTCAATCAATTTGAAAAATACTTTGAAAAGTAGTTCTTTAATGACAATTTGAAAATTCTTCAATCTTTTATATCCATATTTTGTAAGTTTTTCTTGACAGTCGCGTAACCTTTAAAATAATGTGCTACTTCATTTTTCAGGAAAAATCGTTCCATCTCAATGTCAGCTTGTAACATTTTCCTCTTTTTCCACTTCATGAGAAATAACTTCCTCCCACTAAATGCAACACGTATATACTCACCGACTCTACCTCTAGTAATATACCCGTTCAATCAATCACAAGTTCCCTACGGACTGCATGCTCGGTCAAATGTTATTCCACGATGTTATTACTAATGACCGCCTCCGTGAGGGTGTCATCGTAACTGCATTCTATCCAATTATCGATCGCAACGCCGAGGTGGGAAAAGCCCCAACGAATTACCGACGCTTCGCTGCGTAGGCAACCAGCGATACATGGTATAGTTGTGGTTGCCTATCTGTACTGGTGGTGCCATCTGTATTACGCAACGTGGGCTAACTCTTTGTAACGATGAGGAAAACGTGATGCATGGTATTGAATGCGAGTGATTAGATTCAATATATAGACATTTAATTATTTATTTATTTCTGTTGACTTCATCCTGATATCAAAATTCAAGGAGACACAAATTACAGCACCGTACACATTGTTTATGTAATTGAGTGTTTATTTATTTTCTCATAAATGACAGAAACAATTAAATTTGAAATCTATTCTCTTTAAAAATATAAAAAATATCACAATTTATTTTTAAGACCAACTTCCGTTTGTATTTTGATTTAATAACCTTTTACTTCTAATCTAGAGTATAACCATACGGTAATTTTGTTGAACATGCCGATTACAATACTTGATCATTTTGAAAAGCATTTAAAAGAATGACTATGAACAATTTAGAGAGCAAAAATATCTAGTATGAGCTAAAATGAAGTGAATTTAAAATCTTCATTTTAACTATTCATCGCACTAACTGAAGGTCTGCCTTATGTAACTGTTTCCAAAACACCAGACGTGTGACAGATGTTTGCGTGTTGACTGATACTCATTATGAGTGCTATATTTTTCATAATTGGAGTGACGAAAATTGTGGTAGCACAAATTCGGACGCATTCAGACAGAGTAAACAGGAGGAGGTTTGTACTATACAGTTATTTTCACAGAGATTTGCTAATTGTAGTTTGGAGTGAAAATTAAATGTAGGCCTATGATTCGTATCCTAAGAATAAACAAATAAGCAAATAATAAAAACTGACCATAAAACCATTTCCAATATTCACAATGAGATATAAAATAGTCCAATATTCCTCCAAATGTACATGTAATATTAAACACAAAACACACACAACTCTTATAAAAGCTCTAGGCCTACAGTCACCTAATAATTTGAATGCCTTTGCTTTCGAAATTTTCCATTATGAAATGAGGTAACAATAATAGTTATGTCACAAAAAGTTGTACAGTCTGAAAAGAGTAACACGGTTCTTCATCGTAAAGCTCAAGGTGTAATATTCTTCAACACCTGATCGTGGATCGATATGACGAAGATATATCGCATTTAGATGGATCGACTGGTAACGAAATACGTCAGTTTATCACGCTTTGATGATCGACTCGCTTGACTGAGATTCATCCAGATCCTTCGATAAAATCGATGTATTGTTCTTCTTATAAACTTCACTCGCATCACAATTGTAGCCGAGACTGACCAATTCTGAAATGAAAAATATATGCCTATATAATTAATGAGATATTATAACAGTATTTTATTACATAGTTTCCTTTGGAAAAAAAATATATACATATATTGCTGACATCTCCGATACTTTTTATAATTTTGTCTGTTTATAGCAGTAGGCCTACGGTACTGTATGAAAAAAAAAATCAAATATTACATTTTAGACTTTTTACTCAAAGCGTTTGAGAAATATGGACCATTGAAAATTGGCCAAAGTTTTGAGATACAGGATTCAACGCAGAACTCAAAAACCACTCTTTTCGTTCCTTCAACTAATTGCAATGGTCCATAACTCCTAAACATTTGAATAAAAAATTGTAAATGTTGAATTCAAAATTTTCTTTCATGTGGGCCTACTACTGCTAGGTCTA
>OZ023328.1:32049435-32081935 GCA_964007535.1 Brachyptera risi | reverse complement strand
AACGTCTAGTTCTAAATCTGAAGATCTTTGACTGCTTTATACTACACGCTTTGCAGTTATACCTACTAGTTTATACGCAGTTTAATGTATGATTGATGAGCGTAGCGAAGTCTCCATCCCACTCTTATAGGGCTTTGTCTGTGTGTTTTTTTTTTTTTTTGTTTTTTTTTTTTTTTGTTTGTAAGCACTCCACAGGTCGCAAGGGTTGACTGATCAACATGAAACTTTTTTTGTACACGCAAACTCATCCAACTTAGAACTGTATAGTTTTTGGAATGAATCGGTCAGACCGATTTTGAGAAAAATCATCTCAAAGTTTCTAAAAACCCCATAAGATTTGGCTGGGCAGAAAATGTTGGAAAATGAAACCTCTCCAAATAGGATGAAATTTTCTCTAAATGTGTAAACATGGATTTTACACAATATTACGATTTTTTAAGCAATTCTGATCAGTCGTTTTGAAGAAAAAAATAAAAATAACTGATAATATTCATCAAATATATCATACAAATTGTTACAGAATTAAGTTGTTGAGATTCACTGCTTTCTAGATTCAAGAGTTGACCAACAATGAAGTATTTTTTATATGCGTCAAGGTGTGTAGATTACCAGAGTCAATAAGGTTTCAAGATTAGAACTACTTTAACGACTTTTATAGCTTATTCAGATATCAAGGTGTGTAGAATACCAGAGTCGATAAAGTAGCAAGGGTAGAACTACTTCAACGACTTTTATACCTTATTAGGATATCTCGCTCATCTTACAACGCATATTTCGCGTTTGACTAGTTATGAACAATAGAAACTCATTCACTCTACGTTTAGGATATATAGATAATTATGGGTCATTATTGCGGTAGCCCGTCCATACGATCCCTGTTCTAATTGAGGAACAAAGACTTCATGTTGAGTTTTCGTTGATGCTGAATACATAAGAACCATTATTATGATTGTTCAGTAAACATCTCACCTGCTGTAGATCATTCGTTTGCATGAGGGGGTTAACTAAATCGTCACTGGCAAGATTGGATTGATACATCTCTTTCAGGAAGGAGGATACGATTGTTATTATTGTACATGGAAAAGGGACTTATTGGGATTCATATAACTTATTTTCGAAACGACAGTTTCAAAAGTGATGTAAATATTTCTAAGTCAGACTAGAGCTGTTTTTTTTTCATTAAAAAATAAGATACCAAACCAATCATCCTACATTTTTAAACAATCCGGTTTTCAAGGTTTCATTTTTGTCGTATAGGATGCGAGTGGACTTGTACACTAATGGACTTATGAACTAATACATTGAGCTGCATAGTGTATTGTAAAGTATAGCATTCAAATACTGAACTAGTAAATTACATCCCGAAATGAGACATAGTAAACTTATACATCAGAATATGTCATGAATTAGTCAGTATACAAACACACTTATTCTAGCACGCACTTGATTGATATACCAATATCTATTGGCGACGGTAAATAGTGAATAAGATTCTAGTGATAACATAATGGATAATTATCTAGATGAGTTTATTTTATCATGTGTTTTTGGATAGTGGGATGCAAGCTATCGCGATCTTTAATAATCCATCCCAGTATACAATTTGAAGTCACCGGGAAACCGAAAAATCTTCTATCAGGACGGTACACCATTTTGGCTCAAATTTTAATTAGCATTTTACTATAGAAAATCAATCGAATTACTTGAAATACAAATAACTTGAGTGTACATTTTATTACTTCGTTGCAAATTACTTCTCCATGTTCTGTGGTATTGAAAGTTGATAGCCCTAAGGCCTGAGGCATAACATTATCCATCCAACCTTGAGAACCGGTTCACTGTTCCTTACTTCGGCTCATGACCTACCACAAATACAAAAAAAAACTTGCCATTTAATATGTTGTACCGTACTGTGAAGTTCAACGAAATTCTCAAAACGTGTGTACGTGACTTCAGTCACGTGGTCTTGGGCTGGGACACAAGGACGCCAGTAAACATATGATTACGATATTAAACCCATTTAAGACTTGAATGTATTTTAATACCGTAATGATATGTTTGATTTCAAGATATTATAACTAATCGATCTCAACTCGATCTTGTCCATTGAAATATTCAGACACATCCCAGGAAAACATGGTATATGATCTAAAAGATGAGGAGTATAGCGTATGTATTTGAAATGTAATTTAGAGCTATACACACACACCTTGATGTCAAAACTATCAAGTCACGGTATGTCTGTGCTGATTGTTGATCATCTTTTGAATCGGTCAATTATCAAATTGGTCTTATTACAAATATACAACAAATATATATGGAAAATGATTTTAAAAGCCAGTTTATAATAACTATAAAGCATTTTTTTCAATTAATAATAATTATAAATGAATTATTAGATTCATGTAAAGCTTTGAAATAATGTGTATCATTCTTATGTTCAAATTCTATGAAAATTTGAATTCATTCGAAGAAGATATGTTTCCCATATATTCTCCCATTGGGTAATTTTTGTGAGAGATGATTTTTCTGAAATGTGGTGTAACCGATCGCGCTTCAAAACTACACAATATCGAGTCAGATGACCCGCCAAGTGTGTATAGGCAAAGTTTCAACCATAGTTGTGCTTCAGTTTGAATTATGGAACGCGACAATAGAAAACATTTTCGTTTTTTCGTTTTTCGTTTTTTACTGTAAAATTAAGTCTCTGCTTGGCTCATCCAATAAATCTTAATTATTATCAAACAAATAGTTATCAATTTATTATCAGAAAATTATGGTCACCGACAGCGCAGTCCTGGTGTTGAAGTTAATTGATTTTGAATAATTAAAATGGGGTGGTGAGCTCGCCCTTGTGGTGCCCCGTCCAAACGATCCCACTTTTCATCCATAGCCCTAATTGGGGAACAATGATTTTGTATCAAGTTTCGATGTTATTGAAAAAGAAATAATAATGATAATAATTCAGTTGGTTCCAAGCTAGATATTTGATTTCGATTGCAAGTTGTGAGAAAATCCTACAGGCAATGATAATATTGAAAATTCATGTTGAAAAAAAAATGGAAATTCATAAAATAATTAAAATACCTGAATATTCAGAATAAAATGTTTCTTGATCCTATACAGAATATATCTGAATTAACGCCACCTTTTTTTGTACATAAACAGTCTGAAGACATATTCTGATATACAGCTCATGTTGGGAAGTTTAAATGTAATTGCCAATTGCCAATTGTTATGCCAGTATCACTCATAGCACAGCGGTACGAAATGAGCATTCGATGCGAGGTTGCAAGGGTTCAAATCCACATACAACATAGTTGTTCTTCAAAATGCATTCGGCCACCATCCAACAGATTCACGCATTGGCTTCACGGGTTGTACAGGCTGATTAAGGAATTGTTTTTCATCCAATGTTTGACCAGTTGCACTCGTTCTTAGCTCTAAACGGCTCTGAGGGGGCTGAAGAGCGTATACCGGAATAAAGTCGACTCGGTCGTGTGACATGGACTTCGGGATCCTTTTCAATAGAATGTGGTCAGGGTTCGAGTAAGTTTGGACAACCAAACCATTTCAAACAGCCGAGTCGACTTTATTCCGGTACACGCTCTTCACGCGTCCCAACGGTTCTTGAACATGAGCAAAACAGAGGATTTTTTGGAACCAGTCCTGTCGCGAATGCCTCGTGATGAGCTTCGATCTTTCGAGCACGCACGAAACGACGCTTCAATCCCCTCCCCCCTCCCCTCCCTTCTCTGATTAACAATGAGCACTCACACCCATCAGCTGAAGTATCTTGGATGCGACGCTGGGCGTCACCTGCCATGCCTGCTGCAATGACAAGTTCTCCATGTCGAAGAAACACACGCCGCCAACAATCTGCGCGCGCTGCTCCAAGATGGCCATCTCGAGAAGCAACAATGTAGCTTGGAAAATCTTCTCAACACCGTACAAACTAGTATTCCAGTTACCTGATGAAAATTCAAATTTCGGTTTAAGGAGATAGCATGTTTATCAGGTTTCCATAACAATGAAAGAGTTAAGGAAGCAAACCAAGATGCATTAAGGGTTGCGTTGCTCTTATGGTGTTTCAACTCGGCTCTCAATCTTGGTCTGATTGATGACTGCTGTCCTTGGAAAAACCGATCGCTGCGATCCCTAGTGAGCAGCTTGGTACTATGTGTCATGCTTTCTGCGAACCTCAAATATTGGCATTTCAGGTGACTTGCTACAGCTGAGCTAACGTTCACTTGATTTTATTAAACAAAGTTAATTCCATTGTATCATTATTATGGCCAGTTCACACGAGACATTGCAATGTCACCGTTGGAAGGCTAAGGTTTCAATGCCAGGTTTTAGAACCAAGCTCTAAACGTTTTCAGCCCGTCAATGTCAATGTTATGTTGATTCACACGGCAACATTGGAAGGCTAACATTTCAAAGGTGACATTGCAATGTCTCGTGTGAACTGGCCATTAGACTACTCACGATCGGTATTTCCATAGATTTCCCTGGTAAATAGGTACATATTTTCAACAATGGTGGGATGGCAAACCAACGTGACCCTGAATGCATCTTGGGGCAAACAAACTAATACTAAAGGTGTGATTGGAAAACACAATGTGAGGGACATTGTTGTCCATTTAATAGAGCAACGTGACATCACTTGAAGGAAACGTATACGGATAAGTAAGTGATATGAGGGGATGGCATGTAATTACATGCTACTATAGCAACCAGACTATGTGATGGGACCGGTACAAGTTGCTCACTTGCTAACGCGCTCGACTCAAGTGATCCGCGAGATGAAATGAAGCTTAGCCTCGGAGAAAAGTTTTCACAAAATAGGTGAGCAAGTGATTTTTACCACATCAACAAAACAATAGTCTCGACATCAGTATCAATATCGTTAGCGATAATTCATCCCCGTTTCTGTCTACAAGATATTGATGATTTTACTTCCACCTCCGTCAGATTAGTCCTCTTCGACATTTGAGATATGATTTAATGAATAATTCGAGCTAAATTTCGGTGGTCAATTGATTCTTGGGTTTATGAATGTGGCACGCGTTTATCCCATTACGGTACCTGAAAGACCTTCACCATCTCATTAATCATTCATTCGACTATAATAGATCTCACTTATCTTGACAGTGCGTTGTTAATTCCAATACACACAAATATTTGGTTGGGTAAAACAGACTCATACTGAAGTAATGATTGCATAACACACATAATTTGGGAGACATTGTTGTTCACGCATTAAAACAATGCGATTATGACAGTATAATCACCGTGATGCCTGGCCGAGTGGTAACACACTGAACCGTCATTCGGGAGACTGGGGTTCGATTCCCACTATCTCTCCTGACAGGAGTTTTTCGTGGTTTCCCTCTGTCGTTCAGGTTGACACTGGGATGGTTCCTTAACAACAGGCCACGACCGACTCCTTCCCACCATCCAAAACAACTAATAAAATAACCTTTCATCTCATCATCCCATCATCTCATTTATCATTCACCGACGCCAATAGATCGTAGCCATCAGTATTGTGCGTCGTTAAAACCCAATATAAAAAATGCATTAAAAAAACAAGTATTTAACCACTTGAACGAAGCTGACTATTGTGAATGAGTTCTGGCTTTCTACGATCCACAATAGTGGCTGATAGAAGCCAATGGGTATTCTTATTTATTACATAAAAGGAACTCACCATTGATGCCTTGAAAACTAATGATATATATTGTGAAATAAATGAAAATGTTTCACATGATTACTATTTAACGCTCCATTGGAGTGGGAATTGAGTCTTTTTCACTCTGTTTGGCTACAATGAGTGACGTCATCTGTAAGAAGCTATTATAAGATTAAGGTTATTGTATTCTTTATTCAAGTTACATCATACTTGAAACGAAAAAATGGTGCAATTTTTTTACAACTGAATTTGAATTCAAAAATCGTTCAATCAATCAATGTTTCCTCATTATATTTCATTTTTTGCGTTCACTTCATTCTGCTCTACTTTTTCCTTTCGTGATGAACTTTGTTTTCATCAGTTCCACTATATAATTGACTTACAAAATGTCATCCTGTTTGGGTGTATACTATAATATATTATGTTGGACATTAGATATAGAACACTACTATACGCTATTTAGACATCCCTCTTCAAATATGAGTAGTCGAACCATTTAATCTATGCATAATGTATAAGTATATATTATGTATAATTTTTGTGTGACGACTTGTTAATATTTCTCATAATGATGTGATATTTTATTTCAAAATGTTACAAATGAAGCCCTTGATGACCATTCACTAATAAAATCTCGGGCCCAACTTGGTGTCAATCTGATCATTTTACATGTTGATAATTAGTTTTATTGTCATGTAACGCCAACGGCGTTGAAGTTTCTGAACTTGACACAATTGTGTTTATATTGTTTTGGTACTCTTGCTGTATATCCCATGTAAGCCTACATACTTTCACCTACCATGTGGTGACTCTTAATCATCCGAACCAATCTACCAAGTAATGGTATTATAACCACAAAATTACTATTTATTAGAAATGCAGAAAAATTTGTAACTGTTGGAGCTGTAGCTCATCCAGCTAAGACATCGTTTTGGAAAATCATTTCAAATTGGGCGGAGGTTCGAGTCCCATGTAAATCATGAGTTTCGATAAACGTCCTTTCAGCTTTCATTACTTCGTCGTTTCCTTATCATCAGTTCATTCTTATCTCCATTTTAACCCAGAAGGCCTACAGTCGAAACATCAAAAAAATAAACGGAACATTTTATTCAGAGTGAATTCACTAAATTTGTACGTCGTATACATATACATATTACTAACATATACATATTTTCATTCAAAGTTTTAATAATAGTCATTTAAATAATTAAGGTTTCAATAAATACTTTCAATTTCGATATTTGTTATTCTGCTCATCATGCAATAACTTCTCGGAATGAAAAGATCGATTGAAGGAAAATGTATTAGTTACAATTCGATCTCTATGAAGAATGATATTCTCACAGCAAATTTCTGAAGCATTGCTTCAAAATACATTCAGTTGAGTAGACAAATTCATTCATAGCTCTTTGCCTCATGGCCATGTCCTATGAATGATAGCTTATGACAAGTTATTTATTCAATCCTCTTCTTTCTGTGATATATTCAAAATAGAATTGAAGATGAAGCACGAATATGATTGTTCATAAAATGTGATTGAATCACAGTCTACCTCTCCATAATAACTCTCCCAATATCTCTCCCCTTCTCTCTCTCTCTCTGTATCTCTCTCTCACACACACATACACACACCTTGTGGCTAATGGTCCTACGACCTGGTCCTCTCTCTTATCTCCGTAGATATTTTTATTTTATTTATTTATTCAATATTAATGCTTTGTTCAAAACAACTTGTTCAGATATACAATTAAATAAATCACATGAAAAATAATAATGATAATAATAATATAATAATAATAATGAATTGAAGCAAGACCCACATAAGCCGAAGCCTGTGTGTGAGAAAGGAGGAAAATGAATTGACCAGAATGAAAATATCCAAGAGGGGAAGAACTACAAAAATAAATAATCAAAATAATAGAAATAACAAAAATAGATGTAAACAACAAGAATGATATATAAATATGATGCGGTTATTCAAACAGTTAATTCAAAATGACACACGATAATGAAAGATAATGATGATAATAACATGGTTCTTTGACCACGAAAACTCTTCTCGTTATCAATCTCTCACTCTACCTCTATCCTCATATTCCTGTCACTCATACTCACCTAGTCTGTAGATCATGGTTCTACGGCCAAGATGATCACGATAAGGCAACACCGAGATGATTTCATCGTTACAGATGTGCTCGAAATTCTCATTGAAATGTGAGAGACCTTCTTGGATACCAACGTTATCTATCTTGAACTTATAATAACGAACCATCTGAAACAATAAGGAGACGAACGGTTGGTAAGAGGGTTATTATTTATTAAGAAAGTAAAGAACAATTATTTGTTTGTCATTCTGACTCATACGACGTCTGTACAAGACTTGAAGTACCAGAGAGAAAATTTCAGCAAGAAAATGGCGGAAAGAAAAGAATTAACAAAATTGAGGAAATATTATTGCTATGAATGCTATGAATATAATCATACATATATATATATTTATATATATATAAATGTGTCGGATAATATAGGTCTAAAATGTCTAACTGTGTTCGGCGATGATTGATTCCTAGAGAAATGCAGTGTATTCGTGGTAAGTGAGAGATAATTTTGTATGTAATGTACTTGAAAGTTATATATACATCTTGATTTTCCTATTACCATATGAGCTTTTCCTATCTATTCATTCATTCATATCAATCCAATCTTATATCTTCAATCTTCAATCTCAATATTAGTAATTTTTCCAATAATAATTCATTCTCTTTCTCTTCTCATTTCATTCTCTTAATTCACTTTTATCTTCCATTCTTCTCATTCTCTTAGCTTAGTGGAAATATTCAGTGGAACATTTGAAAATCTGAAAATTTCATGTCAAACGGAGATGAAAACATGCCTTCAAATCATATTGTTCTCTTTATTTTCGAAATCACTTTCGAACAGATTTGCTCAGAATAAATCCAAACTTATTCTGGTATGACCCCAATAATCTACACACAGACAGTTGAACATCCAGTCAGTTTCAGGTCAATCGGTTACTTTGACTGACCTGTATGCCGCGTACAAAATTACAAGAAAACATGAAAAACATAAGAACGAAGCCCGATTTTCCCGGTAAGTGGAATGGAAGTATTCGCTATTCTCATCTGACTAGGAAAACGCAGTATTGCGTTGTGAGATGAGCTTAGAAGTATGAAAATGTGGAAAGAAAAATGTTCTGACATATCTCACTCTACATCTACAGACTTTGAATTACTTCAACCATTTGAAAACTCTACCTTTACCTGTTGATATGCCACATGTTGATATTTAAATCACTTTGCGCCACATTTGTTGAGTCAGTAAATGATGCAATAGAATGTATGCTTCTATTACGTTTTCTTCGGTATTTATTGTCCGATTATTGTAACAATTATGAAGAATTTGTTTGATTAATGATTTCATATAGACCTACAGTAAAAATTCCAGAATTTTCAGATATTTGCCTGGTTTCGATTATTCTTACGGAAATTTTCCAAGCTCATCGAATTTTTTTCGAACACCCGAACGGTCGAACCGATTTTTCTCAAAACAATTTCAACCTATTCAGGAATGATACCAATGTTCAGACAGAGTTTCAAGTCGATTTGAGAGAGACTGCTTGACCGTGCAGAAAGTAAAAAAAAAAAACATATAAAGGAAACGTAGACCAATTTTTCTCAGTAAGTGAAATGGTAGTCTACGCTACGCTCATCTAATGATAAGATTAGATTTTAAGGAACACGCAGCGTATGCATTGTGCCATGAACGAGATATGTTCGTAGGATTTACTTAAAAGTTATATACACACCTTGGTTTTCAAATATGTGAGCCATTCATTCCTTCATCCATATAATTTCATTCTTATAGCCTTAAAACCTGTGGATTCTGATTGACAATCTTCAATCTCAATATTGGTATTTTTTTAAATTTGATAATTAATTTCCTCAAAAATGAGTTATCCAAATTTGAAAAAAAAAAACATAAAAACAGAGCCCGAGACTCTTCGGTACCGGTATGTGAAATGGAAGTTTCCGCTACGTTCATCATATAAAAACCCGATTATGACCAAATTTGATATATTGGTTTTTATAAAGTGAATCATGGTAGGATGTGAATGGTGAAATAACGAAAATTCTTTCATTTTTACATTAAATACTCTTCGAAAAATGTTCTTTTGTTTCTTCTTATATCATTCAAAAGAACAGCTATGTCTAAATCTGACTACCAACGGCTCCTGCATTTTCATATTTCAAAATTTAATTGATAGTTAAATGTTTTATTTTTTCATTCTCACTAATTACTACCAGACCAACAAATGACGAGATTATGTAATCCCAAAATCCATGAAGCGTAGAAATACATTTCAAAACCATTTCTGAAATCCTTTCACCTTTGTGCTGTATTTGTTTTATATTTACATCTGTCTATCATGCGTGACAATCATCGCCAGCTAAGGATTACAAACTATATTAACGAGGTCCCTGACCTACAGAAAATGTGCTCCCGGATAAAAAAAAATATCAAATGTCGAGTCTTAATTATATATGAAGTAAGAATAAATGATCATTATAAAAAATGAATATATATTGGTTATTAGTTATCTCACGCACAGAAATTAAAATAAGAACGAAGACTTGACATATTTTTTAAGATACCGACCCATAGTATATTAATTAGTTTAGTTCTTACCTCCAATCTTTTAAAATAATTTGATAAACGAATTGAGTAATCCAACATTCAGAGAATTTATATCTGGGGTATTATACTTAACACATTTCACATCTAGACATTTGTTGCGTTTGCTTTTCAGCTTCATTTATTACCGCATTATTTACTATTTACATGTCAAATCAATCATCTTCCCTTTGCTAACAATTTATATAACGTGTTGTGTGTTATCAATGTGTGTTGACGTTTATTAATGTGACCATTCTGTTATGCCTAGTTAATGTTGTATTGAAAATAATGATGAAAAAATGAATAAATAAGTGAATTGGAGATGAACATGCTGAGAAGACTCGACACAAATCATCAGAGGAAGTGGAAATTTCAAATATTTTATCAAAGTCCATCCCATTTTATAAATTTCATATTATAGGCTGATCTTAATCAGAATGATCACTTTATAGACTCACTTCAAATTTCAAAATCATTCAAATTACTTTTATTTGGTCAGGCATACCCAATATATATCCAAATATATATCCAATATATATATATATATATATATATATATATATATATATATATATATATATATATATACACTTCAAATTCAGATATTCACATTTGGATATATATATATATATATATATATATATATATATATATATATATATATATATATATATATACATATATCCAAATGTGATTCGTTTAGATATAGCATTGCCGAATATATCACTACACAAGACTCGTTTGGGGACTCACTTGAAGAAGTTCAAAAATCAATTATTGTAAACGATAATAAAACGTACTAAAAAACCCCAACTGATATAGCCTCTGAGGAAGTTGAAGTAAGTGATTTGAGAAAATGGAGGCCCCATTTGAATACTTCACTACTTCATACTTTTGAACACAATTTCATGTTCAATTCCGAATCAAATGCAATAATTAAAATAGCTCAGTATAGTCCTTAGGATTTGCTGCACGTGAGAATCCAATTATATAATAATAAACTGCATCAATTATTTTTATGATACGATAGTGAAATTTTGATAAAACAATGCTTCATCAAATATTAGGCAATAACTCACGTTATTATGTCATCTTTCTCATGTAATTTTTCTACTTATCTTTTATGTCATTTCAAGTTAGATAACAATAAATAATTCGAGCACGATATTTACAAATAAAAAGACTCACAAAAAAATGTGAACTCTCACTTTTTGATATTTATATAACAATTCATCATGAATCACCCCATTCTATGACTATTTTATATTTCACGATTCACTAACGATTAGAATGTCATGTATACCTCGATCAATCTATAAATGAACACTACGCTTGGTACATTAAATGGGACATTATTTTAAAAAGTAATACCCAAAGGAGAGTGAAAAAATGTACAATGTGTGGAAACTAATAACAACAGAATTTACGAAACTATACTGCCATGTGGTTCAACAGGACATTGCCTTGAAAGCTGACCTTAAATCAGGAATGGGTTCGAGTCCAGGGATGAACCATAGTTTTGTAATGATCAGTTTATCACCCACTCATTTGGAACCTATCCTGGTCCTTGGTGAGGTATTTATCAATAATCATCATTGTATAAAGGGATAACAATGTTTGTGGGAACTGCATGGACATTACAAAGAGAAAATTTGAGGTGAAAAAAATGATGGTGAAAATGTGATGAGAGAACACAATTTCAGGAACATTGTGATCCTGGACTTATACCACAACAATGCATAACTTTTGAAAAAGACCATAAATTTACGAACTTCGATTGCAAAAATATTCTGTTTTATTATTCTTAGAGTGTCGACTATTAGGCCCAATTTTCACTACGATGGTTTCCTTCTGAAGTATTTCCCAATTTCTGTAAGATATTCCACTGTGTCCAATCACAATCCAGAACGTGGCCGGGAAAGGTTGGATTTGGAATTAAGAATTCCATAATTATTTGGAATTAAAAAGCGGTCAAGTTGCCATGGCGATTGACTTCTGTCCACTGTCTTCTGCTCATCCCAGAAGACAACTGGATTTAGCATCGTTATCATTGCATCATCACTGCATCCGAAGAAGTTTTGGTCAATTAGCACAATCTACAATATTGACCAATATATACAACATATCCACATATATATATATATATATATATATATATATATATATATATATATATATATATATATATATATATACATACATATATATATATATATATATATATATATATATATATATATATATATATATATATATATATATATGTATATGTATATGGATATATGGATATGTGTATATGTATATGGATATATATATTTATATATATATATATATATATATATATATATATATATATATATATATATATATATATATATATATATATACATATATATATATTTATATTCATATATATATATATATATATATATATATATATATATATATATATATATATATATATATATATATATATATATATATATATGTAGAATGTATCAGCCTATATAAGTTTTAACACCGTCATCGTTCATTTTTAAAGAGACTCATGGTTTTCTTCTGTATTGCCTGGGTAAATTCCAGTATGATCCATACAATATAGATCGTTCCGCTTCTTTTCCACGACCGCTTCTTTTCCCTATGCTTACCGGAACCTGAGAAACCTTTATTTCACCATCCCGTCATCTCAATAATCATTCGGTGCTTCTAGGTTTCTGTTGTATTTACTGCTAGTTTTCGCAATTTGATTCCTTGAATTCAGATAACCCGTTTGAAAAAGACCCGGTAAAATGACGTTGTGGTTACCAGTGTGCAATATCGTGCACGATATTGGTAACGGTCGACAACGAGAAAAATCGTAGAGGAAACTCTGCTTCAATCAATAATATAAAACATGTTTACTTACTAATTCGTGAGCTCTTTCTACTCTGAAGTAACGTGCTCGCAAGAATCGCATAAGGAAAAGGTCGTCCATCCGATGAGGTGTCACTTCTCCGGTTTCTGCAAACAAACATTCAAGAATTGTTCAAATTTCTGACAACTATGTTAGGATGATAAATTATTGTTTGCTTAACGACCCCATCAACAGCTAGGTTATACGGGGGTATGTATGAGCAGGTGATTATGAAGCTATGATGTGATGATAAGTGAAAGGACGTTTACAAAAACCCATGCCTTATGGTGTACTCGAACCCACGCCAAATGGTGACTTCAGTTTCTAAAGCGGTGCCTCAGCTGACCGACCTACCGAGGGTGACAACTACGTTATCATGAGTATAGGGAGTGGGGGCACGTTCCTTAAATATTGTTTACCCAGTTTGAAAATAATGATACAACAATCATATAAATTAATGTTTGAATCAAATTCATATCAACATACATTCTTAGTTATACGAGTACATCATGATAACAGCTTGAGCAACTTGTATTTAATTGATTAGAACAAAGTTCCATGAGAGTAGGTATAGCCTCACGATCCACGTATCTCTAGATAATACTAGGAAAACGCAACATATGAGTTGTTGGGTGAGCGATGTAGGCATAGTCATATTGAATTTAATTATAAGCTATAATTATGTCTACCTTGAGGGGATTTGGGGATTTTTTTTAACGACTCACTATAATGATAACTAAGATCTATTGGCGTTGGATGAATGATTGATGAGATTAAGGTTTTATGGGTAATTGGAAGGATAGTGGGGAGGAAGCGGTTCTGGTCTATATTGTGGGAACCATCCTGGCATTAGCCTAGACTACAGAAGTGAACCACGAAAAAAACCTGTAAAGATGGACGGTAGCGGGGATCGAACCGGGTCCGATATGCCCACTGCCTCCCGGGTCACATGAAGCAAGTGCGTACCACTCAGCTATATAATGTTTATTTACATGTCATAATGATGCGTGTTACAGAATATATAAATATTGAGTTAGCATGTACAGACAATTATTTAATAAAATATGATGAAATAAATAATGAAATGGTGAAATGGTCAGAGGAAATTTCAAAGTTTGAGTAAGTTTAAGTTTTTAGTTTATTTTGAAAATTGTTTACGGAAGTCTATTTTATTTTTAAGTGTATTTATCATCAGTTTTGGATCATAGTCCTCTATACTATCTCCAAAGTAATCGTTAATGGAGTAATAACATTTAACAGTAAAAAAAGTTTTTAGGATATGTCTGAAAGTATGTATTGCTGATATGTTTTTTATTGATGATGGTAATTTGTTATAAAGTTTAATGTTTATGAAATTTGAGTTGTTTTGAGCAAATTTTGTACTGAAGCGATTAATATGGATATTTGTTTTAGTCCTTGTATTATGAGTGTGCACATCTGTGTTTGAATTTAGAGATTTAATATTTTTTTTTACACATAAAATTGCTTGTAACATATAAATACAGTGGAAGGTCAAGATTTCTGATTTTTGGAATAGCGGTTTGCAGTGAGCCCTTCTATTCACATTCATGATAATTCGAATCGCACGTTTCTGGAGGATGAACATTTTATTGGCATGTGCTGAGCACCCCCAGAATTCAATACCATACCGAAGGTGTGACTCAAAATTCGAGAAATATACCAGTCTTGTAGTAAGTGTATCTGTAATTGACCGTATTGATCTAACTGCAAATATACCAGAGTTAAGTTTTTTCGTTATATGACTTATGTGTTTTTTCCAGTTCAAGTTTTCATCTATTATTATTCCTAGAAATTTTGTTGCATCTACTCTTGATATAATCGAATTATTTGTGTTATTTATTAATGTGGGTACAGCGTCGATGTGATTCGATTTTTTACTAGAATGAAACTGAATAAAATTTGTTTTTACATCATTAAGTATTAGTTTGTTGTTGTTAAACCACGTGGTTGATTCAGCAAGTTTTGATTCTGCAGCCCTAATTAACGAGTTTTCATGTGAACTATGTGCTATAATATTTGTATCATCGGCAAACAGTTCAGAATTTGATATGTTGAATGGAAGGTCATTGATAAAAATTATAAAAAGAAGGGGACCTAAAATTGAACCTTGCGGTACACCAATTTTAATTTTTTTTGTATCAGATAAATATTTTTGTTCTGTCCCATTTTCTTCTATATGAGTTATTTGTACTTGTTGCGTTCTGTTTTTTAAATATGACTCCAGCAAGTCGTGTGCGGTTCCTCTTATTCCGTAATAGTAACATTTACTTAATAGAATATCGTGATTCATGCAATCGAAAGCTTTCGATAGGTCACAAAAAATACCGATAACTTGTTCTTTATTTTGTAAGTGACTCACAATTTTCTTTAAAAATTTTTCGATTGTATCTCCTGTTGATCTGTTTTTTCGGAAACCATTTTGACTATCAGATAAAATGTTGTTCTTGTCTAAAAATTTCACTATTCTTATATTTATTATTGTTTCTAAAATTTTGGAGAAAGAGGGTAAAAGCGATATTGGGCGATAGTTGTCTACAAGAGACATATTCCCTTTCTTATAGATTGGTTTGACTATGGCTGGTTTTAACTGCTCTGGAAAAACTCCCTGTGATATGCAATTATTAAAAATGAAACATAAGGGCTCCGCTATATATGCTATACAGCTTTTTATTACAGATGTGGGAATGTCATCTACTCCGTGAGAGTTCTTGCTTTTCAAATGATTTGTTATGTTCAAGATTTCAGTGGTCGACGTTTGCTCGAAGTAGATCGAATTAGGTGATTATAAAAATATGTGCCGCAGTGTGTGCACCTCGAGTTCAAACAGAACAATGATGTCAATAATGTGAACATCAATAGTGTAATGTGGCCTTCCTGTTTTATGCATTATTCGTTTTAATTATTTTTCAATTTGATTGGTTACACATTTTGCTCAAATTCGTAATGAGTTTCTTTTGATGTGAAAAGTTCAAAAATATTCTGATATTCTAATATTAATATTCAAGTATAAAATAATTCTATTATAATATTCTAATATTCTAACTTTTCTTAGAATTATATTATTTCATTTATTCATCGAAGCGGTTGATCCGATCCATGTGAAACTTTGGAATAATGCGTATCATTATCATGTCAACACTCTGCGTGAATTTGAATATATTCGAAATCAATCTGTTTTTCAAATTTTCCCCTATAAATCGGATCAGCCATTTTTTTATGAAGGAGAAAATTATAATATAGTTTTTTACATCAATTAAAACAATTGAAAAATCTATTGAGAAAATTCAAGAGGCATAACCAATTTGATTGGAATACGACTTGAATGAGCAACCATTAGAACGGGAAGGCAGTGACATGACTGTTTCAAACTTAAGGTGTGTGCTTTCCATTTGACATCATATAAATATGCCTCTATCACTCATTTAACAACGCATATGCTGTGTTTTCGTCGTCTTAATAGTTCAATTTTCAATGTGACTCATCAAATTTTACCATATATTGCAACTCATTAAACGTAATTAGTATTCATAGTAGTAATCGAATTAGGTAATTGAATAAGAGACATATCAATCAATGGCAAACTCTCATATCCACAACCGGCGGTGATTTGAATATATTCAACCTTCTCAGGTATAGCTCATACATTTTCGGATGTTGCAGCGTCATTATTTTTTTAGATTACGCACTCGCCTCATCGTCTACATAAACGAGATTACATACATGTCGATCAAAAATGTAACCTTATCAATTTTAAAAAGGGTTGTTCTTGAATCTCTCGAGAATGAATTTTTCGTATATCAGTTTCGAATAAAACCCGACGTAAATATAAATATGTAGAGCATGTATCCACGAGAGAAGGTGGCACACCAGATGAAGAAACATTATTTCAAGACTGGTACAATCAGTAGGTGTTGAAGCTTTATAATGCTTTCATAGTAGTATGCTTTTTCATGACAAGTTTCCCCAATTGAAACTTGACTGCATCAGTAGAGAGTATAATGGTTCGAGTTGCACGAAGATCATGTATATATATATATATATATATATATATATATATATATATATATATATATATATATATATATATATATATATATATATTTATATATATATATATATATATCGAAAATATATATATATATATATATATATATATATATATATATATATATTCATATATATATATATATAAAAAAAAAAGAAAAAAAAAAAGGGCAATTAAATAAATAAATATTTATTCGTCAACGCGACTTTTTTAATTATCCATAAAGATTTGATCATTAATTACATAATGAGTCGTGAAAGCTTTCAACAAAACATATATATATATATATATATATATATATATATATATATATATATATATATATATATATATATATATATCGAAAATATATATATATATATATATTCATATATATATGTATATGAATATGAATATGAGTATGAATATGTATACATATATATATATATATATATATATATATATATATATATATATATATATATATATATATATATATATATATATGAGATATATATGTATATATATATATATATATATATATATATATATATATATATATATATATATATATATATATATATATATATATGTATATATATATATATATATATATATATATATATAATTTTGTGCCACCACTGCCTAGTTGGCACACGACCGAAAGTACCGAAATGATTTTGCTCTTGAAGAATCCAATCTTTTCAGGTTAGACACAAATATCCAGAAATTTCAGGAACGATTGTTTACTTTGTCTACCCTGCACGCCGAATACAGAAAAAAAATCGAAACAGAACCGAGTTTTCCAGTATTTGAGATGGAATTTTCACCTTCATTCGTGACACTCAAGTGAGGCATTCATGTAGGCCCTAAAGTTCACTAGAGAGTAAATTGTCTCGTTTTACTATTTAATTGTCCAATTATTTTTCATGATATTTTAAATTCACATATATTCTTAATTATGTCATATAAGAATAATGATATTTCATTATCGACTTGAGTATAATTTTGTATCTAACTTTGATGCAGCTTACCTTGAATATTTTTTCATGTGAATTCTCATTTGCACGGTGGTATAATATCATTTGGCCATTTCACAAAAAACTGAGTGAAACAAGAGTTGAATGAAAACAAAAAACAAAAAAGACAAGAAATAAATCCTAAGCTCCAAAATCATAAAACTCTTGAGCTTATCTGAATCAAAAGCTGAAGCCACATATTTCAAATAGGCCTACTACTAATACATATTTGAAACTGTACATTTATAAATTCACTCTCATTTTAAATTTTCCAACCCAGAGAAATGATTATGAATGTGATTATATAATTATTTGAAAGTAGAGTGATTTCAATCGTTTGTGAGTTTGATTTGTTGTGAAGTTGTGGTTGGGTGAATTGAGCAATAGCTGACTATGTTTTCCATTTCATCTGTTATTTCCAGCCTACAGGTGGAAAATGTCCTCATTAATGACAATCAACTAATTACGCATTCGAATGATTGAATTGATCATTCATATATATATATATATATATATATATATATATATATATATATATATATATATATATATGTATTTATATATATATATATATATGATGGATCATATATATTCATCATATCAACATCACGTGCTGTACGTTCCATCAGAAAGTCATGTACTCATGTATATATATATATATATATATATATATATATATATATATATATATATATATATATATATACATATATATATATATATATATATATATATATATATATATATATATATATATATATATATATGTTTTCTTTTCTTTTAATAACATTAAAATTTGATACAAATCCATTGTTTCTCAATTAAGGCTATGAATGAAAGGAAGGATCCTTTTGACGTGGCACCACAAGGGCGATCTTACCACCTCATTCACCATATAGGCCCTATACCATCTACCAATTTCAAACCAATGTATATTAAATATATGGATAATATGATTCGTGGTTGACTTGAACGATAATTTTATCACTGCATGTATGTCATGGTTTTCATAGAACGCTGCTCATAATTTCACTACCGTAATTACATTTACATTGTTTGGCTGACGGTTCTAGAACTATTTCACAAGTGGGAGGATAAAAGTTTTGTTTACGGAGAAAAGAATGGAATTTTATAAACATTGTGATGTCACTAAACCCCACCAGTTTTTAACTTTTCTGTCAATTGCGTTGGTAATGTTTGAATCTCATCATCCGTCAATTATAGGGGGTGATAATAAGTATGATTTTTCCCACGGAAACGTCGTGAGAAACTGTATGCGACAATTATGGAAAACCTTGGACTTTTAAATAATGAAATTGTACAGTTAATGATATGTATCTTTTGTTTTCATCAAGTATTGTAAAATGTTTACCCTCTAATATACCCGCAGTATTTGTAAGCACAACAAACACGTGCATGTCAGTGAAGTATAAAGTTTGATTGATTGTTAGAGTTGTCCTCATGACGACTATCAGTAAACAACTCAAACTTCTATTATCAATAAAAAAAAAGCGCGAGTCTATAATTTGCTATACCGGAAAACTTATTTGAGCTCTGCGTCTCCCAATACTACAATACAATCTTGTGCAGTATCTACGATATTTTTTAGATGTCTATGCTTCTATTCTTAGGCCATAATGGTTAACAATTCCTGTTCCTCCAGGAATTTCGGTACTCAAATGTAACTCTTCAGAGACAAATAGTATTAAATGTACATCGATTTTACTTCATGTCTTTCCTTCAGGGCAGACTTTCAAACGTTTGGTCAGAATGTAAAAAATGGTGACTACAAGTACTCATCAAGCTGTTATAAGATAGTGAATACTTTTCTTGCTATATTCAAATCAAGCTATTCATAATTTGACTAAGGCCCGGTGTTACCAAGTCTATTTAGCCTTCATATGAAATTTGGTAAAATTAAATAGCATGGATAACCATGCTGATAACAACTTTGAATTGCCAGTTTAGAGCTACTCCCACGTTGGTATACTTCAGTCAGTACGATACATACAAAGTGTTGCAACTCTGTACTTTACCTCGTGTTTCACGATGTTCAACTTAACATAATTCAATATGAATGAAATGTATACAAATTTGTCTGGAGCTAATTGGTATCACTATTAAGAGGATTATAAACAGCATAATGTTTTCAGAGTCAACATGACCTATATAGCTACTGTAATTACCATAGTGATTTTCCGTCTAAATATGTGGTAGTGAAATTGCTTCATACCATTCAGAGAAGATTAGTTTCTTCTGAAATACTGAAGACCGCGACATAATATTAGGATACTCGTTATAAATGTGAAATACGATCCGTGTTAGAAGTGAATCTAGTTGGTGAACATATCTAGTTTCACTGATACATACATTTGATCTTTCCACGTGTTATTAAAAAATTCTACTTGACAAAATTTAAAAATTTGTACATTACGTTTGCTATCATGTTCGATTGATGTCTGCAACTTATGAGCATGTTAATTATTATAGCATGTACGTGATTGATTCAGCTAGTCGGACGTTTTCTTATTGGATGAGCGGAGCGAAGACTCAATTTCACCATACTCGAAAAAAAGTACATTTTTTCGCACTCCACAGGTCAAACAAAAATGAAGATTCAGTTGAAACTTGACCCTGAGTTAAGGAACCCTGTATAGTTCAATACTGTGTAGTTTTGAGGTGCAATCGGCTGCACCACTTCTGAGAAAACATATTTCGAAGTTTTTAAATATCCCATATGAATAACCAAGAGGAGAAAATTCATGAAAAATATTTCCTTCGAGAGAATTCAAATTTTCACAGAATTTCAATATAATAATGATACACATCATCTCAAACTTTCACTCAAATCAAATTATCCGTTTCGATGTAACAAAATATACAATGTAATTTTTTTAGATCACTCAAAGCTAGGACTATAGATAGCTGTATATAGTGCTCGTGATGAGATCATCTCTTTACTATTTACAAAATAGTGCTGTGGTAGTGTTTTATCAATAATTATCGTATAATTATTGAATTGATTATGATAAATTATTACTGTTCCAAGCTCTGAATCTTGAGCTTTGTAACATTTTGAAACCAAAGAAATTCAAACAAAAAGCTCCGGTTCGGTAACTTTCAAAGAAACTTTTAAGGAACTTCATTTTGTTCCTTTTCTTCCCGAGGAACTGTAACGGTAACTATAGTTCTTTTTTTGAATCGAGTAACGGGAATTGGAACTGGTTCCTTCTTTTGACGAACTCATCCAACGCTGATAAGACGTATAAAATAGGAAAATAATAAAATAGTATGGCAGTGACGTAATTGTTTGAATCTCAAGGTGGATATAATATATATATATAACCAATCAAAGATGATATATTGATATGTTCTAGCTCATCCATCAACGCAGTAATGTGAAAATGCGTTTTCCCAGTAAAATAGAAAACAGTTGTAATATTGTCTACCGTAAATCATGTCTCGAAGTTCTTGCAAAGCACACGCCTTGCTATCTTCAGTTTCTCCTAGATTTTCGCGTGCATAGTTGACAAGATCCTCGTTGGGTTCCGATAGGTCCAGCTCCATAGATTGCTCTTCGCAAGCATACTTGTTGTCTTTTGACGACATTGTACCTGGAACATCATAAAAAAATCAGAAATATAAATAGTCAATATGATATTTCCCTATTTGAATAATAATAGTAGAAAACAAGTGTACAAAGAAAATGGATTCGAAGTATGAATCACAATCAACAAAATATATATATAATATGAAAGGTGATTAAAATCATCGTGGTTAAACAGTGGAAGTTATTAGGATACTTGGCCTATAGTATTGATTATGAAGTGATTGCCGTATGTAATTCAATATATATTATAGTTCCGTATGTATATATAGAACTCACTTATTTATTTACGTATATATTTTGGTGTATTACCGTCTACAAATATTTTTGATGCGAATATAAAAATACGTCTATACAAATTGTAATAAGAAGATATCCCTGGAGCCGACTGAACCAACTCGTACTTCAAATTGATGAGTTGATTATCAGTCATGTACAAAAATAACATGAGTGGGCCTAGCCACTGGTGATAACAAGTCAATTCGCTAATTATTGCTTAATTCACTAATTAGCAGCTGATACAATCTGTACGATCCGTCTGTAATTATCAGTTGGAACAACTGGCTTGAAGAGGATACTGCGTTTTACTACCAATGAAAAATGTTATGATTAAGCTTATTAATAGGCCTTATTAGGTGAAAAAGTATAATTTTCAACTAAGGTTGCAATTAGGTGCAAGAATATAATTTTCTCCAAGGTTGATAACAGAGGTGATTGGCTAATTATCGCTTATCATAAACTATTTTATCTGTAAAACCGGAACTACTTATGGTATTTACAACTTTAAGAGCCTTCAACTGTTAATTATCGAATTAGGTACCAAATTAACTTCTGAACACTTTTGATGAGATATATGTTTGGTGGACCCGCTGAGTGGTTAACGCACTCGCTTCATGTGATCCATGAGGTGAAGAGGCATATCGGACCTTGTTCTATCCCCGCCACCATCCATCTTTACAGGGGTTTTTCGTGGTTTCCCTCTGTATAGTCTAGGCTAATGCCAGGATGGTTCCTACAATATAGACAACTACCACTTCCTTCCCACTAGTATCCTTCCCAATATCCAAGAAACCTTCATTTCATCAATCATTCATTCATTCGACGCCAACAGATCTTAGTTATCATTATAGTGCGTCGTTGAAACCCAATATATATAACAAATATGTATATGTTTGGTAGGCATGGTTAGGTATGACAAATGGATACCTGATTATCAATTGACCACTAGTGATAGGCGTGACTTATCGGCAGGCCACCTTGATCTATACTTCATGTGGGCATTTAGAGATACTCTGATAGGCATTGCCAATTTACCCACATAATAAAGAGCCCATTTGATTGGATGTTTTGTTTTGTGACGTTTGTGGGCGGGTCAATCACTAGTCATCAATTCGTACAACGTTGATCTATCATACTTCAGGTCAATGTTTAATATATATATATATATATATATATATATATATATATATATATATATATATATATATATATTATGATTTCATCAGTATTCCTATTTTATTTTCAAATGACGATAGTATAGAGTAGTTCATTCCATTTCTATACTAAGATGAAGCCATACATGATATGATACTCTATCATATTACGTCATATTATCACTATATCATCATTTATATTCAAGTCACATTTTACACACCGTACATATTAATATTATCTATCTATCATATTAGGCATACTGTATCCTTACTATGATACTGATATCAGACGGTACTTTGATTTTTTTTCATTTGCAATCAATCCATTTCTATTGAAAGCTAGATACACGTATAGGGCTGTGTATAATGCCTGAGCGTTCTCATAATATCATCATTTTCATTTTCAAATAGGGGGATGTGCCATGCACAGAACTGTGATCAAATTGAACAAAAAATAAATGTATATATAAGAGAAAACAAATAAATAAAAAGTATGACCAAAGTCTTAGGTATAACACAAATTCAAAACTCATCAAGAAGCAACAGTCACCATGCATGAAATATTTGTATTACGTAATGTAGTAATCAGCAACTGAAAATTCCTTCATTTGATCCGTTTGATTTGTTTCTCTCTCTAATTTCCAATGAAAACTTATTGCTCAAGAAATCATTAAAGTTACATACTCTTTTCAACATGTATGTACTGTACGTACATACATGAGGTCATAAATTATGATACAACATAAGGCGGGAGCTTCTCCCTGATCAATCTTATGGGCCGTGACTGTATAGTTATCAATAAAGAAGGATCGAATCTCTCAAATGCATGTAAGTGGTTGCTATAGTAGACGTAGTTTCAATTCTCTGAAGATTTCAGAAAATATTTGATCTTTCAAAGAAGCGGTTACTTGTCAAATGACATTAGGGGTCATTTGATTTATTACATATACAGCACCGAGACATGTTCTCATATTTTATGATTATACATTTTGGAACACCAACAACTTTGAAACTGCATTTTTTAATTACGAGGTGCCAACTGAAGATAGCTGAGTGGCCTATCACGTTAAAAACAGATTAGCTGTTTCATATAACGCAATTTATATCTTGAGTTGTCATATCCTTCAGCTTGTCAGAATAACTTGTTTTCGACCACCTCATAATATCTGATACGAGAATTGCAATTGCAGTTTTGTGCATTGAGGTTGCATGTATGCACATGCACTGATGTAACACGATTCGCTTGGAGCAAGCTATCTTTTGAACTGAAATAAAATCAGGTTAATCTAAAGAGAAACGATTCGATTCATCAGTGGTGAAAGGAAATATTATGTTATGTTTAATAAAATATTTTCATTCAAGGAAAAAATGAGGGGGGTAATAAACTCTTATTATTATCTTAAGTGATAGAGTTTCCTCATTTGTGAATATTTTATGTTCAGCTTTCTCACTGTAAAAGCCAAGTTCCATCAAGTAATAAAATAGATACCACACAGATGCTATTAAATCATAGAATAAATCATACTGGAAAAACAATAAGAAAATGCCATTGTAAATATATGTAATCAATATCGATAAAACAGCTGTGCTACTTTATCGGCTTTAGCGTCTTCACGAAAAATACCAACATAAACTTTTATATACTATATTATACATTATTTATGGACTATATCCAAGTTGAATTGAAAACGAGAGTGATAAACTTGTTGGTACTCTTTTTGTGATAAAATCATGAATTTGGCTCGAATGCAGATGAGAAATAAATGCCGGTGAAAATCGGATGAAAATGTTATAATACGTTATTCTGTTTGAGTTGAGTGTGATTTCCTGAAAATATTAATCCCGTCGGAGAAGTAAAATAATACCTGGAAATTCAAGTAACTACTGAAGTAGTTCTCCTTCCTAGAAGTGAAATTTCTGAAATTATTAAATTGACTCATCTTTCTAAATTTAATTCAGATAGTTATTTTCGTTTTTTTTCCACTGAGAGAGTCAATTGATGGATCTTTTAGTTTTGCATGGTGGTTGAAATTCAAATCATACTCTGAATTGAATTACTGTGACCCTCGACATCACTTGATAACGTAATGTTCTGTTCTTTTTTTCGCTTGTACGAGATCTCTCACATGGAAGACTTCAACGTAGACAGAATAAATGCTGCGCGAAAAAAATACGTGTACACTTACATTTACATTTCGGTTTTTATGTATGGAAAGTTTGAAAATTGTATAATTAAGACTGTACGAGAAAATATGCGCAGTGCTATATGTATATATATATATGTATAAATATACATATATATATATATATATATATATATATATATATATATATATATATATATATATATATATATATATATATATATATATATATATATAAATATATATATATTGAATATATATATATATATATATATATATATATATATATATATATATATATATATATATATATATATATATATATGCGTTCTCATAGGTATTAGGAAAGTTGAGATAATTATTGAAAAATGGTGGTGATACGTCCCAGTTTTGAGGCTGAAATAAGCTCAGATTATTGCTATAGTACCGATGGGTAGGCAACTGTGTCAGAGCTCTACAACCAACTATGTATTCAAAACTAAAATGGTACTGTCATACCGCGTCAGAAATTACACATTACTTTCTGATATATATATATATATATATATATATATATATATATATATATATATATATATATATATATATATATATATATCAGAAAGTAATGTGTAATTTCTGACGCGGTATAACAGTACCATTTTAGTTTTGAATACATAGTTGGTTGTAGAGCTCTGACACAGTTGCCTACCCATCGGTACTATAGCAATAATCTGAGCTTATTTCAGCCTCAAAACTGGGACGTATCACCACCATTTTTCAATAATTATCTCAACTTTCCTAATACCTATGAGAACGCATATTGGTTGTAAGTAGAGAGCGTACCGGTATTTGTAAAGGAACGCTCAATTGGCAAAATAACACAGCCGCCGCGGCCCTCAATACCACTCTCATATAGGCTATATCTAGTTGTGAGATGAACGAAGTATTTACAAGCTCATCGTAAGCTATGTACATCTTGATTTTGAAACTATCGAGTCAGTCACTCTCTGCCTTCGTTGAGCAGCTACATGTTTATCATTCAAACCGTTATGCAGCTCAAATAGATTTGTTTTAAAGTCAATATTTTATTTTGGGCCGTGAAATATTTTCCTTATTGGGTCATTTCCATCTTCAAAAGTGCGTAATGTTTTTTTCAGAAATGGTGTAACAGAATTTCTCCCAAACTATACAACTGACACTGGGATAATACGTGATTACCAATTTTCATCACATTTCATAACTATTGTTGTTTGACCTATGGAGGGTGAATGAAAACTATTTTTCTAGTACCGGCACAATGAAAATTGAGTCTGCATTCAGCTCATGTAACAACCTCTTGAAATCTTTTGATATGTGGATTCTTGTGTTCACTATGCGTTTCACACGTTTTTTTAAGTAATACTCACAATTGACCACAAGTGATAGGCGTGGCTTATCAGTAGGTCATCTAGATCTATGTAACATGTGGGCATTTATGGATACCCGGATTGGTATGATTGAAACCCCGCTTGAAAAAAACACATGATTGGATGATATGGTTCGGGAAAAACGTGGGCAAGTCAATCACCAGAGAGGTCTAATTCATTGACCTGATTTAGATGTGTCTGAAAGCAAATTAATAACACCACTACATCTTACGTGGCTCATACATCTGAAAATAATGTAATATATTTTTTTTATGTGTGTTTTTGTATCTGTGTGTGTTTGTCACATACAGTTGTGTATATATATATATATATATATATATATATATATATATATATATATATATATATATATATATATATATATATATATATATATACATATATATGTTTAGTTGAAAGCTTTCACGACTCATTATGTAATCAATTATCAAATATATCAGATTATTTATTTATATTATCAAATTATTCAAATATATTCGAAATATTATCAAATAAATAAATATATTTTCGTCAACGTGACTTTTAACTATCCATAAAGATTTTATAATTGATTATATATACGTGTTTTCTTATCACATGCAAGATAACTATGAATGTGCACTTGGTGGCAAGTTAAAATATGTAGCTTGATGAGATAACAAAAAAATGCAGAAGTCAACAACTTTCAACAGAATGAATATTTAAAAACTAGCATACTTAAAGAATGATCTATTCTCACGTGAATGGATACCAGAATATTCTACCAAGTCTTGCGGTATGCTAAAAAGTAAGAAACAATGTGGTAATGTGGGTAGCAATGTGTCCCACAAACAGTTTTAAACACTTCAAATAACACAATGTAGATAAAAATAGTTAATGAGACTAGAGATATCATATTGTTTGTCTAGTATTCATTGTCCTACACTTCGTATTTGTTCTTTATTTCTTTTTATATACTTCCTGACTCTAATAAGGTACTTTCATTCTCCCTCGCCCTACTCCTCCCAACCCTTATCTCAATCACAAAACAAAAATATCTTTTATTTTCGGAAGGAGTGTCATTGAGTCACACTTTCTATATCATTCATCTAAAACTCACACTATTGTACACCCATGGAAAGTCCTTTGATTTTTCTGATAATGACGAAGCAAAAACCGCTTTGTTCTCGGAGACTCTTTCTTGCACACTATTCAGTGGTCATTGGTAGTTATACAACATAGTTTTATTCACGAGAGTATATTTCATAACAATAATCATATGAGTGATCATTGACCGATTCAATGTTTATGAACATACTTGTAACCACAAAAGAAGTTCATCTATTGACTGAATAATTGAAAATTACTTCTTTATACATAATCCCACGGCAACTTCAATGTTTCAATGCTTTTGTAAGAAGTAGTTGCCTTATTAAAACCTCAT
Organism: Brachyptera risi; assembly: GCA_964007535.1. Classification (NCBI taxonomy): domain Eukaryota; kingdom Metazoa; phylum Arthropoda; class Insecta; order Plecoptera; family Taeniopterygidae; genus Brachyptera; species Brachyptera risi. Next base: position 32,053,593 of record OZ023328.1, on the reverse strand, counting down.
TCTGAGAATTCAATACCCTAAAATAACCACGTATGTACGTGAATGTTTGGGTTTATTTATTTGTAGACGATCAAAATCTTCGTGAGTACAAGTAACGTTCACAATCGTGCTTTGAAACCTCATAGGCTATTATCTGGCATATCGGCATATGTGTTGAAGCATTATGTGATTATATCATTATTATTGAAGAATATTAAACTGGGTCAATATTCTCGAAAGTTAGTGTCAGTGAGAATAGGTAAGATAGCAGATCGAAATCTTGATCAACAAACACAAACTTCAAAACCACCCGTATGAAAAAAAAACGGATTGAAAATGATTTTACTGAACTGATTAGATGAGTGTAGCGGTCTTCATCCCACTCGCATAGGGTTTTGTCTGTGTGTTTTTTTTTATTGTTTTTTCTTTTTTCTTTTTTGGTTTGTTTGTCATGCGCTCCACAGATCGCAGGGGTTGATTGATCGACATGAAACTTTTGTGTACACGCAAACTTATCCAACTTGGAACTGTATAGATTTTGTAATGATCAGTTGGACCGATTTTGAGAAATATCATCTCAAAGTTTCTAAAAAAAAAACATAAGATTTGGCTGGGCGGAAAATATTGAAAAATAAAATCTCTCCAAACGAGATGAAATTTTCTTCGAATGTGTATACATGAATAATACACATTATCACCATGTTGTATGTAATTCTAAGCAGCCGTTCTGAAGAACAAAATTAAAATAACTGGTTTTGTTCATCAAATAAATCATAAACATAATGACAGAATTAGGTTGCCGAGATTCACTGCTTAATTCTAGATAATATATTTGATATTTGCCTAACAATGAAGTATTCTTTATGCATCAAGGTGTGTAGAATACCAGATTCGATAAAGTAGCAAGGGTAACGACTATTAACGACTATTATACCATATTAAGATATCTCGCTCATCTTACAACGCTTATGTTGCGTTTGGCTAGTATATTTGAATTCATATAGTGCATTAGTTTTGGGGTCTGGTTTTGATCATTTTTATATTCAGTGACACTATTGAGATTCATACAAAAATTGATATCTCTCATCTTTTTTTTATCGAATCGCGGAAATGTCAAGCCTTCTGGTTCATTTATGATATTATTTTACTCCATGATTGAAACATGAATGTTGAATTGCATTGTTTTTTGTTTCTCTTGTGCAGTGACTGCAGTGACTGCAAAGAAAGTAGACACTATGACTCAGCACGAATATGCATCATTATATATTAAATTATATACTTAGATTATGTAGATTACGTATAAAAACAATGTATGCGTGGTATAATCAAGTGTTGCACTCAACTTGCAATATAAGAAATTACACCTGTATCACGTCAAATGTCATATTTTAGCTGAATTAGAAAAGTAAAACATTTAAAATAAGAGCAATGCATATTCGAGTAGAAAAACAAATTGACACCTGTTTATAATCACAATATACCTTCACTATATACCTATACTATTCACTATACCTTCACTATAATCTATATTAGCTATTTCAGTGTATTTTTGCTGTATCTCTCTACTTATCCAATTGATTCTATACCAATTTGAAAAATATTTATCTTCTCACCATTTTGATATTCGCAATTCCAAATGTCATCTATTTAGTAAATTCATTATATTATCAATATTGAATCTGACTAAATTGAGCAAACATTAAAACACTAAAAAAAGAATTTTTCAAACTATTTTAGGCTATTTAATGCTATTTCATGATGATCAATTAATTCTAAGCAGAAAAGATTGATCGTCACAATATTAACATCATAACTATCATAATATAGCACTATAACATAACATAATGTGATAGCAGTTTTCATTGTTACTTGTCATAATTATTCAACTACAAAAATAGATGATTTTATGGCTAAAAAAGACTGAGAAATTATCAGCTATCAAACTATAATTATGACTAATCATTATCCCACTTTTGTTTCTGAACAATAAACGTAATTTCGTATCGAAACCTCAAATTCTATTGAAATATCGTAGTATATATGAATAATTCTCATGTTTATTGTCTGCTTAACGATACCACCAACAACTAGGTTATTCGAGGATACGAATGGAAGGATGATAGATACAAGTGTTGAATAAAAAAGCCAATGTGTTTTGCCGGAATCGAACCCACAACCGGCTTCACTTAAGTTTCTAAAGCAGTTTTTTTTGTCCGTCTGTAAATGTCTAGTTCCTTCCAAATGAGAAGTTTACCTTCATTTAAAACCACATGCAAGCTCATATCAAACCTTGTAATTAAAGGTAGTATTTTGAAAATGCAAATTGAACCTTGCAATTAAAACAAGTATTTTTGAAATGCATATCTTACCTGTATAATATATCAAATGTAAGGTAATCCACAGAAATCGATTCAATATTTAGTTGAATTTCATTAAACCACGTAAAAAATAAACTAGAACGTCAATACTCACAAGCATATACACCGTAATTGTAAGCAACGAAAGTGAACGTTTTGTATACACTTTATCTTATAATATTAGATAGTACAATGTAAGACGAGCTGTAAGTACACTCTGTGTGAAAGCTGTGTACGTAATGCCTTGGAAGAAATAAGTATTATTATCTCACGATCGCCTTCCAAACGAACCAATGGAGAACTGCAAGCGGGACTCGACGGACCTTGGTGATTATAGTCCAGTGTGTCATGCGAGGCCCATGTTTTTAGTAAGATGTTTTGTGGCTTCCTTGATAGGCATTTAACGTAGCCTTCAACCTCCCAGCTGACACTATGTCAGTTAACATTTTAACAATGAAACGCACTCTCGGATTTGTGTCGTCAGATGAGTTCATTTCTTCGACGGAATTGAATATGAAAGAGCGAAAATGGTGATAATTGTAATTTGTATGTGTGTGTGTGTCATTTCTTATTGTCTTTCTATGCATTCATTGGATTGGGTGAAATATATATTTTATAGCACTGACCATCTGACTGCGATTCTTCTTTCATGAAAATGGATGAACATCGAATATATATATATACACACACACACATATATATATATATATATATATATATATATATATATATATATATATATATATATAAATATATATATATATATATATATATATATATTTATATATATATATATATATATATCAGTATATATACTGTCAGAGAGAAAGAATGAATGAATGGATAAATGAATATATATATATATATATATATATATATATATATATATATATATATATATATATATATATATGAATTCATATACAAATATATATATAAATATATATGGATATATGAATATATATGTAAATGAATATATATATATATATATATATATATATATATATATATATATATATATATATATATATATATGAATGGATGGAGATTATATATATATATATATATATATATATATATATATATATATATATATATATATATATATATATATATGTGTGTGTGTGGGTTCATATCATAACTTTGATGACCACGACATATATATATATATATATATATATATACATATATATATATATATATATATATATATATATATATATATATATATATATATATATGTGTGTGTGTGTGTGTGTGTGTGTGTGTTAATATCATAATTTGAGTGAATATGATTCATTATCACCAGTAGGTTTTATTATGATATAATTTTGAAATGATTTTAAACCAACTACTTTTCCCGAGAGTCGAACCCAGATCTCCAGATTGCCGGTCTGATATGGAGATCTGGAGATCAGCAATCTGGAGATCCAGGCTCGGCTCTCGAGGAAGGTCGAGGTTTTGGAATTGTTTCCATTCATTACTTATTTGTCACTCATAAGATTGGAGAATTGGGTCTTTATACGTTGTATATCAAGTAAATCTGAGAAATAACCGTGAATCACTATATCGCATCCGATATATCTCTCCGCATTTCTTATCAGTAATTTCTGTTTCATGCAAAATAATCTTCAAAACAACATAAAGTGGATTGGATATATTCAACAACAAACAAAGTGAATATCGCAATCCTTGGGCTAGTTTTGAACTAAAAATGATGATATTTTTTCACAATATGTGGTGTAACTTCAAATCATAATCTCAGTCTCAGAAATTATAATTTATTTATTTGACTTCCAGGTCCACTCTTCTAAATCTCTTC
>OZ023328.1:32036935-32044435 GCA_964007535.1 Brachyptera risi | reverse complement strand
TATATTCGTCGATATTATCGGAAATTTAGAAATAAAAATTGTACAGCTTTTATTGTTAACTTTTTATTCACAATTTTTGAGGTTTAAATTCAATAGGGTGATTGAAGTTTGTTATGTTGGTAGATTTTGACGACTCTCCTTCGAGGATATGGGTTCCGACTGACTAATGTTCCTAAAGTCTATAGGGTAGGCCCACTAAAAATACTAAGCTGTTATCAGTAAATATTATTTTGTCATCCCCGTCGCGACCAAACCAATTGAGATATATTGTGTTTTGTATACGGTTATACCAAGATAAAAAAATATACCACAAGAATCACAAGTTTCAAGATTCAACTTCGCTACTCATAAAGTAGTGAAATTATACAAGCATTCATTGCTACAGTAATAATTGTACTCTATCACATAACTTATTATTATTAATGTGAGTCATAAAGTTTAATGTTTCATTCAGTGGTATACACTCGGCTATTTATTGGTAGTGATATAACAGGAGGCCTATAATATAATTGTTTACAGTCATGGGTGTTCATTGATCTGAAAGCAAAGAGAAACGCTCGTTTTGTAGAAAAATGAAGAAACAAGTTTCTCGTAATATACAGCTATATTATATATCATGTGAATAGAGTTCAAACTCCCCAGGAATTGAAGTAGGCCTACAAGATACAACAATAGAATTACTACATGAAGTTTTGAATTCCGCGTTCACTGTATATTCTCATTCGTTGTGCCACTGATTAGAATAATCAATTTATCATAAATTGATGGTTATTGTTTAAATATAGCATCATCGATTTACAAAAAAAAATCATAAACCATTTAGTGACGATTCACAATTGATCATGAAAACAGATAATGGTATTATTTTGAGGTTTTGAGTGAATAGAAACATCCATTGAAATTATGTGATATGATATAAGAGTTAAGAATAATAGATGGCTGAATAAAATTAAAATGATTAATGAACAATGCATAGAATACAAACTTAATGAAATTCAGAACGTAGATATGGTTATGATCTGAGACAGAATTCACGTCAATTGATTACCGATTATTCTGCTTGATAATCAATCAAATATTACAATGAATTGAAAAATAATTAACTGAAATTGACGAAGAATTCAACTTGAAATCTCTGATAGAATTGGAATCATTCAAATACTTGCATATCAACAAAAATGTTTGAATGATCTCAATTCTATCAGAGATTTCAAACTTTGTGATATTGTGAGTCTCTTTTCATGTATTCGTGAGTAAGAATAGTTACAGGTTTCTAATTTGCAATCGATTTTGACATTTCCTGGTGAAATAAAATAAGAATCCAGATAATTTTACACCTCGCTAGCTCATCTGAGTAAGTCTTTTTCAACATCACGCGCTTTCATACTTAGAAATTGGTTAAAATTCACTACATTCGTCGTAAAATTATGACTATCTTTGGTAAGACTGGACACTGAGCAACTCCATAAGTTGGAACAAGAGACTTTCCACCAAAACTACGCAAACATAGTTGCGTATTTGTAGACAGACGAGACGAGTCCAAGGTATACTTGTATTCACGAAGAAAGAAATTCGTCCGCCAATATAACAAATACAACAAATCACCATACCTGAGTTATTTTCAAGTTATCTACTATGATTTTTCAGAACGAGTTTCAAGATGCATTTTTGAAATGCGTTCAATCCCTAATGTTTACAACAAGACAAGTGCGTGGAAAGAGAGAGGGAAAGAATAGGGGGCAACAGAACCTCCTCCCCATTAATGTACCTGATAATCCCCTCACTCTATATGCCTTGACATCCTCACAATTCACTTGCGCTTCCGTCAGGATACACGCCAACTAATGTTGAATAATTATGCTTCTGAGAAAATGTTCCTTAAAATGTCTTGAAATGTTCCGCTTCCGGCGGCTATGGGTGAACCCGTCAATGCTAGGAACCCCGGATAAACATATATATATATATATATATATATATATATATATATATATATATATATATATATATATATATATATATATATATATATATATATATATATATATATATATATATATATATATATATATATATATATATATATATATATATATATATGTGTGTGTGTGTGATAATGCTGGCTTTGCGGATATTTGCCCTTCTGGGATGAGTGTGGGTGGTTCTAAAAAGAACCCTGTAACTCGACGTTTCGGCGAAAAACTATTCGCCATCTTCTGAAGTCGTTCTTGTCTTCTTGAGGTACTCGAATCCCTAACGTCCGTACATCCCTAATGTACTTCTTCGAGTACCTCAAGAAGACAAGAACGACTCCAGAAGATGGCGAATAGTTTTTCGCCGAAACTTCGAGTTACAGGGTTCTTTTCAGAACCACCCACACTCATCCCAGAAGCGCAAATCTCCGCAAAGCCAGCATTACCATCAACCATCAGCCCTCAAAACTTGACATCACATATATCTTTATATATATATATATATATATATATATATATATATATATATATATATATATATATATATATATATATATATATATATATATACATACGTATATATAAGAACAATCGTTCACAGTGATAACTCTTTGGACTCTATAACAGCTTGCGCGATCTGTCACAGCCGCGCATTCACTGTTATAAATTGCCATTGACAGAGCACCATTGGTTCTATTCTAATGAAAAAAATGTCATTGGAACGTAAATTGTTCAAGAAAGATAACAATATTTTTCAAAATTGCATGGCTATCATATTGACGACGGTAAAAATAATTATAGTTTTACCGTAATGCATATTTATGTTTAGAACGGGTGGAGATAACGTAAAAATTCTGAGGCAATTTTCACGACCTGATAATTGCTGAGGCAATCCTCAGCTCGGGATTCGTTAGAAAAAATATCACAGCTCACAAATGTTGTATAAATCAAAGTGTTAATTTTCATGAATTTACGTCTCGCTTTTCGTTCATGATCGGTGCGCTGCCGTATTTTGCGGCGATCTTTCACACTACTTCAAGTTTCCGAAGGGTTGCTAGCTTGCTTTCAACTCCATCCCCCGAGGCTAGCCACGAATCATACAATGCACAGAAAAACTACCTGTTCCAATGTGGTATTTTAACAAATCTTTCCTGGTCCGATAACGACAGTAATATGCACATTCATACTTATGTCAGAGAGGAAACTGAGAACCTTTCGTATCACATCAAATGTTCAAATGTTTATTCATTATATGCTTCTGGGAATGCTCGAGTTCATTCATATCCATCAAACATTCTATTCATCATTTCATCTATTCGAGATATTCGTCAACATATGCTATAAATATGGGGACTATTATGCAATATGAGCCTATTTGTTTTGTTTATGTGATGCACATCATACAGTATTCGTTATGTAATAGAATAATTCAATAAAATGCAATTCTAGGATGTTGGACACTGACATTTCCGAGGTCTTGATATATAATGCGACAGTATGTATAAAATGTATTTTGGAAATTTATTAACCATTTGTGGCACAATAATTATTCAGCATTTCGTACATTATTCTTTCATGATGGATTTTAAGAATATAATTGAGAAATTTATCCAAAATAGGTCTAGTACATGAACGGTGTGTGTTTGTATATCATGTTCACCGCGTGTAAACATACCAATTTCAAAGTCAATAACAATGTATCAAAACTAAAATTGAAATCGATTACGATAACAACCAAGTATTCAATCCCATTTAATCATACGGTAAATTGAGATCAACTTTGGATCAATAAATATAACTTAAAAGGGAGGTAGATAGATGTATCATGTATATCTCATTGAGCCACAGGATTGTTATTTACAAAAATGAAAATAAATGACATGTCATCAAAATACAACGATTATGAATGAATTGGGAAAAATAATTTGAATGCTCACAATCATATACATCTATATAGATGAAGTGTAAGATCTGAGTGAGTGACGTATCCTGTCACAAGTCATAACCATTACATACAAACAAAACAGAAAATACATAAACATACATTAAAATTACCCAATTCTGTTATATGAAATGAAACCGTATTGATCAAAATTTGCAGTAATTTTGTTGTACCTAAAAAATCTTTAGATATTGGTAGGTCCATATATCAACACAAATACGGTTGGAAATATATAGTTCATTGCATTCGAAATACATGTATTCAACGACGACATTTGATGAAGTGAATAATCAGTATAATCTTCTGTTGTTATTAGGCCTACGATGTAAAGACAACCCACGGCGTATGCGTTGTAAAATGACAGATGAGCGATATATTTGTATTCATGAATATAGGACTACTGATAGAGTAATGAAGTTTTTAAAAACTTCTCTACTCTATGGTCTACTCCAAACCTTGAAGCGAAACTCGTAGAATGAAGCAAATCACACAATACAGAATAATTGCATAGAACACATTAATTGAATGTGCGGTACAGAGTCTATAAGTCTTGTATCCAAGAAATTTCGCTACAGACTGATTCAACCCTCGACCTCTTCCTCACCCTAGAAGTAACGGCTGAACACCCGGATGGCTGAATCTCAGTCAACAGTTGATCACGCCCGAAATTCAACAGACTTATAACATAATGAATTCATATAGCTAGACCATCGCAACAACCACATGGACACATGCACTTTGAATTTCCAAGGCTGGAGCAGTGCATTATCATACATTTATTATGAGCATAGTCACCAGGACGTTGTTACGTTAGCGTCGTTAAACACAATATAAACTAGGCAAATGCAGCATATGCGTTGTGAGATGAGCCAGATATTTATAGGAAGTAGTATAATCGAAAACTCTACACACCTTGACACATACAGAATATATTCCACCCAACAACTAACAAATACTACAAAGTCGTGATTCTCGCCTTCTGCTCAACGAGATGTAATAGTATGGTTTACTATTACATCTCGTTGGTTCTGCCATTATTTTTTATGTATTTCTTTATTTTTCTTTCTTTATTATTCTTTGTATGTATTGCTTTATATATTTGATAAATTAGAACATTCATTACATTATTTTTTTCAAACCAGCAGGTCTAAATTACATACACATTTGTAATCGTGTGTATCATTTGAGTGAAAATTTGAATCTTTTTAGAGATATTTTATTTTTCGAATTCTCCCATACTGCTTAATCTTATGAAATTTTCAGAAACTTTTAGGTGGTGTTTCTCGGAAATAGTCCAACTGATTTGACCCAGAAACAATAAAGTTCCAAGTTGGATAAATTTGCGTGTACACAAAAGTTGCGTGAAGATCAGTCAACCCGTGTGACCTGTGTAGTATACTCACACAAACAAATAAACAGAAAAGAACAGACAAAGCTCCGTAAGAGAGGGATGGAAATCTTCGCTATCGCTCATCTGGTGAAAAAAATATGTATTAAATTCATTTTCTTCGGTACGGCTGGTTTGAATTACATGAACATTTGTTATAATGTGTATCATTTATGTGTTTATATACCGGTAGGCCCGCAGGAAATTTTGTTTTTTTCAATCTTCCTTTCAAATTTTGCTCAGCCTAATCTCAAAAGTTTGAGAATGGCGTTTCTCAGAAATGGTCCAACTGATTTGACCCGAAAACCATACATAACTAAGTTGAATAAGTTCTGTTGCGTATACAGAAAAAGTTTCATGTCGCTTAGTTGAACCTTGCGACTTGTGCAGTGCAGTCTGCCAAAATCTTTCTACTTCCGATGTTAAATAAATATGCGTATCCCAAAAAATGTTTATGTAGATCAGTCAAACCTTGTGGCCCTAGCAGTAAATATAAAATAAGGTGAGACGGGTGACCCACATGGATAAATACTGAACCGTCATTCGGGAGACGGGGTTCAATTCTCGCCATTTATTTCATATTTTATGAATATATTCGCACCTCGGAATGTTTCAATACTTTTGCAATAATTTACATATCTTACATAATTAAAACTGAAATTAATCGAAACGCAATGTAAGCAGTGAACACTAATTCAAAAGTAAATTTCTAATAATTCTCAAAATGGGCTCAAATTGAGAACAAAAAAAGAATTTGAATGAAGAAGAGTCGTTATTATCAACGCACATATAATGAACTACTTTACGTATATAATTTTTTCTGGTTTGCATGGTGCTGTCTTTTCAGGTGGAAAAGTACAAGTTGATTTGATTGGAGTGAACTTTTAAGAACTACTACTAATCAACTTGGCTAAATACGGACGAAATTTCAAAAATAAAATTGGAATTTCATCAATTCCCCATGCTTTATAATTATTCAATGTGGAAAATTGATTTCAAAGTATAATTAAGATTACAACATATCGTTTCGATATTTATTCAAATTGTATAGATAGGTAGTAAACCCTTTTTTCTTTTGTATATGATACGATTGACGGCTAGACAAGTTGTGACGGGATGTTATCCTTTGAATTGTGATTGACAGCTATTGTCATGGATCTTCACGCATTTACTGCTTTTTTGTACCCACGAAAGAAGAATGTTCCGAGCGACCGTCTCCCCATCCCATACCACCAACGCACGGGTGGTTCGCGCTTCATTCTTTCGTAGATACAAGTATGGAGAGGTAGAAAATTGCAAGATGCATTGCGGGTTGCGTTTGCCGCAACCCTCAATGCATCTTGGTGTTTAGCACCATCTTTAGGCGAAAAATAGAAAATGTCAACTCGACACTGCTACCTTCTGGGCGGCAGTCGGAGGAACTACGAGACCTATTATAGAATCCTTAAACATACACTTTTCTGTTCGGAACATGCCGTAATTCCGAGCGTTTCCGAGCCTACGTGACGTATCTACGTGACGAGGTAGTCGTTGGTTGAGTGTGGCTATTGAAATGCTGGTTAGAGTTTTTTTTTATTTGATTGGTAGTGATCTCAAATTCATGCCATTTATGACAACCACCTGATGTCTTGCGATGGATCGTTCAGGAAATAAAACGCGATAAACAGAAAAATAAACGGAGAAGTACCGTGATCGGAACAACCCAGTAAGTATATTAGAGTACTGGGTTGAGCTGGAGGTTTGACATGCGTTATTTCATACATATCTCAACAACTTAAATGGCTTACCTGTTGAGTGAAAATGTTTTCCAATATTACTCAGAATAATATTAAAGTCATTCAAATATTGAAAGAACATGCTGAGAGAAAACGTCAAGGTTATATGAATGAAAATAATAAAATTAATATTTAATTGGAATATGATAATGGTTGCTGTATAGTTATGAAATCCTCCAAGAACACTATACATCCTTAGGCCTATTGTATTATGATATAACATATTTTGCTCTTGTCCATATTACGTCATAATTGTCATACACCGGTACAGGTTATACGGTATACAAATACGGTAGTGGTTTACGCACTTGCTCCTTGTGATCCGGTAGGCAGTGGGCATGTCGGACCCGGTTCGATCCCCGCTACCGTCCAGCTTTACAGGGGTTTCTCGTGGTAATTCCCTCTGTAGTCTAGTCTAATGCTGGG
>OZ023328.1:32026935-32034435 GCA_964007535.1 Brachyptera risi | reverse complement strand
ACTTGAGACCAATATTGATCCTAACTCAGTGAAATGGTCCTAAATTAGGACGTCCTAAAAATAGGACTCTTTGTGAATCCGGCCCCTGGTATTTAAGTCAGTGTTTTAGTTGTTTACCGTACATGATAATAGAGAAGAAATAGTTCAGACCGTTTCAGACGGAGTATCAGTTATGCCATGCATAGGGTTATGGATCATGTATATCTTATTTTGAAATTACCCATCAATCTATTGCCCATTGATGGAAATACTGAGTAAATCTGAAGAAGATATAATTATCTAGAATCCATGAAACATTTGCGAAGGCACGTGTCAAAACCTGTTCTCAACAACCATTCTGTTTCTTCTTCCATTTACTGACGCCAATAGATCTCATATAGTCATCAGTTCTGTGTGTCACTAAATTCAGTTTGAATAAGAATTTCGTGTTTGATTTTTTAATCCCTGTTAGTCTATATGAGAACCAATCTCAACTAAAAACTGAGCATCGCTTATTCCATATCCCAAAACTTCGGAGTCCGATGTGGATATCGAGTGGAATCAGGAAAACGTCGTGCATGACGAATTGAATGGAAGAAAAATATAAGAACGAGTATATATTGGTTTTTCAATGTCTTGGAAAGTCTTTTAGGTACGAAAATTATAGACTGTGCATTAATAATTTGATATAAATTTAAGTAATATTTCATAGGTTTTTTCTTCTTGAAACATAGTGCTGCACTTGCTGTCAGTTAAGTTACCGAACGTGAATCACAATTGACTTGATTAATTCTCTATCAATCATATACGGTTGCGTTGCTCGTATATAGTAGACCGCAAGTACAACAACGTTTTTCTCGCTATATAATATTGTTGTTCGTTCATTTGATTCAATTAGGCCCTATAGTTTGTGTGGTGTCAAAATATAACTCACATAAAAAACCGAGACTAATTTTAATTTGTTCACCGACTTTCTCCTGCTTTCAGTAAAACTACCGCTATCCGACAATATTTTGATCACAGACTTTTTCAGTGCGAATATAAATTATTCCTTTTTCATGATCTTTAATTGAATAGCGCTCTTAAAACTCAGTTATCATGAAGTCACAGTGTGAATTTAACGGTTTCAAGCCCAGTATAAATAAATTAAATTAAAATTATTCAATAATAATAATGACATGACTGTATCTCGGCCAGTACAGCTACTATAGGTATGTATATACCCAATACCATATACAAACCCATCAACCCAACACTCAATCTATCTCCTGATACTCAGCGTCTACCTGATGACTGCGCGAATAGTAACTCAACTGGAAGTTAGCAAATGTAGCATCCATATTCAGAAGAGACAGCCGCTCAGGTCGATCGAACGTTCGTCCGATTAGTGAGACATCGATTGTATGTAAGATCTTCCAACGATTGATATCAAACTATGTTCACTACATATGGAAAATCTCTGATTGGCTACACAAGAACCAATATGGTTCCGTAAAATTCATTCGCGTGAATTCCCCCTCGTCAGCATCACACAAAAAAAATTCAAAACAGATTGATAAGGGCGGCCAAGTCGACGCTACACGATATAGATTTATCCAAGACCTTTGATGTTGTTCCCCAAAATGTCTTATCGGACAAATTGTCAGAGCTCAACGTTGATGCCTGAGGGGTCAGTGTTTGGTCCGACATTATTTCTTGGATTCATAAATGACATCGGGTGTGCTGTCCAATCAAACATTATAGGCTCTTTGCAACTGTTGATGTTGAATCTACTATAAAACTTCTCGAAGTACATTGGAATGGTGACTCTTGCTTCAACTCGGAAGGCATGGCTTCAATGCTGTTAAAATATAAAGAGAGTTCAAAAAGTATGGGTTTGTGGGTTGGTGATTAAATGAATTTTCTTTTCAACGTCCAGTTTGTATAGCATTTCTGATATCCCTGGCCTATCTGATAACACAATCTGACTCTGTATGTTGGCGCGAGAATTCTGGAAGATTTGTCCTGAATTATACACTTTGATTCTGACTAATTACACGGCATTTTTATTTGATACACAATTATTATTTGTTTATGTACCAGTACTGTGCCGGTAAATCTTTCCTCGAACGAAGGTAAAGTTAAGATAATATTCACTACTCTGTTATAACTATTCATTCATCTAATTGTTTGCAATATCATCTATTGACCTACACTATAGTGTAAGTTTCCATTATTATCCTCCTGGGTTTGATAGTAATTGAGTGATATTAATTTTGTTATTCACATGTGAATACACCCGAGATATTTCATTATTAGCTTGGTGTACAATAATCGGTTCGGTATAGTCATAAACTGGACGGTTATTTTATTCATAAAAATAATTATAACTCGCCTCGAAAAATCAACCCAATTACTAAATGGAAGTATGATTTTGTATACGCTTCCCTATTCAAATATAGGATTTCTATATATTCAATACACATCAATCAAATATCAGTGATATTTTGAAGAAACATATACGGTAACTAAATGTGTCTCGAGTAATTTCTGATCATACGCTGAAGGAGGGAGTTCTTTCGTCAAGTTCAATCTCATGAAGTATCTATATTTATACACATATATGTATATATATATATATATATATATATATATATATATATATATATATATATATATATATATATATATATATATATATGTATATATATATATATATATATATATATATATATATATATATATATATATATGTATATATATATATATATATATATATATATATATATATATATATAAATATATATATATATATATATATATATATATATATATATATATATATATATATGTGTGTATATATATATATATATATATATATATATATATATATATATATATATATATATATAAGCTCACATGTATATATATATATATATATATATATATATATATATGATCATTATAATTCAATCTAATTTGATCTTATACTCATCTATAAATTATATATCTAATTTTTCCTTTTGAAAAAATAAACCAGTCCAGCTATATATTATTATGGATTCATTACAGTATTCATTTTTTATCGAATTCATCTATGAATAACAGATTTCCAATCTCTACATTCCAGATAAAACTTATCTAGCTGTAGACTAGCCATATCAATATGGATTTATTATGGTATTCATTTTGTGTTCTATGGAGATCGAATTTGTTGAGAGGTATGGCAACTTATCTGACATTACTGGCAAGCGGGTTGCAAACGTACTATCGATAGGGGTTTTCGTTTATAGCGTTGTTCGTCGAATATTTTGAACGTGGTACGTGCATTTCTCACTTAATCCTGTTTCAGTGTTCAAGACTGTGTTCCCCGTCTTTCAATTTTCAAACACAAATAATTTGTATTTATATTTTTTAAAAATAGAACGCTGATATGTGTTATTGTTCTTGTTTCATTCTTGAATATGTACTACTTATATTAAAAATGTGTATTCAAAATATTCACTGTTTATTGTTTCTTCAATATTTTTGACTTTGGTAACGAGACTCTTCGGGAGGCTCAACTAATGTAGGAACGTCGGAACGTCACGTTCGGGTGTATATTGATGTTTGTTGATGGTGCTGCATTCTGTGGCAGAATAGTAGTATGAAACGTCCACTCTTACTGTCGATAAAGAAGACATGCACAATTAAAATCATGGTATATCGTTCTTGTTCGTATTTTTTATAAGTTTTTATAATTTTCATAATTTTTTAGTAAACTAACTGAAAACCTATTATTCAGCTGAGAAAATCTTACTGAATATAAGTTATAAAGTACCACCAAGAGTAAGTAAACCAGAGGGCATAAATATGCGCATTATAATTATATCCATAATCATATTTATATTATATTTTCAATATAATATATTCATATATATGATTATCATCATCATTTATTCTCTCATCACATTGTAAATCGAGAAAATGTTGACAAGAAAATTATGTTGTTGACATGCAATCATTTTAATTGGATTAATTGATATATTTTCTTAATAATTTACTATCTGACTATTCGTAGGCCTACATCATTTTCTTATATCTCGGTTATACTCGAATTGAAAATTAAAAATATCGAAATTTGCAATCATCTCTCAACTTATCAGTATAATGAGGTAATAACTTCAGTCTACTAAATAGTGTGATTCATTATTTTCTCAGTGTTGGTATGATCGTCCTCGCGGTGCCCCGTCGGAACAATCCTACCTTTTTATACTGAGCTCTAATTGGCTAACAATAATTTTTTTGTCAAGTTTCCGATGTAAGTAAATAATTTCAAACATACATACTGAATTAATTTAGGTGTAATATTCAGTATACGAATATAAAATATTCTACTGAATATTTTGAACCTGTGTTGAAACTTCAAGTGAATGTACTTGGATTTTTAAAGAGAACCATATTTTTTACACCATGATTCTATACAGTTGCATGTTATCACTAATAGCCAATCACTGTCAGGATGTGCCATCATCATCACGATATTTGTTTGCCGGTAGACGGGAATGCAGCCTCCACACGACTTCGTGAAACTGTAACACATAATGTACATACATCATTCCACATTATCATTATTATTAACGTCAGGATGTGGACATTCGTTAATTTACTTCATTCAATGAGTTTTGGAACCCCCGATCCACGCATTCACTTAACCTAACCAACGGTAGTTTCAAACCACCAACAATTGTGGAACAAACTTTGTGTAATACATGCGAAAGCTATACAGATAGATTTTTTTCTTTTTAAATACGAATAAATAAAACAATGCATTTCCTTGAATTCTGAGATGCAGTGTCAATGTGTCAAGGATACATCTTTTCTTATATCTCTGACATTGTTACGATGTTTGATGCGCCAATTAGCATGCGCAGAGAAACTTGACGTACCATAAAACAGTGTAATATTCTATAATAGACAGAAGTTCATGGCCAAGAAATTTTACACAATCATAATATCTTACATTAAAATAACCTTTCATTAGTTTGTAAAAATGATGTTTGTGTATGTCTTTTATATCCACATTATCATTATTATTATCATTATTATTATTATTATTATTATACTCTCATCGTCCATGAACATAATGTAAATATCTTACACAATATGGATAAAGAAATAATACAAATGTCAAAGTATTTATATATGAATCTCAGAATACCAATAGGAGTTGCTACGACACGCACTGAAAATGTATGCCATTTTTCTGAGTCCCTCCACTTCTACACTCACTTCAGCTTACGACCACACACTCTCTTCTCTACCAAATGGTTCCATCTAATGTATCTGCATGTCCCCATCAACATCAACCTTCTAGTTGATTCCAATTCTCTCCACTTTTATCATCTTCTCTAATTCTAATTCTAATCTTCTTCTAATTCGTTATCTTAACGAATTTCAACCATGCACAAAATCTTCCATCTTTTAGTTATGACCATACATTAAATATTTAATATATACACATACATATATATTTATATATATATATATATATATATATATATATATATATATATATATATATATGAATATATATATATATAGATATGTATATATATATATATATATATATATATATATATATATATATATATATATATATATATAAACATATATATATATATATATATATATATATATATATATATATATATATATATATATATATATGTCTATATATATATATATATATATATATATATATATATATATATATATATATATATATATATATATATATTTATATATATATGCACAAGAAACGCATTGTGAGCTGGCTGCTATACTATCAGTCATTAACTAATTCATGATTAAACCTACATTTTTTTTACTTTTATAAAACAGACTCCGATTCTTCAATTGCCAACATCTGTGCAAGGACTCGAACAATAAATTGTATTTTAGACATGGCAGACATCACTCCATTCTATATTTAGTTATGTTTAGATACTGGGAAAACGCCATATATGCGTTGTTAGACGAGCGGATATGTTGATTGCCAAACTTTTGCCTTCATTCGCCAATTGGGTGACATTTAAGTTATAAATGGGTAAAAACTGCTTCGAGTGATACTAATTTAGCACATTTTATGTTTTTTATTCAAAATGGCTGACCTGATCAAGATGAGAATTTTCAGAAATGTGTATAAAAATGTATTCCAACTTCACGCAAAATTTCATTTTTTCGAAAATGAAAATATGTTCTTTTTTCCGCTGTGTTTTTCTGATGGGTATTTTTGAAATTTCTAAAATTCATAAAAATAAAAGTTACCACCCGATACTGCCACAAAACTATACAGCTCTAAGTTAGATGAGGAACCATTGTTGAGCATTGTTGTTCTGAACAGTTCGATATAAAGGCGTTAGTTGCGCTACAGACAATCCGGACGATGGACTCAGATTCTGACCCCGTAAATATTTCACTTTCAAGACCCGAGATTGGATCACCTTCTTTATATTATGATAGAATAGGTTGGTATCACTACATCGTGGCTGATGGGTGAATGGACGTTCACAAAAACCCATGCCCAATGCGGGACTCGAACCCATACCCAACATGACTTCAGTCTCTATAGCATAACATTAGTATAGTATAATCGAGAAAGTAAGTTATAACATGAATAACGTAGTACACGCGCTAAATGACCTCGCTGTCGATGCGCCTTAAAACCCTAATATTCATTCAATAACGTAGTGTAAACCTACGTATTTGTCCTATGAATAATTAGTACATTGATAATAAGCTCAATAAATTCATATGAGTGACCTGTGAAGTTTAATATAAGTCATCATGTGACAAAAACGATAGCATAATAATTTTCACGTGGTAACAGCGTCATTTGATTTGCTTAGAATCAAAGTGAAAAGCCTACTCTGAAGGTTCTCAGGCCGCGACGCTGGCATGGATCCACAAGGGGTCAAATTGAGACTGTATACTCGTTTAGGGGGAGTTCGAGATAGATATAGTTGTTGGATGAGCGTAAGCAAAGACTTCCATTCGGTCCAAGATGTAACTTTTTCTGTCAGTTTTTTTGTTTTTTGTATGTGCTCCACATGCAAGTCGGAATGTGCAATATGATTCTTTTGTGGACGCACATACTAATCCAACGTAAAACTAACTGCATGTATGGTATTGGGGAGTTATCGGTTTAACCACTTTGGAAAAAAAAATATTTTGTAATGATTTCAGACGAAAGTGTGACAAAATGCTTTCCACAGATCAAATGGTTTGTGCGATAAATCCTATAGTTTCTTTGTTGACACGCAAACTCATACAAATGAAATGTGTTCAGTTTAATTATTTTTGTTCAATTAGTAGAGCGATAGGCCTAATTATAACATTATAGGCCTATCACTAATTTAATTTGTGCATTTTGTATAATGATCAATGTTACATCTGCTGTCAAGGGAAAGAAGTAATCATTGCCCAAGAGACTTAGTTCAAAGTGGAAGATATCAACATTCGTGTGTTTATACTGAAATACTTTTATCTACGGCGAAAAAT
>OZ023328.1:31931935-32021935 GCA_964007535.1 Brachyptera risi | reverse complement strand
TTTTTCATTTTTTTTTATTCAATCCAAAGATTTGCACATTCATTTACAATAAACTACCTGCCCATATAACTAGCCTTACCAAACTATCATCTTTCAAATAAAACCTTAAATCTTCCTACTCCAGAACCCTATATGACCTCAACGAATTCCTTACTTCAAAATCACAATAGACCATCATTGCACCATTACATATATATATATATATATATATATATATATATATATATATATATATATATATATATATATATATATATATATATAAATATATATATATATATATATATATATATATATATATATATATATATATATATATATATATATATATATATATATATATATATATATATATATATATATATCATTCTGTCTTTTTTAATCTTATTCTTCCATCTACTCATTTTTATATCGAGTTGTAAGTTTTTATATTTGATAGAATAGTCAATTTGGCTCCTACCAATTATCAACATAGGGTATAGGAGAGCACTAAATTTAGTTGGCATTTAAGATTTACTTCTTACATATTATGATGCACTGTATGGACCGTGAAAAGAATTATTATTCATCACATTCCATATTTATATATAACCACATTTTTTGTATTCCTCCCAGAAAACTGAAAATGTCTGCCTAATGTTATTTAATGACACCTGAGTTCTGAGCAACCTTCGAATATACTAAGCGTTTTTCAAGATTGAGCCACAAAAAGAATAGTTCAAGTAGGTTCCTTTCTCGTTGCATCGCTTTCATAATTATATCGAGAAAATAATTAAATACTTAAAATCTACTTTACCGGTACATAATGGCTACTGAACAATTCATGTGGAATTAGACAAGCTCCAAGTAGTATCCATGTATTGAATTACAATAAACTAGGAAAACGCCATATATGCGTTGTTAGACGAGTGGATAGTAATAGTATGTCGACTTTTTTGCCAAACTTTTGCCTACATTCGCCAATTGGGTGACATTCAAGTTAGAAATGGGAAAAAACTGCTTCGAGTGGCACCAATTTAGCACATTTCATAGTTTTTCTTCAAATTGGCTCACCCGATCAAGCTGAAAGTTCTCAGTAATGTGTATCATAATGTAACTCAACTTCACGCAGTTTCATTTTTTTTTTTTAAATAAAAATATCTTCTTTTTTTTCGACGTGTCATTCTAACGAGTATTTTTGAAATTTCTAAAATTCATAAAAAAAAATTATGATTCGATAATGCCAAAAAAACTATACAGATCTAAGTTAGATGAGGAACCATAACTCAAAAAAGTTTGGAGTTGATAGCTGTAGCCGTTTGACCTGAGGAGAACCAACAAAAAAACATAAACAAAAAAAAAAACATAAAAACGAACACCAATTTTTTTAAGTACATCAAATTGAATCCT
Organism: Brachyptera risi; assembly: GCA_964007535.1. Lineage (NCBI taxonomy): Eukaryota > Metazoa > Arthropoda > Insecta > Plecoptera > Taeniopterygidae > Brachyptera > Brachyptera risi. The sequence goes on along the minus strand of OZ023328.1, from coordinate 32,020,546 downwards.
CGCTAAAGCTCGTCTAATTATAGTGATTCAAATCAGATTTACATTTTGTACCTCTAGTAGTAAAAAATAGCTGAACTAAAAACTAAAGACTGAACTGGATAGAGATCATAGGGAGAGGGCTACAAACATATATGTTATATTTTCTAGCTTCTGACATTATTTTCATGTGATTCTAATGCATGAAAATCATTTTTTTCGGAATGAAAATACAAAGATATCTTCAAGATCTTGCGATGATAGAGCGTCTAAATTGCTCCTAAATGAGAGAATCTTGAACAAAAATAATAGAAACATTCATCATTGCGTGATGAAGTGTATACAGTTATAATATTATCGAGGAATCTGAGACAATTCAAAGGTACAAATAACAAATTCATTCTTTTTCTCAATAAGAACTAAAATACGAATTACGAGATGGTGGAGCTTTTTTATGATGATATTTTCATTACTGGTACCTAATTTTCATGCACTAATCATACATATTTCACTTATTTTTTTAATACTTTGCTGACAATATCCTACATACATTGATGGCAAAAATCCTGAGACTAAATTACATCAAGGTTATTGTTCATGTGAGAGATTTAACATCTTATCATTACTCAATAAACGTTATCTAAGATGTTTTAATTATTATCATATAATTGTATTCATTTAAATTTTTTCTCTCCTACTACAGTTATCTTGCACTTGTTATTTCAAAGCTGAAAATAATTTCAAATTAAATTTTCCAAATCACACAGATAGGCCTACATCATCATCTGAATTATTCCAGTCTTGTCCCGGCAGATTTATAAAAAGAAATTTCCCAAAATCTTTCTTGAAACTTGAATTTTGACTTTCTTACTATGACTCTTTCTAAATTTACATCTCGTGTTTTCCTTTTAATATTTTCGCACCATTTTCTCTCCACCCTGCATTAAACCCTACATGTAACTTCTACCGGATCATGAAATTCAATGCATAAAATAAAGTTTCAATTAAAATTTAAAAAAAAAAAAACCCACACCCACCAACCCGACCCGGTAGAAGTTACAAATTCTGGACATTTTCCTCCAGCAATAACCACCCTAATTCCTGAATCATTTCCGATGATCTTTCCAGTTTCCTTACACATTCACTTCTCTTGTTGATGTCTATGTTCCACCTACTAAACCTTCCTGTCACCCTCCTCGCTGCCAATCGTTGAACTCAATCCTTCAATCCTCAATCTCTTCTTGTTTATATGAGTCCCACACACACGATGCGTACTCTAATATACCTCGTATCGATGCCAAATACACCTTCTCCTTAACTCCTGTTCGTACACCTCTCAACTGCCTCATTACAAAGATCACATTATTTATACCTTCTTTTGAGCTACTTGGTCTCCCCCACCCAAGATCATTATTGAACACAATCACCAGATATTTGTAGCTATACACATTTTCAAGGACCCCCAATTTAACACTATCTCTGTACTTTCCTAATCCCCCTATTGAAACTGATTAATAAACATTCAATCACATTCAATTCCATTTTAACATCACTTACCCAATTGTTTATTATTTTATGATCATTTTGTGATTGTATTTTATCTTTCACCCCAATAACATCCTGATAAGCCACACATTTGTGGCACGATACCCATTCACAACTGAAATTAGGAGTGAATTAGTCTATAGCATATTCACAATGAGCAAATTTAGTAGTAAGAAACAGAATAGCCAGTGAGATTGGTTGCTTTTAGCAGCAGTTGATCCACCTCATACCACTAACTTTTCTCGTCGTTAGCAATTTGTAATTCAATTGCCCGGAGCTTACAGTTTGATGTAAAATCACGAGCAAAGTTTGGGAGTTTGTAAACATTGCTCTCACGAACAATTTCTCACAATTTCGTTAAACTGCTACTGCGTGGTGATGTGTACAGAAACATAAAATATCATTGGGCATTTGGTTGATTATGTTGTGAATGGGTAATGAGCGGGAATTTGATGAAATTGATGAAATTTCACTTATTTTCTGACTCTAGATAGGTCTACTATTTTTCGTTTTCTACACCCGCTTACACATCTTGGAAAAAGTATAATATAATGCATGGAAACTTCCTGCATGAATGTGTTCGAGTGCAATTCAAGTTTTTATATTGAGTGAATTTGAGTGTCATGCATTTATTATTTTTCGGGGAAAAAATAGGAAAATGTGTGAACATTTCTTGAATTGAATACGATTTGCATTATCAATGATGATTGCTGCTATGAATGGAATGTGATTAATGATTAAAAATGAAGTAATTGGTATAATCTCATTTATATATTTGAAAAACATTCGAAATATTTACGGAATGAACTACAATTTGTCACGGTTTGCGAATATCGGATGGTAACTTCAAACAACTTGATTAAATGATGGAATTTTTATAAATATATTTATATATATATATATATATATATATATATTCGAGAGTTGCGAATATAAGATGGTAACTTCAAACACGTTGATTCAATAATGGAATTTTTATATATATATATATATATATATATATATATATATATATATATATATATATATATATATATATATATATATATATTTATATATATAAATATATATATATATATATATATATATATATATATATATATATATTCGTGAGTTGCGAATATCGGATGGTAACTTCAAACAAGTTGACTTAATAATGGAATTTTCATATATATATGTATATATATATATATATATATATATATATATATATATATATATATTCGTGAGTTGCGAATATCGGATGGTAACTTCAAACAAGTTGACTTAATAATGGAATTTTCATATATATATGTATATATATATATATATATATATATATATATATATATATATATATATATATATATATATATATATATTTATATATATAAATATATATATATATATATATATATATATATATATATATATATATATATATAAAAATTCCATTATTGAATCAACGTGTTTGAAGTTACCATCTTATATTCGCAACTCTCGAATATATATATATATATATATATATATATATATATATATATATATATATATATATATATATATATATATATATATATATATATATATATATATGAACATAGACAGCCTCAATTCAGAATGTTTTCACCTTTGCAATGTAAAGCTGTTTGGTGAAAACAAAGAATGTTATAATTGTTTTTGTATATATAATATGCATAGGTTTATAAAGAATGATCGGAGGTTATGATTATTTTAGTCACAAGAAGCAACACGAAATTTTAAATATATATGATTTATGTTGAAAAATTATGAAAATATTTCGAGCTTGCATACACATTTTCTTGATACCAGCCATGACCCCAACAACAATGGCCACAGTGTGCCCATGTAACTTATAGCCGACCATTCGATTGCATATAATCTCAATATTATGCTTAGCTAATGAAACGCGTACCGGTACGTGATATTAGAAGCAACATCAGGTATTATTGAAGTAAAGTCAAGGTAATGTATGTGTAGTGTCACTGTCAGCTGGTGTACTAGAACATACGCGGATATAAGCCTGTAAAAGCACTCTAGGTCATATTATATGGTGATTTTGAAGCCAGTAGGGAATGAATGAATATTAGGGTTTTGAGCCGCATGGACAGCGAGGTTTGAGTAGTTTGAAAGATATGAAAATATTGATTCGGTTTCCTTCGAGATGAAAAATGAAGGAATAACATATAAAGTTTATAAGGCGAATCTGAATTATCTGTATCTATTATATATATATATATATATATATATATATATATATATATATATATATATATATATATATATATATTTATATATATATATATCTAAATATACATATATATATCTATATATATATATATATATATATATATATATATATATATATATATATATATATGTATATATATATATATATATATATATATTCATATATATATATATATATATATATATATATATATATATATATACATATATATATATACATATATATATATATATATATATATATATATATATATATATAAATGTATATATGTATATATAGTTACCATGTGCACTATGGAATGCACTATGGGCATTCATGATACTTGAACATCACGTAATGTAAATTTCAACAGAAAGTAATGTACTCACATTCCCGCCTGACCATATTAGGTTTAACCCAAAGATAGTGCAATTGGTCGTGAATATACCCATAGTGCATCATATGGTAACTGAGTTCTCAAATTGGAAGAACCCCTCAACCTCCATCTGTACCATTACACACAGATCAATATCATTTAAAAATACCACCCTCGTTATCTCAAATGATGAGAGCAGTTGAGTATCAAGCAAAAGATACGGGGTTCGATTCCTTGTTCATTTTCTAATTTTCATCTTTTTCAATTCTCAAAAGTAGAAACCCATAACTGCCCTTGATGTAAACATACAGTGAGGTCCCGTAAGGCACTGATAGATATACGTGTTCTGATCGTGCATCCAAGCATTCAGAGATATTCAGATTAGTTTTCATCAATATTATAAAGTTATTCAATCCTCAATCACTTGATTTCGAAGCGGAACAGATTATCAGCTGATATTGTACAAGATATTACCAATGTTTTTATATCGACTTTTTTGTTTTCACTCGTCTTGTCATGGTGTCATGCATTTTAAAATCTCACGTTCTGGTTGTTGTTTTTCTTTCCAGTATTCATAACCACCTGATTGAACGGCATAATTACAGATGATTTCATCTCAAATGATGTAATCATTCTCTGCTGTACATTATATTGATGAAATCGATCTGTTTTCTGTAATTTTTATATCAGTTATCAAGTGTCAGTGTACATCATAGGACATCAGTGTTGTATACAGAGCCTTGTGGATTATTATCAAATCAGGACGATGATCAATATGATTCAGGATTAACGGTAATGAAGTGTAATGTATCTATTATCAAAATAGGACCCATACATGCTGCCATTCACTTCTATAATTCAATACCTCTTGCACTCAAAACTAATTGAACGAATTCATTCAAACTGGGACTCAAGAAACACTTAATAGATAAATGATAAATAAATGTTGAATAACTAATAGATAAATGTTATTACAGTGTAAGAGATGTTTCGAGAGATTCATTAATTTATTGCTGTCCACTGTTTTCATAATGTTCAAATGTGATTTTTATATTTGTTTCCAATATTGTTTATCATCACTTGTCATTACTACATTTTGTATTATCATTACCACATACTATATTGACACGTCTAATATGTTTATAAGATCAATTTGGACCAATACAGCATATTCCATTCTATTTCCTTTTTTTATCAAAATCATTTGATTATTTTATTCCATTGATAATTATGAATTGCGATAGAATGGTGTATAGATCATATTTTTCAATGAACAGAATTCAGAGCTGGTGGTATGGTGTTTCATCACTGTAATAATACTGTTGTGTAATGGATGAGCGATAGCGGAGAATTACGTTCGACCCAAATCATTTTTTTTGTTGTTCATGTTTCTTTTTCTTTTGAACGCTCTTGCAAGATTCACGTTGAAATTTTTCAAAACATTACTGATCTTATAACTTGAATCTGCCCTGTTTTTGTTGAAAATTGGTTGGGTAGATTCGAACAATTGACTACCGGTATTCAAAATTTGAAAATATCCATGTGATGAAAATGAAAAATAAAAAATGACAAAAAATTGATTTCTTTTTATATTAGGCCTATATTTCATAATAATGTATCTCTCACCTTACAACGCACATTCTGCGTGCTGTAGGCCCTACTGGGAATAGGTAAAACTTGTGAAACTGATTAAATAAGCCAACATGCTATTGGTATCATCAACTTCACAAGAATATAACCGAGACGCGTGGCCGAGTGGTAACACACTGAACCGTCATTCGGGAGACCGGGGTTCGATTCCCGCCATCGTCGACCATCCTGATGTTTTCGTGGTTTCCCTCTGTCGTTCAGGTTGATACTGGGATGGTTCCTTACCAACAGACCACGACCGACACCTTCCCATCCATCCAAAACACATGATAAAATAACCTCTCATCTCATCATCCCATCATCTTATTCATCATCCACCGACGCCAATAGATCGTAGCCATGAGTATAGTGCGTCGTTAAAACCCAATATTAAAAAATAGATCATTCTATACTCTATTGAAGGGAAACCGTCGTGTATAATTATTGTGGTAAATAATTTACATAATTCAAGTACGAATTTTCTTCCGTCATGAAAATATGGTTTCTCCAGTCGATATAATATCGACCTGAGAAACTAATTAGTTTATTCATGTAAAACTATTAAAAATAGAAGTCGTTTTCATAAATTAAACGGGAAAACTTTCAGATGGAATTTGCGACTTCATTCTTTATGACAAATGGTAGAATCCCATTGCAAATACATCGTACTATATAGTTATAGCTATACGGTGTGAAAATGAAAGAAACTACTTCCGACGAACAAATATATTTTGATCAACTAACTCAGCGCTATTAAAGTGAATTGATCCAGTAATTTTAAAAAATACAACTACCATGATTTCTCTCAATTTTCAAATCTAGGCCTACCTGAAAATCTGAATTGATCTAAATCTAGGTCTAGATCGATGCATTTAGGAGTTGTGAAAAAAAGGTCAAAAACTTCCCATAGGTAATTTTCGAACTATTGTGCACGTTAGAGAAATCAGTTATTGATAATGGCTGTTTATGACAGTGAATTTATTCAGCTTATTGCAGAATTTTGGATAATAATTGCCGAAAGTGAAAATGCGTGATACAATTTGTAATAGAATCAAAAACCTGAATAGAGTTAATGTGATGGCAGAGAATTTTTTTTTTAATAGCATCAAAACTTGATACAAAATCATTGTTCACCAATTAAGGCTATGAATGAAAGATAGGATTTTTTTCACATATATTTATTTTACACACAAGAACAATCCGAAAACTATGAATTTAGCAAAACACAATACTTATGACAGCTTACATTAATCAATATATATATATATATATATATATATATATATATATATATATATATATATATATATATATATATTATGTGTATCATAATATCAATTTCAATAGTCATTGCAAAGAAATTGAAATAAATTGGAACGTTCCAAGTTATAATGAACGTTGCAAAGATGAATATTGAGAATATGAGAATATTTGCGCAATATCGTGAGGATTACTATTTTGGAATTATTTTTATGAAAATACAATATTTATTGAAATCAAAGTGAATAGCAATGACGTGATAAATATATACAGTGCATTAATATTAATCGAACGGTGAGACTTACGGAAATTATAATTATCTATGAACGGTCCCAATTGGTTGAAGTTCTATCATTATTCTAGATTCCTAGATTTATCGTTTCTAATAAATTGGCATAGTACACTGAAAAAACGCAACAGACCATTTTTATTTTCACGTTAATAACATGTCATTTCTACGATGCCAAATTTCCACGTTGCCGAAAAAGTAGTATTTCTAGTTTTACACCGTGTGAATAACCTTATAGTTTTCAATTATCGTTTGAGTGTGGAGTAGATATATGGTAAATAATTATGCATTTTTTGAAAATCACTTCTTCAGACTAAGGCACGGTATTACCAAGTCTAGTTAACCTTTATCTGACACTTCAAACTTGTTATCACCATGGTTACCTGTGGTATTTGTTTTCACCAACTCTCAGATAAATACTAACTGGACTTGGTAATACTGGACCTAAGAGATGCTAAGATGAAACATGGAGAAAATAACAGAAGTTGGTCGTGAATATCGTGGATGTTTCATTTTTTTCTTTAACCTCCCTTATTTGTGTATACTGAATATCCGTTTATAATTTCAGACCTATATTTATTCGCACGATATTTTGTCTCTCTGATACAGTGAATCTACTGTTTCACATTCGCATGGAGGATTTATTTCAATTCCGTCGTATGTGTGCTGGCTCATTCCATCCAATCTCTGAGACTTGAAAAGTGAAACGTATATGTCGGAAGGATATCTACACCTATATCAAGTATCATCAATCATATAACTGGGCTGTTATGTATTAAAACGCTTCAAATATGCATGCATATATATATATATATATATATATATATATATATATATATATATATATATATATATATATATATATATATATATAGTGGTATATATATATATATATATATATATATATATATATACATATATATATATATATATATATATATATATATATATATATATATATATATATATATATGTATATATATATATATATATATATATATATATATATATATATATATATATATATATATATATATATATATATACTTGGAAATGCCGAATATGCGATTTGAATAGAAAATGTGCTTCTTTTTAATACAAATCATGCACTTAAAATTCGAAATTCAATTCTAATTAGATGAGCTTCCATATTTCCATACATACTTCCATTCATATGAAAAGTCGCATTTTAAGTAGGATGAATGATTTTAGATCAGGTTTGTCTGTAGAATGTATGGAGTCTACTCCTGACAATGTTAGCAATGAAATTATCGAAATATGCAGTTATGCAGCTTAAATGCTAAAATGTGCGTCTAAAATATATAAACATGCTGAATATACATTTTCATCGAAAAGGAACGAACGTTCTCGATGAGCATAATTGGTGATTCATTATGAATAAAATTGTACTTCTCGATTCAGGGACCGTTAAAACAAATTTGAATATTTCCTAAATCATTGATCAAGAAAAAGACGTGCACACAAGTGCCATGACTTATTGACAATTGCTTCAACATACATGCAGTACATTTTTGCAGTCAAAAGTTGTCTATATCAAAAAAGTGTTGTCAATTATTTTAATCCAACCTTCGAAATATGCGTCGATTCAAAGATCTTGATTCCATTTGTGAGTTAGCTTTGAGCATGTTAAATGTATCATGTATGTATTATGGAAAAGTAATTTTTTCAATATGGCTCCGTCATCCAGTTAATCGTGTGTGCATGTAAATTCGAATGTAATAATGCACTAACAGAGTTCATATTCTCGTAACCCCATATTCCACGTGAGTATAAAATTACAATCATTTCATGGACAAATCATTGCAATATCTCTGGATGAAATGAAAGAAAAACGTCTGATCATTATCAATCATATAACGTAGGAAATCTATGTAGAAATAATTAAATCCTTCTTTATTTTCTTTTTATTTTAATAATAACCCTTCAGCACAAAGCTGACGTATAGCAATATATTTATTTATAATAAACCCATAGTCTCTCTCGTGAATAGATACTTAGTAATATTAATACTCAGCCTTGGCATCAAATTTAATACGTTTCATAACACATTTGTATATAATTTTATAGCCTCAAGTTTGCCTGGATGCCTACAGTCATATAAATACACATATAACCACTAAATTAAAGATTGGCAAAACAAGGGAGGGATAGAGAATCGGTAATTATCCAAAAATAATGTAGTACTTATGGAAACGTATTCATATAAATAATTGCATACTTCAAGTAATCAAAGCCGACTCAAGTTCTGTGGATGTGTTGTTAGTCTGTGTTGCTGCAGCAGGTTAAATTGTTAGCCCCAGTTTGTGTGGAATTTGATTGCGATTTGGTAAATATTATTTTTGTTCCATTTTATATTCATTTTTCGATAATTTGTCACTTGGAATTGTGTTGAATTTCAACTTGAATAATCTATTCTTCCCTTCTTCCACACTAGGTATAAATGTTGTAAGTGTCATTCTCTTTATATTGATGAGTGATATTGAGTTGAGAATTATACTTCAAGTTGTTCCGTTTTCAAATTTGTGAAAAATATGTTCTTTTATTCATTATATACTCACATATTTGAGGGGTTTTTTGGTACCTTATATCTCTATTTTCGTTCAGAAATTTCATGAGCTCACATAAAAGCAAGGAATATCTGAAAATCTTAATCGAATCGTCTTTTTATATCTTGACATTTAAAATTCAATTCGAATCCAACAAAGATATCCGTTATTTCAAATTATATATTTTCAATGTTTTCCATTAATTTTTTTGATATTTCAAGTGAATATAAAGATACCGGAAGTGTAAAAATAATTTCTCTCGACCTGATTTTTTTTAAGGACTTGTAATATAAATTCAAAAATATCCAATCAAATCAGTTTCACCCAATTTACAGAGTAGTTTGTAGTGAAATCACTTATCAGCAATCTAGCTATTTTCTCACGAATATATATAGAACATAACCTAATCACAAAATAGATTCACAACATATCTATGACAATTCACAAAGCAAAATAACACACAAATACAGTCACATTTGAGATTATTATTATTATTATAATAAAATCTTCAGAGGCAACACAATTAGGGTGTATTCCTGCCAGGGGGTTCAGTTTGAATGAACAGATTTCAATTAGTGCTATATACATTCTCGACTGAAAATTGCAACATTATCAACATTTGTTATTCTATCAGGCAGCCTATTGAACATTTGTATTCCCTTGAAGGAAAGATAATTATCACCAGAATAAGTTACTGCCCTTTGAATGGCAATGTCCCCTTTTCGTCTGATATCATGTGCATGAGATTAGACTGGTACCAACTTATCACTGGGGTATAATGAGAAAATAATCGAACTCATCATATTCACATTTCAAACATATATGTAACCAAAAATGTTCATTTTCATGATCCATGTACACATTTATGTATGTGCAAATGTTGTAACGCTTTTTGTTACATGTTTTTCAAACCTCTTATCCAGCATGCGTTAAGCCGCGAATCACATTGAAACCCAATTGTTTTCAAGTTTATTTTTTCAATATATCAACTCGGAGTTTTTATTATATTTTCTTATAACTCTATTCTTATCTTACTTTCCAAAGCTTTCCAATTATATCAGTCTATGATGAATATTATTTTTTACTATTAATCGATCAGAGGAAATGAGGGTACATCTACAATACTGATTCATTTTTTCCAATCAATTATGGAGATTGTTCACGGTGACATAATTGTAATCATATACTTATACATATAAGGCATTCAATTACTTATAATTGATCAAAGATGATTTATCTAATAAGGGAATACAATTACTTATAATAATAGGTACTTGAAGTGAGTAGTTTTACTTGAACTCATTTGCATTTTTGTTTTTTCCAATAACATTGCAAGAGTATACAGCATACTGTTGTATGACTTTACTTGCTCATAGTATAGGCCTATGAAAGCGTCACATAGATAATTTAACTTGAAATAATTAAAATCAAAATATAAGAGTCACGATATAATATTGGAATATTAAATTGTGATCTTGTTGCATGGTAACAACAAATTTGAAAAACCAGGATTTATTGTACATTTTGATTCGATTTTAGATAATTGAAACTATAGATACCTTATATTCATATTGCAAAATTTTAGAGAACTAGTTTTTCAAATCAACTATGATTCCAAAATCTTTTGGACTTGCCACTGCAGCAGTCTGTGGTTCAATATTCATTGGCTATTGCATATACGCCGATATCAAACGAAGAAAAAGTCTAAGAAACAATCAACAAAATCGTTTCAAATCAACTTCTCAATGCCGCATAGGTGTCCAACGTTTCTACTTACAAGAAATTAAGTGCGGCCGAGCGGCGTTGATAAACGGTGATCTTGTGACGGGAGTGCAACATTTAGCCAATGCTGTAGCCGTATCTGGACAACCCTTGCAGGTACTAGAAGCTCTTCAGCCGAGTTTACCAGTTGAGATCTACTCAATGTTGACGTTTCGTCTTCAAGGAATGGGACAACGACTCACAGAATTGGATCCAATGGTTTCACTTAGCCAGAAGCTGAAATAAGACTGGAATCATTGAGTACCGTAAATGGAATGTTTCGTTGAAGTGAATGAAAACTATCAATTACGAATGGGTTTTAAGACGAAAAAATAAATAGTTTGTCGAATGTTGTATTCTGTGTGTGTTGTAAAAAGTAGACGTTGATACCAGTGTTCCCTGAATAGTGTTCTCCAATCACAAATTTTATGATTGCTTGTTTGCTATCCCCCATTTCTACAATTGATAGCTTTTCACATTTTTCTTTTTAGTTTCCATCACGCGAACATACTATCATGTGAACCATGGCGCTAGATAGTAAAAGTATCACTATCACTATTAGGGTTGGGTGTTTCATACAAAATAATTGTTTTTTTTTAATAAAATGTCAAGTTCAACTATGCTCAACAAGGGATAAATTTAAAAATAAAAATCCACTTTTTATGAAAGTGCATATATTTTAGTTCTTTTTTACATGTTTGCACATTTTGTGAACACATTTTTCGTGAATATTTAGGCATTTTTACCCCATAATTGTGTACATATTTCAAGAGTTTTATTGTAAAATTCAAGAAAATGAAAGAGGACTTTTTTTAAGGCAAATGATTATGAACATTCGGTTTCATCATTCATTCTTCTAATTTCATGAGAGGTTTTTTCTTCACCTGTTTCTGTCTTCTGAACAGGATAAGTCATTTAATTTGCATTAAAATTTGAAAGATAACTTGTTGATATCGGAAACATATTCAAAGCTCTATACATTTTGGAAATATGAATCCGATATGTTCATTGACATATTTTTAATGGTGGTTTCAAACTCAACAACATTAGAATTATTTTATATACCTACACCAATGTTTAACACATTGATGCAAACAGATTGCCGATCGTATTGATATATGAAAACCAATATTTTATCACTTTTCAAATTTACACTCTGATGCTAAACAAATATTTCATTTACTCACTAATTAACACTTGAGCAGACGTGAGTTCAAATAATTGAGCGACAAGTATCGTTTTTTGTCTCTCTGTTATGATGTTGAGTTGACAATTCAACAGCTGCAGTTGAAACATAATTGCATACGAAAAGATACAAAATGAAATAATTGCAAATAAAAATCGAAAACTTTCCATAATGTCACTAGAATTCTAGGAAAGTATGAACTTTCTGAATGAACCAGAGGTTCGTATGAAGTGAAGATTTTTATAGATCAGGGGCGGCGGAGCCGAGGAGTTCAATAATTATGTGACAGATGAACTTCATCAATCTGACCCCTCAATAATGTTAGAGCTCCGCCGCCCCTGCTACAGGTTATTTCTAAATAATTTCCAGTGATTTTCAAGATTGTGAAATGTTAGTGAAGATTTGAATGCACGAATTGAAAGATAAAATTCTTAGATCTATAACGCAGGAATGGAAGATTTGAAAGATGTGTTGATGTGATCCACAAATTTTGTATGTTGACCAAGTTCAATTTTCAGCATATTTCAAAAATACATTCACATTTCATACTGTTGACCAAGTCTAATTCCATTCCCAATATAGTGAATGAAAACATTTTAATTGCTGAAATTTTCCATTATTGTCATCAACAAATAAAGGTATAACAATATCCGAAACAATCAGAATGAAAATGGATGATGAAATGACCACGTTGTCGGGGTCACCCACAAATGAGGAGGGGTTTTAGTCGGTAAGAATCCGACACACCCCACAATTCAACCTGTGGGGGTCTTATGCAAGATTTTCCCTCCTCACAGAAAAAAAAAAAAAAAAACTTGAAAAATAAAAACTAAAACCTGGGCGCCTGATGAGCTAATACTGGAACAGAGTTACTATCAAGAGTGAAGGTGGGCTTGGCGTGTTCACTTAGAAAGAGGATGTGCCTATTCGAGGAAACGATTATAACCTGACCAAATAACCCTAACCACAGCTCCTCTGTGCTCTAACCAATTCCCCGAAATAGTAGCTCCTACGGTATTATTACACGCCAAGCCCTCCTTCACTCTTAGTAGTATCTATATCCCAGTATTCGCTCTTCAGCACCCCCCTCAAACATGAGCATTACAACATACCCTTATTTCTCACATTATAACAATTGGTCAAACTATTTTGTCATCCAATCAAAGCGAAACACATCTATAGCAGTTCGCGATTAGGTCTGCATTTCAATCATACACCTTTCCGTGCTCAAGGCTAATAATCTTACCACGCGGTTCCCGAACGACCGTCCCCCCTTATTTTTAACGCTACAAGTCGCCGATCTCGGTCCGTTAGAAGTCGGACATGCGAGGAAGAGACTACCACACCGGTTTATAATGGCCCGTGGATGCAGGTTGAGCGTTCAGTCATCGTTCACCTCTCACCGGTAGAGGTTGTTGATACGTGAGAACTTGTACTTTAGTGCCCTGGCAGTTAGTTTTAACAAACATCATGGAGGGTAAGGAAATAACATTTTATCTGTAACATTATTAGGTTTAACTATTACCAACAATACGTGTACTGTATGCATAATGCAGTTTACAGATCGGTTAATGCATATTTTTTATCACTTTTTTGTTTCTAAATATTTAAGTTAATTGAGGTCGAAGAATGCATTGATATGGAGTGTGTAGAAGTACCGTACTCATTTATAAGTTTGTGAGATGGGGAATTATTTTGAGCTATAAATAATGACAACTTGCGATTACCGATTTTCAAGACCTTTATAATATCGTTATATTTTCTGTAGGATTTGACATAGCAATACAAAATATATCGGAGTGTATTAAAATCCTTCACTCCATTATAACTGGATGAAAATTATTTTAGTCTATTGAGTGTGAAACAGAGAACAGATTAAAGAAGTGTACCGGTAGCTGAAGAATCCGACTTGCTTGGTAATTTTCGTATATAAAAAAAAAATTACACAAATCAGCTTTCACTGTCCAAAGTTTGTTCAAAATTAGTAAGAGATACCTCTCAATCAATTCAGATACGGATTTTAAGAAGAAAAAACCTACATGCATGAAAAAACATTACACTTCATGTCGCCAAGTTTTGTAATTGTTTATTATTTTTAATTTTATGATGGTCGATTCAATTTTATCAGGCTTTTTAACGCTTTTTTGCCTTCATTGTTACATAACAATAGAGGCCTCAAGACTACCCATTACATTCGAAGACACTTTTTAGAAATTATAAATAGTGTATTAGGCGAGTTAGCGGATTCATTTGCTACCACCCATGTTTACTAATAATCTTCATTCTTCATTAATAATTAACTTAATTAATACGTTGTTACTTTTCGTATGAAGCGGTCTCAATGAAGTGAGGAAATTTGTAGTCGTATATCATGTTGTTACATAACATTTTCAGCAGGTATCAACAATTACGTCAAAGGGCCAGTCTTTAATTACCTTCCACATGTTTTTTCACACACAGTAGGAAAACCCGTAGTGACTTTTCACATTATTAATAGTGAAGTTAGTAGTGAATGACGCAATATAACATCGTCGTTGACGCGTCATTAAACACAATTTCTATTGTCATCATTTATATCATTATTCAGACAATCTAGAGGATAAATAATGATGTTAAGTTGAATTTAAATCTCTGCATTTTTCATTATCAATATGCAAATATATTCAGCTCGAAAGTAAGCAACTCGAAACTAATCAATAATGGCAACAATAAAAATGGAGTGTGAATCAATATTTTTGAACTCTTGAAGAAAAAATAACAGATTCCACACCAGTATAAATAAATAATGAAAAATGGGCAGTGGGTCATACTGCTTTTTAAATCCTGTTGAAACTTGAGAGGGCAGCAAAAATGACAAAATGTGATTTTCAGTATTCAACTTTACCATTTTTTTCTGTAACATCAAATAATTCATTACAAAATCATTGTTACCCGATTAAAGCTATAGATAAGAGATCGGATCGTTTGCACAGAGCATTACAAAGGCATCTTACTACCGGTACCTCAAAAGATTCAAAATATGAAATTATATCAAATACATAAATATATCAAATACAGGGAATGACGAGCCATGTTTCATTTTATTATCTTGAAATTTGCATGGATGAGCATAAGTGTGGTTTGAAATTCAAAAAAACTATACGTTAATATACGCTGAGCAATATATATATATATATATATATATATATATATATATATATATATATATATACATATATATATATATATATATATATATATATATATATATATATATATATATATATATATATAAAGAGCAAAAACGAGGCCTAAATTACTTACGTTTTTCGAAAACAACTTCAAAAAAATCATTGGGGGGTCATTGTTGGTCGTTTCGAGGTTAATAATAACTTTTTTCATTACCAACGTTTTCCAACAAATTGAAGTGAAGTGCATGAAACAAGAGCGAATATATCGACTTGAGTTTGTCAAGCCCAAGTCCTCTTCCTTCCATTCCTCCTCGGCCTGCTCCTGCTCTTCCTCCTCTTCCTTCTATTCCATCTCAACTCTTCTCACCACCTCCCTCCATTTCTCTCTGTCCTTCCATCGTTTCTAATAATCATATATATATATATATATATATATATATATATATATATATATATATATATATATATATATATATATATATATATATATATATATATATATATATATATATATATATATATATATATATATACGTATACGTATTCATGACCTTCCTTCGTGTATATAAATAAATTGGCATTCGCTATTTTTCAAATCAATTCAATTCAAACAACACATCTGTTATGGAAAAAAAATCTGGACGTTTCAGTTTTTGGAAGTTTGATGTTGGTTGTTGACTGAAAACTCCATCGTACAACTCGACAAATTCCATGACAAGGAGTGGCATATCGCCATATTTGACACAGCGTATGAAGTTTAATGAGGTTAACAAAAGATTATTCTCTAATTTGCATAATAAATCAGCTGGCACAGCTTATATAGGTTATCTAATCAAGTGACTGGCACGTCTTGTGGGAGAATAAAACGTGTCTTGAGGAACTCATAATAGACTTCTCTGAAACTGGAGAAGTTCTGGACGTGGGTATTTAGGTACCGTTTGGAAACATGTGTACAGCTCGTGTATTCCTTCAAAATCTTTGGGGGCCCGATTGTACCTAACTTGTATTCCCTTAGGTTTACCTCAAACCTGAGTTTGGAAGTTTTGATCTGCTTGATTACCAATTTATTTGTCCATGGATCTGTACCTCGAGCTGTCTATTAGTATATTGCAACTTTTCAAACATTGTATAATGTGATGAAGAACTAATAAATGAAATGAAAGGTCTGAACGATAATTGCCGTTTTGGAACATAGATATAACAGAAATTGAAGCAATCCACGTAAAAATATAAAAACATAGTAATTCATTCATTGCAATTGTAAGCCTACACGGTATAGTACAGTTTTCTGAACAAGTTTTCGTACAACAACGTGTTCGTTGTTTTGTTTCTTGAGAAAGTATTTTATATATATATATATATATATATATATATATATATATATATATATATATATATATATATATATATATATATATATATATATATATATATACGTATACGTATTCATGACCTTCCTTCGTGTATATAAATAAATTGGCATTCGCTATTTTTCAAATCAATTCAATTCAAACAACACATCTGTTATGGAAAAAAAATCTGGACGTTTCAGTTTTTGGAAGTTTGATGTTGGTTGTTGACTGAAAACTCCATCGTACAACTCGACAAATTCCATGACAAGGAGTGGCATATCGCCATATTTGACACAGCGTATGAAGTTTAATGAGGTTAACAAAAGATTATTCTCTAATTTGCATAATAAATCAGCTGGCACAGCTTATATAGGTTATCTAATCAAGTGACTGGCACGTCTTGTGGGAGAATAAAACGTGTCTTGAGGAACTCATAATAGACTTCTCTGAAACTGGAGAAGTTCTGGACGTGGGTATTTAGGTACCGTTGGGAAACATGTGTACAACTCGTGTATTCCTTCAAAATCTTTCGGGGCCCGATTGTACTCAACTTGTATTCCCTTAGGTTTACCTCAAACCTGAGTTTGGAAGTTTTGATCTGCTTGATTACCAATTTATTTGTCCATGGATCTGTACCTCGAGCTGTCTATTAGTATATTGCAACTTTTCAAACGTTGTATAATGTGATGAAGAACTTATAAATGAAATGAAAGGTCTGAACGATATTTGCCGTTTTGGAGCGTTGATATAACCGACATTGAAGCAATCCACGTAAAAATATAAAAACATAGTAATTCAATCATTGCAATTGTAAGCCTACACCGTATAGTACAGTTCTCTGAACAAGTTTTCGTACAACAACGTGTTCGTTGTTTTGTATCTTGAGAAAGCATTATAATAATATATATATATATATATATATATATATATATATATATATATATATATATATATATATATATATATGTATATATAAATATATATATATATGATTATTGTTTGCTTAACGACTCCACCAACAGCTAGGTTATAGGCCTACGGGTTTCTATACGGGTATACGGGTACATATATATATATATATATATATATATATATATATATATATATATATATATATATATATATATATATATATATATATATATATTCATATATATATATATATTAATCACCTTCACGGGTTACCACCAGTGGGTATGAAAATGATATGATTTAAAACGGTTATGAATGGGATCCTTCCTCGGGTGTCGAACCAGGATCTCCAAATTGCCGGTCTGGCAGTTTCAATCTGTGATATCTCTCGTAGGCCTACAGATACAAATTTCGAGATTTGGGATGTGACCGGAACTTGACAGAAAATTGTACTGCTTGTAATCGACATCAGATGCAGCGTAACCCAGCTGTTGGGATCATATGATTTCTATTACTTTCTTGTTAATCACTCTTTTAGATTTCGTAGCATCTTTTAGCACCGGTAGTTTATCATAAGGGTACGATTTTCAATCTGGAGATCAGGCTCAGACTTCCGGGAGAGGTCGCAACCTTTTATTACGGGTAGTTTTAAATAATACCATATGATGTATATATATATATATATATACATATATATATATATATATATATATATATATATATATATATATATATATTTATATATATATATATATACATACACATATATATATATATATATATATATATATATATATATATATATATATATATATACAAATAATGTTAATACTTCCACGGTATTTCTCAATAACTTTATAGTCAAGCAATTCTCGCGTGCAAATATTCCAACTGTAATACAGGTCAGTAATTTTGGATGTCGCAAGAGCTGACCTGTCACAGTATTCTGTGCACGCACCTTGCGTACAACGTGTGAGAATTGAACAACTCTTTGAGCAACGCTACGTACTTTCATTTGTGAGAGAGTTCAAATAACTCAAAACGATAGAATCAGTAGAAAAGTAAATAAGAAAACATTGACCTTTTTTGTATAACAGGTATCGTTAGCCACAGATAAACGAGCTAACATAATGAGCTCGTTTATCTATGACCTATCTAAGGACCCAAGCACAGACACTGACAACAATGTGATATATTTATTTGTTCGCTCCTTAGATCGACTTTAACGCTCTAGGCTTCTTATGAGTGATGTCACCATAGAATAGAGCTCTATGAAGTAATCAATTAGTTATATTCTGCAGCTATATATGGATGATGTTACACTCTCGTGCCAGACAGCAATAACCCCAGACTGTCCTAGCAGAATGCCTTTATATATCTTACTTTGTTATGTAATGGAATACATGGAATACACAACTTATCTTGTCGTTCATTATTCTATTGAATTAGTTCATTTACCTCAATATTTTCAAATTGCTATGATAATATGAAATCGGATGAACATGGTGTCGCCTTATATACAACAATAGACCCAATAGTGGTCCGTACATTGTTGGAAATGTTTGGAAAACAATAAATTGTAGCTACTAGCTACCATCGTCGCCACAACAGAGAGAGGTGAATAAACTTAGTTATTGTGACATAATTGTGCGAACATAATTATCGCACAACTAAGTATAATATGACTACATGAAGTTCGTGAAAAAATCAAATATATTATGTAATATAGACTATGAAAACATGCTGACTAGGCCTACGTCTACTATATTTACTACATGTAAGTTTTTACCTTGATAGTGACTTCTTGAGAAATACTGGTTTAATCACCTTGGACTACACCTTCAAAATTGAAAATATCCTATTAATAGGTTGATTTTGTAGCCAGAGGGCGAATGTAGCCATTTTTTCGATGTGTAATTTAGGTATGAAAAAGTTTCGTTCTACTTTTATTGAGTTCAAGATTCAAGAATTATGTAACTGTCAAGGTCGTCCTGAAGAAAGGGGTGGGGGAGGGGAGATCAGACTGTTAGGGAATTAAATCGAAAAATATGGATAAGCCAAATATACACATATGAATATATATATATATATATATATATATATATATATATATATATATATATATATAAATATATACATATATATATATATATATATATATATATATATATATATATATATATATATAATCAATTTTCTGGAGTGGCATATAATTATCTAATATTCAATCCTCCAGATCCTCATGGAATGAAAATATCAAACTATTTCAATAATCACTACTTGCAAAAATTATACTAGGCAAACGCGAAATATGCGTTGTTAGATGAGCGAGATATATCTGAATAAGGTATAATAACAGTCCTACATTTGCCACTTTATCGACTCTGGTATTCCACACACTTTGTCCTTCATTCAATTGCTACTATATCTTCTCTGCTTCTTTATCTACACACCTTGACGAATATGAAGAATATTTAATGCTTTGGCAATAATCGAATCTAGGATGCAGTGAATCTTGGCTCATTTCCATATATTTAATCTATGACTATCAATAGATTTAATGTATAAAAACAGTTATTTGAAGTTTTTTCTTCGAAACGACTGGTTTGAATTGCTCACAAAATGATGGTTATATGTATCATTTATGTTTGAACACTCACAGAGAATTTTCTTTTTTTCGGAGAGGTTTCTTTTTTTCAAATTTTCTCACCCAGCCTAATCTTATGGGGTTTTTAAAAACTTTGACATATTTCTCAGAATCTAATAGACCGATTCATTCCAAAAACTATACAGTTCTAAGTTGTAAAAGTTGGCCCGTACAAAAAAGTTTCATGTTGATCAGTCAAACCCTGCGACCTGTGCAGTGCCCACAAACAAAAAAACAAAAACAAAAAACACACAGACAAAGCCCTATAAGAGTGGGATGGAGACTTCGCTACGCTCATCCAATCAATAATTTGCAAGTTATCACCAATTTTGATTGAATTTTTTGTACCTCATCTTTTAATCTCATTTAGAGAGCAAGGTCTTTGCAAGGTGAGGGATGTATATCTTTAACTTGTGTGGAGTTACAATAACAATTGATAAACCTGACTTCTGAACGTCCATGAACTAAAGTGGCAAACTCTTTTCAAATTTCAACAATTCATGTAACGATTATTATCAATGTTTTTAAATCAGTATTGGGTATTACATCCGTATTCATGTTTTAGTAACATCTCAAATATCGAATAAATGGGAGAATCATAAGCTAAAAGCGTATCGAATTCCGAAAATGGAAGATGCTCAGAAAAGTTGTGGTTGTGAATAGTTATAAACAGTTGAGATTCAATTGTCAGTTCATGATCATCACTAATGGCTACATAATTGTAATTTGTTCAATCAATTAATAGTTCTAATGAATATTTAGGATTAAAAATATTAGCCCAATGTAACTATCACTATGACGTTATATCTTTCTACTTGATATCATATAATTTTACCTGCATTTTCTTTTCTTTACAGGCTTAAAGAATATGTTGTCGGATATGAAGGAGTTGCCGTCGATCCAGGTCGGAGAATTCGTCCTGCGTCTGGAGTTGGACGAGCTCTCTCCGGAGATGAAGGAGATCGCGAGGAAGGAACTCCGCGAGACGCCAGAGGTTGTGGCCGACGCCGTCGCGACTCTCAGAGACATGCTTAAAGGTACGCTTGCACTCATGACATCTTGTCGTTATCAGAAGAATATTATATATATATATATATATATATATATATATATATATATATATATATATATATATATATATATATATCATAAATTTATATATATATATACATATATATATATATATATATATATATATATATATATATATATATAAATATATATATATATATATATATATATATATATATAAATATATATATATATATATATATATATAAATATATATATATATATATATATATATATATAAATATATATATATATATATATATATATATATATATATATATATATATATATATACACGTTTGTTCAATTTTTCATGGTACAATTAGGTTATATGGTTCTCTTCTATTTTGGTTTGGCGAGAGCGAATAAGATCTCAGCTTTTCCGAATGCTGTTCGCAAATATTATGTATCATCGGGATAAAATATAAAACAGCGGTGACTAAAGAAATGCAGAGGATGATCTTCTTCTCATTGATCTTTCGAATATATTATAAATAATAGATAATATTTTTGCTCATCGCATTGCTTACACCAATGTTTTTTTGTTAGTTTTTCAGTTCATTTATTCTAATTCCGAATCAGGTTTTAGAACGAACTTTTTTCTGTGTCCATCAGGCCTACAGTGCGTGATCTGTGTAATAGTCTTACAAAAGTTTTACAATGCTCTAATTGACTCGGAAAGTGCGAAGTACCGTACAAAGAACTGGTAAAAATAGTACGCGTGTCTAAAGTTTGTTAGAAGGTCTACCTTAGAAGATCAATTCACTTCTTATTCACATTATTTTTCTAGGACATTTTTTCTTTCTTGTTATATGTTATGTCAGTGAATATCAGTGGTCACAACGTGTCAAATATGAATAGATCAACATATAAACATAGTCTATGGTTTCAGAGATAACCTTTGAAATAAAATATATTACATTTTCACATATCAACATTTTACTCAGTTAACTAAAATGATGACCAGTGAATGATTAGTAGGTGATCTTGATTGAAAATAAATTATTTAAATTGCGGTCATTTTTACAAAAAAAAGGTTTCCTCCATATGTTTTGTTTGTACATGACCTACTCATGAGACTATGATTTGAATACGATGAACTTACGTTCTACTCTAGTCTATTCACATTGAATTTGAAGTTGAACAAAATTATAATATTCACGCTCTGCAAATAGATATATTTGCCTTATATATTTGCCTATATATATATATATATATATATATATATATATATATATATATATATATATATATATATATATATATATATATATATATATATATATATATATATATATGTATATATATATATATATATATATATATATATATATATATATATATATACATATATATTTATATATATATATGAATAAATATTCATATATATATATATATATATATATATATATATATATATATATATATATATATATATATATATATATGTATATATATATATATATATATATATATATATATATTTATATATATATATATACATATATATATATATATATATATATATATATATATATATATATATATATATATATATTTATATATATATATATATATATATATATATAAATATTCAAATATCAATATTTATATATGATCATATATATATATATATATATATATATATATATATATATATATATTTATATATATATATATATATATATATATATATATATATATATATATATATATATACATACATATATATATTCATATATATATATCTATATAAACATAAATATATATATATATATATATATATATATATATATATATGTTATATATATATATATATATATATTTATATATATATATATATATATATATATATATATATATATATATATATATATATGTATATATATATATATATATATATATATATATATATATATATATATATATATATATATATATATATAAACTGTACATTTATTTATATTGGGCTTAGCGACGCACTGTACTGATGACTACGATCTATTGACGCCGGTGATTGATTTATGAGATGGTGGAGTGATGAGATGGAAGGTTATTTTATTGTGTCTTTGAATAGTGTGAAGAAGTTATTCGTGGCCTGTTGTTCAGGAACCATCCCAGTATGAACCTGAACGACAGAGGAAAACCACGAAAAAAACCTGTCAGGATGGTCGACCATGGCGGGAATCGAGCCCCGGTATCCTGAATGACGGTTCAGTGTATTAACCACTCAGCCACACGTCTCAGTATATTGCATATATGAAATAATAAGTAATAACCAACTGGGAACGGGGTGCAGCTCGCAATGACGGTGTCATATAATTATAATTGTAATTATTAGAATCTGCTGGTTATCCTTTATAATTAACACTATTGATGTAATATTAACCGTACATGAAAAAACTTTTGTTTTGGAGTGAAGTTCTACACTATTTTTTCTTATAGCATCTGGGTGTAGGTTTTGTTAATTTGAACGCTCGTTAAAAAGTGATCGAAATAATCGTTGGGTTAGAGAATAATTGCCAATATATCTTTCATAAATATATTTCAAGCGAACCTTTCAATTATATTCGGTTTTGACTATTTTTGATCATAGAATATTGAAGTACTGAAACAACCCATAGATCCAAGTGTATGATTTGATCTGAGATCGATTATTTTCGTCGATCTAAATCTGACAAAGTCATGTTAATTCCAATTGACACTATTTCTGTTAGCTTGTGGAGAAAGTGGAAAAAATGTAATGCAATAATATCACAGTGTCAATAAAAAAAGTTGCAATAAGACACAAATAAAAATGAAAACCTGACTGATTCTATACAACTACTAATAATCACTATATAGTTCTCAAAACATGAACAACATATCGTATATCTTCCAATATTGTTTACTCGAAACTTTCAAATTCCCTAGCAAATTCTCTTTCTGATTTTACAAATATCTGACGTAGACCTACATCAAACACTTTCCCTTTCAATAATAGTTTTTCGAACGAAACCTAACATAGTTATCAGTAGGCTATCCACTACTGATACTTCCAATTCATGGTCATTGGTCCTCCTAGGGAACTCTTTAATAGGTACGCCCAGAAGGTCGTTCATGTTTCTATCAACAACGAAAAACAAACGATCAAAAGAACATCGAAACTAGTTTTCAAGTGGGTCAATGATAGAATATTCTACGATATTGAAATCTGTTTTGACTCATAATTGATGATTTTGTTTGCAGAGACTACAGACTTTACTGCCCCGTACGAACATGATCCTTGGTTGATCCGCTTCTTAAGACCATGCAAGTTTTACCCCGAGAGCACCTATGAGTTGGTAAATAAAACGGTTACATAATTGTGTAAACCTTTTTTCGTTGAATAAATTATTTGTGAAATAATAATGAACGTATGTGGGAGTTGCTCCCACATACGGTTATTATTTAGGTTACCGGTACATGCTGTATTTAACAATACTTGTATAGGCCTATGAAGTCTAGTATTATAAATCAATAATAGTTTGAAATTATCTGATGAATTGATATATTGATTGTGTATTACCAATAGATTATACATTTATTCGAATGTTAATAATACCGATTCTTGAATTGGATGTATATATTTTTGTATTTGTCTCCAGACTTTTATGCCGTCATTCCCGTACATAGTTCACTTCACAACTTTTTTAAATTATCTGATCTCATTATGATAACTGAAGGATTTTGAAAAAACATATATTTTTTTTATCTCATTTTCTTGTGAAAAAATGTATTCACCTCGATTGTCATTCGTTTTAAGTGCGGGAATATTTATATTACGTATACACTATTATATAAGATGTGTTTAGAAGAAAAAAGTGTGTGGTTTTGTTCACTAAGTAGTTTTTGATTGACTTGTATAACCTAAGGCCAATGGAAGTTGGAATTACCCTGAAAATAGGAAAACAAAAAATATGAATACATTGAGGATTTGTTTATATATCTCTCTTTCTCTCGTACAGGTGCAGATTGTAGAAGGTCAGTGTGTTCACAAATGATGAGTTTAGTTAGATACCATGGTGTAATATGAAATTATAGACACTATAATATTTTATTTCATTCTAAGAAGTAAGCGTATAGGGTGTTTGCACGTAACAAACGACAAACAATCGTTACTATAGCAATACAGCGAACTGGTGGACTACCAAACATTCTGATTGGTCAATTCCAACTGGTGCACAATGTTGTCTCTCTCTTTCAACACTGGGTGACGTCAGTTGAGAATACCCTATTGAGTACAATCAACAATTCAAGCATATCGTTGAAACAACAATGGTTTCTCACAACAATGGAATTTAATAACAATGCTCTCACAGCTTTCTCTAAATGTCTTCTTAGTACCAACCTTATCAATGCCACTGTAACCCTAACTACCCTTCATAATCTGCACTTTGACTAAAGTAATTGGTTGCCATCAATCCATCAACCTATGGGACGATAGCTTTTCACAATTATTGGGAAAGTGAATATATGCAGATGTATGAGAAAGTTCAATAACTTACAAACGATAAGAAGTACAAATAGGGAAAACAATGTTATAGTTTTACGTTGATCAATGATCGGGGTTTTTGAGAATTGCATACATTTAAAAAATATATATATTGGTTCTTCGAAAACGTTCGCAGCACTTGATAGTTGATCGACATCGAACATTAATAAAAATACAGCTTCTATTTAGTGAATTTTCAACAAATCATTTGAATTTAATGATGATAAGTTCGATCACTAAATAATCAAATTTGATTACTAAATAATCAAATTTGATTACTAAATAATCAAATTTGATTACTAAATAATCAAATTTGATTGCTGAATAATCAAATTTGATCACTAAATGATCACATTTGACCCACCAGAAGGCTGTCTAAAACTGGGAACTCCAATATCTTTCAGAATTTATCCCAGAAAGTGCAATAACAGCTTCCATATTCCTTCCTTTTTTACATAGCTGTATACGCCACAAGTACAAAAGCTGATGTCCGTTTGACTGTGGCACTGTTTTGAAACCTGACGCCAGATGAGTACGAGTTCGAATCTCGCTGTTGGCATGTTGTTTCGTGAACGACCTTTCACCCATCATCAATGTATTATTTAATTATCACTTGCTCATTAGTTCTTCCATTACACCTGGATATTGGTATGATCGATAAGCACCATTGGAAATATATTGATACACTTGTTCAATGTTACAGATCAAACGGTACTACGCTTTCAAATTGAAACATAATAATGTCTACGATAACCTAATGCCAAGTAAAGAGAAGAACATCTTCGAGCACAATATACTCACAGTACTTCCTGTTAGAGATCAATGCGGTCGCCGGATACTTGTCATAGAACTAGGAAGTGAGTATAATTATATAAGAATAATATAATCATTGGGTAATAATCTGAAAGATTATTTCCAATCGTACTATCATTGTTGATAATAATTGTATTGAGGTTTATTATTTTTATTTTTATCATTATTTTCTTTATTGTCACTATTCATATGTAGTTGTAATACACAGTTCTGAGTACTAATTGTTAAACCCAACTCGTGCTTGGTAATCAGATGCCCTACCTCTTTACCATCACATGACTTTTAGCAATCACAATTATGTCATCAAGGCTTTCTTTCAAGTAAAACATGAGTGACTAAAAATTGTCACCATAGCAATACAGCGAACTGGTGAACTTTCACAGATTACAGATTGTGACACTCCTGTATGTCACTTTCAACAATGCGTGACGTCACTGACAGAAAAATCTGCCAAGTCTTAGAAGGCTGTATGTCGAATATTTGAATTTGAAATTACTGTGGTAGAAATGGACTATGTTATGTAGGTCTACATATTTTTATGTCCGCATGATTTAAGCGAAGTGAGGTAATTTTGTCTAAATATTATTTTAAAACGTTTGAATCGATTATTTCCAAAAATTTACATCTTTCAATTGTTATATAATTTCAATTTGAAATATATTTTTGACAAGTTGGTGGAAAAGAATGATACCAGTACAAGAAAATAAAACAGTTATAACCATAGTGCGTATAACTATATAGACACACTATCACTAGTTATTTTACCTTTGATGTCATTTATATAAACGTGAACTAAATTAGAATCAACCATTTTTTTGAAAGACGACGCCTGTAAATCTTCTCGTTGTGTGATTTATCACCATTTTTTGCAGCCATAGAAGTTTTTGTCTTCATATTAGTACTGCATGATCATTTACTTGAATCAATACAATAAAATTCGAGAGTAAGGGACCTAATTTTACTGTATAGACCTACTTGAATCATCGACAGTTTTTGTTATTGATAATTAATTTTTATTCGCTCTTCATAGGTAACATGAGAAAATATGTAATGAAACTTGGTGAATGAATATTAGGGTTTTAAGGCGCATCGACAGCGAGTTCATTTAGCGCATATTCATCATTAATAATATTGTCTTGGCACGGTTAGTTTTTGGGCAGAGTCGGTTTGACCACCAATACCGCGAAAAGAAAAATAATGGGGAAAAAATCTTCGAAAATATCTAAAATTCTATGAATTTCAATACATTAACTATAGTGAATTACAAATATGGATCGGACCAGCGAATTTACAGAAAGAATATGGCATTTTTTCGTTTTTTGTATGTAGTGGTAGGCGTGACTCACCAGTTATCAGTAAGCCATCTGGATCTATACGACTTGTGGTCATTTATGGAAGTTATTATTATCACTACTATTATTATTATTCATTCACTAGCTAGCTTGGAAGACAGTTTTTTTGTACATCAACAATAAAAGTAACATATAAAAGTAACATAAAAGTAGCATTGCAACATGTCACCCCTAAAAACACACAATCACAAAATACAAAATTACCACAAGCAACACATATTGAAATACATTGATAATCACATGATGTACATGATAATGATGGTAATAATGATAATCGATAATGACCTTGATTGATGTTTTCAAAATAACCACAAACATCCCGGATTTTATGTTTTATGTGGTCAAAGAGGTCGCAAACTAGAGTGGCTATTTGAATCCATTGGATGACAAACAGTTATTAACAGTGAATCTAACAGTTGAAATTAGAGCTGTATAACGTTGGCAGTAGGTGAATATGCACTTCAAACATATATTCTGTCCACGTAGTGATACCAATCTATTTTATCATAATATAAAGAAGGTGCTCCAACTCAAATACTGATAACATGGAAGGCATTTGTGGTTTCTTGCGGTCAGTTCAGAGCCAATCGTCCCGATTGCCTGTCGCGATTTAGCGGATCCCCTTGTGAACTAGATGTAAATAAGTGTGGCTATACGGAACCGTTGGCATTGTTGAACTAACAAAATATATTATTCTCGTAATGTACTGGGCCGTGTATAGCATTGTTGAGTATTGTTGTTCTAAATTGTTCGATATAAAAGCGAGGGTTGCGCTACAAGCAATCGTGACGATGGACTCAGATTCGGACCCCGGAAATATTTCACTTTCAAGACCCAAGTTGGGTCACCTTCTTCATATTATGAGGTTGGTATTACTACATCGTGTTCTGTCTATGCTTCAAAGTGAGCCTATCAAAGTGAAGCTTCAGAGTGATCTATTTAAGAAATTTAATGAAATATGTATCTCGCTCATGTTACATCACATGCACTCGCTGCTTTTACCCAGTTCTAAGAATATTCCAAAGAACTATATAGTTATCGAATAATATTTGTAGCCATATAAAAGTGAAACGAAGAGAAAACTTCCATGAAGTATTATGAATGTATTGGTATTCTAAGAGTAAATATAGTTCATTACCACTTTATGAGTTTCCTTGTTGAGCTTTCTAATCATCATTGTGGCGACACATCAAAGTCGATGTTGTCATTCATATATATATATATAGATTGTTGTGCACACATCAATATCAATCAATTGCAGTTGTGGATTTGCTATTCTCATTCCTAGCCTTTAGGCTGTAATACTAATGATTATAAGCAAATACATCAGTTTGAATCCCACATTTAGACATTCCGTACAGTTGCCGTACATAAAATGTAGTGTAACTATCAGATACAAAATATATAACTGAATAATACAAATAATTCTGTTATATTTTGATATTAAACAAGAGCTAATCTGCCAAAACTATTATCGGAATAGGAACATAATTATATATATATATATATATATATATATATATATATATATATATATATATATATATATATATATATATATATATATATATATATATATATGTATATATATATATATATATATATATATATATAATATATATATTAGCCTATATATATTTTATTAAATAGAAGCAAAAACGATCTCTTTCATGTACGTACATGGATTGTATGTATAAATTGTATGTTACGTTATTGCATACAATGACTATAGTACATTTTCTTCAGGATGCATTTATAATGGATAATGTAGCTAGATCCACCACTTCATTCACTGCAAGTGGAAGGAAGTAAGAATAAGGAATGAGTTGAATTTATGATTCCAGTTCAATAAAATTGAAGGTATATTATTCATATGAAATGTAATGGGAAGTTATATGCACCTGGAGTTCGAAGTAACTATGCTACTGCCTTCCTGTGTTATAATTACTAATTGGAATCGTTTTACAATTCAATTGGTTAGACCTCTGTTTCTTACATTTCTAATGACCGGGTTTCTTACTAGTTTTGATTGATGTAAAAACATATATTTTCTTTTCATCAAAACGGCTCGTCCGATCCATCTGGAACTTCGAAATGAGGTGAATCAATAGTATAATAAATTTTTGTGAAAAATTGAATTTATTTGAAATAATTTTTTCGACTTTTCTCCTTCGAGTTATCCTTGTGGGGTTTTGAAAAAAATCCGAAATGGGTTTTCTCATAAGTGGTGCAACCGATTGTGCTTCAAAACTATATACAGTATCGAATTAGATGATGACACTAATTGTAAGCCTATATGCCGTTTGAACTGAATTTCTACTTTTGTTTAACCATGTGGAATGCGAAAAAAACATGCTCGTGATTTTAGAGTACGTTGAAATTGATTCTTCGCTTCGCTCATCCAATTAAAAATATTCAAAAAGAAATTATGTCAACATGATTCTGAACACACAAATGTATTCAGCTTTACATTCATAGCATTTCATACATTAAATATTATGGTAGCTCCTAGACGTTTGCAAGCATGTATACATACTTTTATATTCATTTTTAACCAATCGGGAAAAATTTGAATTTAAAATACAATTTTTTTTTATATTTGGTGAAAATTAAGATTGGTAGGTAACAAAGAAAGTTGGAAAATTTGAGTCTGAAAAAATTAATGTTCAGCAATGAATTTGAAACGGGGAGAGAAATTCTATACATCTTTCATACCAACTTGGCGAAAATTGAACATACTGAAGAAAAACTCCTTCGAATATAACCATTCCATGATATAACTGTTTAACTCATGTTAGAATTTTATATCCTATTAAATCAACATTACTAGATGAAAAGGCAAAAAGCTAAGCCAAAAAGAAATGAACAAAATATATTCATCTTATTCAATATTCAAATCAGCTGTATGCATTGTGATGATATGTGTTCAACAATTATAACCAATACTCACTCGTTACTTTATTGCTCACTTGGTTTTTCTTGATCCACAGAGAAATGGAAGCACAATAAATGTTCACTAGACGAAGTATTCAAAGGCTGTGTGTTGTTCCTCGAGGCGGCTATGTTGGAACCTGAAACTCAAGTCGCGGGGGCGGTGGTCGTATTTGACATGGACGGTCTATCTTTGCAGCAAGTGTGGCAATTTACACCACCATTTGCCAAGAGGATTGTCGACTGGCTTCAGGTTAGCAATAACAGACGATATCGGGTTTTTAGTAAATTCTTCCCACTTTCAATAACTGCTTATATTTTCCAATCTATTTGAGTAAAAGATATCGAAATTCTTTCAATTGTACTTACTAATCAGTATGCGTTGGAACTATCCTGTCCCCCTTCCCAGTCAGCGAAGTCATTGGTTCAGAAACTGAAGAGAGCTTTCGAGTTCTACATAAGGATGAGTTGTTGTGAACATCATTCACCAGCTTATATAAATAACAGATGTTGGTGAAATTTTATTTGAAGTTTTCGAAATTCCAATGGAAAATATATATAGTATAATATATGTATATATATATATATATATATATATATATATATATATATATATATATATATATATATATATATAAATATATATATATATATATATATATATATATATATATATATATATATATATATATATATGATAAATATATGTATGATCAATATGATACATAGACGCTACATATAATAAATAGAATAATTTACTAATTGTAAAATACATACAAAATCATCAGATCTAATTAGCTCACGTGCGCTATTAGCTATTTAGCTCATTAGCTATTGTCTGTATTTTTTTATATTTTTTAATTCAACACATATGTCAAGTAATTTGACTATATACATGCTAAAAGCATATAGCTCCTACGTTATTGAAAAATGCATACGGTTGCGTAGATTAAAAACATATTGGTCAACTCAGAATTTTGAATATCTAATATTATGCTGAAGTTATCAAGATTGTTTTTCCAATCACAGATTCTAAATGATTGAATGTATGCACACTACGATGTTGAAAAACTAAACAGCTAAAACATTAACTCGTGATGATTAGTTTCAAAGAGCGGGCAGACTTTCGAGGCGCGCTCAACTGTGCACATGTCTCGTAGTCAATCACGCGCCGAGTTATACGTTCTCTTGGTAGTTTTTTTGGAAGTCATACCATCTCAATGCTACAGTACAATGTTGAGTTCTGTGCTTTTCTTGTATTAGAAATTCAGAATGTCGATGAAATTTTCAATTTTCCATCGACGACTATCGACAAAAGAGTCACATTTTTAACATATACATTCTCCAAACAGTTATAAGGGCTTGAATAATATACTCAACTTTATTACACGTGAAGGACAGATGAATTGAAATTGAAATTGAATTTATAAACCTGAACAAACTTGTATAATGTATTATATCTATCATTATCATTAGTGTAGAACTGTAGAGCTAATTTCTTATTCTATATATTCCTTTTCATCTCTCTAGACCTCATCAGTGTTCCAATCTATAGTGTGGTATAATCTGCCAATTGTTATTACTATATTATGTTATTAATATTGCTTCTGGTATAAGTTACTCAATATCGTGTTAAACAACCATGTCCAATTCCCATAATTACCGTAATTATATGCGACCTCGGCTGACAGTATCAAGTTCTTGCGTCAAGTTCTTGCGTCAAGTTCTTGAATCAAATTCTCGTCTTACCACGACCTATATTAACTACAGGCTACAGCAAATTATGGATATGAACTTTCATTAATGAATCATGAAAAGGTAACCTCAGGACTTACTGTTTTGTCAGTGACCTGACGACTGGGGCTTCTGTAACACGCTTCAAGTTATAATAATAATGTGATTGATATCATGAAATCTGCTGACTCCGACTGACTTGTAACAGTCAAAGAATTATTGTTTATCAATTTAATTTTATATAAATATTTGAAGGTATTTGTTTTCGGTTGGAACTCGTTTGTAAAACGTTGTAAGGAAACATGTGGGTACAATTTTCCTAAAAATAAAAGCTGTGATCCACATAGTTTTTGCTACTCGCGTGATTTATTTTCACAGATCACATCTTCAGTGATGTAAGTCATATAGAGTAAAAAATAAAAAACAAAACGGAGGACAGGTAGTGCAATATAGAAGAAATTGGTGTGATTTGTAACAGGGTAACAGAACATTTTTTGTTTTTTGTATGGATGGTTGCACAGCTCTGGAACGCTATTGCCCATCCATCGCTGCGATAGCTTCAATCAAAGAGATACTAATTGAAATACATATTTTTTTCTTTCCACAGGATAGCGTTCCTCTGCGAATTAAAGGCATTCACATAGTGAATCAGCCTTACATCTTCAACATGGTATTTGCTCTGTTCAAACCTTTCTTGAGAGAAAAACTACGAAGTAGGGTAAGTATAGAGAAACAAATTCTAATATAGATAAGCAAATAATTGGGAAGAATGATGTGTGGGCCCTGGATGGAAATAAAAAGTTATGTGACATCATCACTATGTGTCATTTTATCAAGACTACTCGACTTGATTTTTTTTTCACTTTTCTTTCCATCTTGTTTTTCAAATCACGAATACAGCTATATTGTACGATCATTTTGTGAGCTACAATTTTAATAGCAAAGTGAGAATTTTTGCGCTAAAGAAATAAATGGTGAGATATCTAGAAATGTGGTTCGACTCAGCTTGTTAGTATTGTGTTCGACGAGAACATCAACATCGTCCACAACAATTGCAATAGTTGAAAATGAGATCATTTAGCGAACAAGGGTTTGATTCCCGCCGCGACGAACCTGATAGAGATATTGCGTGGTTTTCCTCTGGTGTTAACATAAACACTTGAATGGTTCCTTAATGCCAAGTCACGGCTGTCTCCTTTCATCCTTCCAACAAATTGAGGAGCGCTATTCACTATTAAATATTAGTGAACATATTAGCCAGGTCCAGAAACCACATTACAATTTTTGATTTGAGGGTTTGCCTTTTTTTCTTTCATAATCCTTCAATTTTCTCTCTTTTATTTTTTTATTTTGTTTTCTATTCATTCCCCCCTCCCCCCTCCCCCCTCCCCCGATTTGTTGGATTTGATATAAAATAGGGTGGTAGCACGTAACAAACGACAAACAATCGTTACTATAGCAATACAGCGAACTGGTGGACTACCAAATATTCTGATTGGTCAATTCCAACTGGTGCACATTGTTGTCTCTCTCTTTCAACAATGAGTCACGTCAGTTGAGAATACCCTATAAATCGATCCTTACGATTGTTTTCTCTCAGATCATCTTCCATTCAACTGACCGTGACTCTCTACACAACCATATCAGTCCGAAGTGTCTCACGGCCGTCTACGGCGGAACCCTCGAGCTGCCAAGGATCGATGGCAAGGAGTGGTTCCACCTGTTGATAAAGTGTGATAAGGAATACGAGGGTGAGTACCACTATATAGCAGTTCACTCTGTCACAACAGTTTTATCGGCAGTTTTAGAAGTAGTCTTAGTCGTCTCAATCGATTATTGAAAATACATCACAATCGGTTTACAATCGTTTGAATTTTATTTTCGATTAAGAGCTCGTCGATTTAACTTGATTCCATTTTGTTACTATGACGAGAAAGTCTGAGCCACGATGAACCAATCAGAAGCGTCGAAATAATACTGCACTATAGTCAAATTAACAACAGTTCAAAAAACAGTTTTTCTTCTGAGATGAAATAAAACAATCTATGAATGCAACAGTATTGGCGGGAAAGAAGATTTGTAGTTTTAATAAGTTACGACTCAATTGTGAAACGAACTCGTTTCAAGCGGCTTTAAAATGGAGACCGAGACTACGACTTAAAAATATACAAAAATGTAATAAGTCTTTTAACCCCTGTATTCTCTATTAATTGATGTCCTGAATAATATTCATCATCATTTACATGCAAATTAGAATTATGTGGAGCATTAGCTTGTTTGGTTTAATTCTATCATACGTTGGGTTGTAAAAGGGTTTGCTTTTTGACATAGTGAAATTTCCGTATCTAAAGCTCAAAAGTTATCAACAAAAACCTAATATTACACATAAGGCATTCCTGCATGAATCAACACGGAATAAATATATGTATACTATCAATTCATTATTGATGTGTCTACGGTAATGATCAAAAACAAAACCATGTATAATTAGAGATAAAACAATTTATTGATTCGTCATTAAGAACATGGTTTGACGAGTACCCCTTATGATTTATCCATATGATTATGTGGTTATATGCATGTGGAATTTCTTTGAATATCATTAATAATGTCCATTAGTTTTCACTATTCATTTAGTACTATATCAGAAAATTTGATCACTCAAATTATTTTTTAATAACGTCACAACTTGATCTTAAAACCTATTATTATTATTATTTGTGTACTATGTTACAAAATACATGCAAGAGAAGCTTCAGCAAGGATAAGCGACCGACGAGAATCGAACACCTGTCATCTGGTATCTGGATGACAGTTCAGAGCGCTACCTACTGCTTTGATTCTCAGAAATATTATTATCATCATTATCATAACCATCTCACACCAAACATTTGTACATTTGAGCTACTGTGTGAAAAATCACCAAATCATTCACATGTTCCTGATATTTTACTCGTCAAAATAATAATAACTAGTAATTATTCAACTTTTTAAAATTTATGTCACTAGTTCCTCAAGTGTTTTGTTATTTAATGAAACTATCAGGTACTTACATATTTTCTTTATTCTTTTCTCCACAGCGATCAACAGTTTCGGATTCAAGAAAGCAGATAAATCTAAAAAGTAAACATTTCTCACAGTGGAGAGCAGCTAGTCTGAAAGGTGACATTACTTTTTAAACTCTAAAATACGTTTTAATAGAATCTGTTTTCTTATAAAAACGAACATTCAAATTCCGTTCTTGTCTGAACGGATCCTTCAATATCTTCATCATATATCACACATACTTGTTTGAATGTCTGTTTCATATCTTGATGTACTTGAAAAACATTCTACATTCCATTTAATCATATTTCCATATAGCATGTAGTCTATCTTGTTCAATTATTACATCGATCGTTCTTGATCATACGAACTCAATTTTATTGCTTGGATTATCAAAATGCTCATCTATTTAATCCATCTAGACGACTTTTCTTCATGCATTCTTTGCAATCATGTTCTTTGGTTGTAATACCAACTGATTAAACAGAAGAAACTGATTGTTATGTTGTCAATCAACAGATACTTCATGACTTTCAATAATTTAGATAAACACAGTTTCAATTCACTTGACGAAATATGAATTTTTTCATGAAAACATTAAAGTGTCCTTTTTTATTCAGTAGTGGACGATGTGAACAATGTACAGTTAGTTAAATATCATTTATTATTTTAATAATCTGTTATAACTCATTAATCATTCCTGTTATTTGTTTTTTATGTGGGTGATTTTGCGCGTTATATTGACGTTTTGAGAGGAGAGAAAGGATGATGATGATCGATTAGGCTCTGTTCAATCCATGGCTGATCTGAATCTCTCACTCGATTTTAGAGTCACCCTAAGACCATTCTTATGGAGTGGAGAAAGATTAAACAATAGTCTACGATAGAATAGGTCAAGGTTTCATAACCCATTCAAATCGTTCTTATTGAACGAATGTTAATAATAAGTTCTTCTTAGACTTCCATACGTTTTTAAAATTGTATAAATTAGCTAATTTTATGGTAAGTTTTATTTCAATATTATTGTTTGGTTTTTGATGAAATTATGTTATACTGTTATTTAGAACAATTGAATTGTACTTATAATGAATTATGTACTGAAGTACGACTATAATGTGAACTATAGTGTACCTAGATCTACTTGAGGTATGCAAACATTTTATTATTTATTATGTAATTAATTAAAATCATTAATATACAATACTTGATGAGTTGATGTAGTCAATGATTTATTTGTGTTATGTTTTGAAACATTCATGACTGAGAAAGTGTGGAAGAAAACAGTCACATTCATTCAATAGTTTACTGACAAATAGTATATATTTTTCTAAAAACAACTT
The DNA here is from genome assembly GCA_964007535.1 of Brachyptera risi. Lineage (NCBI taxonomy): Eukaryota > Metazoa > Arthropoda > Insecta > Plecoptera > Taeniopterygidae > Brachyptera > Brachyptera risi. The sequence goes on along the minus strand of OZ023328.1, from coordinate 31,982,847 downwards.
ACATACAGAATACAAGAGATATTCATAAATGTACTTCAAAATAGAAGAAACATGACATGTTATACATTCTACTATTATTATATACATGTGGTATAATACTATATTAAACTACCAAATATTCCAGATATACTTGTAAGATTTGCGGCCGCCTTTATTGGTCCTCTTTCCCTACCAATAACAGCTATCACAATTGTCTTTTCAATTGACACCAATGGTTAGGGTCTATTAAACCTATATAAACGGCGTCTTTCAAGTGATGCCACACTTTGCTGTAATAAGAGGACAACAAGGTATTCAATATGGAGAATCAAACTTTTATATCACTTTCTTTGCCCGCAACTTTTCTATTCGTCAAAGTAACCTGACAAACGTAATGAAGTAATCTTCAGCGTTCGTTCCTAGGCCAATTGAGCATCTACATTCAGAAGTAATTCTATAAGCCTATTGAGTCACGTTGGATCTCCATGTTTCTGAGTAAAATAATGGGTACCAAAAGAGGTGATCCACAAGATGATTTGAAAAATACAGAGACTGTATTCTGATATGTTCTAATCTAGAACATCGTTAATAATTGTCCTCTCACTAAAAGTCCACTTTGGTTAATAATATCATTATTTACCTTGCATGTGAATGAAGAGAGTGGGAATGTGCATGTATGAAGATGTAATTTAATATAATTATTTCCAGAAAAATACTCAGAATATTCAGAAGAAGAATTTTACCAATATGCGAGCCTCAAGTCAATTGTAACACTCTTCCAAGAAGGGAATCTCTGTAGGTTTGAGTAGCACACGCTTTGAAAAAAAATTGAGATGAACAATTACTTATTCAAGATTAACTGTAATTTTGCACATTTAAAAAATATTCAAAAATGAACCACATCAAGAGAAAAAAAATGATAGCTGTAGCAAAGTGTTTTGAATTACTAATGACCCCGTATACAGAGCAATTGTAACAAACACACGGGTCAGTTGTAACACCATGCACACATTACATTTTTTGATGATATTTGAGCTTTATTAACATCTGCTAAGTTGCATATACATTCAATGCAGCAATACAAGGCATAGTATATATAGATAGCGCACAATAAAACAGTACAAGAAAAGAAACACCTTTCGTATCCTCTCTCGATGTCTAACCACGGTTTGTAGCTCGTATCACGTCCGTGACATGATTTTAGGTTTTGTTACAAATCACCCATGGTGTCATAATTAACTGTAAAACGCCTAATTTCCTCAGTGAACAATGTTACTCATCACGATATGTTGCTCACCGAAATATATTACAGTCAATAGTAACCATTCAATACTGTATCTATATACAATACTGTATCTATATGAAATCGAACATGTCAAACCGAAACTGAGCTGTATTTTAAACACTACGCACCATGTGTCAAAACATACTTTCTTCTCTCTCAAGCGTAGACTTCACTGCACTGAGCTCAAATTTAAGTCAGACGCATTGCCTTCAATGACAATTTTTTCAAATATCTAACGCAAATTTACGATCAAAAGTGTGAAGCTGAGACTCATTGTTACAATCGTGCTGTGCTACTTTCGACCCAGGTCTCTCCTACCAAAAGGCTACTTTATTTCTATATGTACATGAAATCATGATGAAAATTTGAGAACGGTTTGATGCTAAATTTGTACTTTAATCTAAATAATATATATATATATATATATATATATATATATATATATATATATATATACACATATATAAATATATATATATGTATATATATATATATATATATATATATATATATATATATATATATATATATATATATATATATATATACATATAGCCGCTGATCTTTTCATAAATTATGAATGGAGTGCGTATGCACAATGTCTTCTAGTTTGAAAGCGTATATATATATATATATATATATATATATATATATATATATATATATATATATATCATTTTTTTACACTTGATCGACCACTCAGTGTGACCACAACCGTAACTAACGTGTAAAATTCTACGTTTTAAATGAATCGCTTACATAATAATACTTCAAATGAGTGAATAAAAATAGTTACAAGACAAATGATTGAGATATATTACTAGGAAAACGCAGTATATGCGTTGTGCGATGAGCTTAGAAGTATAAAAATCTAGAATGAAATATATTCGGTCAGTTCACTCTACATCTATGGACCTTGGATGACAAAAGTTCAAAATTCTACCTGCTACTTGTTGCTACTGTTACTAATGCAGCATGATAGATTTGTGAGCATAATATTCAATACAATTTATGCCTTTTTTTGATTATTACTCATCCAATCAACGTGAAATTTACTAAAAAAATTTATAGTTTTTTTATATGAAAACAAACAACAAAACACACAAAAAACACAAAAAACAAAAAAACAAGTATTTTTTCTCCGGCTTATTCTCAAGAGGATTTTCCAAACTTCACGAATTTTCCGAGAAAACTGCAGAACCGATTTTTCTGAAAACAATCTCAATTTATTTTGGTATGACACCAATGTGCAGAAAAAGTTGTGATTTGATTCGTCACTTTTCCTGACCTGTATGCACCGTAATAAACAACTTGAAAACAAAGCTAGTTTTTTTCGGTAATTTAAATGGAAGTCTTTGATACGCTCATCTAAGAACGGTGGAAAATTACGTTTTTCGTTTGTTAATGTCGAGACATTTTCCTCTTCTCTCTTTTGCATTCATTCATCATTATACAATAATCACTTCATTCTGCAGATATCCCTCCTCTATAATACAAAATCTACAGACCCATATACCATTTCAGCCAAATTCAGAGTAGGTTATTTTGTACCTTTTGCTACTCGTGAATACTTTTTTTACTTTTTAGTTTTCTCGACGTAGCCGTTGTCTTTGTGTGCTGAAATTGAAAATAAACGTTTCAATTAGTATAAATTAATCATTGGTGATCATAACTTCATTTTATAGTTTCCATAAAAATAAGTGTGCTGTACTTTTAATGAAGAAATACCACATATTGGCGAACAAAAAGAATATTAGGATCTGAGATTATAGGTTTGTACAATGGCTATATCCCTATGGATTATCATAACCCACTTGAAATGATTGGACACAAAAGTCAATGTAAAAGTTTGAACTCATCTATACTGCTGGGATAGACTAGCTGTATGACACTAATATATGATTGTCTCTGTTCCAGCGGACATTATTGTTATATTATATTATACATATATTATATATCTGTGTATATATATTATATATATGATATATATATATATATATATGTATATATATATATATATATATATATATATATATATATATATATATATATATGTATATATATATATATATATATATATATATATATATATATATATATATATATATATATATATATATGTATATATATATATATATATATATATATATATATATATATATATATATATATATATATATATATATATATGATATATATTATATATCATTATATATCATTATATATCATATTATATATCATATATAATATCATATATTATATGATATTATATATCATTATATATCTTATATGATAAGACCAAGTTTTCGGGGTTGAGTGATAAAAGCATTAAATTCTCATAACTTATTCAGAAAAGTTATGTCGTTAAGAATTAGGACTGTGAATCTCTCCCCTGTTGGGAGGTGGCAGGGATAGACGTTTTATGGGGTGTAGAATCAATCACTTTGATTTGACTCCGATTTTGAATATACATTTTTTCTCTGAATGTGTTTTCAACCGTATTTTTTATATTTGGAAGAAATTAGCAATTATGACCCGGGTTTGAGTCAGAATTGAAATTTTGACCCAGTTCCATGGATTTTTTTTCAAGTTTCATCCAATCAAATATGTGACGACTCTTCAGATTGAATGGTTTGGATAGGAATCATAATTAATTCATAATTGTTCTCCGATAACATACAATATTTTATAGCGTGTCCTTTGACATATGCCTCGATAGGCCTAATTGATAGGCCTATATATCTATTCGATGGGCTAGTCTATTTGATATCAATAGGCAAATCGATAGGCCTTGATTTGACATAGATGGGCCTAATCAAAATTCAAAGAACAGTAGAATTCAATCAGACCAGTTGAAAATTTATTTTTGCACCGAAATTATCAGTTTGTTTCAAATAGCATGGAAATGATTCACGAACATTATATTATCCAGTGAAGGAAACGACTCGGAATTGTGACCAAATTATTGCATTATCTTTCCCCCCTCCCCCCCACAAAAAAAAATAGTCTCACCCTCATCACCTCCAAACGGATGAGAAATCTGAAGGCCTCCTGATTTAATATAAGGAGGCCTTCATTTAATTATGAGTTATATTTAAAAAATCAACCAATTTTTCTGAATGTATCCTCAAATTTAATCACCAAACCCTGCAAATTCTGTCTTATACACATGAAAAAACGTCATTACAAATTGTTTTTGGGTTCAAAAGTCATGCCATAGAATATTCTAGGTCTTCGGAGAACGATTATAGATGTTTTATATGGATTCTACTTGGAGTTTCCAATATACAGAGTAGGCACATGTGCACAAATACCAGAAAACTTCCATGGAACTATAGATCAAAATTTAATTTCTGATCCCACCCTTGGTCATAATCGCTGATTTTTTCTAAATATTAGGAATATAACCACCAAAAAATATATTTAGTGAAAAATTATATTTCAAATCGGAACCAAATTGAAGTAATTAATTCATCACCCTCAAAACCTCCCACCCCACAGCCCTCAAACGGAAGTTAGATATGGAAGCCGTAAAAACGTGTGTTATTATCTCAATTTTACGTCAATTTCTTGTATGAAGAGTCGTCACAAGAAAGGTCTGAGGAAAATTATGAAAATGTAATGATACCAGGTCAAAATTTCATTTTGTACTCCGCAATAGGCCAAAATCACATTTTTCTCGAAATCTTATGAATATGGCTTACGAACAATATGTTTATTGAAAAACAATAAAAAATCGGAACCAAATTGATCCAATTGATACGTTCCAAGATCACCATCCCACAACGTGAGAGAAACTTAAAGGCCTTCCAATTTTATTTTAAAATCAGCATTTTTTTATACGTCCCGAGCATTTCCAGCCTCCATATCCCCATTACCACTGAACCCCGAAATATTCTATCTTTTCCATTCAATCCATCTAGCTATATACGAACCTATACGGACTATATGATAGTTTCAAAAAGAAGGTTTGAAATACAGATAAAACTCACCAAGAAAATCTTTTTCATATCTCATTAATCCTTCCAACATTTTGTCTCCAGGAATATCCGGAATGTCCATATCTCCACCATATTTCATAGGTAAATTTTTACCATCGATATGTTTCAATATTGACTCACGATCAGTGCCATGGAAAAATATCTGCATAAACAAAAGATATACTATACTATTACAATAATGTTTAACTTTTTGTCATATATTTATGGATGATACTCATATACGTTCTAGGTATTTGTCGTTTGGGTCGCTTGTGTGAAAATACTCCTTGTAAAATACGGAATATTGTTCATAATAATATTCCGAAATAGTACAAATACGAAATTTTTGTTTTGGATAGTACAAATACGAAATTTTTGTTTGGGCGCTTGAAGGGTTTGTGATTTGAAGTCATGCTGCATGGTACACGAATTTTTATAATTTGATTATCTCGAGAGTTTTTACCTGATGAAACCAATATATTTCACCAAGTGCCTGAATTACCAACGTCGAAGTAGCTCTAACTGGCAAAGTTGTTCACCATAGTGTTCACCATTTTTTGTTCACCAAAAAAGATCAAATAAACAACTTATTCTATTCTCATTATTACAACTCATTATTTTTCATTATTTCCGCTCATTGTTATTTTTTTTTTCATTTGAGTGTCAATGTGATTGAAGAATCTTCCTTGCTTAGTTTTAGATACTATTTGTAATTCTGATAATAACAAGTGTTTTTTTATAATGATAAATGTTGAATAAGAAAAATGAAAAAAATAGTTATCCACACTATTTGTTTTCATAAAATGCAGTCTGCGACCTGTGAATGGTGCACAAAACAGTAACGAGAAAAATATCAATTTGGCAGAATGGATTTGAGCTGAATTGGTTGATCCTGTATGTTGGTGGTATTGCCTTGATAATAATTACTGTACAAGTTCTAGTATGTCCGATCACAGTCGACCTTCACGCAACAGGTTTGATGGGTTTTTTTCTTGATGTCTCATAGTGTTTTGAGGGAGGTTCACTTACGCGGCTACGTAATTTTTCACGTAAGAATGGTTTGAAGATGTTGAAAAGCAGGTCGAAGATTTTCTTCTGGTTGACAATATGAATACCTTTCAGTCTCATTTGAGTGCAGTCCTGTGAAAGATACCAAGTCATATTTTAATAATAAGGAAAAACGATAATTATTTCAATGAAATAAGAAAATTATCATTGAAAAATAATGAGGACATTATTGTTTTGAAATTATGGTGATGAAAAACGGATTGCAAATTGCATTTTGGAAAAAATCATGTGGTAAAAGGAGTGAGCGTGAGCAGTATAACAAAAGTACACGCAGATGGGTTTTTCAGAACAGAAAGAAAACCTGAAATCAAATGATATGATGGCCGTATGAAAAAATGGAAATTGAAATTCTCGATGCCAATAAACTTGTATTTCTTAGGCACACTCTATTACATCTATTTTATTGATGAAAAAATCCAAGAAAGTATAAGAGAGATTAAATTGATTATATAGCTTATATCTTTCTCGTAGTCGTCCATATAAATAAATATATATGTATATATATATATATATATATATATATATATATATATATATATATATATATATATATATATACATATATATATATATATATATATATATATATATATATATATATATATATATATATATATATATATAGAGAGAGAGAGAGAGAGAGAGAGAGAGAGAGAGAGAGAGAGAGAGAAAGAAAGAGAGAGAGAAAATATTATCAAAACTTGGAGCATATTTTTCTTTTACAATAGAGTGGTCCTATAGACTGCCAGACATTGTCTTCACAACATGGCACAACGAGTGAAACGTATGAGCCCTATTACGTTACGCTGAATGGCAAAATATTCGCAATTTAGGGCGAGTGGTTCAAAAGTGTAAACGTTTTTTTTCTTGTCTTTAATTACATGTATTAGACACGCAACTATGTCTTGTGGTATTCCCATACGAAACCTATAATGATTCATACTGAGTACGAAATTCTCACTATTACATTAGTTGGCCTAGGTAGAAATATTACGAAAAAAATGATTGGTCACTTAAAAATCTTGTCGATAAATATTTTGCAATTGTTTTACTGACCTATTGGATGTTTCATACATTTTCTCAAACGCTTATGAATTAATAATCGGTATTTACCAAATTGCTATCAATAATTTTTGTTATAGATTGGCGAGCCACATTGAAGTGACCGGTTTGAGATTATATATATATATATATATATATATATATATATATATATATATATATATATATATATATATATATATTGAATATATATATATATATATATATATATATATATATATATATATATATATATATATATATTGATGATCTATGAAAACAACACCGATGTGTCCGAAAATATTATTTTTAATAATAATATTGTATACATATGTAGGCCCTATCGCCTCCACTAATCAATTCAAGGATATTCACAGTTGGAAGTGTTTGAAAATCCGACCTCCAGCCAATCTTAGACATATAGCGCCTATTGTTCATGTGTAACCTTTAACACCATATCAACATAAATCACATATTTTAAGAAGACATAAATCTTCATCATTCGATCATGATAAATCTTCGATCATGATAAATACCTATTGTTCGTATTATTTTGCAAATTTCGCGCGATAATCATGACACGAACATTCTGTATAACAATCTTAATTGATAATATTGAATCGTTTTTTCAATTTCACAATTTTTAACCTGAACGCATGTATTATTACCACATAATTCGAATCTTCTCAAGACGTTTTTAAAAGAGTAAATGTCCTTAAATTCATATTACTAGATCATTTCGATGTTTTTTTTCCGGAAAACTTGAAAAAAACGATTCCAAAAGGCAGCATATTTTACCTGTACGTAGTGGACCACAGTTTTGGCGATACCGGGCGTGAATTGCATGATGTGATTCAAAGCGAGGCCTTCTAGATCTACAATGACAACTCCTCCAGCTATTTGTGACTTTGCCTCGAACGCAGCTGCTTCAACCATCATCAGAACACCTCGCATGAATTGATTCAAACTACAATCACGCGGTATCCACTTGTCTGTAACATGACAAAAAATGTATTAGTTCTTTTCTCATTATTATTATTATTATTATTATTGTTATTATTGGGTTCTAATGACGCACTATAATGATGACTAAGATCTATTGGCGTCGAATGAATAATTGATGAGATGATGAGATGATGAGATGAAGGTTTCTTATGTATTGAAAAGGATAGTGGGAAAGAAGCGGTCGTGGCCCATATTGTAGGAACCATCCTAGACTACAGAGGGAAACCACGAAAAGCCCCTGTAAAGATGGACGGTGGCGGCGATCGAACCAGGTTCGATTTGCCTCTTCACCTCCCGAATCATATTGAATCGAGTGCGTTAACCACTCAGCTACATGTGCTGGTGTATGTGTTAGTTCTATCAGTATGTCGTTAATGCCCAATAATGATAAATATCATTTGTTTCTATTATGATAGAAAGAATAATTATTCTATATCAGTTGAGTAACGTTAGTATAGTGGACCCAACTGTATACAGAAACAAATATAAATATAAATATAATCTGCTTACGCCATCAAGGACTGTCAAAAACTCTCTGGTAATATAACATGGTGGACGAGATATTATGGCGAAGCTACCAAATGAAAGATCACAGCTTACTAGACATTTACATTTGCATTACATTTACATTTACAAATACATTGACAAATTACATTTACAGTTTAGCGAGTCACGTGTATGAGTCTATATAACATATTAGCAATGCAGCGAACAGGAGAACTGTATATTTAACAGAAAAAGGTGCAGGTACGAAACTTGTTAAAAGTTACAAAGTAAAGCGCTTGCATATCTCAATAATGAAATTAGAAATTTAACATTGTTTACAGTTTTTGTATAACCTTCCGTCGCTCATATCGCATTTAGAAGCGCATTCTGTTTTTACTTTCAGTACTTTTAGTATTTATTGTTACTTTTAGTTTTCATCGATTGCCTTAATTGGGGAACAATGATTCTATATCAAGTTTCGATGTTATTAAAAAAAAAAAACATGCACGAAACATAATTATGTATTATTTTATAAAGTAATCAGCAACTAAAATCATTGAGTACCTTTTTTTAATGAAAACTGATTGCTCAAAAAATTATTGAAGAAGTACCCATTATGTCATGAGCATGATTCAATTTTTTCAAACAATCGCATACTATGGCATGATAAGTAATAATGCAGGAACGTCTCTTTGCCCAATTTTGTAGGCCGTGACTGTTTTTATCAATAAAAATGAGACATTTCAAAAGTATGTGTTTTTATCGAATTATTTGAATGATTTAACGTTGTCGTAAAACGTGAAACGACGTGAAATGTTGAGCAAGGACTTCATTGTTGACTCTCGTTTCCAAACGACACAGTAATATTCTAATAAAATGTGTATCCTAATTTTCAAGTATGCTGTAATTCTTAATGGTTGATGTTCACTAATCTCATGATCCTCACTACATCCTTGAAGAGTTTCCTTGGATGATACTTTTTCATGATATTTCATAACTGTTATTGCGGTCAAGTTATAACAAGTTGTAATCATTCTCAGCTATTGTAATCATTCGTTAACGCTTCCGGTACAATCAGGGGTTTGTTCCATCATTTTATCAAACTTTTCAACCATTTAAACATGAGCTATAATAAAAATAATAATCGGTTGTGACACAAACCACGTTTTTGTCGGGAACTTCAGATCGTTCAGTAAAACATATGATTTATTTTATTTTACACTCACGAATGTCATTGACGGTGACGAGGACTCTGGTATAATTTCAGTTGTAAAAATACTAGGATAAATATAGACTTTCATAAGACCTAGTGAACGAATGAACAAAGAATTGATTTCAAATATATATGGGAATTGAATTTTTACCCACATTCTTCAATGGGATGTATGTGTACATGAAGTCCTTACATGAAAACTTACTGATACACGAAAAATATTTAGTTTGGTTAGTATTCAATATGAGATGATAGAGTGAGTTAATTGGTCTTGAATTAGATTCAAAAGTGACTGAAAGAATACTTCGAAAAAACGTTCAGCATTATCATGAAATATGTCACCAAGCATGCTATTTAGAATATATTCATAAGATGCAGTGCACAGAATAAAATGAATCATATCAATATTTCTCTCAATAATTTGTTGATTGATTATGAAATATAATTGTTTTCAAAATTCTTGAATAAGTAACAATGAACATGAATACGAGAGATATTTTCACGTTCTCGTAAGGCACATACCATTAATTAATTACTTCGAGAACTAGATCTTATAACTTGAAAATGCATTATGTATAGATTCAGTAATGAGATGAATGAAAACCTTCATGTCAGATTGAAAGTAGAGATACTTCAAAGCTTGAATGTAGTGGTATGTCTATGTTAAGAATGACTGCACAATATTAGCAGAATACCGGTACGCTGCTATTTCAATTTTTAATACATGGAAAGTTATTGCCGTGTTGAAATATTCATTATTAATAGTTGATGATATTAATCGTAAACAAGAATGTTGTTGGAAAAAATCTTGGAAAAATTAGTATACCCATAGATGAAAGATATACTACCAAGACACTCCTAGCATATAGTAGAACAAATCTGAGAACTTCCTGCACATCTCCATTATTCCCCCCCCAAGTTCCAAACGCCAGAAGGCGCGGCAGAGGGCTGGCGATAGCCAATCATTCCTCAAACCCCCCTTGTCGCGCTTTCTTGCGTTCGGAACGTCGTACTAATTGCAGACACTGGTAAAGTTAGGAGATAATTAGGAGGGTGTGAACGGGAATTTCAATTTCATTCTGCCATGAGCGTGAACTGTGGTAGTATCTTTATTGTACTGCAGTGTATATGTTATAACTTTATGGTTAGGATCGGAGAATCTTAGGCGAATCAATTCTTGGACAAGTTCTATACCATATAATTATTTTATACTTGCTTATAGGTAAAAAATAGTTGTACAGAATATAGAACTTGTTTTGAGAAGCATGGGGGAAAAGAATAGTTGTAAAGCCACTTTATTATCACCCGCGAAAAAAATACTCCAGCTGATAAATACCCAACACTGATCGTCTGTTAGATTTGTTTTACTGATCAGTACAACAAGATTACTACAGATCATTACTTCTCCTAGATTATTATTACTTCCATAAAATCGACTGGTAGGCTACGTTCTATGATCTTGACTAATAACGACTATAGAAGTTATATGAATCCAGGTGATTCCTGGTTGACTTTTACCCCATAGAATTGAAACAGTAAAAAAAATAGAGCAGTGAATATTGAGAGAACTACTGTATCATTTTCCGGCATAAAAAATTAAAAAATTGTGAAAAAATGGGTGATCCTTGTTTTGAAAGTGAAGAAATGCGTATGAATGAACAAACTATATGTTTGTGTGATATAAAATATAATAATATTCATCCATTTTGAAATTTTGGAGAGTTTGAAACACGACAAATTATTTATGTCCAATAATTTCATGAAAACATGAGAAGAATTTTTCAAATTTAATATCATTATACCTATGGGCGAGGAAATGTGTTGAAGCTTTTTACTTCAATTCATTATTGTGTGAGAATATACTCTGGAAAATGCGTCAAATTTTCATCCTTTGAGGTTTCACAAGAGAGACTTTCATCAAACTAAGAATATCGATGAATTTTAAATTATCTTCCATAATCCGTGGCAACTTGACATTTTCCTGAAAAAAAATCTTCGTTCTTTTTTGTGGCTTCATTAAGAGCCCGCATCTTAGCTGAGCATGTTTCTCTTCGAAATGCTCTACCCAAATTCGGTGTGCGTTTAAAAGTTTGATTGTGGGTTAAAAAGTGGAAAAAGGACAATATTGGAAGAGTTCCAGTAACTACCGCTAGATGGGGGAGTTTTTCATTTCATAATTTGGACAAAATCTAGTTACATTACACATTTTGGCCAAGGAAATTGAGAAAACTGTAGAATAAAAAGCGAATCAGAATTTCTAATATTGATAAGCAAAGTTGAACTTGAGGATGTGCGTCTGTAATTTATGTCTACTATTATTCGGTAACCAGGAATTAAGCAATGAAAAACATCAAATAAAGCACATTTTGATTCAATTATTGCTCCATAATAAAATTATTCTTTAATTTTTGATTAGGCATATCTAATTGTGAGGGTATTGTTTATTCATTGCATTTTACCGCAAGTCCGTAATGATTGTGGTTATTGAGATATTTGTGGCGGAAGTGCACCCTGTAAATCTGTCTAAGATGCGGCCTCTTAAGTATCTGGGGTTGAATACGTCACTTATATTGTACTTTAAAGTGGTACGATGACTGAGGAAAAAAAAGTCAATTCTATCGAAGTAAATATGAAGTGAATTAGTATTTTCAGTTACGTTGGAAAAAGTTTCATTTGTCAGGCCCCTACATTATATATTCTTTTGCGCTAAATGACCTCGCTGTCGATGCGCCTCAAAACCCTAATATTCATTCATTATATTCTTTCGAAGTTCTATCAGTTTCACTGATCTATGTTATGTAATATTGGTGAGGATACGATAGATATGCACTGAACAACCTTCAAATATGTTTTCATTTTAATAAAAAAGGTCAAAATATGCACTAAAAATCAAAAGAAAATACCCAGTTATGAAGTATCCTCTTTCATATATGTACTTAGAATATCAGTTATGAGTCTAGTGATTTGAAAAACTCTTAAAATATACGTTCATCAGTTTTCCAATGTGCATATATAGTCTCAAATTTATGAGCACGCAGTGGACCTGCACAATTGCCAAAATTAGATACTGAAATCTGCTTGAATTATTTCCATTATTTTTCATGTGTCATATACAAAATAGTAGTGAAATATATTGACTGAAACCTCCATATATGCACCAATTTTCAGAAAATACCGTACAAATATACCTACATAATGCATGTGTTTTTCGCGAAAAATTTCCATATATGCCCCAAAAAATATATAAAATGGAGTGAATATATTTTAAAACCAGTCTATCGGTTATAACTACGAACATTCATTTCTCATCTCTCTCATCCCCAATTATTGTAGATTTTGAATGTTATCATAATTATCTAGTCTTACCAACCAAAACACATGGAAGTTCTGAAATTATTTGTTTGCATTTTTCTACACGAATCTCTCATTTCTGTGTATTTCCAATATGAAATTAAATTATTTAATTTAATTAGTAAGATGTTTGACACATTTTCTGTGCATAACAGAATTTATATGAGAATATTCAACACTCATTGTGATAATTTTAATAACATTACCTTGAAGATTTTTTCATATTAAAAACATGAAATTCATCTTCAATTCTATTGTTTGTGTCAAGTTTCACTCAGATAATAATACTTTCAATAATTCTTTTCATCTAGATAATTTTGCTTGTTTACCTTCAAAACCTCTTGTTTTATAACACACCTAATCTACCCTAAAAACTAGATATGTACTTTCAATGATATCTTAGAGATATATAATTTACTTTTTCGTTTCGACCTCTGTAATTGTGTAATAATTTCACTGGTATAGAACGAGAGTGGAGAAGTTTTTTTTTTTTGTAAACTGTGAATAATGACAATAATTAGTGTCAGTTAGAGTTTGCAATATCCGTCGATAATAAAACTTACTGCCTGCTTCGACGAGCATGATACGCCTGCCGTGTTGATCGCGGTTGGGCAATACAGAAAACAAATTGTGTTCAAATACTTTCGCTTCGTTGCTCGGTACTAAGTCTTTGCACAGTTTTGGATTCTTGACCTTAAATTTGTAGAATCGTTTCATCTGTGAAAAAATAACATGATTGATTTATTAGTTTGTTATCGTCGACACATTGTATGTAATGACCAGGCGTTTTGTTACTAATGATAGTTTGCAACATAATTGCAAGAAGATTCATTGTGTTGTAACTTGTAAACTTTATATTACATTTCAAAAACCACTTTATGTATTGTTTTTTCCTTAGTTGTGAAACATTTATGTTTCTAAATACTATTACGATCAGAAATATATGAATATATAACGAGAAAATAGAGATCCAGTTAGCGTAGATCATATTCTTACAGAGCATCACTTAATTTTTAATAATTTCACATATTTCGTTTCATTCGCAAATTTCAATGTAAATGAAATGGAACTTGGAAATTATCAAAATATAATACTCCGATGTAATTTTCCTTTCGAGTGACCAGAATATATAGCAATCATTACAATATATAAAATATACAGTATATGCAACTAAACGTCATATAATTCATAATAGGTAATTCATAGATGAAATGTGATCAATATTTCATAGTGGTAATCAGCAACTAGAAATCAATTCATCTGTTCCTTTCATTAGTTTTCAATGGCAAATATAATTTCTCAGGAAATCAAATATCTACCCCCCATCGTGGAAATGGCTCGATTTGTCATAAAATCACAAACTACGTCATGAGAAGGCAGGAGATTTCCTCAGCTTAATCTTATGGGCCGTGGCCGTTGGAAAAAGCCTGATAGGTTTTGATTAAATCAACACGTTTTGATTGATTGACGAATTTTTACTTTTCAAATGTGGCCAAATTCAATAAATATATTGAGTACTTCAATGTAAATTTAATTTTAATTCAATGTAATAAAAATATTCACCTCTAAATAGAGTGCATTGTCAATATTGTACTCGATAACGAAAAATTTAATTCAATTAGGTGTTAATTTTCGGGTTGACTTATTTAAAACCGGAGTAACCAATACAATTTTGTACCTTGATTGATAATTATCTCAATTAACACATTTTTACTTTTCATAAAATATCGTCTAATAAATTAATTTTTTCTTCAAAACTATTGGTTAATTATCAAGAAAGTTTTATCAGTAGGATATGAAGATGGATGATAGTGAGTACAACACAAATTACCTATCGATACAAAAAATACTCTTGTTTGACCTGTGGCTATCTCAAAGTAACCAATATTTAAAGTCCTTGTTTATTAATAAGCAATCAATATGGTATAAGTTACTATTCTATTGATGTATGAAATGTTCGAACAAAAAAACACGAGAAAAAGTGTGGATATCCGCTAGAATTCACACAATTCTGCTAGAATTGAGGGATTTCATTACATTCGTGCAGTTATTCCTGGTACCTTTATGACAGTATGTAAGTAGTAGATGCAATGTGCTATGCCCTATTTTAAACGCAGATCTTCGATTACGTGACCATGTATCAGAGTGTGACAAAACTAGCATCAAAATAGTTCAACAAATTTCGAACATGCAGTTATAATTATACATTCTCCTAATGTCCACATTTTTTTTCACGATATTGCAACTGCATACTTCAATTACCTTTCGAATCGATTAAATGCATTCACTTGGTGTAAGAACCAAATCCATATATTAATTAAATTTAAACGTTTGCCTATAGCGGACCCCATCAAACTTGTTACACGCCTTTTAAAGATTTTCGATATCACGATATCTAAATCATCCATGTAATTTTAATACCCAACAGATAAAAGTGAAAGTGTAGTGCATTTTGTGGTTGATCGGGATCTTTTTTCACGTGTTTGACAGGTGGTTAAGGACCCTGGATAGTTTTGACCGCTAAACGCAGCGATAAAATATCCCACGGCAAAGTAAATGTGATGTGTTATATTACGTAAGATGAAAGTGACAACAGGTTTAACCTGTTGATTTAAGTATTGCAAGGTCGTGGGTCTGTCTAGAATCTTAAGACATGACTCATTATTAATTGATTTTATTCGAATTTTAATCGTTGATTTGGTTGTACTTTAATTTAATTCAACCATTTAAAATGTTTGTAATTGTGTTTAAAGGATTCAGGGTCGACACTTATCTGGTGATTAGTTGGATACGACGCCAGTTACGTTAAAAGAACATGTTCATTGGATAAAATCACCTGAATGACAGGTCAACACAAAATCCTGTCTATTGGCATATTGGCACTTAAACCTATAGCAGTGTTTAATTATAAAATTAGAGTGGGTATAATACATTATTTATACTGCTGACAGCGAAGATAAAAGTACCAATTGTCGCTACACAATCACTCAGAAACCTTTGGCAATACTTATCAAATTGCTACCATAGGATTTATAATTGTAATTGTAGGCCCTATATAAAAATTACAGTATTGGGCGAGGCCCTCGAACTAATTGTAGTTCTACGTTTTTACGGCTTTTCGAGAAAGTTATTTTTTCAACAGCGAGAGCGCGGTCATTTTCTGAGAAATGGCTTGATTATTTTTATTTTGAAAATATGTTCTATATTGATTCCTATTTACAATTTCAAGACTAAATCCAATTTACATTTTCATTCATCATTCTCTTGATTTATAGCGTTAATCCTTTTCACTTTTCTTCTTCTTATTGATGTATGAACAGGTTTTTGTATAAAAATTAATTACCGACGAATGATGTGAAGGTCATAAAAAAGTTTAGGCCTAATGTAGGTCAGAAATTCAGTGTTCAAAATGTGAAACAAAAAAATTAAAATACCAGTATTCTTTTGTTTCCACACTCATCCTTATTCTTACATGTAATAAACTATTCTTCTCGAAGTTTATGGAAGATAATTGTTAACACTGAACAATCCAAAACAATGGAACGTACGTGCGGCCATGCGTCTCTATGGCACTTGTCCAACTATCGTGTTAAATTTGACGTATGTAAGTTGAATAACAATAACCTAGTGAATTACCAGATCGTAAGCGCTGTCTGGATAGAACTTGCACGGTCTGAGAAACTGGAGAAGAATTTCATCGTTTTCCATGGGCACAACGATCGCACCCTCGTCTAGAAGTAGGCAAAGAAAATACTTTCAATTTCTCAGCTTGACTGAATAATGGTCAATTCTTCATCAATCTATTCAATAATCTATTGAATAAAATAATTGAACGCAATATCACCGACTATTCTTATCGGAAACTGTTTATATTCGATTTTTCAGAACTTTTTTTAGAAAATTGTTCATTATTTATTGAACTTCCATTTTTAATCATATGTATACACTTTATATTTGACTTTTCACTGAATTTGTATTCTAGTTTTTATCATTCACTGAATGTGAGCCTATAAAGATGGCATGCTAGTCAGGCTGATGTACAACAAGTAGAAAAGTTGGGACAAACAAACTAATAGCGACGTTGTGATTGGCAAACACAATTTGGGTTATATTGTTTTTCATTCATTTACCACAATGTGTAACATTTCTTGAAAGAAGTTCAAGAGAGAGAGAGTTGTTGAGAGGTTCTCTGTTTCGAATAGTGAATTGTCAAATTTAAAGTGTATACATATGATCAAAAACGGAAGTTCAATAAATAATAAACAATTTTCTTGTATATGTAGATATGTAGATGTAATATGTGGATAAAGTTAAACAAATTTCAGTTATCACATTGAACTTCAGATATAAAATATCGTATCTTAATTAATCTTCAAATGAGAAGTGAAACCATACAGTTCCATGTTAAAGATGTACAAATACATACTCCATGTACAAAACCATGGTTAGGCCACACAAAAAATGTGTCAAAGCCATAGCATGTATAAACAACAATCTGTCAAAAATTAAAATTAAAAAAAGTTATATTTATGTCACCTCTGACTACAGCATATCATTATACTAACATCTCAAAACACAATTCTAAAAAAAAATCATAATATCTGTTCCTAATAATCAACTTACTCAAAATCAGTTCTCGGAGTGCCTTGACGCCCTCATCTCGATTTTCCGGCGTCTCCCTCAATTCGTTCCTCGCTATATCCACAAATTCTTCCGTCAATTCCAATCTTTCAAATTTGAGTGCGTAACCTCTAACAATCAAAGTGGCGGTGTCGTCGAAATAAATATCGTCATTGTTCACGTTAGTGTCAGTCATGTTGGTACTGTTAGCTCTCTATAATCTATCAACCGTTCTCGAACGCTCACCAATGAAGACTGATCCAGGACTGACCTCTCCACTAGGATACTCGCACGATAAATAACAATGTATGATGTGACGTCACTTTCGATCTTTTTAGAAGGTGTGTATGCAAGCCGGTGGGCTACCTATACCGTATGCAAGTAGGGAGTACGATCTCCAAATCACAGGGAAAAGTCATCAAGATGGACGCAGGACGTCGAAATGGACAAATGTATACTGGGAATCACAGGACAAGGGAATACTAATGTTTATAATCATAAAAATTATTGCACCGGGCTAAATGCTCAGCGAGAATATAATCATCATCATCATAACCATTATAATATGTCGTCCTTCTAATCAAGGTCGTATATATTCATCAAGGTTTACAATGTTATAGATCTGAGTGTGGATGTCACAATATATTTGACTAGCCTTTGGAACATCGATTTTTTCGTCGACATTTTCTAATTGTTTATTATAACAATTCTGTATCTCCAACTTTACGATTTGTGTTGGTATTGTTTTCCTTTTTCGTCTTAATTTATGTTTCCTGTCTATGTCATATATTACTGAGAATCATAAGATGTAAAAGTGCACTTTGAACGACAACTACGTAATTTTGTGAAATTATGTAGGTCAAATGCAGTGTATCGATTCGGTTTTTTACATGTTTCATAATTAAAAACACTATCTCTTACGATTTTTGAAAAAGATCGTATATATGGTATTATATATATCCGCTTATTACGTCTAGTTCGTTCAAAGATAGCAGAGAGAGAGATAAAGAGAGAGAGAGAGAGACTGAGAGAGACAGGAAGAGGCTTCATGAAATTATATTACTTGAAAAAAGTGTTTTGTTGTTGTTGTTTTTTTCAAAATTGAACTCGTTTAAATATATGAATAATTACAAAGTCTCAACAAAAAGTTGGCCTCATATCTCGCTGAATTATTATTATTTTTGCTATTATTTTTTTATATTTTTATTGTTATTTTTAAATTTTTATTATTATTATCATCATTATTATTATCATTATTAAAATTATTATTATTTGTGATCAATATTTAGTAGGTCCATGAACAGTCATTGAATTGGCCTTCATATAATGCATCTGTGACACAATTATATGATTGTTAAACTATTTTACCAATTGTACTTATTTGGACGCTAGTTTGAATTGTGTCATAATTCAAATATTTGCACACCCTTCTCGCTCACTCAACGAAGATACTCATCACTCATACACAATTTTCCTGAACGATAAAACGCAAATATGTTTTTTTATCAACCAACTGCTCCTCCAGGTGAAGTTCAGTCGATGATAGAGAGGATTTTTCACCGGAAAACTCCTTTTTCAATAGCCCTCAAAAACCCAGCCATATTGATTGTGTAAATATTTCATATCGTACAATATTGACTTCGGCATTGCTAAATAATTCATTTCAATACCTTGGTAATGTGCCGGTACTGTAGTTGGGGGGGTAAACGTGAAGTATCAACTTTCTGTGCTAATCGATCCACAGGTTTTATTTGTGGGTATAGAGGGCATAAGCACACATAAACGAGCGGCACAATGTGGACTTTTCGCTAAACTTACAATATAATTTTGATTCAATTTATCTAAAATATGTGGAGAAATTCTTCGATTTTAGCCTATGAGAGAAGCTCAAAAAATACTTCATCGACTGAGTTGTGAAGAAGTTAATATTGGTCAACTTTCTCGTATAAGTCCTTCTGTCTTAAACCTTCTGTTGTTACATATTTCTTATAATTTTACTCTATCTGTAATAATTTGTCGTTATTTTGTTCATATATTTCATTTACAGTGATCACCTGATCTATATGTTCATTATTGTGTCTCTCCACTTGCTAGGTAACCATAAGGCAGAGATTCTGAATAAAAAACAATGATTATAATGCACATGTAATAACATACACAAATGTATCTAAGTTTTTATTTTCATCGCTCTCATTCATTATATCAGAAATTTTCAAATAAATAGTATGATATTATATAAAAATACATTCTGACACATGATTTCACTGAAAAATAAATTTTAATTTATATTATCTAACTTACATTTTTGTCATATCTCATTTTGAACAACAGAACACATACATGAATGTTCCAGAACACAGTACATAATAAATAGGTTTAAAAATATCTATGCTAATTTTATAATTTTCTCCTCTTTCATTTTCAACTGTATGAATGGTTTTCTTCGTCGGTATCGAACTTTCCTTCAGTTCAAACGAAGTTTAGTTCGAATACTGTTCCTAACAGTAGTTATACATATTACTAGGATGAAAAGAACTTTTGAGTTATTTTTTCTTACAATAATCACTTTCAAAGTATTTTTCTCAAAATATGGAGTTTGCGGATCGACTATCAATCGGTAATGTTGATCTTCATTCAAAATTCCTTGCAAACTCTGACGTTTATATTACGAAGATGAAGAAGCATCACCACTTCGAATATTTCACTTCCCAAATGAACACAAAATACTGTCCTTTTTTCGAGGCTTTCAATCATTTCACTTATCCTTAGGGACGATTCCGAACGAGTTCCATTCTGAAAAAAGTTGAGACATCAATTGACACCCTTATTTATATAATATTCAATTATACATATAATAGTGTTCATTATGAACCTAATAACTAGTAGGAAAAATATGTGCAATACGAATTAACCAAGAGGAAATAATTACAAGTAATCATTAAATTTTGAAATATGATTAGGGGCCTAACCGTAATTATGTTGAATAACATTCACTTATTACAAAAAATTACAATTTCAAGTTTTGGAAAAAATGGAGAACCATGATCTACCGTTCACTTATCCGTGTACACTAATGGTTGATATTGTCGATCCATCAACACTTGTGGAAAGAAGTATTTAAAAATCTTCTATGACCAAATCCAATCAGAAGCAAGTTTTTTACTCGCAACTTCAAGTTATATCTCTCAATCTCTCTACTGGTTTTACTTATAGTTTAAATGTGACACAAGATACTAGATTACTGTAATACTACAATTAGTAGTCTTGGTAGCATTATTAGTAGTGTATCGAGTAATTAGTTTATCATGTTCACAGTTTCTGTGATATTATTATATTTGAATACCAATTTTATGTTAATGTAAGTAACTATAGGCCCATTATCTAGATTTAGAAACTGTTAAAAAAAATGCATGAAACTTTTTTTTCCAACTGTTATTCATAAATCTTCATGTATCAATTTTTGTTTGGTTATCAGTACCTGTAATTCGTTATTTTGTACATCAAGTGTCGGTTCCGGACCAAATAAAGGTTTATATTTATGTATTTTAAAATCAGTTGCCATGTGCATATATTGATTTCTTGGCATTGATATACTTGGATTAAAGCTATCGATAGTTATATTTCAAGGTGAACAGGCCTATAAGTACCTAAAATAGTGGTGAAATCAGAAATCATTAGGACTAAAACATTGATGAAGAAAGGAGAAAAAAATGATAATTGTACGGTGGAATAATTGGAAGTAACACAAATATTTCATTACACTATTGATGAAAGAGTGAGGATGGTTGCAATAGTTTGCAATCTTGAGAGTTCAAGAGTTAGTCTTGAGCTCTTGAGTTAGTCAAGTATATTTTAAATTAGGTGAAATTCATGATCACATTATGGATTGTTAAAATGGGTGAATGAAAATAGTCATAATGCAGATGACTTCGGCCATCGCAACAGTCAATCTTCAGATTACACGAACTTGTATTGAGTTCTCACCCGGTCCACAGTGATTTACTTTTGCAGTTTTTTGTATATATTTATATATAGGCCTATATAATGTAGTCTCTCTAAGTTAACGGGTTAATCCAGTCTGGTGTCATTGACTGATAAAAACTATATTATCTACCGATGTGAGATAATATTGTATCAAATTAATAATTTCATTCATTTAGCTCATTCGTTCATGGAGTAAAACATATCATTTTGGTTCAAGATCTTGAAGCAATTTAAAAATTGAGTTTTTCCTAGTATTATCATTATTATTTTTATTTCGGTGACTCATTTGTTCTCAAATACCACATATGATACCTTTCTCTGATATATTATAACATATTACTTGTATTTTATTCTGATTTTATTGACTTTCTCCGTAAATTTTGAATATAATTTTACACCCTGACATATAAACTTTATAATATGTAATTCTCGTGAATATCATTTAATATTCAACTCGAGTTACAGGTATTATTATTATTTAGATAAGAGCCGGTTTCACAAATCCTCAGAATTAATCAACTATCAGTTAACAAAAATAACATACTAGTTATGACATACTAATTAATCCGCCAACAGTTATTGCCTATTATCCACTAACCGTCAGTTCAAGACAAGATAAGAGGGTACAGGCCCAAGATTATTATCTTTCTGTTGCCTGATGATAATCTTTTATTCACATTTTATCTGGCTAAATTAAAATACAAAATAGAATAAGTAGACCTTTGGACGCTTTTGTGTCGAATAAACATTGTAAGAAACCCGTAATAGAATCAAAAGTTCGCTCTTGGTCAAACTCAACACACTGATTTGGAGTTTCCTGTAATAATTTTGCCTCGAAAACGGTTTTGAGATATTTGAGAAGTTTGTACTCTTTATCTACAATTTCTTAATGTTTGAAAATTAAAAACGATCTCTTCTATATCTCATTTTTTATAGTTTCAATTACAATTCTTGAAAATTCTCCAACCAATTGATTACCACCTTTTTCTTTCCTAATCTATATCAACTAGTACTACATTTTCGAAAAATATCTCGTCCGTACTCAACGAAGTGGGCTTCCCCTATTACCTTCGTATTGAATATGAACTTGAAAAAGTATTTACCTTTGGTATTGTCTTCAAGTGCTGCTATAAGAGGATACCATTCTTTACTACCATAGTCGATCTTCGGTAGTTTTCCACCGTAGTTTTCTGGTAAACACTCAGGGCTCACATGTTGATGTAAAGATTCCATCTTTTTACCGTGGAAGAACATCTGAAATATTACATTTTTCAATTAGAATTATTGTAACACAAATTATTCTACTTTCATATCTAAAACAATGCAGCCTAAACCATAGAGAAAAAATGTTTTTCTAACTTCTTCATTTTCTACTTTCTACCTCAGCTACCACCATAGATTTTCGGAAGTTTTATACTTGGACTGATAAGAATTTGTGTGTGTTCACGGTTATAAATCTGAGATAAGTGAGTGAAATTCGATGACAATAAAAAACCTTATCGTGAATTTTTAACAAATGGTGTCCACTCAAAACATAATTCAAAAGTCATGGTCAGTTCGATGGATACATTTTTAATTTTTTGTGAGGCAATAAGAATGGCCGATGGTTTGGACTGAAATAGATTCTTTTTAAATTACAGACCATATAATTACCGTTATCAGAAAAATCATAGAAAATATCCTGTTGAACCGACATTGATCAATGCAGTCCAAACAATGTAGAATGGAATAATCCTCCTAACGAAAATCAATCACTCTGATGGCCGGTTTTCAACATTCAGAGTTATCACGTTTTAAAAATTGTACAAACACAAAAAATTGTACAAATTTGTTCAACACGTAGGAAAAATGATTTTGAGATTATCAGTTTTCATAGTGATACAAAAGATTTAAAATAACCGGAGTTGAGATATTTTGAGTTTGAGATATTTTCCATAAAAATGACTGTAATAGATATAATCTATGTAAAAGAAGGACATGGAGTTTAAGAAAAAGAAATCAAATATATTTTGAAAGTGAAAATGGACTGTTTCAATGGGTAGCTGTCACCTCAATACGTTTTTTTCATAATAAATAAATCAAGATGATTCGAAAACTAATTTCCGAAAATTATTTCTCAATAATGTCCTTCTCTTTTACCATGAATCATTATGAATTTTCAATATAATAAATATAATTTTGCACTGTATTGTATTTTATGCAACGATCCATCTTTATGTTGCCTGTATGGTGTCGCTCACGACTGTGAACAGCATAACAAATGAAGTTGGGTTTCTCTTCTGTGAACTATTCTATGATGACTTGGATTATCACTGTTTCCAACTATGTATTATTGTATTTACTGTAATTTGGATTACAAAGTTTAAGTT
This sequence comes from Brachyptera risi, assembly GCA_964007535.1. NCBI lineage: Eukaryota > Metazoa > Arthropoda > Insecta > Plecoptera > Taeniopterygidae > Brachyptera > Brachyptera risi. The sequence continues at coordinate 31,958,466 of OZ023328.1, read as the reverse complement.
GTTATTCTTACCCTCTTTTTGAGTTTTTCTCTGATGAAAGGCTTGAACATGGCAAAGACCATATTGAATAGGAACGGCTGGTTGATAATATGAACTCCTTTCAGGCGAATTGGCATGGCATCCTTCACAAACAAATCAGAATGAAAATATTATTTTACACTAATTAAAAATGTCGATTTCTTAAAAATTTAATCTCACGATTCGTTATAGGAACAATAAAATTTTACATAGATTTTTTGGCCACAGTGAACCTAATATAATGTGATATAATACAATAAGCCACAATAATATAGATGTAGCAGTTATCTAATACAATTATTCATGTCTGTGGATTCATCTTTCTCGCCATGACCTTTCCAAAAATCACTTGAACCACCAACTTTCAATACCACGCTATAAATAATGCGCCCATTCCCCGTGTGTTTCTATTGTTGAGTCAGCAATAGAATGTTGACCCATAGTAGCGTGCGAAAGCGACGACAAATTCATTTTTAACTCTAAAAGTAAGTAATAGGTTTCCAAATAGGAGCAAGAGGAATGTGCGCATGGAAAAATCCAACAAATCATTTCGAATTGTGGAAAATGTCATCATTCTAATAAAGAATACTGTTTGCGAAAATACTCAACGTCTATATTTGTATTGAAGAGAGTTGGAGGTGGTCCACCAACGTAACAAACAAAAATATCACCGTTGTAATTGTAAATAGCTGTTGTACATTGAGGATTCAGATTTTCAGGAAAACACATCTACATCTTTCGAAAGCATTTAATATTGGAAGCTGCATCAAGTTTCTCCAACATTGTCTTACTGAAGCTGACCGGCCAGTGGCTAGCATGCTAAACCGTCATTCAGAAGACCGGGTTTCGATTCCTGCCATGGTCGACCATCCTGACATTGGTTTTTGGGGTTCGTCCCCTTCGCTCAGGGAATACTGGGATGGTTTCTTGCTAGGAGGCTCTCGTCTCACTATCCACAACACATAATTAAATAATCTTTCATCTATTTATATATCACCTCGTTCATCATTCACCAACGCCAATAGTTTCTAGTCATCATTACAATGCGTTGTCATAACCCAATAAAAATAAATCTATACCATTGCTAAAGTGATAACAATCATTTCATTGGTAGACCACCTTCTTCTTCCGTCGAAACAGTTAATTGTACTACAAGACAAGAAAGAAGTTGCAACCAATTATGTGGAAGATATGACTCGAATTGTGTCAGTATATTGGTATATGTCACTCTGGATGAGCTCACCTGAATAAAAGATAGAAGTCTCATGCAGAAGGATGGTGATAAACCAGCGACTTGTCTCATAGTTAAGCCATTGAAGTCCATGATAACGACTACACCACAGACTTGAGTCTCTGGTTCCAGCATGGCAGCCTCGTGAATAAGGTAAAACACTCGGAAAAGTTGATCGGCCGTCACCTTTCTTGGGTCCCAAACAGCTGAAACAAACATTACGAAGAAAATGTTAAAATCATTCAAACATTCTATTTTCCATTTTATTGATTCATTAGTGGTTAACGACGCACTCTAATGATGAATAAGATAGCGGTGGTAAATGATGAATGAGATGATTATGAGAAATGTGAGGTTATTTCATCACAAGTGATTAGACAGTGGGATAGAAGCGATTTTGGCCTGTTCTTAAGGATCCATTCCATTACTATTTTTGATGAGAGAGGGAATTACCACGAAAATCTGTCAGGATGGTTGACCATAGCGGGAATCGAACCCAGGTCTCCTGAATGACAGTTCAGCGCTTCTAGCGACTGTTGGGCCCTCCTTCTCAGTTTGATCTTTCGATGTACAGAGTGAAGAATACATTTTATTCTGAAAAAAATTGTGATTTTTTTCATCGAACTAGTATTATAATGAACCCTTTGTGTGATTTTTTTGAAGATATTCAGTGAATGTACATTATGCTTTGTATCTCTTTCATTGAGACTTGAGTTTTTTCACTGGTATTCATTGAAATAAATCATTTGCTGTCTGTCTAATATTATTTTATAACCTTGGCTTGGATATTGGGATGTACTTCTTAATTATAATTCTGTAATGAATCAAACTTCTATTCCTTCCTCATTATTTATTGTTAGTAGTCGTCATGGATTTTTTCAAGCTTACAATATGCTTTTCAAACGTTCTCGAATTTCTTAGCTTTGAGTAACCTAATTTTATTGTTACGCATTTTGTACATTAAATATTCTATATACAAAGGTGTTTGCTCTTATTTTGATGCTGTTTTCTTTTGACTTTTCATTCTTGATGCACCTTGACCAATGTAGCAAGATCCTTCTATTATCGTACCGGTACATCAAATGTGTTGAATATTTTGTTTCCATTTGATCTAGAGCTGTATACGGTTGCGAAAGATGATTAAGAATCAGTTTCAATAAATACAAGTTGTTAATTTATTAGCGGACCTACTATAGCTATCATCCATTGTAGCCACTGCTATTTTTTTATGCTGGAATTATCAACTTGGGAGTAGCTCTAACTGGCAGTTTAAAAGCTTCACCATGCATACTATGTCATTTTTTCACCAACTCTCAGATAAATGCTACCTGGACTTGGTCGCACTTTATTTATTTAATAATTATACTAAATTAAATTGATTAGATCTATAAGATTAATTAACACATTTTATTCATCATGAAACGCTATCTAAATCTGTAATGTGTCTGTTGAATAAAATGATTTCAATCTGAATCCTGCTTCAAATTCAAACTCTTATACAAAATTAAATTATATCATATCTAAACTATATGAATCTGTATAAAAATTGGCATTTCTCACATCCGCAGTTGGTCATCAGAATCCTCCTGCCATGTTGATCACGATCTACTAATACGTTAACGACCTCGTGGTCGTTGAAGGTAGTTGCCTCGTCAGCAGGCAACAGGTTTTTCAAGTGTGTCTCATAGGTTACTTTGAATTCACCCGCTCGACGCATCTGTGTGAGGGAAAATAAATATGTCGATAAATGGATGAAAGACATGATCGTTTAAACAGAGCACCACAAGGGCGATCTTACCACTCCAAAAGACCTAACAAATCTCACAAAAATGGGTATCAATTAGAGGGTTAAAACCGCTTCACGATTCATATCTATATTATATTAAATAGTTATTTCGTCCCGTAATAATATACTAAATAACCTACTATCCTATCAACTTGCACTACGTTGTTTGTTGATGGGGTCCTTAAAGACATACGTCATCATTTGCGCGTGGTCGCAATTGCATAATTTATCTTCTTAACTTTCAGGGTTATCAGATTTTCAAAAGTATTATACAATGATAAACAATATTCCTAACCAAGAAACTGTTAACAAGACATTTTCTGAGATGAGAAGTTATCTTTGGAGAGTGTCCCATTGTAATAATCTTATATTAATTGATTTGTCAAGTAGGTTATTCATTTTATCTGATTAATTTATTTTAGAAGTGATGCACACTTTGCTGATCACATTAGGGTGTACATTTTATTGAGTAATCTACATGATAGATCCATGTTAAAAGCTTGAAATATTGTAACACGATCAACTGTTTATCTGTTTATTAAACCTTGCACTTTGACAAATAACCACTCGAACACATTTATCTGTAAAGATCGATGAAGGTCAACGTTTTTCAAGTTTGAATTATATGTTCGAATGATCTAATCTTGGGTTAATATGTTTCTTAGCTGGTGTGTTTTGACGAATAGAAGAAATACTGACCAATGCGAGAGCACTTTCTGGATAGAACTTTGTTGGTCGAAGAAACTTGATCAATACGTCGTCATCATCCCGATAATAAAGACCTTTTTCAGCTGAAAATGTTAAAAATGGAGATATAGCATAGAAATACAAACAGTCAAAATATATTCGGACTACCCAGTGTCCATCTTGAAATTGACTTGATGCTCAACAATAGAGAACCATCATCTGTGTCTCAGTTAAACTGCAATGAATTTGATTGGTATTTCAATATTCAAAATTATCCTCTGGAAAATACCTATTTTGTGTATGAGGGATTTTTTCCATCAACATCTGAAACTTTGACGACTCGAAATAGGCGTGGCTTCACCAGTCGGCCAGTTGGATCTATATAATTTGTGGTCATTTCAAGATACCCGATTGGATATTTTAATTTTACTACAGTTCTAACAGCCCTGTTGATTGGACGGTATGATTTCTTACGTCATGGGGGCGGAGACTGCAAGTCGTCAATTAAGGCTAGAAGTACAAGTTGGGATCGTTCGAACGCGACACAACGAGAATGATATTACAACCCCAATGAAATTATTATGTATTATAACTCATTTAACAAATTTGAACTTATAGTTTGATTCAAAGGTTGAAAAAAAATCAAAAATTCAAGGACAATTTCAAGATATTCGTTTTATAAATATCGTATTTTTTCGTAGCCCACAAGGGAAAATATGAAAACATAGAATGCGATATAAAAAGTAGCATCATCATAATGGTAGGTACTTATAGCTACACAAAATAGGTACCGTACCAATTTCCTCTGTACTACTCGAGTTTTCACTTGAGATGGTTGTAACCTGCAATAGAGGTTGCACCTCTACAGTCTACACTTCATAATAAGCAGGTATAACAATAATCTAAGTGTTTATTAACTGCAGTGTGGTGATTCATGTGCGCTGATATAATCACTGATCATTAATTAATTAATTAACCTTTTAATAGTTCTCGTAAAGCCACGAGGGCTTCTTTTCTTCTCTCAGGAGTTTCTCGAAGTTCCCTCTCCGCGATCGCTTCTACTTCCGGTCGTAGAGGTTCCACCTCCATACGAAAACGAGTTTGCCCAAGTGCCATTATTTCACTTGATTCTGAAATCAATATTTTCAAAAATATTAACATTTGAGGTTCTGAAATTTTAGAATTTTTCTCAAGTAAATAAATTTAATTATATTTTCAATTCATATGAACAAAATGTATTATACCTCAACTATTTCACTTTCTAACAGAAAGCTGTTGAAATGTGATTTTGATTTCTTAGGAAAAAAATTACATCTTCCTAACCAAATATCTTGAAAAGCAGTAAGCAAAGATCACATATTGCAATGATTCAAGCAATTCAATATAGCCTTATTCACCTAACTTACTTAGCTTTGCAAAACATTTTTTTGTACTGGTGAAGTTGGTATAATATTTGTTTTGAATAAAATATTTTTAAATTCAGATATTAATAATAATTTTCAATCGGGCTCAACACAAAATTGAAATCCCAATTTCAAAATTGTTTACTTGTGATTATCCATATGTTTATAGATATGAATCCTGGACATGATTGACTTTTTATCGGCGTGAGTTAGTTCTTAATGAAATGCAATACAATACAGGTACCTAATAGCTGATACTATGTATGTACGTACATACTATTCAACAAGTATAGCAATCAAAATTCAATTATTCACATCATTCCTATCGAATTCTTGCATTCACATTTCCATAGTCTTCATAAGTAATAATAATGATAACAGTAGTAACAGTAGTAAATAATATTGACTTACTTCAGTAATCAGAGTATTAATAATGTATGCCCGATAAGGGCTTATATATATACACACCTGTTGTTTCACACAATGCAACAGTTCCTGATCGGTATCGATGTATGTCTTACCAAACCCAACGAGCTTTTACTAATGAACCATACTGTCACACAGACGATAATCTCAACTTCTTCTAATCATATCATACTTTGAACTTCACACCCAAGTTCAAGTCAACTATATTATCATCACTGTCAGTCTTATGATGATAATACAGCACCGCGTCATATTATCCGATATTGGCCTTTGATCGTTTTTATTTTATTGAAAGTATTACACCAAGTCATGCTTGTTTTTTATTATAATTTATAAATAAATCTATATGGTTTTTTGTTGCTATAGGATAAACATTGCCCCTGGTTGTTATTTATAATATCAAAATGCATTCTGATTATAATAAAGTTTAGACATTGAAGCAGACGACGTGGATAAGCAATTATCACTTTGTTCAAGTTCCTGTATTGGTTTCTCTGTGATGATATAACAATTGGAATCTAAAACAACTGTCAGAATATTATGAAAATAATAAAGTGAGTCATACCTTTATTGATGTAACAGATCACAACGTGGACTTATCACGTTTTGTATTCGTGAAGGTGGAGAATTATTACTTTTTAAAAGTTTGTTCATAAAAGTGTGAATAAAATAATTGTAATGGACAAATGAAATAATATGAACTTGCCCGTACGGTTTGTTACCAAAAATGTTTCGAATAGAGACGGAGACGATCACCGAGTCTAGTTACTTGGATATAATGTCACAAACAATCGACAGTAAAATGTTAACGAACGAAGCCAGGTGGAGAAGGAATGTGAAAAGAGTTCAAATGAAAAGTGTTTATCAGTGGTATTTATTTAATTATTGTTCATTACTCATTAAAGTAAAACCATTTGATTGTCGTTCAGTGTACCTTTATTTACATAAAATTAGACGGTCTCTCACGAACACGCAGGCCTAAGCGTGATAACATGGCAAAATAATACAATGCTTTGAAATATTTTCTTCGCAATTGCACACTTTCTTGCTATACAGTCTATATTGGTAGTATACCTAAAAAAAATGGCTAGAAGTCACGTGCAAATTTAATACAATTTTTTTGAAATCATGTTTGTCATATTATTGTGATAAGATGAGACACTGACTTTTGTTTCTAGCACGAAAGCTAATGCATTTGTACGGGAATGTTGTGCATCCGTGCCTTTTTTGGTGATTTTTTACTTTATCAGAGTACTTGTGTTTTTGTAGAATCGAAATAATAGATTCGAGTTTCTTATTATATATTGAGAATTTTTTCATGGAACTGAGATAATTTCAATATATTAAGCGATCAGAAATGAAACTATACGCTGCTAGCTCCCAGTTCTGGCTGCATTTTACACGTTCGTTACTATAGAAGGAGCAGGAATAGTATATTAATTGTATTTTGTTTTTCTTCATGAAGTGACATATGAAAGCATCTTCAGCAGGCTGTGCAATCTGATTGTATAATTAAAAATCTTACAACCAAACACAAAAATGTCAACAATTTCTTATTTCTCTACTACTAAATTTGAAAATAACAGCTCAAACAATAATATAAGTACTGGATGAATAAGTAGCGAAATTGTCAAATCTCTTTTATCGGTTTATTCTGATATACCATCTATTTTAAACGCTAGATATAAAATTTGTTGAAATCTTACTTTGTCACCCATGATCCATGAACAACTTATCGGTTATGTTACTTACAGTGACATTTATATTTTCTCGAATTCTTTGTGAAATTGAAGTTTCACAAAAATTATTTTAGCAATTTCCGTGGAAAACTTGAACACCTGCTATTTTCTCAATTTTCCACTCATCCTCGCTGAAGAAACTTACATGTTTTCGAAAGAATAATATCCCATCACCTCTAACAGGTTAGTATAAAAACTCGAATACCTCAATTTCCCGACTCGATTCTGTCCCCTTGTGAACGATTCACGTAATTTACGTATCAAACAAATTGTAATACTCGGACTTCAGTAAACTAATTCAATGTTTCGAAAGCCATTACAAAATCCAACCATAATTTTACCAATTTAAGGTTTTATGTCTATAGAAGTAAACTCGTAGAAGTTTCATTAATGTGGGCTCGATCCCACTTGTTTTCTTTGTTTTGGGTTTACGCTCCATATGTCAAACGGAAACCCAAATCGTGATACAACTTGACATGAGCTTATGTCGTTCTAGCAACTTGACACTGTTCACCTTCTTGTGAGAAAATATGTTGAGCTATTTCTGAGAAAAATACACCGTGAAATTTAAAAAACCAACATGTTATAATAGCTCATTGTTTGTTCAAAATTAAATACATTCAAATCCATTATTACTTACATATAAATAACATATTAACCGCCTAAATGACAGTGAGTGGACTTTGAAGAAGCTACGGCCATATTTATGCCAAAAAAATCACTGTATGACCACTCTATTTCATTATTTATATGGGCTCTCTATTATTAGAAAACAAATCCTAATCCATCCCAGTATACTTGACAAACACCATCAAGTGAGGCTTGCGTTGGTTTGCTGGTTGGAGATGGCGGCAAACCAACGCAACCCTCAATGCATCTTGGTGTAAATATATTATTACTTATAATAGATGGGCTTAGTTATCAAATACGTCACTCTTACTACGCCATGCGTTTGTATTTATATTATTCATTTTAAGTGGAGACTCTCCTACAGCCAAATCTAGCAAAAGAAACGTGAACCAACTACAAGGTAAACTAGCATAAACGATTTTTATGTTTTTATTCCTATATATCACATGTGTGATGAAATAACATGGTTCAACGGATATAATATACAGAGAACAAAAACTGTGTCAATATTGTAGATCTTCCATTGAACATAAAAACCTGAATCAACGAAATGTAGAGATAAAAATGATGGACATATTTTTTGTATACTTTTTTATGTGCGTTCAAAATTCGGTATCAGTAATCTTTTCAATCAACATTTAAACGTACTCTGTACAAGTAGCCTGATTAAAGAAGAGTTTTCGTCTCGTGAGGTTTTATATTACAATGTTTCAATGTTTACTTCGTCCATTATTATACGTAAATGAAATAAAAAACATATGCTCTGCTTCGTTTAATATACGGTTGACAATATGACACAGAATCATACTTCAACCCTGAAATATGAAAATGAAATACGAACCCTGAAACCTGGATTATAGCTATCGATCCGATGGATAGACAATAACGACAGCCCCAGTTAAATAGGCCTAGACTTAAACCACAATGTGCTTTAAGCGTGGTACAAATCACTTTTTTTTTTAATTGTGTTTCAACGACGCACTTTAATGATGAATAAGATCTATTGGCGTCGGATGAATGATTAATGAGATAATGGGATGATGAGATGAAGGTATTATGGGTATGGGAAGGATAGTGGGAAGGAAGCGGTCGTGGCCTGTATTGTGGAAACCATCCCGGCATTATAGCCTAGACTACAGAGAGAAACCAAGAAAAAAAACTGTGAAGATGGACGGTTGCGGGGATCGAACCGAGTCCGATATGTCCCTTTACCTCCCGGATCACATGAAGCAAGTGCGTTAACCACTCAGCTACATGCGCCGGTGAAATCGCTTGACTATACGTACATTGCACCACTCATCTAACGTGTACTTTTTATATATATACATACTTCATAATCTTTTCATACATGGAAATAAAATGCCAAAAATAATCCGATTCACAATATTATTTGTACTTCAGTAATCACACAAAACCGAAAGATCCAACAATTTTCCCTCATGTTTCTTAGCTCTAGAGATAGTCTGCATTAGGAATAATGCGAAATTTGAAATTGCGTATCAAACTATACTATAGAATTGATAATAGGTGGATGAGGTAAAATAATGAATTATTATTTGTTACAAAAAATATTGAAATGTTGATAGTATATATGAAGAAATAGAATTATATACAATAATACTAAATCACACCTACGTCTACTATATACTTTGATATTTTAAAACAAGGGTACATATAAATACTTTCTATACATTGAAATGAAACCTTTTGAAGAATGAGATTAGATACAGGTTATAGAGAATGATATTCATGGATGACAATTACAAGTACAATCTAAGAGCTTACACTCATTGAATACCAACCTTTGAACGACATGGACATTGACTATTTCTAGATTGCTTTGATTATAGGTAGTTAATTAACTGCTCAAGAATATTGAAGCTAGAAATAATATCTCATGAATAATATATTAATACAAATTATTCAACACAAAATAAGTATATATTAATCAATTCAGAATAATTTGTATATATAAGAGTAGCATCAAACCTGCAACCCACGATTTTGTGAGTTCATTAACTGCTTCTGAGAACTTCTGAGAAGTAGTAGGTAAGGCATAGGGATTGTAAGTGTTTTATAATGATAGCCGTACCAAAATGACTGTACTCCTTGAAATGATTATATGTTCATTATTAGGGATGTTCCAGAATCCAGACCTCTCTCGTGCGTGTCCCTGGGAGGTTGAGGTCTGTAATTTGACTATACCTCAACCTCAGTTTTTAAGTATAAACAACAAAAAATGGATTTAATGTTGGATTTACATGTTATGATTAAATTCTAGATGGGACATTTAAGATTCATATGTTACTACAGAATATTGCATGATGTTATCAATTGGTAGAGAATGTCGACCAAAACAGGAAGATGGTTGAATTCTACCTCTAGGCTATATATATATATATATATATATATATATATATATATATATATATATATATATATATATATATATATATATGTATATATATGTATATATATATATATATATATATATATATATATATATATATATATATATATATATATATATATAAATGAACATTTTTGTCAAATCATAAAAATGTGACCATTCACACATGAATATATATATATATATATAATATATATATATATATATATATATATATATATATAACCCCCGTATAACCTAGCTGTTGGTGGGGTCGTTAAGCAAACAGTAGGCCTAATATATATATATATATATATATATATATATATATATATATATATATAGAGAGAGAGAGAGAGAGAGATATATACATATATATATATATATATATATATATATATATATATATATATATATATATATATAACTATATGTATATATGAATATATATATATATAACTATATATATATCTATATATAACTTATATATATATATATATATATATATATATATATATATATATATATATATTTATATATATATATATATATATATATATATATATATATATATATATATATATCAACTGACACTTAATTAAGTCTCACTAATTATTGATTAGAGTGGAACTATAACTACAAACCAGCACTTCTGGACGTTTTATAATCATGGTATACAATATTTCTTTCGTGTGCTAAAGGAATTACTATTGGTTTTGTTCAACTGGTGAATATACTCTGATATTTTAATATACTCTAAATTATGAAAAGATAGTTAAAGTAGGACCGCAAGTTTTTTATTTCACCTTGGACTTATTTTCTCTTAGAATGTCGCTGATGCTATACAGCATATACTGACTTGTCGTGCGGACAATTTGTTTTTTGCCATTTCGTTTAATTGCTTTCGCACGCAACTTCATTTGTGATCTAATGAAACATTACAGCATAGTATGATTACGTATAATTGCCCCTAAAAGTAATATTAATAAAACTATACAAACTTTGTTTTCATGAGCAGTAGTCGATTTCAAGTTTGATTACGCAAACATTAAATGCATTCACATGCATGCCTTTCCATTCGCATGCATTTTATAGGCTATATTGGGTACTTGAATTCAATGTATCGTTCTTATATGCTATGACTAATTCTGAAAAAAGTATAAAGATTCCGTATATCATGAGATTGTGTAATCTAATTGATTGAATACATGAATGATGACTGTATGTTACGATTCAATGCATGCATATGTGTATTAACAATAAACATGATCTATACCTTCGATTACAGTGAGATAGGCCTCCTTGTAGTTGTATCCACGAAAAAAGAAGGTAAAAACTAACGAAAAAAAGTCAATGATATATTTGAATAGCGGAGGTATTTTCAGAGTATTTTAATGTATACAAATTTGGAAGATAACAAAACGTAAGACTTATGATATTTTCAACTACTTTGGAGAAAACTCAGAAGAAATTTTAGGAAATACTCATATTTCTGGCAAAAAAAAAAATGTAAATGTTAACCGTGGATTAATTTGAAAAAAAAAATCCAAATAATTCCACCAAATATAGATAGGCTGCATAGAAAAAGATTCCAATGTAAATGTGTATTGAACTTGAATAGCTTGATTTGCATACGCAAATCTGCCCTCTTCCCTTACTACCCTGAATTTATGTGGAAAACAAAGGTTATCCGTAGAATAATTAATTCCACCAAATTTCTAAATTATATTCGACGAAAAGTAGAAAGGCGAAATAGGACAAGATTGCAATGCAAATATGTATTATAGGCCTACTTGAAAACTTGATTTGCAAATACGCACTCCTCCCTCTTCCCTCCCTTCACTGCGTGCATGTCAAAGAGTTATATCAATGATTGTATAATATGACACAATTGAAAATAATTTTCAGTAGCGTAACAGTTCAATAAACCTTGGCATTCTAATCGTTTGCATCCCATTATAATTCGGAACCAATTTTTCAACTTCACTTTGTGTAGGCCTACCGTTTAGAGAATACGTTGTATATAATCGAAAACAAATCGCTAATGAATTTTCAATAGATTTGGCGGCAAAATTTGAGATATATTCTGAATACCTTGAATATGTAACACCCATATTCAAAAGTGGTAGCCGGTCAGATCCATTGAACTACCACCCGATTAGTAAGCCATCGATTGTGTGTAAGATCTATGAACGCTTGAGATCTTATTCACTACGTATGGAAAAACTCTGACTGGCTGTATACAAGGACCAACATGATTTTTGTTATACATTTTCGTGTTAATGCTCCCTCGTCAACTCCACCCAGGAAATCTCGGAACATGTTGATAGGGGTGGCCAAGTCGGCCTATATATATATATATATATATATATATATATATATATATATATATATATATATATATATATATATATATATATATATATATATATATATGTATATATATATGTATATATATATATATATATATATATATATATATATATATATATATATATATATATATATATATATATATATATATATATATAAACTAAAATTGAATGAGTTTACCACAACATTTTTCCCATGGTTGCAAGTGTGTCCACAATATTAATGTGTAATGTCTAACGTGTAGTTTATTATTTTTGCAACTCGATTCATATTGTTATTCATACACCTGGAACACCTGGAATTTTCAATCAATTACGTTCCCCATCTACTTATTTCCTGAATCCCCTTAAAATCACGTCAAAATTACCTACTGCCCCACACCCCGCGCTATTTTCTATGAGTTGACAATTTTATCAATCTTGACCCATTAATAATGCTGGGGGTCCGCCACCTCTGATTAAATTGTAAATACTATTGTGTATTATATATTAAATTCAATTGAATTATTGTATTCCTCGACATTTTCTTGATTGAGTAGTGAAGTGTATGCCCGACTGTTTTATTCCGTTTTGTGCAAGTGTGCGAGGAACGTTCTACTGCATGTGGTTTAGTGGTTCTTTCTACATAGAATACTTTAATGTATAGACAGAAGAAATGCTGAGCGAAAAATTTAGTGAAGACGTAATTTTAAATTTCAGTTCTTATGCATGAAAAGCTTATATAGAATTAAAATTGAAACTAAACGTTAGTCAATATGAAAGAAAATAATTAAATTTGTACCACTGTAACAGCAACACTTTTGGTTTTTAGTAGGCCTATAAGGCCATTGTTGCATAGTGATCTGAAACACGATAGAGCTTTAATCCAAGCAATGATGGCAAGCACTGATTAACTGACAACTGTTATGCTTACATATGGTACCGGTAATGTGATTTATTTTTAATTCGTTTAATCATTTCACGATATTCGAATATTTATGCTAATTTTTTAATTTTATGTATACGTCCTGTCAATGTTCAAGTCAATTCTTTTAGTTCGGCTAGTACCTTAACGAAGTTTCACTTGTAACAACCAATCACAATGTTTTACCGGCCACCATATTTTCGTCGGTGCTGTAGACACGAGTATTTCAACCAAATGCCAATATCATTATAGGAAATTAAAGTCAAAAGTGAATCAATCAAACTCTAAAGTTCAATAATATCAATGTAACATATACGTAATTTATAGTTTTCTACGATGGAAGAACCTCAATTCATTGAAGTAAATGAAATAGACGGAGTTTGGCCTTTTCTGCAAAGTGTTAGTATATCCAACGTAAAACTAGGCCTATGCAAAACGAGGAGGTCTAGGCCCTAGGCCCTACATCCTTCAATGTTCTTAATATGATGAACCTAGGTCTATATCATATTTAATCTAGGCCTAGACCTAAACCATTCAAATTACCATAGGTAGGCGTACGGGTACTAGGTCAGTGCCCAGTCTAGCTTCTATGTTGTGTAACCAAGATTAGGCCTCAGAGGCCTAGTACCATCTAAAATTCACCCTTGGCTTACATGCGAATCTTGGCCTACAATCGGTGAAAAGTACGTGTTTTGCTCATTTTGATTGGGCGTACTGGACCCGCACACTCATGACAACGAACTCAACTTGAAACTGCGAGATATTCCACTAAAAACTTGTTTAATAAATGTTCCATCATGAAGCATGATTTTTCCAATTTCGATCATTTTTATTTGACGCGTAATTCCCACTGCGCGATTATCTTCTAAAGTGTGGTCCGTCATTATCTGACCTTGACAAGCAACGAGACGAGACAAGACTTTTTTGGGGACGGCCGAGCGCCAATAGAATCGCAATACGAAATTGACTGAATTCTACCCCGGACGTGTTGATTTACGTCATTATTAGTTAGTCGATTCAATGACTCTGAGGAGAGAACATAGTTGTGTGTATGGTAATACATTACTTATAGGCCTATATACCGCGTGCAGGGTATATAAACATGGTATTCTGCCACCTAACACGTGTTTTTTTCAATTCGATTTGGATTCGTCAATTCGATCGATTTTCGATAAAAATGCAATCGATTTCGATTCGATCGATTTTCGATATTGCACACTTCGATTTCGATCACAATTTTTTGATCGAACGGCAACCCTAGTTTTTATATACATTCGTTATGATCCTTCGCTAGATTATATGCTAGCCTACCGGGAATCCAACTACAACCGTTCACTGTTACATCTGAATAATCAAAGTTTCTGGTCGTCCAACATCATGCAATTATTCATGTTGGAATATCTTTACTTTGAGTGCACATAATATAGGCCTACTGATATTTTAGGATTTTGGCTGTCTTGGCTGTGTGGGTCAAATATCTCCAACTGTACTCCTAACCATGAAATAGTACTAGATCATCACCTTTTAGGCCTGAATGAATAATAATGTATTTGTATGTATTGCCGTTTCTTATAGGCCTAAAGCACAATTCGAGAATTGTATAAACATTGTCAGGTACAATTAAAAGTAGGTTGAAATCACTTGAGTAGAATCATTAGTCAGAAAAGTGCATCTAGATAGAGAAAAACAAGTCCATTGAATAATATTGTCAATTATCGTCAATTGTCGTCGTTTATCGTTATTGTTAATTATTGTTCTTCTCTATAGAAAACAGAATTTGCCTTAGAAAGCTCTCCAAAGAACTAGGAGATTTTCTAATACAGTGGAACTTCTATAGTACCTACGTTTCTCAGGGGACCAGACTTACTAGAAACTTACTAAAGAAACTATTTAACATCTAGAAGCATGTGGATGGGATTAGAAAATAAAACTCACTCAGGTGAAAAATGTACTATAACGAGAAACCTATACTGTACCTATATTTAATATCTATGGTGATGTTTCTACAAAGTCTTTTGTGTAGGCCTGTTTTAGTTTTCTGAACCTTTCATTCATAAAATCTTGAGCTCTAGTTCAGCTGTTTTTTCTATGTTTCCCTATTAACAAAAATTACCCACCATACCTCGTATCCCTTCAATAATTATATGTTTATGTGGGGACAGTGTTAAGTTTTACATTTTCAACTTACCCTTGTCAGTTAACCCAATTGTAATAACACAAAAATAATAGTCATTCTTATTCTCTTACTGACTTGATATTCAACATTTAAGGCCGTTAATATCTACTTCCTTCTAATTGACGACTAATTATTGGCGTGGCTTTACCAGTTGGTCAGTCAGATTTATCATGTGGTCATTTAGATGCACCTTATTGGATATTTTAATTTTAACACAGTTTTAACAGTCCCTTCGATTGGATGTTGATGTTATGTTTTGTGACGTCAAAGGGGTGGAAAATGCAAGTCGACAATTGGTTTACATGTGTTGCTATTGTGTGTTACAGATAGATTGGCATGATCCGTGGTTGGTTGGTTTGATTGTGTTCCATGTTACAATTACATTGATGACTTTACTTACAAGAAATCATAGTAATTTTCAAGTCATGTACTTTTTCTTTCTATGTGAGTACCAAATTACCAATAGGCCTACCTAACTTACAATGTTCGACTTTTTTGTTATGTTTTATAGTGTTACTCATTGTACAATAATTTTTCCAGCACATCTCAAATTTGTATAAGCCTAATAGAGTGACATACATACATGAATATGATATAGGTCTATATTAGTATTTGCAAACCCTATTATTGAGCGTATTCAGTAAATTATTGATTCTATTACCGGCATTCTGTTTCAGTATTACTCGTCTACTTTTCCGAGAATATTAATGAAATTGCAGCAGATAACTGGAAGTAAGTGAAGATTGCATGTAATGCCAACCTATTGTTTACCTTACCCTAGCAGTATGAGTAGGTCAAGACGTGGAATGGTCAACATAACAACATGTATTCAAATATCGAACAGTGGAATCATTGATGGTGTAATGATATCAACCATAGGCCTACATGAATAAAAAATAACTGTGAACTGTATTTTGCCTCAAAAACTTTTTTGTTGTTGTTTTGTTTTGTGAGGAGGGGAAATCTTGCATGAGACCCCTGCCGTTTGAATTGCGGGGAGTGTCGGATTCTTACCGACCAAAACCCCTGCTCGTTTTGGGGTGACACTGACAGCGAGGTCATTTCATCACCCTTGCTGTTGACCAAATTATTCAAATTGAAGCTTATTGATAAAGTGAATTTGGTAATAAATGAAAGCAAAAAAAAAAGAAACAATGTCATTCTCATGAATATTAGGCTACTGATATTCTCTAAATCACAACCAACAGCTTACCTCGTGATAACCAAGTATCAAGATTTAACAGCGGTTTCACGACTAACTGAGTTGATTGATTCGTGAAAACAGGAACACTTATCACTAGACAACTTATGGAATCTATAGGCCTATATGACATATATATATATATATATATATATAGGTGTAATATAGATCTTCGCTGCTATCTAGGCTATATATACTACAAAATAGTTAGCAAGTCTAGGATATATTGAGCAACAATTTTGTTTCAATTTGTGTTTATTCTTTTTAGTGTTTTCTCAAGACAGCAATATTTCGACAGCCAAGGAATGTTCATTTCAGTGGTTTTCTCGACGCCAATTTTACTCAACTGCATGATTCTCGTGGTGAGTGATTGTTATAGGCAGCGGCGTTTTGTAGAGGGTTCATCATATAAGCCACACTTGGTCATATTTAGTTGGGCTGAATTTTCTTAATGTACCCTGGATTAAAAGTGGATTTTTCATTGTTTGTCATTTTGTTTAGTGTAAAAACAATTATTTATACACTGTATATTGAACTATAATTTTTGTTATACAGGAGGCCTACCAGTAACTTCTTAATTAATTGTTAGAAATGCTTATTAATCAGTCACCTGGATCTATGCAATTTTAGATACTACCCCAAATGGTGATTTTGAAAATCTCTCCTTATATGCAACCCACTTGATTGGATATCATTTTTTGTTAATTATGACGCCAAGGGGCAAGAAAACAAAAGTTAGTCAATTAGGCCAATTTCTAAAAAAAAAATTTGGGCTAGTTTTTCTCTTGTAATTTGAAACTTGAGAAGTATGTGAAGGGAATAGACCCTTCAAAAAAATATACCATCTTTCAGTAAATTTTGAAGTAAAGCGGGATCTTAGTGAGCTCATTTGAAAGTCGTATATTCTTACTAGTTACTACCTATACTCATTTACTGATAGTTTGAATGATTTGTATTATGCATTATGCTGTATGAGCAGTTACAACGTATAACATTACAGCACACCCTTTCTAATTTGAAATTCAATGGACCCAAAAATACCCATTTTCAATTATAAAACTATGTACCATTAATAAAATATTTAACATGAACTTATGGATCAAAACTCAGTAGGGACGAAAACTATTGTTTTCGGACGATCACTCGAGGGCAACCGTTGCCGCCATCCAGGCCGCAACGAGATCGAAACAATTGCCCATGTCCTCGGGTCGTGCCGGAAAGGTGAACTGCTGCGGAATAACCGCCATCACACCATCAGAACAATGATCGTTGACCTATTTAGAATGAATAAATGGGAGGTGCACGAGGAGGTGCATTGTCACTCTGCCTCAGGTTCGAACCGTAGAGTGGACATTGTCGCAATACGGGGAGACAGAGAAAAAGTTCTAGTTCTCGACCCCACTATTAGGTTTGAAAAGGGAGTGGGGCACGCGGAAGAAGTAGATGCGGAGAAGAAGGAGATATATCGTCCCTGTATTCCTCACCTCGCGGAACGTTATGGAATTTCTGAGGAATACTGGGGCTGAGGAATACTGGGACGTTGTAGGACTCCTTCTTGGAGCAAGGGCAGCTATTCCCACATTTTTTATTACTTTTTTCAAATCATTTAATATACCGGTATCAAAATCATTAATTCAAGAAATAGTTTCCACAATATTAAGAAAATCATCACATATTCTCCACAATCATCTCTTCAGCGTATCTCAATCTACTTGAATTCCAATTTTTTTTTTTGGTATAATAATTAAGTTTTTGATCTTATCACTATATTTGTATAACTCATTTTCACTTTCGGCAATTATAATTCCAAATTCGTAGTAAGCTGGACCTTCATGGTCAGTCATCAAGAAGATGAACAGCCGTCAATAAAAATGATTTTCTCTCTCACAGCAATTTTTTAATGATCATAGTTTGAATCAATGAGAATCAACAGTTTGCCTATATTTACTTCATTATAGAAGATGTAGGCCTACATACTGCCAAGACCCCAAGAGTGGTAAAATAAGAGATACGGTAATAGAAGTTCTTCTGTGTTTTTTACGATTAATCTCAGGCCTATGGATAAACAGATCGATTTTTTACGCAAAGAATAGAATGCCCAGAATGCAAATATATCAAACACCGATCGAGAAGATGGTAGACATCTGTGCAAAGAATTCTTGAAAGGGTCATTTATATGTTGATATTGTTTTCAGGGCAATTGGCTGTGGCAATCAAGCCAACTGATGACAAAGTTGAAGCGAGAACAACTTCGTCAACAAGCCCGCGTACTCCACAGGGAAAAGAGTTGTGTGGGTGCAGTGTCACACTCTAAAGATGAATAGCATCACGAACAATCATTTTATATGTAAAAAAACAAGTGCATTAAGGAGTGAGCTAGTCCAGTAGTGATGAAGTGAACCCACCCATATACATAAATATATGCACACACATATATATTTATATATATATATAAATTATAAATGCAGTTCCTTCATAAAGCATGAAAATTATCAATTATCCACTCTGAAGAGTGTGTGTTTATTTGCACGTCAGCCATAAACGCTTATTATATTTGAATTTGAATTAAGTTACAATACTAATTAAGTACTCCGTGTAAGTTAAGTTCAGTTATATTAGTACTTAAAACTAAATCTCATTGGTATTTGTTACGACACTTCAACCTTGTGAGATTGTGATTGGGTTCAGATTTCTGGACCCCTTATAGCGTGTGAGCTATGGACCATTGAATAAAATAATCGAAAATAACTTTGTAAGCTACAGGAACGAAACTTCTTGTAAAATTCAATGTTGGTCGTCTTTGCTGCAGGTAGTTCAACATGATATAATTCGTAGATTACGCTATTATTGATACGGTACTATGAACTGAATATTAGGTAGTTGATTAGCAGAATAGAAAATCTACCTCTATTCAATTTCTTATAACATTGATCTAACTACGGATATAGGAATTGCTTTACGTGGATGAGTTGAGTCGCTGATTGAGTGATTGTGTAATTTCACCAAGATCATTCAACGTTCAAGCTAAAAGTTCTTTCCGACCTTATTATTCTATGCAGAGAATAGGAAATATTCTGACTTGTTCATTTTCAGCATTTTAGTGATGGATTGAATCAATATCTACACAGAGTATTTCATGTTTTCAATTTTACAGTTTATAAACAGTTTTTAGACAGCAAAGACATTAAATAGCCTGGGCTATTTACTATTATTAATGAATTATATTTTGTTCATGTCATTTGTGAGATTCATTTTACATAATGACTTTCTTGTTTTGCTATTTTATTGTCCTAGATTCGTCATATTAATATTGTGTACCACCTGAGATAATAAAATGTATAATGCATTGTATTATAATTTGAAAATGCTATTCAGTTGGTTACCCATCTCAAACCAAAATATTCCCTGTTGTGAATTAGCAAACTCCTAGAAATTATAGGATATGATTTATATTTGTATTTATTCACGTTTTGTTCACAATTATAGGAAATAGGTATTATGATTACTTTACAGGAGGCCTATGTATAGTCAAAATTATATATATATATATATATATATATATATATATATATATATATATATATATAATATATATAGTCAAAATTGAGGAGGGCGTACTCTATATTGTGCTTGGAACTTTTTAGCGTACTTAAGACTTCAAAGACAATAAAGAATGCAGATGCCATGTCACAGATAATTGGATAAAGACATTTACCGGTAGTGAGGTATTTTCTACTGTAGAATCATTTTTTCTATTGACACCCAACTATAAATTCTTTTTGTTGTATTATTAATGTCAAAACTTCATGTAAAGTCATTGTTTCAAAATACAAAAGTAGAACTCTGAATTCTAGCAACCCTTTTGGTGGTTAGTAACCAGAGAAAAATGTATATGCTTTTTGTAAAAATTATTGAGCTATGCAGCACATTTTTTTTCGGCACATACCGGTAAGATAATGTTGACCAACATTCGTCAACAAAATTGAAAACTATAATTTAAAATAGGGCGGGTTTGCAAGATGACAACCCTGCGGTTCAATGGTTGGCAAAACTGCTAGAAAATACAAAGTGACAACCTCTTTGAAGCAGCTGTTCACGAGTTTATATTGGATTCTAATTTGATTTTGAATGTGAGTTTAATAATAAGTCTCAGATCTCTCAATATGTTAGTTAACTAGAATAGCCTACACTTTTTGTGCAATATTTTCAGAAGGTTGACTTATTGTATAAGTTACTCTTGTAAATAAGTAGGTTAGGCCTTGGGTCAGCTGTGCCTATTTCTAGGCTAAGTTGACAGGTTAGGTTTGATTTAAGTGAAATATTCATCATTTACTATATTACTGTGTACTATATTTCAGCTTTGTTTAGCTCAGAAGTGTGATGAGTTATCAGCAAGGTAATGGCCCTGGGCCAATTCCGCAGCGATGGCTTCATTGTCCAAGGAAAGCATCGACACTCCTAGCAAATAAGTTTCTTGCTTTCAAGACCCCACTTAGCTCTCGGTTTGATGAACAAGTTCCGATGGAGTGTCGTTTTGAACCTAAAATGATATTCAACTCAATGAAAAGTTATAAAGTAAGTTATTCACGCATTCAAACTAGCATGCTGTAAAATATTCAGAGACCCATTGAAGAGCCACGTTCAATCTAACATATTTATAAGATGGGCTAGGCTAGGGTGACCATATATTGAAAAGTAGAATCCAGGACACAGAGAAAGATGTGGACAAGTAAGTGGGTGCGAAGTCGGTGACCCGCGGGGGGTTTGGGGGAAAGGCCCCCCAACATTAGCCACGCCGCAGGGCATTTTTTTAAAGATGTTTTTTTCTAGTGTTTTATACTTTTGATTGCTTTGGAACTGGAATTAGGCCTACCGGAAGAGAATATAAAGTTATAGAATAGAGAATGAAAATAACGCAGCATAACCGGAATCAGTTTGATGTTTTTATGGTTTGACCCATCTACTAAAACCGAAACATACTTCGCATTTTTCAACTCGTTAACAATTTGTGCCATAGCAAATGGAGCGAAAACATTAACAACAATGGACTCAGCTATTGTGCGAGCGCACATAAACTTCTGATCAAACATTTTCTTTACATTAGTGGATGTACAATCCATTGATCTGAAGCTATGGTTATGATAAGCTGTATGATAAGTCAATGTTTCCTCTGCAGCAGCAAGTTTAGCATCAGCACTAGCCATTTTTTTCGTTTCCGAAATAATCATTTACTTTCTGACTGACGGCTTTTGCGGTAATGCCATCTCTGTTTTTTTGGACTTAATATGGTCTTTAATGTCTGACTTACCACCATGTTCCGCTGAAAAAACACCATGGCAAGTAGAGAACTGCACTTTACTATGATCGAGGTTCAGTTGGTTCACATTGTTTTTCTTTAGGAATGGATATTCTTTTTGAAGGTTTTCGTTGAAGACACACTTGCGTTTCCCCAATGTGTTCAAGTTTTAACGCACGTGGGGGCTGAAACGACGAAACGTGTACACTGTAACTGCCCCATGAGCGGGAAAGGAAAAGAGGTGTGGTAAGATAAGCTGGGGAAATTGAATGCGTGCACTTGCTGCGCGCAAAATTGAAAATGCGCATAACCTAACAATCTTTTATGAACCGCTGTGTAACACCAAGAGGGATATAAATAAGATATAAAGATATAAAGAGCTCACTCTTTAAATTAGTATAACATAAAACAAATGCATAATGATACACACGAATAGATACGTTAGGTTACATTTTACTATTATAATTCGTCTATAAATAAATAAAACGTTCAAGAAAGACACTATTGCGTGTGCTTCACAAATCCGGGACATTTTGGTGTCCCGAGAGACTTTATCGGGACACCGGGACGGGACTCTAAAAATCAGAACAATCCTGGAAAATCCAGGACGTCTGGTCACCCTAGGCTAGGCCTATATCTTATATATACGATTTACATGTATCTTACAGATACATTTACAGTTATCTTGTATTTATTCTCAATGAATGAATATTAGGGTCTTAAGGCACATCGACAGCGAGGTCATTTAGCATGATTATATTCTGGCTTGTTTGAATAATTGACCACTAGTGACAGGCGTGGCTTACTGGCAGGCCACCTTGATCTATTCTTCATATGGGCATTTAGAGATACTCTAATAGGCTATGTCAATTTTCCCACGTAACAAACATCCCATTTGACTGGATCTTTTGTTTTGTGATGTTTGTGGGCGGGCGGGTCAATCACTGGTCGTCAATTGCAATTGACCAATGTAGATGGGCGTGACTTATACGAAGCAGGGGAAATTTTAGATACCTTGATTGGTCATCTCCCTATTTTCCTCTGCTTCACTGTCCACTTGATTGGTTTTTATATTTTGTGACATCACGAGGGCGGACGATCTACAATGGTCAATTGACCATTGTAATTCTGTACTTTACACCAAAATCTAGCTGATGACCAACATTTTTCAAATGCCACTCTTCTATACTGTCCACCTGCCTAGTTACATTCTTGATTTGCTTACATTTATAAATCATAGACGAGAGTATTAATATTGCCTATTCGTCATTAATTGCCTCAAACGTGAGTCATAATCGTAGTCATACAGAAAGAAATAAACCCCCACCACTGAAAGTTTTGTGTAATCTGCACAACTGTTGTTTCATTTGCATAATGGCATAAACCATTTGTTTTCAGGTTAAAGTTGGGTTGTGGATTGATTTAACAAATACATCTCGATTTTACGACAAAGAAGACGTTGAAAGAGAGGGCTGCAAATATTTGAAACTGCAGTGTCAAGGTCATGGAGAAACACCCACAGAAGATCAAGCGCGCACATTTATTAATATTTGCAACCAATTCATAACTCATCATCCTTTGGAAATAATTGGTAAGTTTCTGTTCTTGTCGTTAGCTTGATGATCATCAAGTTTATTGCGCATTGTACCTGAACAAAAAAAAAAACAGTAAAACATTGAATGTTGAACTGTCAATTGATGTATTTCAAATAATATTGTAGAGGCTCACTGAAACAATACATATTATCTTGCACAGACTCTTGTGCAAATGTAAAGGTTAAGATTTTAATTCTGATCACTTGTTAGTTACCAGTATATTTGATTTCAAATATAATTGTTTAGTCCAATCAAGGTAAGCTGCTGTTTCATGTCTTGCCATTAATTCATCAATTTCATACTGGCCTTGGAATTGTATTCAGGATAGATAATCAAAAAGGGCCCTAGATGTACAGTACAAACAATATATTATCTGAAAAGTTGACCAGTCAGATGGCGAGTTGATTTAGCAAAATAACAGTTTTTTGGTGATGATAACTGATAACTTTCAAATTCTAATACGAGAGAAGCACAGACCTCTTCAAAAACTTCAAAAAGTTGTGAAATAAAATTGTAAGCCTTGGATTCTCGCGTAGGGTCAGCGCCCCGGTTTACGGCCACTATGAATATTGCTCAACTGTCACTCATAGCTGTTGGGAATCATCGTTTTTACTTTCATTTTATAATAGCTTCCTTGATCCTATTCCCAAATTATTATATAATAATTGAATATATAAATTATATATAGGCCTATATATATCCAGTGGTTGAATTGGGAAATTTCTTGGGGGGGATGGTAACTCGTGTCACAAAAGGAAGCGCTAAAAGGATAAATGGGGGGAAGGGGTGTGGGGGGAAGGGCCTCTCCCCCACAAAGCCCCGCAGGGAAAATGTGAAGTCATGTTTTTTTATCCTGTTTCACAAGTTTTGGAATTCTGTAGGTAGTCATACACTATTTTACTATTTGTATTCAAGTATTTTATGAATCAAATCAATTGTTAGGATAGATTTTATGTGGGCATATAATGAAGCGAGGAGGAACCAATATTTTGTACAGGGACGTTGTTCGGATTTGTGTATTGGGGGGCGCATAGACTACATGAATAAAATGACCGCCCAGCTGGACACCTGCCACGCGCGAAAAGGGGGTCTGGGGGCCCCGCATGTAAATTTTTACAATATGGACATTTTTCAAGAGATTTTTGCGATTCACAAGTGGTTTTTGAGTCTTATAGTTGCATCATCATGAACATTTTCGAAGCTTCACTTTTACGATTTCTCCCAGCAAAGCCCCGCAGGGAATGTTTTGAAATAGACCCATGTAAATTTTTCAAGTGATTTTTGATATTTACAAACAGTTTTGGAGTCCAATGATTGAATCACTAAGGTGTACGGACATTACCAAAGTTACTTTTCAACAGTATAATCATTCTGGACATTTTCGAAGCTATTTTCGCGATTTCTCTCAGCAAAATTCCCAGCAGTGATTTTTTTTAAATATGGTCATTCTTCAAGTGATTTTTGCGATTCACAAGCAGTTTCAGAATCTAATAATTGAATCACTATCGAAAAGAAAAGAGGAAGTGTAAAGTAGTAGAGTGTATACTGATACAATTCATATTAATAAGTCATCAACTCGTCATATTTTATTGTGTGTTTAATCGTGGGTCAACATTATATATTTTTGAAGGAGAATAAGTTATTGGGGGGCGCAAATGTCGATTGGGGGGGCGCGCGCCCCCCCTGAGACCCCCTAACGACGGCCCTAATTTTGTATATAACATAACGATGAGTCACCGCCTCACCGGTGAATTACCGCAAAATATGCAGGTTTTGGATCAAAAGTAGGCCTACTGCGACACTGGTAAACTGGACTATGAAGTATAACATGTAAATACACGCAAATTACGCAAGTAAAACGCTAGATTTAGAAATAACTGTTTTAATAAACTATTAATTAATGATAGGATGAAAAATATAGGATGAATGATATAGGAGGAAAACTAATAACTGAAATGGTATCGTTTTTAAAACACGTAAGAAAAATATGGAAATGGAATAGTAAAAATACAATATTTTAAAGTGTATGCCACCTTTTCTCTTTGGGGGGATAGTGTAAGCAACGTTTTCTCTTTGGGGGTATGATGTAAGTGACTATTTCTCTTTGAGGAAATGACATCCCCCTGCATCCCCCCCCCCCCCAATTTGACCACTGTATATATCTATCTATCTATCCATCTCTCTCTCTCTCTCTCTCTCTCTCTCTCTCTTCATTTATATATATATATATATATATATATATATATATATATATATATATATATATATATATATATATATATATATATATATATATATATATATATATATATATATATATATATATATATATATATATATATATATATATATATATATATATATATATATATATATATATATATATATATATATATATATATATATATATATATATATATATATATATATATATATATATATATATATATATATATATATATATATATATATATATATATATATATATATATATATATATATATATATATATATATATATATATATATATATATATATATATATATATATATATATATATATATATATATATATATATATATATATATATATATATATATATATATATATATATATATATATATATATATATATAATATATATATATATATATATATATATATAAATATATATATATA
>OZ023328.1:31846753-31929253 GCA_964007535.1 Brachyptera risi | reverse complement strand
TTTGGCAGTCAGCAAATTTTATTTATTGTGTATGTTTGCTTACAGGTGTTCACTGCACTCACGGTTTCAACAGGACTGGGTTTTTAATTGTATCATACTTAGTTGAAAAAATGGATTGTTCAGTGGAAGCTGCAATTAGCCAATTTGCCAAAGTTCGGTAAGTTTCATCGTTGTTCATTGTTATTATTGTTGTTGTTGTGGTTCTATATGTGTTTTCAGTGTAATAGAAATGGAATCGTTCACTCATTCCCTGACTGTATCATGGATAAATTAGTCTCTAGATAGGCATTGACATATGACAGCTTGCTCATGATCATCAAATTGACTGATCAGCATACTCCTAGCAGCATTCACACGTGGCAGTGCTCTAGCAGAGGACATTTCGCATGATATTGACAATGATCGGTCATGCTCCCAGCGGGATTCCCAGTCGCAATAATGTCACAATCTGTACACATTCTAAGCAGGGCTCCGCCACACTATCCCATAATGATTTTTATATAATCAGTGACTTTATCTACGAGTAGAGTGTGTGTAGAAGCACGTCTAGCTGACTCTGTTATGCCATTTCCTTGTACCCTTGAGAAAAAATTGTGTACTGATCTGGCCTAATATACTTCATCATTATTGAACTACTGTAGATTTATTTGTTTTTCTTGTTCAGTACAGTAGGCTCTACTATAGGGTGACCAGATTGTAGGAAATAAAATCCGGGACAAATAATCATCCGAAAGCGAAGTATCTGCGGAGCCGGCGACCCGCGGGAGGTTTGGGGGGCAAGGCCCCCCAACACCAGCCCCGCAGGTAATTTTTTTTTTTGAGGCGTTTTTTCAATGAGTTTTGGTTGCTTTGGAGCACGGTGTGAATAAAAAATAAATACATGATCATTTTCTTATGTAGAGACCTTTATGTGTTTTATCTATGACTATCAATAACCTATGACTATCAATAACGTAACGGGATAAGCAACATGACGTAAGTCCTATCCTTTCAACATTAGGCCGTTTTCACCATGATGGAATCAGCGCGCTTTCGTGTACATTTGCGAGATTCGCAATTTCAAAGCAAATCGTACGTATTAGGCTCGTATCTCAGTGTATAGTACATAGTTGTATACTTGCATTGTTTCTGACCTTTTTCGTAGATGATGAGTAATTATTCAGTTATCAAATGGTGAATACTGAATATAACAGTAGAGCTCTTGACTCGGGGACTAAATGCTTTTACAGACGTATTTTAAATTCAGATTGGCCAATTCGAATGAAATTTATTCCAATATTGCTTAATGCAGTTGGGAAGAGCTGGATTCACAGATTGCATTACATCTATTACTTGTATAGATCAACATACAACAATACCAGCAAATCATCATAACATTTCTGAGGCGGCATCCCTTTGATATACGCATGGTGCGAAAGGGAAGCGCCATGTTGCTTATCCCGTTACGTTATTGATAGTCATAGGTTTTATCACTGTTTTTATCAAGAATTATTTATTATCATGTTATAAACTTGTGTCGTGAACATTTATGTGATGATTGCTGTTGGCGCAGTTTCTTGATCTTGTGTTTGTGAAACACAGTTCAGAATACTGAACTACACATACGCGATTTATGTTTTTTTGAATTTATGTGGTCTGTAATATCCGATCGACCACCGTGACCGATGTTTAAAAAACAATTACAAACTTTACACTCGATCTCATCCTCATATCTTCCTTTTTTGATAAACTTCCATTCGGCAGAATACTTCTCCTGATAGGAGCACTTTCGTTTCGGCATTGTAAAACAAAACCCAACACACAAGTGAACTGTTGCTCTCCAAGAGCCAGACTAATTAATAATGCACAATACCACGTGTAAACAGTAGGCAGGTAGTCACAATATATCGGAAGGGAGGGGGTGGGGAATTATTAATGTAGCCTGCCGAGCGCGCGGTAAATTTTCAAAGAGAACGGCACTTGCACTCAAAGAAACAAATTCTTCATGGCATTGTAAATACTTAAATTACATTTATTGTCGCCAAAAATAGAACAATTTTACTCTTGCGACGAAACCGGGACATTTAGGTGTCCCGAAATCTTCTTTCGGGACACCGGGACAAGAGGTAGAAAACCGGGACAATCCCGGTTTTCCGGGACGGATGGTCACCCTACTCTACTATAATATTATTTATAAAATATTGTTTGTATACGTTGGACTTTGTTACTGGTCTATTACAGATATTACAGACCAATTCAAATGTTATCAGAACTAGTAACTAGTAATAGTAAGATAGGGCCCTAGTAAGATTTGAGCAATTGCCGTAATTTTAGAGTAGAAACAACTCGTGAGCAACCTGAAATATGACGGTGTAAATCCTACCTTAATCTTAATCTAGGCCTACTATTTGCATAATTGTAAATGAAAATCCTGTGAATCCTTGAGAAACACATGTTTGTCAAGATGATTGATCACTTTATGATTGTCACTGATGTTTGTCAGAGACAACACTAAAATGTTTGTACTTAATGGGAACAATCATAACCATAACACGAGGGGTAGTAAAAATATTTACAAAGGTTTCAATAGACTAACAATGACAGATCGAGATCCCATGTATGTAGGAATATATATTTTTAATAGTCAACCAGAAAAATTGAAAAACTCCAACTAGTCAAGACATGTTTTTGAACTCAAAATAGAAATTTTTTAATTTCACATGCATTTGATGATATAATAGATTTTGAAAGAACAAGAAACTGCAAATGTACATTCTGTTCTAACATACTATACTAGCTTTTATTAAATGAATATTCATTCATTCACTTCAATTTACTGACAAATTTCAATACTTGATTATAAATCTTGGACTTTAAAGAAATATTAAATAAGAAATATTAGTAAGAAATATTTGTTGTATAATGTATCTTCTTGTATTTACTCGTACAATTTGTATTAGGCCCTAGTATGGAATAAATAAATCAATATTTCAATACCGGGTGGGCTACTTGTCAAAATATAAAAACGAGATTGAATGAGAATGGCGCTTCAATAATACGATCATAATAATATTGCTTGTAGAGTAATAAAACGGGAGAGAATTTTCTTTCAGAAATCTAATCGAGACTGAATAGGTCTACCGTAATAGTATTCCGATTGAATTGGTTGCAATATTAATAGCTATTTGATTCATAATAATAACATGATGATAAATGATAATGCTTAGGCCTATAAAGTTTATGTCTATTTAAAACTAATGCTTAACCCATACTCGACTCATACTTTCCAACAGGATAACCGATTGCAGTAGATAAAGTCGACAAGAAGTATGAACAATTATGAAAAGTTAGAATTTAGAAAAGATGAGTTTAATAAGATATGACATTTGAAAACGAGGTTTTATATATTATTTTTTCACTTGTATTATTATTTATTAGAATGAATGCCCAGATCAACTGATTCTTGATGAATATACTTTTAAATTTGATTTATTGTGTTACCATAAAAATACTATACAGGTTTGGTTACTATGTTTGATGGAATTTAGTCTTGAGAAAGTAGTCTAAAAATTATACCTACCACATCACTATGGTACCTAAAGTATTTTTATGGTACCTAAACAATTACTGTATCACCATGTTGTTGAAATATTCTAAATTTTATTTATTTATTGCATTTAGAATTTAATAACTGTTGCAAGCCCCATGCAGTGTGCTAATACCCCGTTTACACTATGATCACTAACTGCAGTCAAGCCTCTAACTGCAGTTAACAATGTGATGTGAACGGAACGGAACGCAGTTAGCATTAACCGACATCAAGCTCCAACTTCGTTCTGTGAACGCAGTTAGAGCTTAACTGCGATCGAAATGCACCACCTTCTGAAGTGTAACATAATTTGCATCGTCACATTGTTGGTTCAAACCAGAGCCATCTATATTATTTACATCATGTGAATTTACATAGGTGGCTTTGTTCAAAGACAGTGCGAGATTTTGACAAAAAAAACTGTGACTCAATAAACGCAATTTAAAAATCAACAGTACATTAGACAGAAAGGTGGCAGTGCATGACGTCACTAACAACCATTTCATCGCTATCAGTGTGAACGCCTCGCCTCAGTTAGAACGGTATCACTCATGATGCTTTGCGCCCAGATAACCTCTGTTAGCTTTACAGCAGTTAGTGATCATAGTGTGAACGTGGTATAATGAGTGAGGACCGAAGTAGTTGAATCGTGAAACATATGATACCTTTTTTAATTTTTTTTGTGATACCACTTATTGACATTTTTCTTGCAGACCACCTGGAATATATAAAGGAGATTATTTGCAAGAATTATTCAAAAGATATGATGACGAAAGCTTTACTCCGGCACCTCCTGAATTACCCGATTGGTGTAGAGGTAAGCTGACACTGTAGTGATACGTTTATCATTTTACTGTTCAACGTCTACGATGTTAGTATCCCTTGTAGTTTTTCCCGAGTAATTTTAATCTATCATTGTTAATTAAACTCAATTTAGTCCTACTAGATATTTGAAAAAGTCATGAGATATTGGAAAATATGTTGGGTATGATATTGGACACACGGTTTTCAGACAACCACTTCTTTTAAACGCAACCGGATCAAATTAGCGAAACCTGTTTTTTTACACACTTTTTTCGACAAAACAATTTAGTGTTTTTCGCATGTGAGGAAGGCATGTTACGGCTCACTGGTCTCTCCTACACTTGAGAAACTGTTGTCGTTGCACCGGCAATTGTCGTATAGCCCATTTCTATGGACAACTGACTATTTTGAGACTGGAAAATTTTCTTTCTAGTTAAACAGCTTTTGCTTTCGTCAAGGTCAGACCCGCACAGTTGACTCAAGCCACTCAATAACGCACTCTGATCGCATGCCCGGTTGACAAATTTATACTCATTGTCATATCTAAGATGATTCCTCATCTAATGATTAATTATCGTATTGATTATTTTACTAGCCTGTGTTGGTTTGCACGTACCGATAAACTAGCCTAATGTGTTTGGATTGAATCTAAAACCAACCTCTGTATGGAAATATTAGAAGATAACAATATACTGAGATTAATTTGAGGAATGATTCTGTAATATAGTGAAGTAGTAATTTCATATTAGATGTAGCATTATTTTGATTGTAATTTTATTTTCTTACAGAGTATGATGATAGTAGAGAAGGCGGAAATCCTGTTGACACATCAAGCAGTGCCGGTGCAGCCAGTAGGTATGTTCAGAGCCGTTTTGAGTTGAGAAGGCTTTGTAATGTATGTACTGTACATACGTGTGTACCGTACACAGTTGGTACTGTGTATAATGTCACGTAGTTCTGTGAATCGTTCCTCACAGATTTAATTTGTGTTGATAATATCTGCGTATTAGTTTGTTCTAATACACGTACATTGTTTAATATGTGTACTATACGCTGTTTGACGTTGATTGTTGAACTTATAATATTCAGTCAGTTTCCTGACTATGATTATTGTCTGCTTAGCGACCCCACTAACAGCCAGGTTATACAGGTGTATGAATGAGCAGGTGATTGTGAAATTCTGAAGTGATGATAAGTGGAATGACATTTACAAAAACCCATGCCTTCTGCGGGACTTGAACCCACTCCCAACGGTGTCTTCAGTTCCTGAAGCGGTGCCTCAGCTGACCAAGCTACCGAGGGTGGCTGTCAGTATCCTGTTTGTAGTATTCACTAATTGACTTTGGCAGGAGCCCTTATGTGTGAATATTGTCATTTTCAGTATGCTATTTATACTTCAAATTTTTTCATGTCGTCAAAATTTCAATTCACAAACATGAATTTTGACTTTCTAGTTTCTACATAACCAGAAATAGTTTCAACAACAACATCCCAATCGTAAGACCCATCGAAATACCACTGCAAGTTTACAAATATGTATGTTAGGCCCAGTGGCGGCTCGTGTGTAAGTACTGCAGAATGGCAGCACTCCCTACGATTTTCCCAATTCATGCTATTTTTTAATCAATTTATCTTGAATGAATCATTTCTTTCATGTTGAAAATTGTTTTTCTAGCAAAAACTAATGTTGAGAAAAATATAGCTTTATGAAAGAGTATCAACAAAAAGAGCATGATTATTAATTATTGTTGAACGTCCGCAGCTTCAAATGCATCATAAAATCTACATGCCGCTAAACGCCTGTAAGAATGTAACCTTTTATACACGTTCCAAAGCTGCGTGCTATCTTTCCTCATAGCTGGCCGAACGATACGGGTAAAAAGAGCATGCGGTGAGGGGGGAGCTCGTGACGTTAGCCTACCCAATGTGCTACACGGGATGTCCCACGCTAGCTCGAACTTGTCCAAACACTGCGAGACACGGTGCACTCCTTGCTCTCGTGGCGTTCACTTACTACCAACACTGGGGTGTTTCGAGCCAATTGACAAGCTTATTAATAATTGGGATAGTTCCATACTGAGCTTTCGACGAATGACATTTCGTAGTGTCACGCTAAGTAATCATGGCTGAGTTACAGTATATAGACCCACTAATCATGTAAATCAATTGAATTATAGAACGTTTGATTTTATGAAAACTCAATTTTTAAATTATACTTCCCAAATGAATACATCGAAATATTTGCGTTGTGGTAGCATTAATTTCAAGGTGCGCTCGCTTCGTGTGATCCGGAGGTGAAGGGGCATATCTAACCTGGTTTGTTCCCAGCCACCGTCCATCTTTACAGAGGATTCTTGTGGTTTCCTTCTGTAGTCTAGGCTAATGCCGGGATGGTTCATACAATGTAGGCCACGACCATTTCCTTCCGATTATCCTTCCCATTATTTAAGAAACATTCATCTCATCATCTCATTAATCATTCATCCAACGTCAACAGATCTTAGTTATCATGATAGTGCGTTGTTAAACTCAATATGAAAAAAATGAAATTCCAGATATATTTTCTCTATAAATCCACACACGCAAGGTTAACAGATTCTGATGGAGTTATGAAGAAAATGAATGTTGAGATCTGAATGTGGATGTTAAATGAGGAAATTGCATCCATTTTTGGGGAGTAAAATATTTTGCCCTTCAGGGCTACCTGCGAGGCTATAGATACTCAATGTTCTGTGGCTTTGTACCTTTGTATATAATTTGTTTCATTAACTGCAGTACTCCCTATTGTTGAAGTCACCAGCCCCCACTGAGTAGGCCTACAGTACAGTAACCTTTTAATAATCAAAATGTACAAATACAAATGAGTAGTAGGTCTATATAAAAAAAGAAACAAGACAAAATATGGTGAACCATAAGTGATTGAAATTTGCTGAAACAATCATTGTTACTGTTGCGTGACATGTTTAATACAAAATGCACGCTTGAACTAGGATACAACATTGAACTTATCATTGTTTTTACAGTGGTAAGAAACGAAGACGAGAATTTCAAAATAAAAACCCAACTTTCATGGAAGGAGTTCCTGGCGTTACCGTTCTCTCTACTCAACCAAAACTATCCGTCATTCAGAGAAAAGTTCAAGATATGTGTGGGTGGAAAAGGTAAAATAATTATGCAATTAAGTATGAAAAATGATGTACTTTGCTGATACAGTATTCACACAATCAAGTCATGTCACTTTCATAGTGACGGATAAAATGGTGCATAAGAATTGAAAACGTGTAGGCCTACATGTAGGCCGTCGTAAGAAAGCATGCAGGGACACAATTTGGAAAAAAACGGTACTTTTTTATGAAACTGAAACGGGAACCATTATTATTCTATTCCACAGCTGTTATATAAGGTGAGCCAATGGCCACAACAACCAACAAGTAAATCACAAAAAAATGAACGCATTCATTTATAAACTGCTCTTATGTAGGAAAAATGAAAGAATTTAATTTATAACTTTCTATCCTTTCATTCCGACATAACGTCCAAAACATTATTTTAGTTAGACCACTGGGTACATGAATCACTCGATCTATGGTTAGGCCTATGGAATAATATTATGAGAATCAGTCACTTGTAACTAGATCTGGAACCATCAAACCTGAAGGACCAGAACCTCAGTATTGATACCAGAACTGAAAAAACAGGTTCAGAATCAGATCTCTGTTCTTACATAACTTATCTGTACATTTAATTCATAGGCATACTAACGTCTAGGTCTATGAATATTTTTGGTTGTTAGAATATTTATGGTGGCAAAACCTCCAGATTGAATAGGCCTCATTGTACAATACGTACGTAGTAGCAAAAATAGTACAAAAATAGAATTGTAGATAATGGACATTTATAATTTCAATTGCAGGTATTTTCAACTGTTTGTATTGTAGGTCTACATGCCAAATCACTATCATATTCATTTGATAAATTTCAAGTAACAAGTTATTACAACATGGCAGCAAGATACCAGAAATGTTGGTGTACAGTTGTATTGGTTGTGATTGTGACTTTGAGCCTTGTACTATCTTTGTTCGTTTTTAGTTCCGGCTTCCCTGGTAGTCAACCTGTATCAATGGACACCACAAATCTCAACTTCTTACATGATAAACCTTACAGAGTATCATGGAAGGCCGACGGAACAAGGTGCGGCACAATCAGAATGCTAAATATTGAATACTGAGAATACTTGAATTTTGAGAACTGAATAGAGAGAATGACAATTTATTGACGGCTGTCCGCATAGCGGGATACCAAGATGGTACAGCGTAATATAGTCAATACAATATAGTACAATGGTTAATTACAAAAGTGATAAAAAATTGAATACAGAAAAATCCTGAAATATTATAAAACTAACTTAATTGAGGGTAGATAACAAAAGCATGAAAAAAATATGAAAATGGAACAATAAGGTAATAGAAAAAGAAGGTATTATTAATATTATTAAAATGATTGAAATTATTTGAAAGAATATAAATGGTGCTATAAAAGACCTACCGAATCTATTAAAACTGAGTTAACAATATTTCTTAATAATACCTTCTTTGGGATTTTTTGATTATCAAGAAAATTGCATAGAAATTCAGGAATGGTGCCGCGAGCTCCCACCATCAATCCCACTACATCCCAGTACTTCGCATCAATGTGGTATTTCGTTGACAGGTCTTTGATGCATGGAATGTAGTGTTTTCTCTTTTCAGTACTTTCTTCAATACTGTAGCTTATAACTTGAGCATGAAAATGCAGTTATGGAGTTTTAAAATATTTGTTACAAGAATATGCGTGCAAATTTTATGTTATTCAAATGTGAATTGCTTCGGAATACAGTGAAACCTCTATACATCGTTCCCGGATCCATCGTTTTCCTGCTTGCATCATTCATTTTTTTAACGCCACTCCCATGTAATCAATGCTAAATTTTCCTGGATGGATGGTTTCATTTTCCTGGTCCCTTGAAAAACAATGGATAGAGGTTTCACAGTATACTGATTTTTTACAGTTAATTATATAAGATAGACCCAAACGTATCTCATTATTTTGTTACAGCACCCTTCTTTGATTCTTCTTGATTACATTTAGATTTAATATTGACAAAATTACTCTCAATACTCTGTCATTGTAATCCAATAGGATTTCATTATTAAACAGTGTTCCAAAAATTAATTCTCCTTGTAACCAACTTCTATAATTGTATTTATTACCCGTAGTTACGTTGGAAATTCAGAATAAGATAGGTCTATACTTGGAAATATTAGACATTTTCCTTATCCATGTAGTTTTGATCATTTGAAAATAAATACATTTTATGCAAAAATCTGTTGAGTGGATTGTAGTGAAGCTTGTTTCTTTTATGTTAGATACATGATGCTGATTCTTCAGAAGAATGAGGTTTATTGCATAGACCGTGACAACTGTGTGTTTCAAGTGTCCGGTCTGAAGTTTCCCCATCGGAAGGACTTGAATAAACACTTGACCAACACTCTACTAGATGGCGTAAGTGGACCCGACTTGATTTCAAATTACCGGTACTGAAATTACTCAAATCAAATTAGTCTTCCTTAAAAAACTTATAATTTTATTTTTGGCATACCTTTTTTAGATGATCAACATCTTACAGTAGATGTACTTATACAGTAGAACGTCAGTTATACGATTCTTATTTATACGATTTTTACATTTATATACGACTTCTGGGTGCTCCCAGCTATTCTCCATAAGACTACATGTTGATTTTATTCTATTATACAACTTATTCATTTATGACTTTTCGTATATACGCCTCAATTTCTTGTCCCTTTCCTACATTTTCAATAATCCCAGTCAGCTGTTCATCATAAAGTCGTATTGTGCGCAAAAAAAGCTTTGCCCCCATGTGTACTCGGTTTGTAGACAACGCACAGTCGTTATATAGCTCGCTTCCATTGTTGCTCGGCCGTCTCGAGTCTGACTGACAAACTATTGTTCCAATCTCTCCAAACTCGTTCCAGCTTGTTCCAAGCTCTTCAAGCTGGCTTCTGCCTATTGTAACGCGTCAAATAGAAAGGATGGAAATTGGGAAAATAATAATCAATTTCAAGGAATTCACTCGGACTATTTTGAATTATCCAATCCGAAAATAGTGCTACAGCAATTGAAGGGTCGAAAAATTATTTTGAGTTACAGATTAGCTGGAATTCTTCAACATTGAAGTGCCCATACCTTCAGCCAGGCACCAACTTTGAGTTCAAAATATGTCAAATTTCAGAATAACCGAGTTCGGATTAACGAGGGTTCACTGTTCATAAGGATTTTGTGAACTTGAACAGTGATATTATTACAAGTGAATTAGCATCAATTTATGACATTTTTGCTCAAAACAATGAAATTGACAGCAGTGTGGGCCTAGTCCAGTTTCTCCTTCCCATTTCGATGCTGCGATGGCAGTGTTTGATTGTTTACTGTCTCACTCGTCAAGCAATAAATTGTGTGAAGAAAGGAAAGTGTCACGACAGATTTTTTCAAGTAGTAAGAGAATAACCTTTTAGCTGACCCTGGTTTGTGTTACCTAGCCATTTTCATTATTATAGGGCTACATATGTATTGCATACATGACATATTCATCTTTGTTAATAAAACCTGACACATTGTTGAAATATGAAATATGCATTTTTGTTATATTTGTAGGATTTATTTTACAATCATTTATACAATTATCCGTTTATACGATTATTTTCCTCGGTCCCCTTGAAGTCGTATCAATGACGTTCTGCTATACTCATTTACATATTAGGTACATTAGTTACACATTTCATAACATATTATAGATTATATATATATATATATATATATATATATATATATATATATATATATATATATATATATATATATATATATATATATATATATATATATATATATATATATATATATATATATATATATATATATATATATATATATATATATATATATATATATATATATATATATATATATATATATATATATATATATATATATAAATATATAATTATATATATATATATATATATATATATATATATATATATATATATATATATATATATATATATATATATATACACATATATACATATGTACGTATAGTATACATAGTGTATTGTTGTGTATGTAGGTAGTGTAGTGTGTAGTGTAGTTTATATGTAGTAGTATATAGAACATTTTCAAAATGAATAAGAACCCAATATCTAACCAGTCTCAAAACAACTGTCTATTCTCTCAATATTGTTTTTTGATCACTCGTAGTAGGCCTATATTTGTTGTGACTTTGGTGACTTCTAATAATTATTGTTTGTGAATCCAGGAGATGGTGATTGATAAGGTGAATGGTCAAGACATTCCCCGTTACTTAGCTTACGACATAATTAAATTTGAAGGTCAAGACGTCGGCAAGACGGCCTTCTACCCCGTGCGGCTTGGATGCATCGACGTAAGTTACATTTTAACATACAAATTCAAAGTATGAAGCAGGGCTGGGTAATGAAATTGAAAATGAAAGATATTAGTAATTATCCAGAACCGTGAACTTTATAAACGTTCTATTTTTTGGCAATCGTTGTCAGGATAGAACGTTCGTTTGAAGTTCTTATCTGGATCGTTTTGTAATCCAAGGTAGGTCTGTAGCCGAAGCTCAAATCTGTAATAACTTATAAATTATAACTGGTTCGGCATGTCATCATAATCATGTGTCACATTTAAGCCAGTGTCAAAAGCAAAATTATGTACATTAATGTCATTAGCGCATCATAGTTATCTTATTCGATGACCCATCTTAAATTTGGAAATTTATTTCGAATATTTGAAATATAATTTCATAATTTGTATAGGCTAAGTAATAAATATATGAAAATACTATTATTATTTCCATACACTTCAACTTCATACTATTTCTATCATTGTTGAATATAATAATATTGATTCTTCTTTACTATTATATTATCATTATTATTTCGACTATTCGTTAGTGTTCCATCACTATGTATGAAGAAGCAAGAATAAAATTATTCAAAAATTAAAATTAAATTGAATTGATCTTGATAGACCCTGGCCATCATGTCCTGTGACCTGTAGGCTCTGTATTGTTATAGAAAGAATGAACATTCCTAATTTGATCTCCTAATTTGTTATTTGACAGCTCTTTTGAAGTGATAAGAATATTGAGTGTGGGACGGGAGGAGGAATACTTTTATATGTAGGCCTAAATGAGGAAGGTTGTTTGGTGAAGAGTTTGAAAATCTACTGATGCTAAAAATTGCTATGACTGGTAATTATGCCTGTTTAACAGTTGGCTTTTTAACCTCTTTGATCTCAGGTTCACATTTGAATTATAATGGAAAAATCAAGTGAAGTAATTTCGATAACGATCGAAGCTCTGGTATCGCAAATCTATCGAAATATTCAACATCAAACGACAACCCTATGAGTTACTACAAATATGTCCGTGACTAAAATCTACTTGACTAGGCCTACTGCATGTGATTAATATTGCTCTGTCTCTATTTAATGTTTTCAACAGAAAGAAATAGTGCAGCCTCGTTATCAAGCAATGAAAGAAGGCCGCATCGATAAAGCTGCGGAGCCGTTCAGCGTTCGACCCAAACAGTTCTGGGATGTTACGCAGGCCAGCAGTCTGCTTAGTGAAAAGTTTAGCAAGATGCTGTCTCATGAACCAGATGGACTCATCTTTCAACCTTCCAAAGAGGTACAAGCACAAAACTTACTCTGTACTCTATAGGGCTGTGCGAGACTCGAATCGAAATTTCGAGTTTCGAAATACTTTTATGTCTCGGAACTATTTAGAGCGAGCGAGCGAGAGTGGAAGGATAAACTTGTCATCTTTTTATCATTCAACAGATTGTACTAAATACACAGTGTCTGAAACTTGTGAAAAAGTTTTGTTTCATCATTTCTCCCGTTGATTTTGAATATAAGCTTGCTGAATTATTACAACGCCCATCATTATCTCACACTGTCAGTGGCACTGGACTGACTGCGAGTAAATAGCTGCAAGTGAGTTCTGCTGAGTCATAGTTACCACCAGACACGTACACGCACACCCACACCTGTCAAGGACAGATTGAAACGTCATCACGCGTGCTGTCAAGCGAGCGACTCGGGACGGCCAATGAAAACGCGCCGTATGATGTTCGAATGGCTTTGTATGCACGATCTCAAGTATGTCGAGTATGCACGATCTCAACGGTTTCTATCGGCGAAGCTAGTCGATACACACTCATTGAGGCAACGGTTTCCATCAAGTCATCAAGTAGTTTCCACCAGTAGCATAGCTTTATAAATACGAAATACGAAATTGCTGTGATTCTAAGCGGGAATTGATGATTTTTGTTGATAAGGACGTGTTTAGTTGATCCGAATTTGTATGAATCGAAATCATTGTTTGGGGGTCTCTTCCATTTGGGATCAACGATAGTTTGAGCTCGCTTGCTCAAACTAAGATTGTGCTCGAGCTCGCTCGAAATAAAATTTGTGCTTGAACTCGCTCGAACTAGAATGATGCTCGAAATCGCTTGAGTCTCGCTCAAAAAGGTCAATCTCGCTCGAAACTCGCTCGAACTCGAAAAGCTCTGCTCGCACAGCCCTAGTACTCTACCACTTGATTGACTTGAATTATTTACGCATTTGTGTTGGGTTCAACTACGTGCTTTACTGACGACTAGAATCTGTTGGCGTCTGCGACTGATGAAGGAGATACTTTGGAAATTAGATGAGAGGTTAATTTATTAGATCTTTCGGACAGTGGGAAGAAAACGGTCATGGCCTGCTCCTGTGGAACCATCCCAGATATGCACTTCAACGACTTTTGAAAACCGCAAAAAAAATCTCAGTCATATTGGTTGACTATGGTGGGAATTGAACCCCAGTATCCTAGCAACTGATCCAACCGTCTCGGTCCTTATTATAATTTTGAAAAATGTTCTTATTTCAAGTATTTTCCATTCAGGTTATTCTTATGGAGATTTCCCAAACTTCTCGATCTTTTTTCGGAAAGACCGTTTTATCAATTTTTCGGAAAAACAATCTCAATCCATTCTGGTCTGACACCAATATGAAGAAAAAGTTTCAAGTCGATTGGTTTCTTTTCCTGACCTGTATGCCACGTTCGAAATTAAAAAAAAAAATATTCAGTATATGGAATGGAAACTTTTTCTACGCTCATCCAACAAACAGGCAAACAAAGTTTGATTGTGAATTTGATCGTATGATTTTTTGAATAACGATCGTGATATATGCCTAACGGTGATTAGCCTCTCCCTCCCATTGTCACAGTATCAAAGTTCTAGTAAAGTCCCTCAACTTCTATCTAGTTGATTCTAGTTCTGGTTATGCCTCGTGACTACGTATTGGTAT
Source organism: Brachyptera risi (assembly GCA_964007535.1). Classification (NCBI taxonomy): domain Eukaryota; kingdom Metazoa; phylum Arthropoda; class Insecta; order Plecoptera; family Taeniopterygidae; genus Brachyptera; species Brachyptera risi. The sequence goes on along the minus strand of OZ023328.1, from coordinate 31,914,441 downwards.
TAGGGCCTACTGTAAAAGTGCTCAATCTGGATGTTCTGAATTCTAACAAATGTTCAATTTTTCAGCCATACGTCAATGGCCGATGCGATCAAGTACTCAAGTGGAAACCTTTAAGTCACAATTCCGTAGACTTTCGGTTGAAAATCGTCACGGAGGGTGGAGAAGGGTAGGGAAATATTATTCCTTCTCATAAAAAAATTGTAATGAAAAGTGAAAGTAGGCCTACCTAGTACTGTACCTAATAATTTTTTTACGCCTTATTATTAGAGTTGCCAAACAATATTGAATATTTCGATCGATCTTCGATATTAATGTTTCGATCGATATTGAAATCAATTTATTCCATTTTTGATCATTTTGATATTGAAAGTGAATTAGATATTGAATAAATAAATAATGGGCTGTCAGACGTTTGTCAGATTGGCCATAACTTGAAAGAATAAGCAGCAAGCCAAACAAACCACCCTGTCAACAATTTTCATCTATGATATAATGTCTTGTCTCTGTCCATGTCTCAACAATATGTCATCATTCAATACAACATGGACCCTTCATGAACCTCATGAACCCACATGCACTTGACTCCCGTTTCTCATTATTCACACGTGCCGACTGCCGTATGAATATCAGCAATAATAACAATCAATGAAGGGAAAATATAAACTACCGAGACAAGTAGTCGAGTGGCTAGCACACTGAACCGTCATTCAGAAGACCGGGGTTCGATTCCTGCCATGGTCTATCATCCTGATAAGGGTTTTTCATGGTTTTCCTCTAGTTCAGGTTAATACTGAGATTAATACTTGGGATTACTAGGAGTCAACAACAGGCCACCTCCTTCTTACTATCTCACTATCACTCCTTCCCACTATCCATAAACACCTAATAAAATAACCAGTTCTGTGGGTGTGTCCGAAATGCCGGCGCGCACACTCACACAAGCTTGGCGAGCTGACCTCAATCTAACCTCAAGCTGACCTTAATCTTAATGACGCACACGCTGCAACGATAACTTGCATGTCCTTCTTATTTATATTTGGTCATGTTTTACATGACGAGTCCCTGTAGTAAATATTAGTGATTGATAACATCGATTCTCAAAATCGGGAATCGATTCTCTAAGCTCCAGAATCAATTAAAAATCAATTTTGAAAAAAATAATGATGAAAAAAAATCTCAAAAGTTCACCCTCAAAAAAGTTGTGTGATTTTAAACTTTTTTTTTAAACCTTCCCAAGGCGTTCACGGTAAAAAATAGCTGCTAGAGACTTCTTTGGACTGTACTGTACCATTCGCTTATTTCTGTCAACGTTCGGCTGTCAGACGTAATCGAATGGATAGCTTGTGTCCAGGTAGTAAATTCTCAGCAATACAAAATAATATGGACAACGAAATGAGCACGTATTGCGACGTGAAGAAGTACAGCACTGATCCCCCCCCCCCAAAAAAAAAAAAATCAAATCAATATTTTGATTTGAATCGTTTTACATTGGAATCGATTCTGAATCGATTCTCGATTAATCGATGTTATCACTAATAAATATATATTTATCCAGATTCTAATAATGAATTTACTCATAATATTTTGATCTATCAATACATAATAATATAAAATTAATTTCAACTCTATGAGATATTTTGTTTTATCAACTATAGCCTTGTTATTATCAATTTTCCTTCCAGAATTCTTCCCCGCAAGATTGGACAGTTGTACGTTGGCGGTTTTGAAATGCCGTTTGCTCAAATGAAAGTATCGAAAACTGTTAAAGAACTCAACAATAAGATTGTAGAATGTAAATTTCAAGATAACCAATGGATATTCATGAGAGAACGGACTGATAAATCATTTCCAAACAGCTACACAACTGCTACAGGTGAGCTGATGACATTGGATACCAGTTTGCAATATTTCCACTTGTAACTTCTTCAAGGTCCCTTTTATTGGTGTAAGATATTTCTTGTCGAAGAAAAGAATAGCCCGAGAGGATAATGTTGTGATGAGGAAATATGGGAGAGAAACTTTTAAAAAGTGATCAAAAAGTAGAATAAGTCATTCCTCCAAAGTCTAAACGGTCGACCTTGTCGCTATGTGGCAGAAGAGACACTATCGTGCCATCCGTGATGGTGACACCACTTTCTTCTACGTGCAAGGCTGAGCTTGAAGGAAAGACCCATTTCGTAGGCTAATTATCTGAAAGAGTCGCCATAGGAGGTCTGTTGATAAAAATCAATTATAAACGCAACAACCTTTCTGCTTAGCCTGGTCATAAATAACAGTAGATATGATTTGTGAAGTTCAACCAAACGAAACATGTAATGTAGCAAGCTACTTGCCCACTACATTGTTATGGTTGGAACATGAAATAAAATTTGACAAGCTCAATACTACATTTAAAACACCTGTAGCAGCAATAAAGATGCATACCTTCATGTATCATGTTAATGTCTCTATCAGGATTTTTTCATTTCTCGTATTATTTGCTGCCAGGTGTTTGTAACAGTATCCGCGACCCGGTGACAACGGACCGACTACTGGACTTCATCGAGCATCAACGTTGGGTGCCTGAAGAGTACGATGATCCTGATCTCATGCCGCCACCAAGAAAGGTTCCAAGAAGAGACAGAGACACAGACAGCGATGACGACCAGTCCTTTAGCTAGAAGGGCTCCGTTCTTCCTTAATGCAGCCGAGGTAAATACATTGGAAGCGCTTCAAAGTTAGAGTAGCCTTCTTGAAATAGTTGATGATGAAATAAATAATAACAAGTTTAGTAACCAAAAATAAATATTTCTATCATGACTAATTAACTCATAGATGAATTATTTTAATTTGTTTCACCATATTAATTATTTCTTTACTTGCTGAGCTAGTTTGTTACAAGGAAATAAATTGTCAACGTACGGTATATCATGTGGTTAACTACGGTAGTTTATATTTGAAACGTTTCATCAGCCTATCCACTGATACGTACCTAAATTAAATATCTTTACAAAAATGTTGTGGAAGTTGAAATATCTACAGGTTCACAGGACCACTAAAAAAATTGTTGACCGGCACACTCAGTGCCAACGCGTTTGCTTTATGTGATCCGGGAAGGAGGGCAGATTGAGCTTTGGTTCGATCTCCGCCATCAATTTAAAATTCCAAACTAATTCTAGAATTCTAGTGAAAAGTTGAAGTGTTTGCCTCCTTCTACTTAAATTACAGTCTCCATATTTTCTGATCTTCCAGAGTGGCCGACATCATGACATGGCAACCGTCTATAGCACGATTAACGATTATCGGATGCCGCTAGCTTTGCTCCATCACAGCTTAACAAAACATGGAAACTTGGGGAAGTAATACGCAGAGATGCATCTTTGATAACGAGCTATTGATCGATGTTTGGACCGTACGAACTGACCTAAGTGAATCACGGAGGCCATATTGTTTCCTCATTCAACTGAGTGGATAGCCACTTTAACGCAACAGTACGAAATAAATACTGTACTAAATCAGCTATTGCTGTCGATGGCAATCTGCTAATTTCCATATTGGCTAGGCAGCCATGTCTTGAAGGTCGTTTGAGGTTGACATCTCTCTATTACTTCTCTATGACCCAACCAATCTCAACCTTTTCTACTCGAGGACTGAAGAGCGTGGCGAGTAGTAGGAAGCAAGTGAGCAGAAAATCACCATTATTTGTCACAGTATTTATTATTAAATTATTCAAATCTCATAATTACACTTGAGTGTCTCAATCAACAATGCCAAAAAAAGGCTTATTTATAATTATTTTACAGTTCACATAATTATAATATCACAGGCTATTGTAATTGAATTTGTCTTATGTTATGTGACACTATGATTATTTTGTAATAATTGTTCACATATTTTAGTTAACAACGTAACATATTTTTCTTAAGGGTGTGTGTCCTCTTTATGTTTACCCAAGATAAATCTTTTTAGAGATATGAAGTGAGTTTGTTGTATTCCCACTGTGATCCAGTTTCTTTCACCTTCTTTTCCTTTAGTAGTTTGTTAAGATGGTGTTCAACGTTGTAAGCAGCCGCCGTATGAAGATGCTCAGGAGTGTCCTGGGAAAATTGACATCCAATTGGCAATTGCTCATGAAATTATGTAGGGCATAGGCATATTTTCATAATTTAAAAAAAAAAGTACCAGTACAAGTATCACTTCTTGAATTACTGTATTATCATATATAGGCCTACAGTGAAACCATTATGTGTTGTTTCCGAATCCATTGTTCATTTATTTTATCTCACTATACTCCCATATGATGAGTGTCAAATGTTAAATTTTCCTAAATTTATCGTTTTCCTTCATGGATAGCCTATTTTTCCTGGTCCCTTGAAAAAGAATGTAGGTAAGTACAAGAACTCTTTCCCTGTGGGTCTATACATATTAGTGATAGAATCGATTCTAATGTAAAACAATTCTCAAATCAAAAAATTGAGTTTTCCAAAAAAAAATCAGTGCTGTATTTCTTCACGTTGCAATACGCGCTCATTTCGTTGTCCATATTAATCTGTATTGTTGAGATTTTACTATCTGGGCACAAGCTATCCTTTCGGTTACGTCCGACAGCCGAACGTTGACAGAAATAACCGAATGGTACAGTACAGTTCAAAGAAGTCTCTAGTAGTTATTTTTCATGTGAATGCCTTGGGAAGGTGGAAAAAAAGTTTTAAAAAACACAACTTTTTTGAGGGTGAACTTTTTTTTTCAATTTTTTTTTTCTTAAATCGATTTTTAATTGATTCTGTAGCTTAGATAATCGATTCCCAATTTTGAGAATCAATGTCATCACTAATAGGCCCACATATGTCCAAAACATTCTTTCATGTTTTTTAATAACTTGATATTAAAAAGTGGGTTTTGTTTCAGGTGATTTTGTGAAACCATAGTGAAACGATAACTCCAACTTTGAGGATTTTTATTGGGAAATATAGTCATAATACATTCCTTCTTGTTCTAACACTTTTGAGTAAAGAGTAATTGGAAAAACGTCACGTGTAGCTGAGTGGTCAACACACTCGCTTCATGTGATCGGTGAGATGAAGGGGCATATCGGACCTAGGTCTAATAACTGGTCAAATTTCACATTTTGCAGAATTTGATCATTAGTCGCCTTTTTCATTCTGAAATTTTATATCAATTGATTTCACTTTCATTTGATTAGAAAAACACATTATTTATGTGCCTAAATTCAGCAAAATACCAGTATGCACTTTAAAAAAAAAAAATCCATTTCTTTAAGTCTTCCAAATTTCCATGTTTTTCAACAATAACATTGAAACTTGATCAAAATCATTGTTCCCCAATTAAGGCTATGGATGAAAGGTAGGATTGTTTGGATCTTTGAAATTTCCATATGTGAATACATTTTAAAATTTCTCTTTTGAAATGGTGGTTCAATTTAAGAAAATATTCGCCTTATAGTGTGTATCATTGATGAGATCAAAATCAGTAAAATTGTCAATATTTTGAAAAAATATTGATTCCCATTTTTCAAAATTTTGAACAGGTTATTATCAAAAGTGGTAAAACCCATTTTGCTCCAAAACTATTTAGATGGCAAATGTATGAGTCTGCTGCTCACAAAAAATTGATTACCGGTATCATTCAAAATTGATACCGGGACAACGTCCAACAAGCTTAGCGCGCACAAACAAAAAAAATCGGAGGGAAATCCCATACAAGTCCAATTAGGTCACTCACTCACATTTGCTCAAGTTTTTCATTTCGTCTCACAATATTATACTTTTTTTATGGTAATTATACTGTATCCATCCAAGTTGATATACGTATTGGGATTAGTAATTATTCCCAACTATGGTATTGTGATATCTTCTTCCCCCTCATTTATAAATTCAATACAGAGAACTTTTTAAAAATAAAAATAAATTGTTACTGGTACCAGCACATCATATTTTATATTTTATGTAGCTAAACTTAGGTCTTAACATTCTCATTATGATGATATTATTTCCATAATATTAATGAAAATTGAACGTTCTTCCATTACATACCCTGTATATTTCTCTCACCACTTCCGAAAACATTGATATCGTTACTAACTGGGTTTTCGTTATTCAAAGTTATCCAAACTATACATTTTGGGACTAGAAAGAATGTGAAAAAAAATTGCTCTGCTGGAACTGTCGGAAACTCGGGCGCTGAAACCACTGCCGTTTTACACATTTTGGTATGATTTTGTTCCCTTTCCTTTAATTCGGTCACTTTTGGAACTATTTTGATCTCACCGTGAGTTGTGAGGTCTGTTTATATGACCTATACGTTCACCTATGATATCTTCAAGAATTGCAGCTAAGTAATAGTAAGAGGTTACTAAAAGAAGTTGCATAGAATCTAGAAAGTAATTATGGTATCGTCCAAGATGCATTGAGGGTTGCGTTTGCCCGTTCGAGATGGTGTCTTTACTTCCTATCCCTCCCATGTTGAAAATATGTCACGATTTCTATCCGCGCATTTAGAACTCTTGACCGTGCGTAGGTAGTAGTGATAAAAGGAACTAACTTTAATTACAAATACACGTGCAATGACGTTCACTTTTGCTCAGTTGTCTGAAACAGTCTCGTAAGAAGTAAAACGGAGATAGTGAGGTTAAATAATTGTCCATCATTCAAACTGTGAAGTAATTAATATAGTAACACAAGTTATATTACTAGTAACTTACATCTGGACGATTTATATATGTGATCGGAATCGTGTGAGAAGTCCGCATGCCCCAAACGAATAAATATTCATATTTTATTTAATTGCATTATCGGTAAATGTTATTTCTCTTAAGCCTAGCGTATTTGTTTCTTTCCATCGCATCTTTGATGCCAATATGCACTGCATGTTGGATGCCAACATGCACTGCATCAAAGATGTCAATATTTGAGGTATAGAGAAGGCATCACATCAAGTTTCTAAAAATTTACAAAACACCACCAGATAGAGCAGTGATCCATATTATACACATACCTAATTATCTTCATAGATTGATACGTGTTTTAAGATAAGTGAAAGCACCATCTCCCGGCCGCAAACAAGCCCTCTATGCATCTTGGTATCGTCCATAAAAGTTCTGAGGATATCTGTTGAAATTCTTGAAACCCATTTATAGGTTTATAGTTGGATTTGTATATTGTTGATGTTTGTGTTTTTTCCTTCCTTATATATTGGTGTTATATTTATACTATTTTTGGAATTAATAATAAATATTAATAATATTAATAAATATAATAATAATGAATAAGTAAAAATGTCAACCATATATGGTTGAAATATACCATATTATTTGTTAATGTTCAAATTAGTTTGGGTTTGATTATTATTTTTTCCTTCTTTCACCTTCATCATTGTATCTTCAGTTGGTATATATATATTCATATGCTATTCCTTTTCCATCCATTCTCAATTTTTGTGATATTATTACGCTGTATCAAACGACAAACGAGAATGTGTGGGCAGAGATAAATGAAAATGTAATTACATACAGGTAGGCCCTACTAAAGTGACAGTGATAGCAAAAATTTCAGAATTCATTAATAAAATCTACAAACTTCCTACAATTGCAAAGATAGGTATGTTAATGTCTTTCCAGTACAATTTTACTACATGACTGTCATGAGTGAATTTGTTCTAATGTTTACTTCTTGCCTATTTCAACATATGGAGCATAGTCAATGAACTGAAGAGAAGAGAGCAGAAATGAAGCTTGTGAGCATGCGTCGCAGGAGCGTCAAAGATGGAGAAGAAGAGAAGCAGAAATATAAGGAACAAAGTGGGAGTGGAAAGGTTATCATTTAAAATGAAAGGAGAGACTTAGGTGGTACGGGCGTGACTTAGGTGCGACGAGTGTGGAAAAGGAGAGAATACCGAGAGCAATGTTTGAGATAGCAGAAAACAATGAAGCTAAGAGAAGAGCTAAAAGACCAAGAGAAAAGTGGCAGGAGGGAGTCAAGTCTGCAGCTAGTCAACCGAGGAGAAAATAGGACGTAGAGGTAGACGGGTGGGAGGATAGAGAACAGTGGAGAGAACTTGTAAGAAGAGAAGAAGAAACAGCGGATGGTGATAGTGAAGAAGAGAAGGAAGAAGTCGAAACTGGCAGGAACCGATTGATATAAGAAGTCTGCCCTAGAAGAAGTGGTGGAAACACCCTCTGGCCCAATTTAATTGGTTATCTGGGTTTGAGAGATATAGGCCTATGGTGTTATTGCATTCACCATAATCTCTACCCAACACCCATAGACCACGTGCTACAGCACAACTACTGGCGTACACTACTATTCGGTTCGCACACATACTAGCAATGCTACTTACTACGTAAATTGCTTTCACCAGCTGCATTGCACTCATTTTTACATTGGGTCCACTTTTGAGAACGTGTATGATTTCCTCTTCTCTTTTGTTTCTGTGGTCAATATAATACTGAATCTTGGGAAGAGGATCCTGAAATAAATCATCATTTCATTATTATTTTCTGGTTCATTGTGTGTACAGTTATGCATATAATCTATCAGATGTAAGATCGGCCTAACTATATTAGATTAGGGTCACTATACAGTCCACAAGTTATGTACAGAAAAGTAAAACCTGAACAGTATATAGTTGTAGCAAAAAAAAAGAAGTCGATGAAATTCTCTTATATGTGTGGGGAAGGAGAGGTTTACCGTACTTTGCCTGTGATAAATTGTTGTATGTTTATTTTAGAAATGATTTTTTATGGCAATTCTTTGAATATTCAAACTAATAAACGTAGGCCTATACTACCACTCTCTTGAACATGTAATACCTTGTAATGAATAATATTCTCGAAAGATATTTTAGTAGCTCATGAAACAACGTAGTATGTAGGCTAATTCAAATAATTAATTGCAATAGAATGATTCAATGAACAATATTAAACGGTGACGTAAAACTTCATACACTAATACTTTGCATTAAGCAGACAAGGATAATGTTACAAAGTTTACGGCTTACTGTTGCACAGTAGCTTACGATTACAGAACTAACCAACTTATACGGGCACTTGCCTCAATCACCGGCCCATGTGCTGGATAAATGACAAATGGTTTCATCGCTAGTATTTTTTTCAAGGATGTCATGTAGTCGAAGAGATCCTCAAACACGGCTGTTCCTTGACCCAGAATACAATCACCGCTGAATAAACTGTTGTCTTCTTTCATTGTTAATACTATGTGGTCTGTTGTGTGGCCGGGGGTATGGGTAACTCTACAAACACAAGCACAGTGACACTGTTTATTAAATAATGATGTTACAATAAAAAACCAGACACCTTGTCTTAATTTTTTTCAAGTACCCAACTAAAAGAGTGATGATTGAAGATATGTTTTTTTATTATTATTTTCAAGAGTGACACAGACATTGATTTTTTCTTTTATTGCTCACCTCAGTGTTGCTCCGTCTGTAGAAATCTCTTGTCCATCTTTGAGTAAATTCAGGTGGAAATTATGAGGAAGTGGCTCATCTGTTGCATCAGTTTGTGGATATTTCCACACAGAGCACTCTTTGCAAAAAAATATTTCAGATTGATTATCAAACATGAGTTATGGTACCATTTATATGGTATATCTCTTAATTGAAGGACAATTTAAAAAATAATGTGGGTCTACATATTCAAATTTGTATTTGTTTTTCATCACAATAAGAAAGTAATCCAACTTTTGTTTTTCAAACCAAGAAAAAGTCACATTGTCGTTTGTATGATGTTACAAGAAGTATAAGCATGGCCTGCATGTGGGTAATTGCAGTAAACGACTGTTTTCACAAAAAGTATCTAAAGTACTTAAAAGTCAACTATTTAAAACCGTTGAACACGCAATATTAATATGGCAATATATTAGGTAGTAAACTGTACCTTTATTCACGCTTCCAAGGATACCTTCTAAACCGCCGATATGATCTCGATGCCAGTGAGTAATAATGATATGTTCCAAGTCAACCTGTTCTTCTTTTATTACTTTATTTAAATTGGTAATGTACTCAGGAATATTTGCATCGCCTGTATCTATTAGAATTCTTCTGAAAGTTTGATAAAATATAAACATTTTAACCAATCATTTAAACATGTGTGCCCTATAATATGGATTTGGAGTGAAAAACTATCAATTAATTCAATTGAATTAATTGATAATTGCTTGCTTGGTTTAAACCAAGCAAGCAATTTAGCGCCGCGCTCTTTGTCACTTGTCAGGCTAATTTGATTTTTTTTTTTGTGATGCGTTTTGACAGCCGATAAGTTATTTGTTTTATGCATACATATATATAGATATAAATATATACTATAATTCATGTAAACTACATGAAATAATTACATGCCTACCTTTTACCAGTACCAATTAAGTAGGTATTTGTTCCTTGTAATGTCATAGGACCGGGATTGCAACCCAGTATTCGAATTATTCTTGTAGATAATTTGGTCACGAGAGGTATCGCTGTTAAAGCCATTTTTAATCAGTCGAGGTTATGCAGCCAGTGGACTTTGCAATACCATCGGCGAGGGTCCGATACTAAAATTTCATTGGCTGCATGCATGACGAGAGTGTCGCGAATACCAATAACGAAGAAACGAAGAAGAAAATAAAAACCTAACCTAAAAATGAGGATGATTATAATTCACATAACTAGGCCTATTATTAATCTTTCATAGTCAATTTTATGACAATGATCGAAGCAGTGAATGAAAGGTAGCTATTGTAAGAATATATTTTAGTGCAATTTGCACATAGTTTTCATTCTCATGTCCTATCATCATGCACAAGCGGGTTACAATGCCACTGCTGCCTGTTTTGCCACATACGTTTTCGAGTGTTCTCGGCCGTGCTTGTATAGATTTCTAATTGAATCATATCACATTATTTGGCATGAGTTACTGAAATCTCTTCATAGCATTATGGTATACCTAAATTAATTGAAAGTTCGTAAACACCCAAGCCTACACAGGTTGTTGAATTATTGCACGTCGTCCCACGAGATAAGAGTCAAGAGTGGCAGCGCCCTGGTTAAACAGTCTACAGACCCTGGTAGTGTTACGCCTGGTAATCCTGCTAGGAGCGCTGTGATCTCCAAGAAAATGCCATTTGCTAGAGCACTGTTGCTAGTGAATGCCGCTAGGAGCGCTTGTCGTACGTTGTCCTTTCGACAAGACCCCTCTTCCTAACCTGACGATTAAACTTATGTTAGATGGAAGAATTTTGTCGAAAGGACAATGTGGCAATAAAATTGCTGTTCAACCAAGACATATCTCTTGGTAACTTCTTTTCTTCAACGTTAGCCGATGTTAAAATTTGTACTTGAACTGCCTTGATGAGCAGCACTTATTGTGTAATTCAGCCTATACCATACATGTAAAAAATTGCTGTTTGAGATAACTTTGGTTTTTGGTTTGTAAAAATAACCTCTTTTCTTCAATTTTGTTTCCATCTCATTTTTCTTCTACCCTATAGGACTACCGGTACTTTGATTTAAATTCTTTTGTGGTGGGAAAAAAGGAAACTTCAACCTACATATATTCCTTCTCTTTGATTCCTCTGTGTCTCCTTTCCAACTTTACCTCTCTTCTTTTATCTCAATGTATCCTCTTGGGTAATTAATTTCATATACGCCTAATCAATGTTATTATAAAATCTTTCTTTCTTTGATTATCAGATTATGAGCGTTAGCATTGATCCATGATGACTGTGTGTTATTTTTGTATGCACTGCTAAGTTCATACGATTTGACTGATCCATATGAATCTTATGTGAACATAGGGACTCATCGAACTTGGAACTGATTAGTTTTGGGGCTAAATTGGTTATGCCACTTTTTAGAAAAATCATTCGGAAATTTTTAAAGACCCCGTAACATTGACTCACAGAAAAAATCACTTGAAAACAATTAACATTTAACTTCTAAATGTGAATACGAGAAATATGTACTACATTATAATACATTTTCACCTAGATTGGACAAGTCATTTTGAAGAAAGTGGTTCAATATGTATTGTTCTAGATTAAATATCTAGAAATAATTATTCAGAATCACTGTGTGCTAATCCATGAATTGATTTATGAGTTACGGTGTGTAGGCATTAACTTTATATTACAAACTCAATGGTATTCGCTAGAAAAAGTTGCAGTCCGCTGTTAGTGTTAAAAAGTGGAACTAGAGAAAAGTCACAAAATAAAGTTAATCATAAGGGAAGAGCTAAGGCTAATGCTAAGGTAAGATGACTAGAACTAGTAAACACATAAGGAAATAACCCTAAGAAATTATTAAATAAAATTAATGAAAATAGAGAAATAAACGTTTTAAATTCATTATGAAGGGTTGAAAGAATTTTATTTCAAATTAAATTATACCGAGATGGTATAAATCAGTAAGCTGGCGGAATTAAAGTTAATCCTAGGATTGTAATGATTCAATTTAAGGAAAGATTTATTACACTTGTTGAAGGATCGAAAACAGAAAAGAGGTTAGTTATCATTTTTAGTTAAAAGAGGTCTGAGAAAACACAAAAACATGTAAAAATGAAAAGTTTCATGTCAATCAGTCAAACCGTACGACCTGTGCAGTGCTTACAAACAAACAAACAAAAACACAGACAAAGCTCCATAAGAGTAGGATGTAAGTCTTCGCATTTGCTCATCTAATAACGTGAATAATTTGTAGCCAAAATTAACCTGAAGCATTTCTTACTTCACCTTAATTATTTTCAAAATGAACCTTATTGTAAATTCTGAGAAAGCAATCTTATTTAGAAATGGCAATGAGATTGAATTTTATACTTGTAGGCGTACTTTCATCATCCTACTTATCATTTTTCAGTTTGCCAAATTGAAATGTTGATATTTCATACCATTGAAAGTTGTCACCAAAATTGTGATACGTTGCCAAAAGAATTCCTGTGTACTCGTCAGCTAGATGTAACAGAGGATTAAACTACTTGTAGCTCGGTTCTCTGCAACACTGATTATCTCTCACAGACGTGGTATTCAATCTCATGAATTGCCTCATGAGTCATGACTACCAGTGCCGACGACTCCCATCGACATAGGACGATGTCAGAATGATTTTCAACTAGCAGTACTGTTGAAGAAGGAAGAGAAGGAAACTACGACAGCAGTACGATGTAGATGTGGACACAGTGAGAATATGGGAAGAAGACGGAAGGATGGAAGAAGTTCAACGCAACCAAGCAAACTAGAAGAACGACATCAGTAAGTATAAAGACATACCGGTAGTCAAAGTTTTCTTCATTATTGTGTAGGCGATTCACAGGTTTCAAAATAACTAGCTTTTCAAGAGCCATATTGATAAAATGTGAAATTGAATGAAATGAGGTACGGTCAAATGTTACCTTATAAAATTAATGGTACAAATAGGTAGTTGATAGCGTTTTGTGAATCACCTTTTCTCATTTCATTTCTTTCCACTTATCATTTGAAGATCTCCCAATCTATTTGTCTAGTAAAATGTCAATGCAAATGTAGGTAATGATCTAAAGATCCCAAAGTTACACTGATAAAAAAATACTAGAAAATCATAGGCATCACCAGTTCATAGAAATTAATTGCATAAGGTCTAAAACTAGTGTGTAAGTATTACACTTGCTTTTTGGGTGGAATTTTCAACTGACTTGCTACTTTTTCCTAAATGTCTTGTCATGGTTATGTCGTTATGTATGTGTAGAATGATCAAAGAATTAAAACACAAACCAGGTCTCAGTTTCTTTATGGAATTCAGTTTAAAGATTTTAGGGCCAAAAATGACTTTGTACATTTCCCTTATGGTCTTAAAATCCTCGTAATTGCTCGAAAAATGATATTTTGGAAAAAATTTCATCGGAATTTGTTTCTTCAGATGTCTTTTGTCCTCTCGCAAAATTTTAGCCAAATCAAAAATCATGGTTGTTTTTTCTTTTTACTTTTTCAAATTTGATTTCTTGAACCAAGTTTTGGTTTTAAAAATTCCCCCAAAATATTTTCCATCTCAGAATTAATTTCTCTGTGTGAATATCTAAAAATAATTGTGTTACCGTGAAACCTCTATCCATCGTTTTTCAAAGGACTAGGAAAACTAAACTATCCATGCATGAATGCGTTCCATTCACATTAGGTTGTTAACATCAGTTGGTGATCATAGTGTGAACGGGGTATTAGAGGTGTCACTCTGTTCTTGTTATTTCAAAAGTCCGTTTTGAACATCTGCTCTGGAAATTGGAATTTTTTGTTAAATCAGTGACATTTTTCTTGGCAACGGCAAGGGAAATCGTAACTAAACTTTCTAAAGATTTAAAGGTCCTAAAGTTAGACCCGTAAAAAATACTCGAGCATAATAAGCGTCGCCACTTCATAGAAATTAATTGCAGATGGTCAAAAACTAGTGTGTATTATTATTATACCTTTTTGGCCCAATTTTCAAGCTTCGAATTATTTGTTGTTGAATTTCTCGGTTCTGTCATTATGTATGTTTAAAATTATCAAATTAGAACACAATCTGGTTTCAGTTTCTATATTGAGTTCAATTCAAAGATTTTAGAGCAAAAAATAACTACGGTATGCAGAACTTTTGTATATTTTCAATTTCAAAATTTTGAGTTTTCTCCAATTTGAAACATAAAGTAGCTTTTCATAGACCATTATCAATTGAAACTTATGAAATTGATTGATTTAAGTGCGAGTTATTCACTTCAATGTGACCTCTGTTGTTTCCAGGCTACAGCTTACCTTGAAGATTGATTCCTTGGAGCGTCGAGGCGGTAGATAGAAGTTAACTGGGTTAGGTGCACCGACATGTGGGTAAACTGTCTCCGTCCGTGCCGCATCCAGGTGTGATTCAGCATGTAATAAAATGATCCCCGAGCCGGGCAGGCCAGCCTAGTGTAGTCTGATCAGCCCTGTTGTCTCAAACCAAGTCGATCAAAGCTCAGAATGGTGCGTTTGTCGGCCTAGAGTCCAACAACTGACAGTGACCAGGTAATGTCACGGTAATAAACTACTGCTCCGAGTAGGGATCTTGTTGCCCTGAGCTTAAAGAAACCTGATAACCGTGAGCATAGGTGCCTGTTCTCACCTGGGCCGTGGCTAAAGGGCCTGCACCCGAGCCGTGGGTAAAGGGCTGGGCCAAGGCCAAAGATCTAGATGGTTGCTCGGCAAGACCTTGTACTCTTCCGTGCGAGATAACTCATGTAAATGAGCCTGTCTTGTATGCAAGGGTACATTGTCATGCATCTAACTGCCATCTAAGATTACTAGATGGGCTTTGGTGGGAACCTCGTACTCTAGCGTGCGAAAGGTTTGTGTAGCTTCCTCGGCTACATGGGCCTCTCGCATGTAAGGGTTCTAGGTCATGCAACAAAAATCCATCCCCTTTGACTTTGACCCCTTTCTGCGGCACGGACAGGAATCCCAGGAAAAGAGGATAGCTACATGGGGGAGACTAGGAGGATGATAGGGGACCACAGGATAATCACTAGTGATAGCACATTATATCATTGTAACTTACTATCAGTTTATTAATTGTTCTGTACAAGTTATATCAATAAAACATGTAATAACAAGATATTTGTCCATCAGTATTCTTCTTCTCGATTCATGCTGAAGTGATACCAATGCAGCAATCTAAGCCATCAACTTGATGCAGCAAACTGACTTGATCAGCTGCTTGTCCGACTGTTTGGCGTCACAGCTTTGATTGTTGCACTGGCTGAACGGAGCCCTGACATGACCCTGAAGGCAGCAACAGACTTTAACTGCGAGACTTGGCTAGGACAACCTGCAACAATAGGACATGAGCTTGTAAACAACACTGAACCTGGTCATTAGATTGCAGTGGCATCAATACTGTTTCAGTTGAAAACATTGCTCTGATATCTAGTGCCAGCACGAGACTGACAACTTGGACCCTAGCAGCGAACCTGTCTACGCTAGATAACAAGCTAGTTACTGTAACAAGACAATCACTGCCATGATCTCTTATGCAGCAATAATTCTGAAGGAAAATTTAGGTTTATTCAGAGTTACGGTTAAATTGGGTTTGAACCATAAACTAGGCCTAGTCTCATCAATTGACACGAACCACATCCAATCAGTAAAGAATCTACACAGCATTCCTCCATATTTCATGGTTCGTAAGCGAGGCCAGATTTTTCTACCAACAACGGTAATACAGAGATGCCAAAGGGACCAGTTCTTAAGTGAATGATAGAAGAAAAATCAAGTAATTCGGTTTGTAGCCGAGGTTAGCGCAGACAACTGCATATATGGTCACTAAACTTTAAACACACATTCAAGTCAAGTTATACAGCACAGATCACTTGTTTCACTTTAGATATTCACATTAGGTTTTAACAACATACTGTACTGATTACTACAATCTATAAGCATCGGTGAATGATTATAAGACGAAAGGTTATTTTATTATGTGTTTTGGACAGTGTGATGGAAGCCTGCTCTTAATGAATCATCCCAGTATTGACTTTGGCGATGGAGGGGAACCACGATGCACCTCTATTAGGTTGGTCGACCATGGCAGGAATCAAACCCTGGTCTCCTGAATAACAATTCAGTGTTAGCCACCAAGTCACTTGCTCACTGAGCCCACCAGCAGCTGGTTATACATACAACAGCAAGTAGGCCCAGAGCTGTGTTTAGGCCTATATATATATTGTACACATATATATATACATTCAAGAGAACATGGAATTCAAACTATTGATCTAGCCCCATTCAGGCTTTACGATTATTATTGTTCTAGTACATATACCTAGATAAAACAAGATTTACTACATACCAAAATTGAACCTGAAATCAAGTTGACCACATAGTAGGCTAGTCCATTGTATAAACTCAATGGCTTGTCCTACGAAGCGTTTTTAGGGTTATAACTCTGTATCCAAGGCGTGGTCAATGGGAATATATATATAGGCCTATATATTATCAATATTAAAATACCTAGCTAACCAACATTAAAAATTTAAAACCCAATATTTTACAATAAGACGTACATACTTACAACATGAGTTTCAGCGAAAAAAGTGATTGCGACCCACTCCGAATCAAAGATGGCAGTCTTCTTTTTCTTCTTGGCTATAGGTGCTATCCTATCTGGACAGTCTGATTGTTGTTTGGGCAGTTTTTGAACTGTGATTCCTATCAGGTGAAGGTGAGTGAATAAGTAGCAGGATTTTTAGAAAATACATATGGTCTTATAACTGCTTAGCACCCGCAATAAAAATAATCTTGTAACTTCAAGTCATCACACTGCCCTGTATGTATGAGTCGGTGACCCTGTATGAGTCGGGACTTGACCATAACGCTGTCAAACTTTATAATGCTCTTCCTGAAGAATTTACATATATAGAATCTTTCAATATTTTTAGAATTAATGTGAAGCATTATCTGTTGGCAAGGAGTTTTATAATATTGACAAACTATTATACAAGTTTTAAACATTTGTACTACTGACAAAACATCATTTGTGAATATGAATTCTGTGAATAGATTATTATTTCACTGCAATAAAGGCTACATTTGATTCAACTATTTAGGAAATTATCAACTATCAATAGGTATATGAATTGATTTTCTCTCTTAATGCTCAAATACAATGTTTCGTACACTACCGTATTTAACTTTTTAGAGACATTGATAAATAATAAGTGAATGAAGAGGTGATTGCTATGGTTTATTTATATATTTACAAAGTAGGCTCATTTGTTTAGCAAAAAATTACAAAGGAAAATTAACTAGGACTACCTATCATGATAATAATTGCTTTATAAATTTATAAGTAGGTAATCATAATCAAGATTCTGGCCTTACCAGAGCGTGCAACATTCATCTCACATAATACTAAATTATACTCTAGCCGCAGCGCTTTGCTCTTGCTCGTGGAACCTCTTCATTCTATCTTCAAGTTCAGGTCGGAAATGACGGATCAGACCCTGAAAACAGAGACAATCAAGTCTCAGTCAACTAACATCAGCTTTTGAATAGAAAATAGCAATGTCCAAATATCACTAGGCCTACTAAAATATCTCCATTTTGCTGTGTTTGTAAATTGTAAGCCTATGCCAATTGCCCAAAAAACTTGTATTGATCTAGTGACTAGGCAGTCACTGACGCTTGAAATCGACAACAAGGCCGTAATACCCACATGAATTCAATTAAAAAAATGGAGATAGTGAATTTTGATTATTTGCCCATTACGTAGTCAAGCTGGTATGACAACGACATAATATCAAGTGGTGGTTTCCTTATATTACTACAAATTTATGGCACTTAGCCTTTCTGACCGATCACTGGTCTGTCCTATATGCTTGAACAACGACACGTACGCTTAATTGTGGCAATATTTAAATAATTTTTACATAAGCTATATTGAGCTATAAGCTATAATGCCAGTTTCCTAGGACTACATGCTGTCACTACAGTAAAACCTCATTAATTCAAAGCGCAATGTACCCAAAAAAAACATTTGAATTTGAAGTCCGAATTATCTAAATATTTGAAGGATATCACAACCCAAAAAACTAGATGTCAACAAATTAATTACTATTAATTTTCATAATTTTAGAGAACTAGAAATCATCATCTCAATTTCAGAAATTATGATACATTTTTCTGGCACTTGTTCTATTTGCTCAGATATTTGAAATTACCATTTAGCACTTACAATGATTTTTGAACGAATAGAAAATTATAATATGAGAGTAAAAATTGAAACAAAGACAAAGTAATGAAATATGAACTTACCTGAACCGGCCATGCAGCGCCATCACCGAGCGCACATATAGTGTGCCCCTCGATCTGCTTGCTGAGCTCCCATAACATGTCGATCTCGCCAATCTGCGCGTTGCCGCTGACAAATCGGTGGATGATCTTGTTCATCCAGGAGATTCCTTCGCGGCATGGCGTGCACTGGCCGCAAGACTCGTGCTTGTAGAACTCGATGAGCCGTGCGATCGCCTGGACAATGTCGGTCTGCTTGTTCATCACAATGATGGCCGCCGTGCCGAGACTGGTCTGAGCAGCAACAAGGCCGTCAAAGTCCATGATGGCATCCTCGCAAACTCTGAAGTCACAAGAATTTTAGTAAATCACAATGAGCGTTTCATGACGGTCAAGTTTTTTGATCTATCGAGATGATGATTATATTATTTAACTATTTGTATTGGGTTTAACGACGCACTCTCGTGATAACTATGATCAATTGGTGTTGTATGAATGATGAATGATGGATGATGAGTTGTAGGTTTCTTGGATAATGCGAAGGATAATGAGAAGATAGTCTACACGAGGTGCATTCCAGTAAGATTTCAAACAGTTAAAATAAAACCAAAAATCAGCACAGTTAAGCGGTATTATCCTATACCTTTAGCATGGTACACAGCCACCTTGAACTCTGGGTATTTACCCGTTATTAAGTAAGTTTGAGGTGGTGTAAGTGCTGAAAGTACTGAAATTTACTTGCAGCAGTAGTACCTTACTGAAGTACCAATCTGGGCAGTATTACAGGCCTAATCTGACATAGTATCACAGCAAAAAGTGAAAACCATTTGAATAGATAACACTTGAAAGAAAATTACTTTTTCGGTATGAGCGGTGTCGATGATCCACCGGGGATAATTGCCAATAGATTGTCCCAGCCGCCGGTGACTCCTCCCGCGTGTCGGTTGATCAGTTCCTTGAGTGGGATCGACATCTCCTCCTCGACTGTGCACGGGTTTACCACATGGCCAGAGATGTTAAACAGCTTGGTGCCGGAGTTACGTGGTCTGCCGAAACCGACAAACCAGCTGCCGCCACGACGGCAGATAGTCTGAAATACACAATGCAATGATTTTGATCATTTTTACGTCTCGTTGGCGTACATCTTGAAAATAAATCACTTGCTTGTATATATGGCACCGTACCATGCGCACAAAATATTTTGCAAGGAAAACAAATCATGTCAATGTGCAGTACGTAGGCCTACCCTTTTGTAAATTAAAAAAAAGCCATCTAGTGGTGACGTTTCAAGTAGACCAGGAAGCCAGATCGGGTATACCAGATTCATGCTACCTATGCTATTCAGCACGAATGATTTATAATATTGTGCGTCGCAGTGAACGTATTTACTTTTAATATGTTAGCAATTACAACATTATTATGTCTACTATATTATAAGAGATCTACATGCTGTCAGAATGAGTAAAATGAAAGATGATGCAAGTTATATATTTTGGTCTTTTGCCTTTAACCATTCGGATAAGAGGATCAACTTTTCCAACACTACTAAAATACGCAGAATACAATTCTATCAATCCGCCGCTAGACGGCCGTATAGCAGTCAGTAAGCGCCTGCGCAATAAATTTCGATCTGGAAAAAAATCTTTTCGAGTGAGTTCGAGTCTTGATCTCGACTCGAACTCGCTCGAAAATTTCGAGTCGCACAGCCCTAATATCTATTGATATATCTATATCTATATCTATACATCTATATATGGCTATATCTACATATAGCCATATCTATCGAATTTAAAAAATCATGAGTCGCTGTTAGTATGAAATGCTTAGCTGATTTTAGTGTTGTCATGATGAGAATTATTCAGTGCAGCAAAGTAATACCAGGATGCGCCACGGTAGAAATCCTATTCTCTCAGTGTGTCGACTGTAGCACACAACTACTGATAAGGCAGGTTGATTAAAGATTAGGTGTTGAGCCTACATAATATATATTACAAATTAGTTGATGAGCCTACAAGTGTCAACATTGACGAGAACTTACAGGTGCCACAGCAACTGTCTCGACATTTGCCACCGTTGTCGGGCAGCCAAACACTCCGACATCGGCGGGGAATGGAGGCTTCAAGCGTGGCTTTCCCTGTTTACCCTCGATCGACTCAATAAGCGCCGTCTCCTCTCCGCAGATGTAGGCGCCCGCGCCACGGTGCATGAAGACGTCAAAGTCGTAGCCAGAGCCGCAGCAGTTCTTGCCGATGAGGCCGGCTTGGTACGCCTGTAGAACAATATTAACAATTTAAAGAGTAATTACTTCGACTGCAGTATGCCCTTCCTATTATCGATCAACAGATCTTTACTTATCCATTTACATTTATTGCATGTGCAAGTCTCCTTGGTTTTACCCAAGAATTAACAAGAAACAGAAGCCAGAAACAAAATATAAAACACATTTTCCATTTCTTTTTCAATGCTGCTTTACGATCCCATCAACAGCTAGGCTGAACGGGGGAATATTTTTCATTATGAGAGCTTCTACTATTGTTTTTCAAATAATTAATAAAAACTTGATATTGGGCTGTTTCACAAGTTTTCTACGGTATACAGCCGTTGACAGTTTTCTACCAATCCAGTACCGTACACAATCAACTACTTTCGTTTCACCGCCCCTTTAATTCTTACAAAACATAACATCCAATCAAGTGGGCTTCTTGAACTGCTACGTAAATTTGACATCCAATCAGGGTATAGATCTGACTGGCCAATTGGTAGTCCACGCCTACCTTTGGTATTCAATTTTAGACAAGTGATGTGATTGGATAATATCTCACCTCAGAAATGGCGATTTGCATGTTGGACGCCTCATTGTAGAACTCTCCGCGGATGTAGATGTAAGCGGCCTGCGCTCCCATCGCCCTACCTGCCACCAAGCAACCCTCGACAAGTTTGTGGGGGTCGTGGCGCATAATCTCCCTGTCCTTGCACGTACCGGGCTCACCCTCGTCGGCGTTCACTACCAAGTATTTCGGCCTGTGCAGACGAACATATTTGTTACTAATTAAAATAGAAAAACACAATTTATCTCATTATTAAATTAAAAATTAGGACCTCAAACAAAAATTCCAGCTCAAATATCTATGTAGGGGCATACACTAATTTTTTTTAAGTTCAGAGTTTGAAACTTGTCAACATTCTTCTGATACGCCTAATATGGTATTATAATTAGGGCTGTGCGAGTCTCGAAATTTTCAAGTCAAGTTCGAGACTCAAACTCGCTCGAAAAGATTTTTCCCAAAATTGAACTACTTCGAGCGAGCGAGCGAGAGTGGAAGGATAAACTTGTCATCTTTTTATCATTCAACAGATTGGTATTGAATATACAGTGTCTGAAACTTGTGAAAAAGTTTTGTTTCTTCATTTCTCCCTTTGATTTTGAATAAAACATTGTTGAATGATTACAATTCGCATCATTATCTCACACAGTCAGTGGCACTGGAGTGACTCTATGTGACTTCTGCTGAGTCGTAGTTACCACTAGACACGCACACGCCTCTCTCTTCCTCAGTTCCTTCCCCCTCTCCAGAACATACCTACACACTGTCAAGGACAGATCGACACGTCATTACGTGTTGTCAAGCGCTAATCAAAATGCGCCATATGATGTACGCACGTCGTCGGAACTAGCGAGTATACGCGATCTCAACGGTTACTATCAGCGAAGCTAGCCAATACACACTTATTGAGGCAACGGGTTCTATCAACTCATCAAGTAGTTTCGCCCAGTAGCATGGCTTTCTTTCATACACAATACGAAATTGCAGTAATTCTAAGTGGGAAGTGATGATTTTTGTGGATAAGGATGAATTTTTATAAATCAAAATCATTTTTGGGGGATTTCTTCTATTTTGGATTAAGAAGGGTTTGAGCTCGTTTGCTCAAACTAAGATTGTGCTCAAGCTTGCTCGAACTAAAATTTGTGCTTGAACTCGCTCGAGCTAAAATAGTGCTCAAACTCGCTCGAAAAAAGTCAATCTCTCTCGAATCTCGCTCAAACTCAAAAAGCTCTGCTCGCGCAGCACTGAATTATAATGTCTAGCCCTACTAGATACAATTCCTTTGCTTAGTAAGAAAATGATACACACTCTATATTAGCAAATTAGCATTAGGCCTAGTAGGGATAATGGGGAACATTTTTTGAAAGTTTTGAATTTGCAAATCATTTGTAATTGTTTGGTGATTGTTTTCTAGCTAAGATTTTTTTTTGTAATATCTGTTGGGTATTGTTTAGTATATAATGAGTTGATCACTATTAAAAATGCTCTTATCTTGACTGGAGATTACGGTACGACATTTTTGGAAAAGTTTGACATTGTTCTCCACTACCCGGGCTGACGAGGGTTAACGAGAAACTCAACTTGCAACAGTGACTCATAACTAAGGTTTAACCAAGATGCATTGAGAGTTGCATTGGTTTGCTGGTTGGAGATGGTGACTTCACTAATTCGAAAACACGTTCCGTTTCCTGAGTACTTTCCTGAGAAATACTGATTGTACTGCTCGTTTTGTAGAAACGGTTGATAGGTTGACAAACTTGATGACAGCTGTTATTAGCTGAGCCGACGTCATTGAGTAAAATTAGTTCTTTTCATCACCCCTTATCTACGCACGGTCAATAGTTCTTTAAACGTAGAACGTGAATTGGAACATATTTTCAACATGCGAGGGATAGGAAGTGAGGACATCATCTCCAACCGGCAATCCAACATAATCCTTAATGCATCTTGGGTTACCCATTGTAAATTATTTGAGGTTATCAGTTTTAATCCATAATTGCAATGCACAAACAATTGTGGGAATCGAAGACCATTTATAAAAGTTACAGACATTTGAAAATTGAAAAATATATAATCTGTAATTGACAAAATTAACTGAGTAAGTGAAAAGACAATAAATGCTAATGAATTTATCAAAATATATGTTAAGGCCAATCATATTTTGATAGTTTTTTTTTAATATTTGTAGATTGAAGAATATACAATTGTAATTTAGTGCTATTGGGCCCTATTGATACAAATGATGACGTTATTTAATCTTTATTCACTTTAGGGCAGTGGCGACTCGTGTGTAAGTAGGCCCACTGCAGAATGGCAGCACTCCCTAAGATTTTCCCAATGCATGCTATTTTTCAGTAAATTTATCAAGTATAGATCTCTCATGTCTCTCTTCTCTCATGTCAAATTATATTTTTTTCTAGCAATTATGTTCAGTGAAATTCAGCTTCATAAAAGAGTATTAACAGAATTAGCGTAATTATTCATTGTTGAGCGCCTGCGTCTTCAAATGCATCATAAAATCTACACGCCGCTGAGCGCCTTCAAGCGAGCCGAATACAATCTTTTACACACGTTCTACAGCGGTATGCTATGGTTGCTCATAGCTGGCCGAAGGAAATAGATAAAGAAGGCGCGCGGTGAAGGGAGTTCTAAGTGTGTGACATTAGCCTACCCGATGTGCTGCACGGGGTGTAGCACGCTAGCTTGAACTTGTTCAAATACTGCGAGACACCGTGCATGCACTTCTTACTCTCGTGGCCTTCACTCACTACCAACAGCTGGGTGTTTCGAGCTGACTGAGAAGCTTATTACAAATTGGGAAGTTCCGTACTGAGCTTTTGGTGGGTGGCGTTACATAGTGTCACGTTGATAAATTGTGACCGAGTTATAGGCCCACTAATCATGTAAATTAATTGAATTATGGAACTTGTGATTTTATAAAAACTCAATTTTTAAATTATACTTGTCAAAAGAACACATCAAACTATTTGCTTTATGGCAGCATTAAATTCAGGATATATTTTTTAAATAAATCCACACAGACAAGGTCAACAGATTCTAATTAAGTTATGAAGCAAATGAATGTTGAGATCTGAATGTGGATGTTGAATGAGGAAATTGCGTCCATTTTATGGGGGTAAAATATTTTGCCCTTCAGGGCACCTGCAAGGCTTTAGACACTCATTGTTCTGTGTCTGTGACTTTGTACCTTTGTAGGCCTATATAATTTGTGTTATCAACTGCAGTACTCCCTATTGTTAGTCACCAGCCACAACTGCTTCAGGGTAAAAAGGAACTGACTTGACTGAATCAACGACTCACTAGCGTAAACGTGCTATTTTCTTTGAATGCAATTCAATACAATTAGAGGCAGAAAACTGTATTGCAAACTTGATTACCAATTATAATTGAAGAGTGAGGCAGGTCTAAATAATATATCATCCTACATTTAAGGGTGCCCTATAAAGGTATTTTTAGTTTATCCTAGACTTCATTTTCAAGCATATCTAACTGCATATTAGGATATTAACTGTGCATATCTTATTTCTAATTGTATTACACAAAAAATATTTAGGCCTAATGATAATCAATTAGTATCATTTAGGCCTATTGTTTAAACATCATGTAGTCTTGCAGTGATTTAAGTTATCGTAATACACTCTACCAGCATCAAACAAGGAATCAGGATTAAAATGAAACAAATTGTGCCAAAACTAAAAGAGCAAGCCCACTTTCTGAAAATTCCAACTATCTCACCTGTGTGGAACAAAAATCTTCTAGCAATGAGGAATTCATTAGGCCTACATGTTCCTCTTTACCTTCTCATATTAGCAGACTCATAGTATGATTGTTCCCATTTTCCATAGTGTTCCTCATTACCTCTTTGATCTTTCAGATGTTCCTATTCATCCCCAAAAATATACATAGGAGTATTGAGGTATTGGGAGACACCAACATTTTTTTTTCAAAGGATTATTTTTTAAAACTTGAAAAGTCAACAGTTTTCCACTCAAGCATTAGGTAACTTTCTGCTATCCCAAATTTGTAATTCACTTAACCTTTTACTGGGAAAATAATCGCTACAATGAATGCATGCTTTTTTTGCAGTGTTACAAATCTTATAAAAATAAAAGTACACATACGTGATAATGAGTGCAAAATTTTCAACTGCATGGTCTAGAATCTAGATCAAGTGTTGAAACTTGAGAGAACAATGATTTTAGAATTTTCGTTTTCATCCTGATAAGAGATAATGTCAGTGTTCCCCACTACCCCTTGTTCCCCATTCATTACCCACATTACCCCTGGATTTGTAAAGGAATGGTTTCCACCGAAACGATAGATTAAAATTTAAATGACACAGATCCAATGATATTCATTCACGAGGTCAATCAGATTGCCTTAGGAGAGGGCAGATATTCGATATGAACTCAGTTGTTTGTGTAATGAAATTCTGTATTGGCATAAACCTAGCTTATTTCTCAAGCAAAAATGAGGGCAAATGTAGTTGATATTTTAAGATCTACGGCAGTGACACTTAACCGCGTGAAACTTTGCGGCCTCGAAAGGTTTCAAATAAAGACGATCAATCAATCTCTGTCAACGCTTTGCCTACCTTCCATCACCCGGCTTATTCATAAAACTCCATTTCATTCCTGAAGGAAAGCCAGCACCTCCTCTCCCTCGCAGACCGGATGTTTTCACTTCATCTAGAATTAAAAGAAGAGACACGTGTCTGAATGTATGATGACCATATGTTGATTGTGTCAAGTCTAAAAACTTTTCGCTTCACCCGGCAATAAAGCTAAGAATTATTGTCGCTTGCATGTCACAATCAGCTGGTAGATGGCCCCATGGCAGTAGACCATTATTATACAGTAATGTGAAAAATAGAAAAACTAGAATGCTGTAACAAGAATATTTTCTCCAGATTACAAACTGCGTTTGCTTCAAACTTAAATTTCAGTTTTCCCCCTCATCTGAGCTTTTCATATTGGCATACAGACCCATGTATCTTTTATTGGCAATTTCCAACTAGGAATTAATTTAATATTATTGGTACGTGTTTTGCGTTATTGGTATCGCATGTGTATTGTGCGGTCTATTGACATAGTATTCCGCATGTTTAGATCACTTCGGCTATATTCCGCACTCGCTTGAAATTGAACAGACGAGCTTGTGCAGAGACTGTGTGGTTGACGGCCTGTGTAGATAGCAAGCAGTAAGTGTGTGTTTCAAAATTATTTTTGGCAGTTGATGACCATTTTATTATGATCGAAGTAGAAGATTTTTAAACACAAGCCTGGTTGTACTATTGAATATTTATGGTTTTTCTGGAATGGGAACCAAAAAAGCACCGTAGTCTTATGATGGTCGTTATATTAAGTGACGTATTTCCAAAGAACAAATACACAGCGCCTTATGGGCTATTCATAGCATTGAACAGGATTTTCCAAAAACGACGATATATCGCGATGGTCGCTGTAGACCTACTGAGGTTTATTTGTATACCAATCAGGATATTTCAAAATGCTCATGTGAAGTATAGATCTATAGATCTAGATCAATGATGCACAACCATGCCATTTCATATGGCCCGCCAACTGAATTCAAATGTCTCTGACCGACCCCCCCACTTTATGTACCTGAATAACCTCACAGTCACTTACTTTAAAAACAGAATAGACATCAACTTGGGTTGAATTTGCTTCTAAGATTGTCAAAGAAAAAAATAAAAGGGCTCAAAATGTTCAGCCTCCAGTAGCTGGGGCTCTACCCCAGACCCTTCAGTACAATAACCCTAGATATATAATACTTTATTAATCTACAACTATACTCCCCCCCCCCCCCCCTCAAATTGAAGTTTCTACTTGTCTGTGAGGACTGCAGACATGTGTAAAATGTATAAAATGGCCCTTTTGATGAAGAAGTTGTACATCAGTGATCTAGATCAAACGAAGTATTGATGTCACGCCTATCACTAGTGGTCTGTTAGAGATACAGGTACCCTGATCGGTGAACTCAAAACCTACCATGAGAGCCCGAGCCCACTTGATTGGATATTAGGCCTATGCTTTGTGACATCCAAGGGGTGGGAATGAATGGTAAGGTTTAGGGGCGTGTCGATAGCGAAGTCATTTTGCGCCAGAAATGATGAAAGTCAATAATAGATGTTTTATATACTGGAAAGTTTGCACGTACTTATTATCCATTCCGGTCCCTTGATTAATATCTCCTTGGTCTTATACCAGTCTCCTCTTTTCAATGCTCCCTTCAGCCTCCAGTCATGGCGACCATACAGATTAGTGAAAATACGATCTTCATCTTTCAGAGCGCCAAATTGGGTCTGAAACAAATTAAATTTACATATATATATATATTTACACTCTAGAGTATAGAGGCTGAAATGGGTATTTTACTAATATACTTATATCTTATATTATATGTAGGTCTATTCACTGATTAAAATCCGCGATTTTTTTAGTTGCGTTCCTAGGTGGCGCTAGTTTATGGTGTTCTTTTCCAAGTGTAAGTGGTATCATGGGAATCGATTTGGTTACACGGTATTCATTTTTGTGCTATCTTATTTCAGAGATTGTTGTTTATTATCTACCCGATTTTGTGTTTGATGCACAATAGTAACAGACTGTTAACCAACTAGTTTTACAAAATTGCATAGGGCCTACCGGTACCAGAAATAGGAAGAACTAGGCAGTATCAATGACAATATTGAGAAGGTAATTTTTGAAAGAAACTTTTTTGAAAGATTCTCAGTATACGGTATGTCAAATAAAACGACCTTCTATGAAGTTCAAAGTTTATTTTCGTGGCTTTGTTGTATGAGTTTGAGTAGGCCTACCAGTGCTTATGATCAAAAGAGTCAATTTGTTTTAAATACATTTATCCAATAAGTCAATTTGGAAGTTCATCCTTGAAAAATACTAGGAAACAAAGAAAGGAATTATCAATTAATGAATTAGGCCTACCGGTACATACATTGGCATACATTACATACATCTAGTCTAAATTGGCCTACACATGTTTCTCTTAATATCTAGCAAGTAGCAACTGCTTAGTTCTATTGACTAACTGACAAAATAACAAATGAAACATGTATTTAGAATTCACGGCTCACTACAGTATCATAAAATATGCATTCTTTCTAATTTACATAAAATATATGCCTAGATGTTCTATATAGGCCTAACAATAAATTAATTTACAGGTCACAAAATGTAGGTGCCAGCTCGCTTGGTGACACACTGTGATCCCATGATGAAATGATTGATATGTCGAACCAGCAATCGTATACATTTGGTCTTTTGATTTTTTGAAGCTGTTGCCGTTTCGGAATTTGAAAAAATTGTGTACGAAGAATGCAGTAGGGCCTACCGGTAGATGAGAATTACGAGCGATGAGAAAAAATCAACTTTGAAAAAAGATATCAACATTAATTTCACCCTGAAATATAATAATGGTAAATGAATTACCTTTGCAGCTGGTTCTTGCGTGGTATTGTGGCGAACCTGGATATTACTAAGTGCTGGAATACCAGTACTGAGGTATCCTGGATGCAAAAGAGAATATAATTTATTTTACACTGAAATGGGCATGAAAGAGGAATGTAGAGACCATAAGTGCGCTACATAAATACGGAGATGCGTAAAGCATTCATGTAAATAGAATATTACATAACCTGCCTCTTGTCAAAACTAGGTACGGTACCCAGCCATTGAGGCCTAGGCTAGTTTCCTAGGCCTAGTCAAGGCCAATGCCTCCAAAAGAAAGACTAATTAAAATGGAAGATCCTAAGAATAATAAAAACAGCCCCTACTTGTGCCTTACATCCTAGAGACTGAAAGGGTCACAAAGTCTAAGGTTGCGATTGCCAAGGCCTAATACCATTTTTTTTTCACCTTGCTCAGGTGAAAGGGTAGACCCCTAAACCCCATTCAAAATCAACATCACACCTTTTATCAGTGACAAACCCATTCACATAATAAGTGGCATATTTAATGGATTATTTTATACTATAAAATCTGATAACGTGCGATTCTAAATGGAACCTATATAATACATACCGAAATTACCCCTAGGAACTTTCCATCGGGCCAAAGTACCAGCCATTTTTATTTCCACACGTACTTGATACCAACTTGATACGGTAACAAGAAGACCGTGAGATAATATCACCGCCTTCAAATCTAGATACATCCTTGTACCAAAGACCTTAGTATCTAAACTTCGTTTAACGAAGTTAATACTAAGGTCGTACAAGGCAGTGAATTTCATTGGCGGGATGCAATTTTGAAATGGGAAATCTATTTCAATTTAGCTAGGACAAGAACTACTAGGTTTTATAAGTCATAAAACGGCAATGCACGAAGTCAAAATGTAGAGAATTTTGAGAAAAATGAACTAATTTGATTGAAAGTGAAGATTTCTCATCTATTTTTTAACAATATTTGTTGGTTGTGATCAATTTTGAGATTGAGGATAAATTGCTGACAAAATTTCTTGGCTGTTCTGTCACGATGTAGGCCTAGTGATACCTGGTGATACCATGGACTTATAAGTCATTTTTCATTTTTTTTCATTTTAAACTCATTTTATTCTCCTTACACACTTCACAATTTTCTTTTTTTTCAACAATTTTTTAATAAAGATAAGAAGCCCACACAGACAAAATTCTCTGTGTGCCGGCTGAAATTTGAAAATATTAAATTATATGTAATAGGCCTATCCAAGATGACAGTATTATAGTAATGGATAAGTAGAAAAAGTTATGACATTTTAGGCCTAATAGCATTAGATAAGACGTATATAGTCAATATTCAATTTCTTAAATTTAAAACAATTTTTGAAGACTAACAGTATAAACATTTCTTATACATTCTTAAAAATTTCATGCTAGATAATATCCCAGACCCAAAGGTTTCAGGTTCGAAGTTTGAAAATTATTTTAGACATTTACCAGCTGTCCATATCTTTACCTTTATTTTAAACATATTGAAACTTTTGAGTGATCTAATTGAGAGTGGTAATTGATTGTAAATTTTGCATCCAATAAAGTCTAAATGTTGTTGACCTTTATGTTTGTTTCTTCTTATTCTTTTCACTGTATATTGATCAGTTTTCCTCGTGCAGTGGATGGCGGGTATGTGAACGTCTTTGGATTTACTATAATTTTTGTGTATGTGAGTCAGAATTGTTTTAATATATTATAGTTGATCAAGATCTAAAACTCCTGTGGTTGAAAAAAAAGGCTAGTTGGATATTGTTTTGGTTTAAAGAATGACTTTCAAAAATGTTCGTTGAATTTTTATTAATGGTTCTAAAATTGTTTTACTAGCCCCACCCCATCCTATAATACCATATTGTATTGTTGATTGTGCAAATGCCGAGTAAATACTCAGTAAAAGTTTTCTATTGACAATATTTCTTAATCTGTAGAATATGTATAGTACATTTCGTAATTTCGATAGAGTGCTTTTAGATTGTTCTTGCCATTTTAGGCAAAATTAGTGCATGGTGATATCAACATCCTTCATCATAATATAAATGATAAATATATCATTATGTTAGGATAAATTATATTATAATAATAATATATTAATAATGCATTAATTGAAAAATATTATGATGAAGTACGTTGGTATCACTACATCGTGGTTCTGATACGAAATAGAAATGTTCTGGAACAATACTTTGGCATCTTTTGAGTAGAATGACACGTCCCTACAAGCAGCGTCCAGTGCTAAGGCCCTACTGTGCTTATAATATCTGAGTTATAATATAATGGTAATATATCATAATAGTTATTAAATATTATTAAGGGAGCTAGGTCAGATGTGAGTAAATTATCATTCTTGAATAGAACCATCAGAACTGATAGGTACTGGAATGTGCTTAGTAGCAATATATTCAAGGGGATGAAATGAGGATAAAACAATTCCGTCGCAGGGTTAGGGAGGTGATCAAAATGTCTTGAACACAGGGGTAGGGAACTTGCCTCTGCACATTTATGTGCAACTCCAAGAGATCTAAATAATAATAATAAAAAAATCTTATTTTCACTCAGCTTGTTCTAATAATTTCTTGAAGTCATCCACTGATTTGGGCCATCCATAATTTAGTCGATCTGCCAGTGTGCTCTATTCGGAAATGGTGGTTGCATTAAAGGTATACTTAATGAATGATAACAAATGTATACTGGTACTGGTACCGTATCCACATATCACGTATCACTATCGTAAATGGCGCAAAGCAAGATGGCGCAAAGCATACTTAATGAATGATAACAAATGTATACTGGTACTGGTACCGTATCCACACATTACGTATCACTATCGTAAATGGCGCAAAGCAAGATGGCGCAAAGCACCATGTGTTAGCAGTGCGGTATAGTGGCACAAAGGGCTTCTTAACATGGGGGGACGGACGATTGGAACCTTTTTCATACAAGTACTGGTGTACAATATCACCGTAGAATTGCTAAATAAAATTGATTATCTACTTGATTCAAAATACAATAAATATTTCCATTATTTCTCTTGTTGCACTTTCTTACATGAAGTTTGGCATTGCAAAAAAATACAATCTGTAGATGCAGAATGATCTTGGGACCATTACATAACAATTATCAAAATAACCACCTGCTTGCTTGAAATCCTGGAGGTCAAGTCTTGAAACAAATACAAATAAAATGAACTATTCAATAATATGATGCAGTAAAAGTCAAGTCCTTATGATTATCATCATAATCTTGTGAATAAGCAGGAACGAAGGGTCGGGAGTGGTCATAAGACAAATACAAAATCACAACATATAATTGTTTAATGATTGATATTAATTTTGTTAAAAAGAAATTAACAAGATATTCACAAATAAAAGAAATGCTATTTACATTGAAAGAACATTAATAATTATGTACAAGCATAAGTTCTTAGACGACATTACATAATACATTACATATTGCCTTCCTGAGGGGGTTGACACAATCACTCAAAAACCCACTGATTTTGGAACTTAAATAACATAAAAAAGCCAGACCAAAATGCAAAACTTATCAAATTGTACTTATTCAATATCTGACTCCCAATCTTGAGCTCATGTTTTCCATACTGACAAATCCTTGATCTTGACATTAAACTCGTTATTTTGTTAAACTGAATTGGCACGAGCAAAGCAACCAATTAATTTGGCACTCGAGGAGTCGAGGCTATTCTCTTGTTGCTTGGGAATAATAATTTAGTGAATATCTGTGTGTGTGAGAGTGATGATGACCGTAAGATTTACAATAGGCCCACCAACTTTCTATCGACAGAGATCCTTAAAATTATTTACGCTCTCATTTTTATGGATACTGCTACAGCCCATGTAATATAAATTATACACTTTAGATCTGGCAACTCATTTACTCAGTCTTCAAAATATAAGCAATTTTTTAATTTCATCCTGCATAAACTATAAAAATGTTACAAAAAATTTCTTCAACAACAATTATTATTAGAATAATGACAATAGATCCATGATAAACATTATCATGTAAACATCATTATCAGAAATCAAATTTTTAATTAAGTCTTAATTTCAAAACCAAAGATTGGCTTACTTGCAATATCACACTTTTTAACGTAAAACTATATTCATACACACTTGCACAAAATGCCTTCTGGAAGAGTTATTGAACAATTCTCAAACGGTACCGATACTTTAACGCCATTCGATATTCCAATTGAGATCTTTTACTGTAACCATTCGTTCCCAATTTCCAAAGCCAGCGCACAAAGTCACCCAAAGGAATTGAGTCGGAGTAATGCGACTCGACTGGGTGGACTCTTGACTAACCGTCTGGTTCGAGTTAATTAGTTGATGTCAGGACTTAGACGATGGCATACTGTGTAGGGTTTTACTAGGATTCGTAAAGACTACTTGTTGTTTTAAAGTGCTGGTATGGTATTTTAGTGTTATGCTATTTCTGCTTATAATAGTTTGGAAACAATTTGATTTGGAAGTAGAGTTGATATTTCAAAATGACATTGAAATTCTGATATCAGATTGTGAGTTGATATTCCTTTTATGGCTGACTGAATAATACAAACAGTTGCAAATGTGTTTAAACACTTTAATTTCAATAAAATGAAAATCTTCTTTCATGTTGAATAATATCTATTCCCATTAGAAGAATATAAAAATTGTTTGGTGCAAATTATCTGGTAAAGCCCAATAATGCATATGCTTCAATAATGATGCAAAATGTTCAACTGAACCATGTTTAGGCTCGATAAAATTTTGTATTGTTGCCCTGGTAAGAACTAATGAAAATATCTATTAATCAAGGTAGCATGCGCATAAGGGTCTTTGTAAAAAATTCTGAAATAAAAAGTTGAATTTACTTATAAATTTAGAATACAAAAACTCTATGAATATTCTATTTGCCTTGGAATATATTCAAGAATTTCAATTGTCACTTTCTGAATGTCCCATCCCCTGACTTCTGTAAAACAACTAATAAATATGCAATTTAAAAGACCAATGCGTCGATTTCTATTTCTCTTGAAAGTCTGGTACCATCTGGTCGGAACGATGCGATGAATCGTATCGCTCTTCTCGTGTGAGCCACGGATGAATGAGAACGTCAGCTGCGGATAGTCGTTCGTTAGGTTCACGTCGCAATAGACTGCGGATCAGACATTTGGCTCGCGACGAAAGGCAGTCAGGAATGATGAAGTGCCCTCGGGATATCTTTGCAAACAAACTGACGTGCTCGCTATCATTGAATGGATATCTGAAGAAGAAAAGAGAAAAATTGAGATGAGTTAACATAAAAATAAAACATATCAAGTACATATCAGGACCCATCAAGGACTATATCGAATGAATAATAAAAATGTGTTATGCAGGTTAATTATCAGTTCAAGTACAAAAATATGATAGGTAAATGGTAGCCAAGGGTAATAACAAGTTACCGTACGGTAATCTGCTAATAATCGCTTAATCAACTAATCTATTATTTTTTAAAACCAGCCCTGAAGGCAATTTATGCCACTAGGCACAAATATACTATATACTGTTTATTGAGATTATTTTAATTTCCATTAGAAAATATATTTTAAAAAAATAATAATACTGGATTAGTATGGAAACTCGTCAAATATCAAATCCTTTTTGGAGATGTATATATTGGATATATATATATATATATATATATATATACATATATATATATACATATATATATATATATATATATATATATATACATATATACATATATATATACATATATATATATATATATATATATATATATATATATATATATATATATATATATATATATATATATATACATATATATATATATATATATATATATATATTATATATATATATATATATATATATATATATATATATATATATATATATATATATATATATATATATATATATTATATATATATATATATATATATATATATATATATATATATATATATATATATATATATATATATATATATATATATATATATATATATATATATATATATATATATATATATATATATATATATATATATATATATATATATATATATATATATATATATATATATATATATATATATATATATATATATATATATATATATATATATATATATATATATATATATATATATATATATATATATATATATATATATATATATATATATACTGAGAGTGGCCTACTGACAAATGAAAAAACAATATGCTGCATTGTTCACCATTTTATGTCACACAATGTCTGGTGATGACACATTCTTACAAATTAATCAAACAGAAGAACATATTTGAAAAGCCTGTACATTTTCAGCATAATTCTAGAAAACAATGTTGTGGTACCAGTAATTTGGATTTTTCTAAACACAAAAAAAAATTCATGAATTCATTATATTTTATTACATTTTGGGCAAATAGAAAAATCAGATCATAAATATATTAAAACGTGTAGTAATAACAACTTATTCAATCTTGGAATGATTATTTATATTAATTGAATATTTTCCATGTAAGGTTCTACAAGTGTAAGCTGTAGAATGACCTCATCATTGTGTCTAGCCAGACTAGGATTACAGCATCAAAGTAACATTACATTACTTCTTACCTTCTTTGGGAATAACATAATTGGATAAATAGTTGTGTGCCTACATATATGTTTACTGAATGGATGTGATTACAGACATAATAACCATTATTGTATTCTATTTAATATTGAATTGAATCATATGATTGAATGACAACTTGTGCCGACAGATATGCAGAAAAAATATTTAAAAATAGTAAATACACAATTTTCAACATTATATTTTCTAAAGATGAAAAAATCCTATGGAAGTTTTTTTCCATGGAATTGAATAGAATCAGGTTTTAATAACTCAGGACAACAGTTACTGATACAATATCAATCATGCAATTGATTTTTATTCAAAACCCTCCCCAACATGACTTCAGTTTCTGAAACAGTACCTCAGCTGCAGTAGGCCTACCTCAGCAGACCGAGCTACCGAGGGTGGCAGAAGAGAAAAACTTTTTCCGAGTGTATCTACAGAAGACATGGGGTTTTTGGCTCTTTTACTATTTTTACAAACACGAAACTGATGAAGTGAAACGAATATATAAACCATCTATTAGAGAAAAAAATGGCCAATACATGGGTTGGTCAACAAATACATACGTAAAATATAGAATTACCGAACAAATTGATCAGCTAATGAAGAAATGATGAAAATAAAAACCAATATAGCTTACAGTCCACCATACAGCCAGTTTAAATTATTTGAACAATCAGTAAATTTATGTGATAGAAATGATGACAATATTTATACTATTCTGCAAATAAAAATTGATATGAAAATATCGTGGAAATCTAAAATCATCTAGCTATGAATTCTAAAATTCATTTCAATATTCAAATTTACATCTACTCTAATTTTTTCGAATATCTGATGCTTCAAGCATCTCCATTATTTTTGTATCATTACTTTTTCACAAAGAAAACTTGACACAAAATTAAAGGCTGCATGAGAATGACAAAGTAGGATTGTTTGGACGGACACCAAAAAGGCGATCTCACAACCCTATTTTCTAATATCGAGTATGTGATGTCTGTAGTTGATTTAAAAGTGATATCATATTATGTGAAATGAATTTACCTTCCAACAAGCATGGTGTAAAGGATAACGCCTAAACTCCACATATCAGCCGCCCGACCGGAATATTGGGCATGACTACGCAGGATCTCAGGACTCACATACGCAGGACAACCACGCTTATCCTGGATCACATCGTCGTCTGAGTCCTCCAACACTACAGCATCTTCCAAACTCTCTAGCTTGATCTCACTTCTGTAACAAATGACAAGACACACGTTTGTTTAATATTGCATTCTCGTCAAATTGTTTTTCAGTAACACTTGATACCTGCACAATTTTAGAGATTGAAATATATTTTTGATCAGCTAATAGATCTAGATGTACAATTATTATTTTCAATCAAGACAAAGGATGAATCAATTAGACCCTTCAAAAGCGGCACCTCACTGTTGTTTCAAGACTTCAGGGCAGTCTTGTCATTAAATACAAACAATTAGTATGTAGGTCTATAAGCCCAGACTATTTTTAGACTATAAGCCTGGACTAGACTTTTCAACATTAAAGAAATATCTTATTGAGAAGTGTTTTTATAAAGTTAATGATTTCGTTCAATTTTAATTTCTCATATCAGAAAATCTAATAATTCTCTTATTATTTGTAATCATATTCATATGAATGGAGTGATCATTTTCCAAGTATGTCACATTATTTTATACTTTGTAATGAAATATAATTTATTTGTAAGAAATGCAAACTTCTTGAGTTTGTAGGCTATGATTGTAAAGTTTGACTTCCCCAATGCCATACTTGTATGTTTGATTCTTCTGGACTAATAAATATATTATTATTATTATTTCAAATTAATAATAATCAACTTTGACACCAGCTATAGTGTACAGGAGGTAATATGTGTACATAACCATTCTACTTGACTGCAGATAAAAGTATTTCAGTTTCCAATCAAGTCCCAAACACTTTTCGACCCATTGTAATAAATCCAATACCCAATACTTTTGATATGTCCAGACATTGGTATCAAGATCAAACTTAACACACTACAATTTAAAATCATCCAAATAAATCGAATCAATCGGCTGTAATTTAATATCAAAGCTGTATTTGATGTTACAATATTATGAATACCATGTCATCTCTAATTTCAGTAGACCTGTTGTCATTTATCAATACTATTCTATTCATTAAATAATAGAGAGAATATACCCTAAAAGATATGAATACATCGGAAAAAATGTTGAAATGAAACATTTTTTCCAAAAATATTAAATATAAATACTTTTGTTCAATTAAACCTTATTCAACCTATAATAATATCACGATTGAGTTTAATAATTACAATAATTTACATTTTGTTTCACTTATAAAATGGATTATATTGTTATTATTAATGGTCTGTTAACAGAAAACTTTTTAATATTACTTCGTTTAATTGGCTGTACAAGAAACAATGGACGTGGTATCAAGTTTTCACCATATCAGATGAGCGATAGCGAAGTCCTCCACCCTACTCTTATGGATTTTTGTTTGTAAACACTGCACAGGTCGCAGGGTTTGACTGATCGACAATAACCTTTTCTGTACACGCAGACTTATCCAACCTAGAAGTATCTCGTTTTGGGGTTAAATCGGTTGAACCATTTCTGAGTAACACCATCTCGAAGTTTTTAAAAACTCCGTAAGATTTAGCTGGGCGGGAAAATTAAAAAAATAAAATATCTCAATTTTAAAGAAAAAAATCTCTAAATGCGAACACATCAGTGATATACATTATTACAATTTTGTATTCAATTCAAACCAGCCGTTTTGAAAGAAATGGTTGAATAAATATTTTTTATTCAACAGATAGATATACAAATAATAGTAGAAACATTGCCGAGGTTTACGGCTTTCTAGATTTGATAGTTGACGAATGGAGTATATTTTACAGAAGTCAGAGTGTATATAGTTTTCGATTATACTCCACATAAATACCTCACTCATCTTAAAATGCAGTTTGCCTAGTTAAAAATATGCATTTTATTTTATTCAGAATAAGCTTTATAAGACTCTTGCCCCCAAGACTGGAAAAATGTTCCACTGAAATGAACAAGCTGTCAGTTAAGGTCAAGTATTATACATTACCTCATAATTCTATCCCATGTTATGGTATTATATAATAAAATTCATAAAATTACACAAATATCATTCTTGCAAAATGATATCTTTTAAGACATTTCTTTTCATCAAGGCGGAGTTTCTTGACAGCTCAACATATTATTAATTATTTTCAAATGGGGAAAGTTTATTTGATCCGATTACAAATGCAAATTAATTGCAAATCTATAATAATATCTCTCATAATGGCTGTCCGTTTAATACTATTTAACAAGTTGACATGCAGCAATGACAGGTATAAATGAGTAATATTGAGAAATAATTGCTTATTGATATAAAGTATAATGCTTGATATGGCTAGAGCGAGGTCTTTGCACTCCATCTTGCAAAAACAAACATTCACAATTACCTTGCAAGTTCACCGAGAATAAATTAATAATTATAACGCTATATCCAAAACAGGAACAACGTACGTACACTGTGTAATTGACATTTTCTTGAGCTTGTCGGCCATTGGAATTATTGTCAGGAGAAAATATGGAAATATTTCTCGAAGTAGCCATGCTCATTTATATTCGTATTACAAAATGGACATTCATATAAAGGGATGGATAATTTCATGCATTATGCTCTCGATATATTAATTTAATATAAAAAGCAGGTACTAATTGTGAAAATGTGAAGTCAAGTGCTCTCATTGTAGAGACCAGTCATATTTTGTGTTCTGTTGTTCTTATAGAACAATAAATGTAAGAATGCCAACAATTTCAAGCGGTTTACAAATTCATTATTGTTGATTCCATTTGTTCTAATGATTATCAGTTTCTATATTCTTCACTATTATAGCCAAGTAGTTATATTTGGCCCATTTGGGTATATTATACTTATTATTAATAATGAAAAAATAGTGAATCTACGATTGTGCCTATTTCAAAAAACACTGTCATTGTATCTGAAGTTAGTTATTCAGAAAGTGCATCAATTACGGGCTTACACCGTCAATTAACAAATTAACAGATATAATGAAATTGATATAAATCATAAATGAATACTGCCTAAAGTGCTTGTAGTAGCCAAGTGGATGAATTTAAGTAAATATTTTAACTTTATCTTTCACGAGATTGTTTAGATATTGATTGCAAAATGATTAAGAGTGACTGTGGGTCTTGATTCACAGTTTGGGACTTATCTGTACAAAGAGGTGTTTCAACTTCAGTCTACTAGCAATTGAGTAATCGGAATAATAAATCGACTCCACCTGTGTGTATGTGTCTATAACAGTAAAATTTCATTCAATTGCTCAAGTCAAATGAGAGAGAGAAAGAGATAGTTTTTAGTTACTGTAAGAGTTAGCTGGTATTTCACGCTTGGTCATTTCATCACGTCATTATATTTCAATGCTTTTGTGTCAGTACTATTTGGTAAAGGATGTAGAATGAAATAAAATTGCAATAGTATATCTGCTTAAGTTGCGCAGCATCGTTGGCCCCGATTTATCGCAGTTGCATCGATTTATTAAAACTAGTACACGCAATGATTGATGGCGTCTACAGCATTGCTCCGTGAGAGCATTTGTGAAGAAGATTGTATGTGTAATAATTGTTGATATGAGTCTTATGTTGATCATTAGAATCGTCTGCTTCTATCTTGAGCTTATCATGTGAACGTAAACTATAGATATACATGGCCCAAGTAAAATTCAAACAGAAAATATAATATGTTTTATAATAGATTGGACATTGTAATATTGACAGAAAACATGACTATATACATAAATCATTTTGAAATCGAAAATAGACTATAAATTATAAATGTTTAATAACGGAAACATGCACGTAGAGTTGTAGACTCTACTTTAACTTATTTGTGGGAACTATTTAAGATTCATCTCGCGGTGTTAATTTCGTAAGTACATACGTTGTAATCGTCAGACTTTATAAAGTCAGAATTTTTAAAAGAAGTTGAAATTTTTCCAGCAAGTTACGTAAAAGTAATATTAGATTATTCATTTGCACAAACATATTTTTTTTCGATTATATATTTTATCCTATTTCATCATTGAGGTAGGATTTTAGTTCATTTTGTTTGTTCACTCTTGTTATTTTTACCAAAAACTCGATAAGTTGCGAATCAGTTTCTTGGTAGAGCAAAGGTGTTGATCAGTGAAAATACATTCGATAATTCGTTTCGCGTGCACACAAATCCACACCATACTTCACAATAGTCTACAGAAGTGAGCAATTATTATTCTTCGTAAATCGAGACGAAAAACTTTCCTATCATTAGCTTTCACATTGACTCGACGACGGTTGCGTCATGGTGAAAATAAGGTTCAGTGGCCTGACCTACACAACCGACGTTCAAGTTCACGCTCACGTTCACGCTCACGTTCACGCGCTCGCCGTCACGTGATCGATCACTGTTCCACCGCCTTGCTTTAGGAAACAGGAACTTGTATACTGTTCTATCATATGTATGTATGTCGCAATGCGCCAGGGTATATAAGATGAAGAATGAGTTATGAGTGACTCCATGATAAGGCTAATATATGTATATGTATATATATATATATATATATATATATATATATATATATATATATATACACACACATATATATATATATATATATATATATATATATATATATATATATATATACATATATATAATATATAATAAATATATATATATATATATATATATATATATATATATATATACATATATATAATATATAATAAATATATATATATATATATATATATATATATATATTTACGTATATACATATGAATATATATAATATATTTATATAGTGTAGAGTCATTGGCACATTGGGAAATCCTGTCTGTCTATCGCTCTCAATCACAAGAACGAAATGAGACTACGGTGTTTGTAAGTCCTGGAAAAAAATCTTGACGAATGGAAAAAGCTCGAGAAAGAGTTATATAGCCCTTCGTTTATTTGCTCTCCATTCAATATCGTTTTGCATACTGGTGATGAAAAATTGCATGAAAGTGCACAAGGATTTTCCTTGTGCACGTTAAGGTGTACTAATTATTAAAACCAACTACCAGACCGAGATTTTCCTTTAGATTAGGCCTCCTCAGTTTTTGCATGTCTACTGAAAATTTAATGAAGCTCTGGTATTTTTTTGAGCAATCAATCAAAGTACATGATTAACATGATGTTATAGTAATTTTCAGTTGTAATAAAATAAAGGCTGGAGTAGAGAACACTTTCGTTCAACATTCACGATTATTAGTTGAAATACAATTTCATCTGCTTATGTTCGTTCTCTGATGGTAACGCATCAAGCTACTCTATCGCGTTAACAGACAAGAAATCGACGAGTTTAACTAGTACTTCATCTTATATATTCAGTTACAATTCTAGTCAATGCTAAAATAATTTAATCAATAATAATGACATAACCAATTGTTATTCCTCATCAACAACAGTAATTCCGTCCAAGGTATCACATTATTGCAAAGGTTTGCACAATCCTCTTGATAATGCCGTATAACGCCTTCAATTTATGTTAACCAGTTACTATAATAGCGAGGTGAGGTTACGAGAAGACGAGGCAATCGCGGCAGGACTTCTTCCAGGACAGTCCGTTGTTGCAATATCGTTTCTGTCATATATTGTCAAAACGGAATTTCCTTCGAACCAACCCTTGCGCTATAGCCAGTGCGAGGGCGCTATGGTCACTCAACGCTACTTCTTTTTGGAAAAAATGTATACAATCTTTTGGCACGGGTTATGGAACTGGTTCATTTTTCAGCCACAGGCGAAGGACATGTTTTTTATAAATATTTTCAACAGTCACAATCAAGTTCAACTGAAGATTGCTACCACGCGTGCGACCACGCGTGCGCAAAACAGTGTACTATTTCGAATCAGCTCTATCGCGATTGCCTCTTACAACAAAGTGTTGTTAAAGTGCAACAATGACTAACGCAACGAAGAAAGTAGCAGCGCTACAAATCGACGCCCGGTCTCTACTGTGCGGTGATTGAACTCGTTATATAGCGCCATGAGGAGAAAGCCGACAACGAAAGAAACCAACTTATAAAGTAAGTATATCGTAGTACCTTATACTAGTATTTCGTGAAGAAAGAAAGAAGTGGTATTTGCAAATCGTGAAAGTTCGGGCATTGACACTTTCCGATCTACAATAGTGTATATACCGGCTGACTAACAACCGGTTGTTTATAAGGCAATAGAAGAAACCTGGAGAGTAGAAGTTCCGCATTTGCTTGAAATCTGATGACATCTTTTTATTGACGTCAATAAATAAGTAAAATAAGTATCAATAGGCCTACCTAGAGGTAATTTTTATAGTCAATGATAAAACGAAACAACCCTACACATTTTTGCTAGAAAATAATATAACGCCATATAACTGCATGGATACACAATGCCCTATATT
Source organism: Brachyptera risi (assembly GCA_964007535.1). NCBI lineage: Eukaryota > Metazoa > Arthropoda > Insecta > Plecoptera > Taeniopterygidae > Brachyptera > Brachyptera risi. The sequence goes on along the minus strand of OZ023328.1, from coordinate 31,871,171 downwards.
GTGATGCCTCCTCCATCCAACAACGACATCTCGCTCAATAAACAACATTTGCGATCCTAATTGAATATTTGTCTCGTATTACGAGAAAAACACAAATTTACAGACATACTTTTCGTCTTTTCTAGTGAGAAAAAAGGAACAAAAAATTATGATAATTTATAATTTATATTCATATAATTGTTCACATTTATAATTTATATTAATTTTTATAATTAATTCACTTGGACAATACAGTTAAAAGTTGGAACTATATCTTTTATAAGCTGAAGACATTCCTTCGGAGGTTCGTCTTGATCTTCCAATCTTAAGATTGTCCACCCTGAGCACTAGAATTTTTTTTTTCAATCAACATTGTAATACAAAAATCCTTAGGACAGCACAATAAGGTGAAATTGGAAAACAAAAATCGTCACAAAGTTAAATTGCATATATCTATTGGTACATTATGACGTCACAGAGCGATGATGCGTACTCGATTACTAGTAATGTACAAACTAGACTCATTCATAACGTGTGGTGTACGTAATCCAGATAAGGCAATGATTCAATCGTGACACGTTTAACAAAGAAGTCAGCACACAAAGAAAGGTATAGGTATGTCTCTTTACGAAGAGATTATCAAATCTGTATACGACATAATTCGTAACATTTTGAAATGTTAAAATAAAATCAACCATATGTTTACCATTACTTAACATTACAAAACTAGTATGTTACCCCATTGGATACATAATAACTTGGGTATTTTACTAAACTGGATATGCAATTATTGAGTTTAATGTACTTGAATGGTTACACAATCTTCATATAATATTTTAGCAATCCCAGCGATCCAAGTGGATTTTGCTAATCACGATATAAAATAAATATAGTATGAAAGAACTTAAAAAAGTAAAATTTCTGTTCCGTTTCTCGAGTACATTGCACTTTCACGGAAATGATTTCTGCATGGATTCGGAATGCAATAAACAGTTTTCTTTACAACGGAAGAAACCACTAATTAAACCTCTACCAATTCTTCGCCCAACGAAGCCCTTCTCTTATTCTATACATAAGTTAGAATAGTATATGATAACAATATCAGGAACTCCAAGCTATATTGTTCAATGAACGTATCACTAACGAGAAAGTTCATTCAACTCTTTCGTTATGCAAAGTAGGTTAAGGCCTAGATCTCTAGAAATGATTTGCCAAGTATTTTCTCACCTGTAGATAAGTTCTCTACAAGAGAACGGTGGCTCTAAAGATGACACTCTTTTTCCACGGTCACGGTTGTTTGTAATTCTCACACTTGAAGACTCGACTCGGAACCACGAGTAACATCTACTTACAATTTGCATTCACAAAGACAATCCTACCATTTATTCCGAGCACACAAAATGGACGATTTAGCATAACTTTGCTATTTTATTTCAAGATAGAAGAAAATGGAGTTCATCAACGAGATGTACTGTTCCAGTATCTAGACAGTTTTCCTCGAGAGACAGCATAATCCGTTGCACTCAATTACTGAGGAGGTGTAAATTTGTCTCGAATTAGCAAAACAAATATTGCAGATGTAGAAGAATTAACAAACACACTGCGAAAGTACTTGGCTATGTGTTTACTTACATGTAATTGTAAATCATATGCAAGTAGTGTATATTTACAGAGCAAATAAGAAGGTACACGTTGAAGAAATACTATTTATGTATAATACTACGCAAATCGAAATGTGATGATGTAGGGGCCTATAGCAACTTTTATTGCAGTAGAAGAATTCCATCGCCATTCTGGTACATCATTTTGTATGTTTCATTTTATTTCAAGTTTTATCAACTTATTTGATCAAACTCAGCTCATTGCATCCAACTGATTACAAATCCACATTTTCAATCACGAAAAATCCACAATTATACGCAGTCCAACATAGCCTATGGCCTATTAATCTTATTACGAAATCATTTCGCAATTGATTTACCATCTTCACTATTGGATGCTGGAACTTGCACGTCGACTTTATTACACAATAAAAATGCACTAGGTTACATAATGTGGAGCAGCAAATATTTACTCTTGACATTTTGCAATAATAATAAGAAGCAAGAACTGGCTATATAATTCTATTCCATAATAGTTATTTATAATCAATTATTCATGTAGAGATTATTATACATTCCGCTTATATTCCATCATAAAAGCCTTAATTAATGAAGTAGAAGAATTAAAAATAGGAACAAAATGAGTCAAAACAAGTTGATACTATTACGCAGGGCTTATATATACTATACTATACTTGATCACTAATTATTTATAACGTGTCTATACGTCTTCAGATTTTTGCGCTGTATATACCATGTTGTAACCAATTAGTTACGTAGATTTGCAACTTGGCAAGATTAGGCAAATTAGTTTGAAGCCGAGAATTGCTACAATAATAATTTGTGTCGTAAGTTTTTCTAATCGGTCGAGTTCTGTCGCAAATTCACGCACCAGCCAAATGTCTGCACGTTAATCGCTCCCTGCAATGAGTCCATATTCCGCCGGTCACCGGGTCACTTTGGTTAGACAAGAGGACACCATTTCAACATCAGCTGATTGATGTACGTATACATCTTCTCTCTCTCTCTTTCTCTCTCTCTCTCTCTCGCTCACTCATAGCTAGCCGGACCTAAAGTCATAAGACGCGACTAGACTTGTAGCTGTGTAGTGGAAGAGCGGTCATGTACGACCGAACTTCGCCTACGTTAATAAGACATAATAAATAAGGTAATAATAAATAACGAACATATGGTTAAAACTTCAGCTCACTGCGTTTTTTCAAAGATATAGTTGTGTTTCTGATAGTAAATCTCGTAGTGAAAATCAATTCAACTTTAAGCCTCAAAATACTACAGCTGTAGGCGTACAAATATAACGGACAACGGTGATATTTGTGCTGGTTAGGTTGGCAGACGACCCACTTCTATCGTGAATACCAGTATGACAAATATCGTCCTATGTGTGACATACGGGGCAGTGGTACTGTCACTTGACATCCTATAGCCGTTATTAGTAGTAGTAGGCCCCTACATGTTTATATACTCATCATTGAATTTGAATTTATTGTCATAATTCATTCAAATGTGCAGCGTGAAGATGTCATAATCAATATTTTTCTAAAATAATTATTATAAGACAAAATTCAATTTTCTTTTCTTTTTTATCACTTCTTTGAAAGCGAAAAAAATACATTGCGTTTTTCAATAAGTCGTTCCAAGTTCGTCACATTGGGTTGTGTAAAATAAATGGTTTATATTTGCATAGATAAACGTACCCTCAACTACGTTCAACAAACATAAAAGAACGGTCGTCTCTATTGAAAATGAATTATTCATATTTAATATGTTCAACTTACAAAAGCCGCAGTCAAAATGACAATAAAATTACATACGTCAATTGTTATTATTCACATATAAACGTAAGTATAGCTCTGATTAACCACCATCTTACAGGTTGGATGTTGTTTTTTCCATCATGCTATTCATTTGAAATGTTGATTGTCAGTCAGCCATTGCTTAACTAACCGAAAGGCTCAAAAGCAACTCGACTGCACATACATTATGAAACGGTCTTGGCTCATAAGGTGTTGTGTCCATTTGACGCGCATTACCTCATGGAGTATATTATCATAAAGCAATGTATGTATGTGTTCATCTGGAAGGTGTTTAAGTAAGAGAAAAATATTATAATAGATAACTATACAAGAGATGGATAGATGGATGCTTTCAAGACTAAAGAGTGCAGACAACATAGCATGTCGTATCTACTTATAGTTACGTCGCATGTTACATACGTGTAGACATACGGCCGTCGTAACAATCAAGCCAACAACGTGTAGACATTTCTGAATAAATTTAGCCATGTTTAACGATGCAATTTGTAACAATGTGTAAAACGACAGTCTAGACAGTGGTAGGCAATAGCTTCTTTGGAGATCCCCAAAGGAGTCATTTCGGGGCTCTGATGGATGTGTTCAAGTTTGATTTTTCAAGTAATTCGAATTTACATTCAGAAAATGTAAATATAGAATATTTCATGAGTTAATATAGAACTGAATTCGTTCATTTCCTTTTAAATTTGTCATATTATTTTCCGGAACATGATTGAGAGGTCTGGACGCGAATATTTAAACACTGTTGCATACAAGAAAGACACGGACGTGATATTTGGTTCCAATTTCTCAAATCTAAGCTGAGATTAATGATTTCAGCACATTTATTTGCCAACTTATGTGTCAAACTGCCAACGTCAATCCGAAACTTCTTGTATGAAGTGTTCGAGTGACCTACACGTTCCAAATTTAATTCAGGATGCCGACTATGTTGCGGATACGTAGGAAAACGTCACTAGTATATATAACTTCTCAAATACATTCACCGCATAAATACATTAGAAACATCAAGGGCTCTCGTTTTATGTGCTACCATTAAAGTTCAAGTTAAACATTCCTTTTATAAATATTGTTAAAAATAGCTCATTGACGCACTCATGTATAAAGAAGGCGTTGGTATTACAGAAATCTCAATGCATATTGCGAGCGCTACTGCGGTTGGCAACGTCGTGGCTATTTACAGCAATGATGGAATAATGATAATATATAACTCGTTCTATGATGGTGTGGTATATAAGAGAGAAGCGAAGACATAGTAGCATTGAAGTTCAGCGAACTCGAAACCACTCGACCATATTGCGATTGCAAAACCTTGATCGACCAACGATCCAACAATCGAGATTAATCGAACATCTGTGATTGTTAATAAAGCCTAATCATTTGCGTGGCCAGAAAAACGACCAATTATATTTCCATTAATTTAAATAAACTTCTGTGCCACTTCAAGTTCCATCTGACGAGCATTGAACTAGACTCGTTCCTCAATGGTCTTAGATGTCCTACCGATTGATGGTTCTGGTGAAAGTGGATTTGGTCATTTAATTTTACAGATTACATTAATGTTCATGTTAGGCTAGGTCAGTCTAGGTTCATAAAGGTTTATCTATAAATATAGCCAAAGGGATACTTTCGCCAATAAGTGTTATGGTCTATCTAACACTGAAACCTGATACAAGATATACAAAATTGTGAATTTACCCATTTTAATATAACTTAACATTTCTTTTATCCTCAATTATGATCACATACTTGAAGTGTTTTACGTCAGAAACTCCAATACTATTGAACTCATATGAACTAGTTCATGTTCTTAAGAATCGTGTACTCGTATCCTCTATGGTGGGAAGCAATTGTTCAAGATCTTCTAGCTTAGCTACCGGGTCACAACGCCATCATGCACTTGCCATCATCACATCGAAGCTGTACACAATATTTTGTCGTGGGTGGCCCCCGAACAATATAACTAACGACACATATTCTATAAGCGGCAAGGAAGTTGCGTACTACCACAGTATAATAATGAATTGGTAATGTAATGTAATTTCGTTCTAAATACAAAACACCGCTGCTATGGCGACAGCCAAACACCATATTATAGTAGTGCGCGCGATCTCCGCAAGGTTGAATTAATGAAGTAATTTTGGTCCATTGCAACAAAGGCTCTGTATGATACAAGCGACAGGCGCTGGTGTATAGTGCTTATACTATTGGATCATCAGATTATGCTGAACTTGTTAGTTATGACGTCAAAATAAGCCTCGATGATCACAACCAAGGTTGTCTACCATCACACTCATGGTTGCCAAGCCAACCAGAAAGAGATTTTATTCCTTACGACAATCTGAAATACGAAAGACGAAAATCTTCGAGGGTACTAGAATTCTGTATGGTTTTTCAGAATCTCCATTACTTCCAAGCAGCAGTTATTACTTTTGTATCAATTATCTCATTGATAAATAGTAATTAAATCGCTTATCTATTGATTACAGCACGACAAAACACGATTATGAAATTTTAATTAAAAAAATTGCATTCTTGAATCAATTGACAGACATTAATGTGAAAAATAAAGTACGCGTGAGAACAAAATGCACCCACCAAGGTCTTGTAGGCCTATACATACTTAATAGTTAATATTATTTATATAATGAACACGCTTTGACAATGTAACGATCTGAAAAAAATTACGAATTCTTGCGAAATTTGAATGTCGCACAAAAATATTTGCCAATTCAATTCGTTTGTCCTCGACTTTTATTCAACAGAGAAAGGTTCGCTTCTGTGGATGTATCCGTTTATCCACTGGTTTTATTGAACGATAATTCTTTCAATGATACAAACTAGTCCCTTGTATGTACTTGCTGTATTTATTAGTCGATCACTCTGTAATAATTACTGTCGCCTTATAGCGTGGTTCGCGACCGACCCTTATAAGGGTATCCATATTCCGATAATGTGTGAGCAAAGATGTTAATAAGGCATGAGTAATTATAACTGTCAGCGTAATCTGAACATGTCAATTAAGAGTTAAGGAGATGAGTGTGTAACTTTAAATGGAGGTGGTCGTTGTTATTGGAATTATAATTTCAAATTAAAATCAACGTAAAATTTAGGATTTCTTCGTTTCATTCATTATCAATGTTCAGAATGATTTCCTTCGCATATCTTTCTAATTTTGAAAACAAATGAATTTGTACAAATCCTCATAGGCTTCAAAATGAAAACACAAATAAAATATCGATAGAAAATCGCAATCATTATTTAGAATATCAATATCTTTTCTTCAATACATCAATAGAACCCCTGATTTCTAGCGTCATTCCAATCCTGGCTCAGATCCGGTTGGTAAAGTTTGGGTCAGCAACTCGATCTAGACAAGATAGTTGTCGACGACATAATGTCTACCACCCATACGTTAAAGATGTTATCTCTTTAATACTAAGTAACACTGGGTCAATGTTGATAAAACATACCGAGGAGGGTTGGGAAACAGATTGAATGTTTTAATTTCAATTTCAATGGCCCACAATACGTACTTATTTCGAGGACCATACTCTCGACGAGGTCACCTACTTTCCGATCTGTTTCCCAAGTAGGCAGGCAGCAAGCGACCGTACTAACGTATTTCTCATTGAAATTAGGTACTAACATTGCACCATGATTGAGAGGGGGGGACCTTGTACGCAGATGAACATTGCAACATTTAACAAAGAGCAACCGCTAGACAAACGTCTGTTCATTATACACCTGTATTCATAACATGTCGGTGTGGTGGGGATAGTAAATAACAATCAGATCGATATGAGAACCAAAAATCTTTCTAAATCTGAAATAATATCGAATCAGTTTGGTTCTGTTTATGTTAATGAACCAACTTATGTACAAATAACATAACATGTATAATATTACAAAACCTATTAAAATGATATCTAAAGGTAGTTAAAGAAAATGTTGCAAAATATTTTCATCACGAACTTGAATTTCTCAAGTTTGGGAGTTGTACAATTAAAATGCCATCGAGAAATTCCCAGGAGTGCTTAAGAATTTCAAAATATCAGAATTTCGAACAAGAACGAGAGATTACAGTTTACAGATGAGGTTACATTATAGGGTACAAACTGCAATTTGTCAAAATGGAGAATTTAAAAAAAAAGAATTACTCGTTGAAAATATATACATGAATTAAACTTTGAGGTCGAAGTATTTCTTTAATAAAAATTACATCGTAACTAAACAGATTTATATTCATAAATCATTTGAACACAGAATAGAAGGAAATTCGAGCAGATAGATTCCCCTCGGAAAAAAGAACAGTGACTCTTGAAAATCGTTGTTTCTGTTGTTATAACCTATTATTTAAATACTTATCATGCGTGTCGGTGCAAAACCGGAGTGTTCATATCGTGTCCTATTATTAACACTCGATTGAATTAGTGAGCCCTAGAGCACTTTACACTCATGAGAGAGTAACTAGAAATTACTCGTCTCTGCGGAATGTTTAAGGAAATTCATGTTGTTTCGTCACAAAATGGGAGTCAATATTCGAGAATAATTTGTAAAGATTCGCTTCAAGTCACAAACTGGATTGTAGATATGAGAAGGCGTGGTTGAGAGACGGTTTATATATAGAGAAGAGTGTTCTTCATACTGATGGAACACCATCACGAAGATCGGGTCTTTTAATCGGGCATGAAATGGGCATCGGATAACCGTGCATTCCGAGAGAACAAGAACTCTAAACTCTAGGTTTAGGCACACATTTTATAATGTACGTGTGACGTTGGTGATTGAATAACTATATGCACATTGAACACATGTACAGCTCAATTGTTGGCGCATAGGCCTACATATTAATATATATATATATATATATATATATATATATATATATATATATATATATATATATACACACACATACATGCATATATAGAAGTTCGTATACTGCATGTTTCATGGATGGGTTTCAACACATGGGTCACTCTCTGGAAAAACAGACAGTGCAGTGCATGCAAAACTACACCCACGTTTTGTACTTAAGGTGTACTTTTCATTTTTTCAAATATAATAATTTAAGACTTGTGAAAAAATTCCACTTCTAAATAAAGAGTATTATTAGATTTCCACTCGCTCATCCGGCAATTCATATGTACGGCGTATGACTCCAGCGATATTTCACCAGGTCGTTGACGCTCCTCAAAATCCCACTATTAATTAATTCATGTGCGGTATGGTGTTTTCCTCGACACTAATTGCGCTGAATGTGCGAATTCTATGTTTAATGACGATATAAATGGTTAACGTCTACGTTTATCAATGACCGCACAACATAGAAGACGCATGCAGGGACTTGATGAAATTAAAAAAAAAAATGGCACCTCCACCAAAATTGGAAAGAAACGTGCATTTCATCATTAATGGATCGTACATACGAAAGAGGTCGTAGAAAATAGGTATAATTCATAGGATTTGTACTTGTAAAACGTATTTGTGCGTTAAATTCAGCCCTGTGACTGCCAATTACTTTATCACGGACCATGATGAAAATGTGAGTTACTTAAACGTGTTGAAAATCTGCAATGAACTAGAACATCCGCAATTTCTGAAATCTCTATTCGCTTCGATAGTTAGCTAGAAAGATTCTCTTCAAGTCAACTGATTCGTTCTTGCTGCCTTTTTGACATCGACAAAATGACACTTATGTAGGTCTATGGTCTACCTACTCTATAACGGACCATTATCTCGCATTACAACGAGATGTAACTATACACTATATACATGCAAGTATTATTCGGTCTACATTCTAAGTCGTCCTCTTCCTGGTATAACAACAACCAAGTGTATCAGAAAACTACACGCTTCACTGAAATTGTGTTTTTATATTTACCACATTTGTTGTATTATATATTTCTGAGAGTATAGGTAGGATAGGAATGAGTATAGTTAATAAAAATAAAAAGTGGAGAGAAGTATAGTAGACAGAGGATGGAAGATGGGAAAATGGAGAAATGAGGAAACTGGAAAGAATAGGTATGGATAGACGAGGAGGTAAAAGACGAAGCGAGCAAGAAGGAAGAGGATGGAGAAGGACTTGTAACTGCAGCAATAAAGTCCCATAGAAATTCCGCTCGGTTACCTAAATTGCGTAATTGAACCAGGAATCATTGAATGAGTTTTAGGGATTCTCACTGATTCCAAGGTTAAAACGATATCATTTAATGTCACTATCAAGTCCATATGTTTAAAAACAAAATAATTGCAAAATCTTTTATGATTATACATAATCTCGCTGCAATTTTAAGCCTTTAACATTTTTGAAAGACGCATCTGCGTTTCGTATCATGATTCTTCTCTGAAAAATCATAAAAGACCTACCCTGGAAAATACCACTGCTATAGGCCTACAAATATAACGATGATAGTTGCGTTTGTTAATTGTTATGTTGGTAGCCGAAATTATTTCGTGGATACAATATACACGTTTAATACTAATGAACTTAAATGCCCTAATTTGAACGCTAAGTTGTATAATTGTGTATGGCTAATTAATTCCAAACATCCTACTTTAAGCAATTAATGTGATTAATCGAGCTACTTTATTTAAAGTGCAATAAACCGAGTTCAAAAGAGATCACATAATAAGATAGAGAAATTGCTTACCTTTGAGGGTCAACGAATACGAATTTCCTAAGCTTGAGATCGCGCATTACGATGCCCTGTTCGTGACAAGCTCCCACTGCTTCGACCATTTGCTGGAACAATCTCCGCGCTTCCGGTTCCCGGATCCGTTTCCGTAATCGTACGTGCGAGTGTAGGTCCCCGTGGGAAGGTGGGAACACAAGGTAAAGGAACTGTTCGCCTAGGAGGACCTCGTAGAGGGAGTTGATGTGGGGATGAGAATCAACCCTGTAGTGGGCCGAGAGGAGAGCATTGCCCGCTTCTCGACCTATCACCTGGAAAAATACAGAGAGAAACGCGTTATGATAAGGGCTATGAATGATAAACGAACATAGTTTTTAAAATATCTTCTAAATAAATCACGCTATATAATATATATCAATACATTAATTCACATTTTCCATCGAATAATGTCGCAATATTGCGCGTTTTTAAAGAGGAAGATTATAACGTTCGATTATCTCAATCTATACTTCATCAACTTTCTCATCAACATGTAAAACTAGGTAGAATTTGTCATTGTAAGACCGAGGATGACACGGTAGAATAGTTTGGAGGGCATTCTAACCATCCAAAAAGAATAATTATGATAATTACCAGTATCTTGTAGCTCATAAAACAGTAAATGGTAAAATAATTTCAGAATCAGGAATAATGAAAACAATCGTAATTTTTCACCAACTTGGACAAATACTATTCGAATTGAAATTCAATTGGTGCCAAATCTGTGATTCCACATTCATTGCGATGCCTCAATACATTGTTGCTTAGTTAGTTTCAGTATGGTAATTGATGGTATTTTAAAAAACATAATTGATAATTCCGAAATACATTATCAGTACCATACCACTACTTTAAATACGAAAGCTCTTTCAAGTATTTTATTTTAACCATGGTTTAACGAGACCACCAACGACTATGTCATTTGGCTTGATTTAGTATGACAGTAAGTATGGCTTAACATCAACCTGATAGTCAAAAGTAGAATATAAACCACCTTGATACACTATTACACACTTAGAGCCAATGGTAATCAATTAAAGATAGAACAATAAAGAGTATTATATTATGTATTGGCAATTGGATTTATGGAAAATATTCGTGATATTTTGGAACTGACGATCTATAATAAATAAGGCACAGCCGCAAAGCAATACTACAGGAGAACTAAGAATACTATATATATATATACTACGAGAGGAGTCACTTATTCATGGTGTTCACAGTAACGACCCTAGTTTACGTAGGAAAATCGTGCTAGAAAACCATAAATTGGTGTGGGTATTGATTTTTTAGCCACGCGCTTAAAAAACACGTAATAAATTGATTGTTGGTTCCACCCACCTAACTGTAACCGTACGCATGTTCGTTATACACACATCGATTTCCTTCTTCTACGGTTTTAGAGACCTTACGTCACAATTCATGAAATCAAAGTTATTATTAACAATGGAGAAGTAGTAAAATCAAACTGAATGGTTTTATCTTGGCAGATAATAATTGATAACATTGAAACAAAGTCTGTGAATCCACCATGACCTGACCTAGCAGGAAAGTTTGTTGTAATGATAAAACAGTGATTGCGCATGATGAATGACACGACTGCAGGAAACCAAATAATTATATTTGTATAAGCTCATTTCTGTCATGTTAATTCTAGAAGAATTAGTACGTTATAAATTTATCAGTCATGAATAACTTCCTTCCTCATACGTTACTCACATACATTTTTAACACGGTTTTACTAATTTCGCCGTTCTTCTCATTTGGTTCCGCAATATGGGCCTACAATTTGTCAAAAGATTCGTATTATATATAGGCCTGGTGACTACATGCTTACCGGTAGATACTTTTAGAAAAAAGTTATAATGCTGCTTTCATATAAATGTAAAAAACCAAATACACATAAAAAAGGCTATGCCTATGAGTAAATAAATTAACAGCAAGGGCCAACTCGTAACAGCGCAACAATAGCATGTACAAAGTATGTAACGTGTAATTGAGAAAGCAATGTTAGCCTATTAGATTAGAGGTTAACAAAGGGGAGTTGATGCAACCCGCATGGCATGTTGCATCAAAAACTGAACACGTTACAAAAGGCCTCGGAATGACGACAAAACCAAGATCGTAGGAGTGCCCATTCAAGGTCAACAAAAATATGAAGAAATTCATCTCTACCTTGAGAAAAAAATCGGATAGTTTCCGGAATACGGATTTACTTGAATATCAATTAAAATGAGTAAATCACTCTCCTGGAAATTACGATGATTTCATCCAAGGTACATAATAATCAGAAGTACTTGAAAAATTATGATTTGCTTTCCTTGCTTTCTTTGAAGGTTGCTTCAATATATTTGACATTTATTATTAAAATTAATTATACTGTATATCTTTATATTCTATTCTGCTCATGTATACATCTATATTTTCATATCAAGTGTACATTAACTTTGTGAATCTACCCACCTCAGCACTTTCATTCATTGATGGTTAAAAAGTAATCAAGTCTCTCAAGACAAATTCATGATAAATTTGTTATTATTCATTGATAGAGATTACCAGTCTCAATTCCGAGATCAGATTAGAGCTTATATATATATATATATATATATATATATATATATATATATATATATATATATATATATATATATATATATATATATGTGTGTGTGTGTGTGTGTAAGGTTGCGGTCACATAAAGTGGTCGATAAATGCGTACTGAAGATCTACCGGTACGCATATATTTACGGATATTATACGCACTAAAACTAGAAGACAATTATATATGTCGCATAGCATGTTAAAAAAAATTGCGGTTAAATGTTCGTGAAATTTATTTAAAAAATAATAAAAAAATCGGAATAAATCATTTTATGTACCGCAACCGTACTTGACTAGAATGTGATTTGTTCTACAACACAAAGGAACACAAATTAACTAATTATAGCCACGTGTTATTCTTGAGATTTCTCGAGATGTGGTGTTTAAAACTTTGCAGTGCTTAAAAACAAAACATGACTTTTCCTTATATTTTTAGGCTTTTCTGTGCAGTGGTTCTATATTACGAACAACCAAAATCTGTTGAATAATCATCATTCAAGTTATAACACACAAAATATAATCATTATATTATTTTGATTTGACTATTACTCTATATAGTGTGAATCGTACCTTGCATACTAGTTCTTCTTGCGTATGTGTATGAACACATCTGACCAAAGAACTGCCTTCTACTTTTTCCATTAATAGATATTTATCCGCTAGGAGGGTGGCGGCGGTGGAGGATTTATCCGCCGTGAAGCTTGTAGGTGATGAGGGCTGTAAATTAGGACTAAGTTGACCGTCACGATGTCGTTGTTTCGACAACACGGCGGTCGTAGACGAGTTTTGTACACTTTCCGAAAGTTTTTTGAGCAAATCACAGTCCCTTTCAACAACATGTTGCTGCTGTGGTTCTTGTTGTGGAGATTGTTCTTGAATTATTTGTTGTTGTTCTTTTAGCCTCAAAACCTGTAGGCTTAACACGTTTGGCCTTTCTACTTGCATTGCGCACATGATATTATTACACCACGAAATTAAACACTTGTATACATGAACTGATGTTACACACAATTATTAGCTTACACACACAAACAACACTCTTTCAAAGTTGCACATTTACTTGATCTATTATATTTTAATCTTCACAATTATAAGGTCGTAAATTGTAAGGCACAGGTAATAATATGATGTATTCCAAATCCATTTACGCCAGTTTCGATGCGTTCATTGTTGTACCACTGGTGTTATCACATTCACTTTTGAGATCGAAGCTGCGATTTGATCGGGTACAGCTTCCACATGTAATTCTGTAACGATAAGGTGAAGAATTGCAATTAATCAATTATCGTTGAAGGTGGTGGTGGTATAGCCTATATAATAATGACTGAATGATTTCCAGGTATGATGAAAGAAAACGTAGGGAGTTGTTTGTTCAATGGCTGGAAGGGGGAGGGGAGGGGATGATAGAAGAGGAGTGTTGTACTTGAGGTCAACTACAATCATGTTATTATTACGAATAATTATTTATATACTATTGTTTTTCATGCCAATAAGTCAATAACCAATTCAAAATAATATGATAGCAATCGTCAGTAATTTTCGTTTTAAACCTATATGGAACGCATCTACAAAAATATTCATTTTAGGAAATGAGTTGTTCAGAAAAATATGAAGATATTGTATGAATTGTAAAAGAATCTGAACATTTAGGCCTACATACAGTAACTGAAAAATGCCTGTTTATTGAAGACTTTGGAAATATAGCATACCGGTATTTTGATAAACGCTATAGAAATAATAATGCTAGCCTGAGTAAAATCTATTTTCAAATATATTCGATTTAAATTTTGATCGAATGTTCGTTCGAATTTTGGCGCGTTCTGTTCGAAGCAGACTGTTTCACATCGTTGCGCAAGTATAATCAATATATCGTGGATTTTATCAGGGCTCTATTTCAATTGTGTCCTCAATAGGTTTCCATATGGATTTGAATATATAATCATACAACGTAAATATATACAGAATGTATTGCAACCCAATTAACTATTACACTTATCAGTTAGGCATTTATTTTATCAGTGTAATATTAAATGGTTGCAACTACCTCGGCCTCTCAACATATGGTTTGTGTAAGACCGTTTCTTCAAGTACACAATTGCCTGATATTTCGACTGAGTTACACTATGGCAGGCACCTTACGAAAGACCTATCTGAATTATTGCAACTTTCTGTTGAACTAATGTATGACATAAGATAACACGAAAATTTTATGAGCCAACCACTCCTATCCTCATTGAATTTTCATCATAAAGTCGATTAACTAATGATTTAATTTGTTGATTATATTCTTAATAAACACTTAAAATGATTAAGTTTATATTGAATCAGTAATAATTAAAATTTATAATGCAGAAGGTTCACATTCCGAACCCTTATGAGAGGCACAAAAACTATAACCCACCGGATGTTCCTCCTTCAAGTTATTGACCGCTCTTGCGACGAAGACATTGAAAAAACGAGATAACTAACCTTTCTGGAGCGATATCCGGAGGGACGACGTCGTTCCAAAATTTGACCGGCGTCGGTATAAATAAACGAGGAATATGCACTTGGTGTTGCTTGATCCTTTTACCCACAACACACTCTCGTCTGTTCTTCCGGACTGGCCAAGTTTTGGGCCGGTCTCACCTCTCAGATACCTCCAACACAAGACACAGTACTCTGGCGCGCCATTGTGCAACTGAGCCGAGCACTAGTCGCGCAGCGATCAAGCGACAGTCAGCCGTACGTCGGTTGCGCGCGCACAATCCCCGCCACTCTTGCCACTCTTGCCACCTTTTCAAATATTTCGTCACTATTACCAAGCACGTGCATAGTAAATAAGAGTGCTGTTTTTTGTAATGCGATATCTAACCTTGATTGCGTGATACGTTATTTAACAAAGGTGTGATATTGGACATTATTGATTTGCGTAATATTTATATTTTCCGGTTGCCATTTTATTTAGCGATTCAATTTGCCAACAAAAAGCGAACATTTCCGAGGAGTGCATTTCCTATGAGCGTATGACGAGTAGAATAAACGTAATGACTTATTCATCAATATTATCATTTCTACTTATTTTATGTGTCACTGTATTTTACAACAATGAGGTGTCAATTCATCACTCACTTTATCTGAATTGTGAAATGATCAAAACAATTTTGTGTGCGTACATTTTAGACCTAATTTATACACAATGATTAAACTTCACTTTAATTCTTTTACAACACATTTAATATTAATATAAAATGGAGAAACATTGTATCAAAAAATAATTTAATCATTTGACATCTGATATTACCATTTCATTTTCATACATATTTTTGAAATAACCCACATTTTTTATTTCGTCGTGATTTCTAATTTTTGTATCATCAAACTTCAAATCATTTGTAAATATCTATAGGATTTTGAATGATTTGATATGTAATTTTCTATTTGTATAAGCTATTACAATGAAGATATACTAATTATTATAACTTGAATTGTTTTGATCCAATTGATTTTTCGATTGTATTTATTGTTAGGTCTACAACTATTCCAAACTCACCAAATATAAAAAAGAACATAATTATCGATCACATATGAGTATAGCAAAAGTTGATATAAACTTTTTAAGGAATCGTTTTTCGACAATCTTTTTTAGGTATCCTCAAGTTAAAATACATGAATGTTCGAAACGAGCCAAGAGGTACAAGAAGGCGCGGTAACTCTAGAGTCGCAGGTTGAAATCAAGACATCCGTGGTCCACAGCCTTGCACAGCTGAACGGATGTGCGAATAGCTAGAGGGCACAAGCTGCACCATCGTTCTCTCTTTTTCTGCTCCAATTATTGGAGATGAAGGTGCACATGCTGCCACATTTCAATACGACAAAAGAATTGTATAAGATACGGATGCGAGTTTTTTCTTACATTCTTGAAATGTATACAATCTAGAAACGAGTCAGTTTGAAAGTCTACGGAATGATTCGTTGCCGATAGATTTCGATTTAAAATATTGGCTTATTTGTATCACCTCGGAATGAATGAATGAATGAATTAGTTAATAAATGAATGAATTAATGAATGAATATTTGGGTTTAACGGCGCGTTGACATCTAGATCACTTTGCACCGGTGAAAAAAAAATCTAGGACAAAATTAATGTTGAAGAATTATTTGCAGTATCCGTATAGGCCTACAATCCTGATGTGCTAGTGCTATACTCAATTCAACTGATAGATTTTGAAAGAATTGTAAACGTATAGATTTTAAGATATAATTAAATGAATGACAAATATTACTTGTAGAGAAACATCATAAAAATCTTTTATCATCTTTTCTTCTCTCTTATTTTTTTATCTTTTTTTAATTTTGAAAATTTCTAGATGAATGAATTATATTATATTTTGCACAACATGAACATGTATTTTTGTATGTGATTTTTTCAGTCTCATTATTTTTCAGTAATCTTAAGTAACAAGTTTCAATTGGTATATACTAACAAATAGTAAATAATGAGTGTCTCTTTCTATGAATATACTCAGGGTAAGTATGAGGCTGCGAAATTTAAAATACCCCTCATAAGTCAATCCTTATCAAATTTAATGAAAACCGTACCACCATGGACTACTGTTTATAAGTCCATGGTACGACGTACGTTATCCATTGATTCAAATTTCGAATGCATCTTCAACAATGATGTTTATTATTTGAATTTCAATTATATAAGAGTATTTTGTTTTAATTGAAAAAATACATTGCATATGTATAGTAGAAGCCCTAGGGAAGTACACAATTTGTATAACAATATTTTACTCATTTCTTCTCGATTCTGGTTTGATAATCTATTTTCCACCGCTTGCTCAAATAGGTAACGACTAGATCATTGGAACGCCAACGTATGCAAAGCAATTTACTTCTCATTGTAAAGTTTAACATATTATACTGCACAAATATATTGATTACATTATATACAAATACCTCATTATTAATATGGATATATTATAATGATAGTAACGTATTTGTTATATCATGAGGTGGTCTGTTTTGTTATTCACTGTTATGCACTGATATTTGACATAAAAATTATCACACATGAGAATAATTCTACTTTGTGACATAAATCTCCAAAAAATACTTGATCATAAGATTGGTATACCCTGTGTAAACCAGATAGTCGACCTATCAGTCAATATAGTGAAGGTGAATATATATTATATATATATATATATATATATATATATATATATATATATATATATATATATATATATATATATATATCGATTATCAGTCATTTTTCAGTTTATTGACTTCAGCCATAAAAACTGTGATGTACTGACATGTTTACCAGTGCGTGTCACTTTGAATACGCAACAACTTATTACGCAAACAAAGGTGTGAGTTACAGGAGATATCGATACACTTGATCTGTCAATATCAGGGGCGACCATGAAACAAGTGTTTCAATTTCTTTACGATACATCTGCATGGTAGAAAATAATACTGGCATTTAGAAATATATATGTTCTTATATAATAATAAATAATGTACACAAAATTATCAAATGTATCAATGTGTATGTATTTATTTTAAGTATTTATTTTGTATTTAATTTTAGTGCTAATTATGGGAGAAGTCAGAGGAAGTGAAGAGGGCTTAGGATGAGGAGGGATTTGGGAGTAGAAGGAAGATGGAGCTAACAGGAGCAGACACCAAGTCGTCACAGAAATGATTATGCTCTAGAATTTTGCGAGAAACACGTACCCCCTGGTCCAATATGAATTTGGTTGACAGGGTATAAAGCCAAATAGTATTCATTTACACGATAATATCAAATTTGTACATCATTTGCGAGACACGTAAACTTATTTCTGTCAGAAAATTACTATAATACATGTTTTCTATTATCGAATGTAAATGATCTCATGTGAAAACATGTGAAAATATGTGAAAATATGAAATATGTGACATTTTTTTTTTTAAATAACATCGAAACTTGATACAAAATCATTGTTCCCCAATTAAGGCTAAGGATGAAAGATAGGATCGTTTGGACGGGGCACCACAAGAGCGATCTTACCACCCCATTTTGATTATTCAAAACTAATGATCTTCAACATCAGGACTGCGCTGTCTGTGACCATAATTTTTCGCCGTAGATAAAAATAAATTACTTTCCAATTGACATTTCACAGAAAATAAGTAAAATGCTTGCATTTAAAAATTCCGTGCATTGTCTCGACGGTATGGCATTATTATTTTCCACATGCAATTATAAAAGAAAACTGCATCTAGCTTTTCATTATACATTATATTTAAAAATATTTCAAGATCTTTTACCAAACATTTCAGCATCTATAAACTATTATGTAAATAAACAGTTTGAAACTGCAGGTAATGTTAGTATATATTGCACATCGATTACTCATATATATTTGATTTATATTAGCGTGCGATCTTGACTCGCGAATTCTTGTGTCGAGGTGGTCGCCTTAGATCAGGCCAAGGTACGCCCTTCAACTCCCCCCACCCCTCTCTTCTCTCTCTCTCTCTCTCTCTTTCTCTCTCTTCCTCGCTCCCTTGACTGAGGGGTTCGCCCTTCCGTCCAAAACATTCGCCAGAATATCGAACTGCATAAATATATTCAACCTGGTAATTGGTAACCCCAATTTGCAGGGCCGTGTGCAATTCGTTTCACTAACCTCAGGGTCGTGCTGAGAAGTTGAGAAATCAACAGTCAGGGATGAAGGTTATACAACTGATTGTGTGTTATGATGTTTTTTTCTATGTACAGAATGACCCAAAGTGATTTCAGCATCGGAAACAATATGTTTATCTGTTCATTGTTGTGGTTAAAGAACACGTCATTGATGGTGATTAATAAATCATTTGAAGATTTTCATAATCAATTCAATTGAACCTCTTGAAAAAGTTGAGATAGTGTTATGAAGCGTTAGGAAATTATTATTCATATTGAAACAATTGTTATCCTCCCGGATGCTCTACCTGACTTTTGACCTATATTTCGGCTATAAACGACGTTTTGTAAATGTAATGAAATGGCTGAATAATGGAGTATTCTTGATGATTGTATAAAATATAGGACTGGTTTAAAATTAAAGAACGCGGCGTGGGTTTGAAAAGGTTTCGAGATATGCATAAAACATTTTAAGTATTGTTTCAACATAAAGTTGCCTGTTGTAGCCCACTAGCCCTGTACGTATACAGATAAGTCAAAACAAGGTGTGACCACCAGGTGTTTAAAGAAGGCATCCGGAGGACTATAGCAGGCATATAAACTATAGCCTTCAGGCTAGTTTTAAGAGATATTAATCGGTGATTTGAGTGATAATTTTAGCGAATTAACTTGTTAATACTTTTTACCCTCGGTACAAATGCTATTTTTTCACTTTAAGTGACAAATTTTATTTTTTGGAAAACACGGCTGAAGTATTAAACAGGAACTCGGGAACATTTCATCAAAGACAAATTTTCATCGAATGCAGTATTTTTGATGGTGTTTCAAGCTTTATCTTTCTGATGATACTTGCTGATCTCTGAGAAATGGATCATCTGAGATGATGAATATCGATTCATCTTTAACATCAGCAGGGAGAAAAGAAACTAGAAATTTGACAGTCACTTCGCTTCATTCTATTAATAATTATCCAGCCAAGAAGTCATTTCATAATATAGAAAAAAATTGAATCATTTCACGGACAATAATATTTTACCATTTTCCCATCCATTTTATTTTGTTCATGACCAATCAGCTTCACCATTTTTTTAGAGACGAACAAACATAATGTGATACACATCAGTTGTATATCCTATTTAAAGAATTGATTTGATTGGTCGAAAAGAAAATAACACTTTAGTAAAATCGAATCTTGTTTCGATACGCTCACTCATCCAGAATGTAAGTCTACTTGATGGGTCACGCATAGTTAATTAGTCAATCAGACGTCGTTGATCACGAACACCTGAGCTGATCGTGAAACTTCCATCACATGACACGTTGGACGGCTGATGAATGTAAGAATGTCATGAACATGATGTGAGCTGAGCGAGTCCAGTCATTTGATCACGTCATTGTAGATATTGGTATTTGGAATTGACACGATGTATGCGAAGAATAGTAAGTAAATCCAGAGGTTTCGTTATCACTAGAAAAATGTGTTGGTGGGACGCATACACAAAGATGGAGGAAAAAATAAATATGGATGAACAAAGAAGTTCAAAACATATTTCTTTCAAGGACTGTTGTATTCTAAATCCAGAAAAAAAATCATTTTATCTGAGTCGGGTTCCATTCCGTATTTTCTGTTCAAATCAATCATCAATCATGGTTTTCTTGAAGTGGAAAACCTACTGAGCCCTACAATTTGATACGTCCAAGTTGTATATGACGATTAATGTATTTTTCATTTTATTACAGAATGTGTCAACAAATTATTGTTTCACAGTTAGGGCTAAGAATGACAGCGTAGGATCGTTCGGACGGGGCACCACAACGAAGGATTTACAATCCCAATGACACAACGTACAGTACATTTGTAAATTAAATTAAGTAGAGCCGCTTAAACTATCAGCTATTAGAGCACGTGCTTCAGGAGAATGGTCCTTGCGTAAAGTTCATATTTCATATTCATTCAAGTTCATATTATCACATTTAGAAGAGTGTATAATTCTAGTTTGCCAACTTATATAGTATGTCACAGATATACAGCTATACAAAAAAATATTTCTCGAACATTTTGGGATCCAAAAGGTTGATTATTTCTATGATAATATTATTATTGTTTGCTCAACGACCCCAACAACATTCTGGCTATATTTGGAGGTACACGAATGAGCGCTCGATAGGCCTAAAGCGTAGACTTAAAGTTTACAAAAATCCAATCTCAATGTGGGACTCAAGCCCGCGCCCGACTTGACCTAGCTGAAAGAACCATGGAGGGTGGCCATGGTATATTCCCAAGTATATTCTACCCACACCCCCTCCCCCACCTCCCCCCCCTGTATTATAATTTTGATAATGATATATTAAACGACCAACAAAGGTACCACGAAAAAGGTAATATTCCACTGAATCGACACCCATGCTCACCAAGATTTCGGAAGTAATTATAATGCCCTCTCCCATGCCATGACAAGGCAATGTTCGGACGGACTATAGCCACATGGTCCAGTCATAAGGTTTGTTACTCACGTCACAACGTGTCTGATCCGTGTACGTATCAGGCACACCTATGCCAGCCATAGGTGTGTCTTCAATACACAGTACCATCGTGCTCCTCCCTAGAGTCTCACTGGTGTGGTAGGTACTACTGCACCCCGGAATACGTGAGACAGACCTTCTGGGCGATGTCCAATATAATAACATGTAAACAGTACATGTTTAGAGGTTACGATCAACGTTTATTGTATTCATTAACATTAGATTGTGAGAGTTTCGATCCTCTATAGAAATGAAAATAGTTTGTACCACTGATGAGACACGTCGGACGTGAAAACAAAAATAAAAGAAACTAACGCTTCTTATTATAAAACGTTGTTTTCATTTGGCGGACGTGGGTGGATTAAAATGTGAAATATCATATATATTTATATATATATATATATATATATATATATATATATATATATATATATATATATATATAAATATATATATATATATATATATATATATATATATATATATATATATATATATATATATATATATATATATGGGATGCTATAGTTATGTCGAAAAAGATATACACCCCAAATATCTCGATATTGGATCGTATCCAAGAAGTTTAATCAACATATATATATATATATATATATATATATATATATATATATATATATATATATATATTTATATATATATATATATATATATATATATATATATATATATATATATATATTCATATATATATATATATATATATATATATATATATATATATATATATATATATGTATATATATATATATATATATATATATATATATATATATATATATATATATATATATATACATATATTATGAATATATGTATTTTTTAAATAATTAATAAGTATGAAATTTAAAATAACAATAATAACAGATATAATATTATAATTTGTCAGATGAGAGAAGCGTAGATTGAATGGATATTTTTGACGTAAATTTTGTTTGTACTCGATTGCAGTAGACCAATGAGCCAATTTTTCAAGAACTTTCTTCGCCGTCATGTTTTCCACTTGCCCTGTTGCAACTTCAGTCACAGATACTTGAGATTTCTTGACGTTTGAAATATTAGTTATTGAAAAAAAGTTATATGACAATATGTTTAATTCAATAAGTCAACGTCTGTTAAGATGTATTTTCCAAGTTATTATAATTATCATTTGAATCGATCGGAAAGTTGAATTATAAACATCATTCACACGTACCTATGTACTATTTCAATTTCCAATACTTTATTTCCAATAATATTCCTTTACTACTTTATATTCATCGGACTAACATATTTGACAAGTTCTGTAACAATGCATGGGTATTTCATGAATGTTTATTCAGCGTTTAATATAATCTTTACTAATAAAATCATGGGATGGAGAATCTGTGTGTACGTAGCGTGCGTACCGGCGTGCGTACCTGCGTGCGCATATACGTTCGCTATATGAAATGCCTGGTATAGCGGGGGTTTTGGGTGCTGTGAACGGGCGGTAGTGTTGGATAGGTAAAAACGAGGAGGTAGGGAAACCGTCGAGTGGGGGCCGCAGTTTTGTCCGCGCGAGGGTTTCGGATCGAAGGATATCCCATTAACGCATTGAATTCCGTACAATACAAGACGGGAAAGGAGTTACAAGTATAATATATATATATATATATGTATATATATATATATATATATATATATATATATATTATATATATATATATATATATATATATATATATATATATATATATATATATATATATATATATATATATATATATAACTTTTGCAACCCATATTATTCATTTCGCCAGAGCCACACAATGCCGTTTAAATATATATTGAACGCTCGAATTTACTCTAATTTTAACACATTTATAATTATAAATCATAATAATGGTAACTTTAACACTGATAACTTATGATCGACTCTCCATTACACACCTCACCTTGGCCCCATCATCAATATATAACTCAATGACACTAACGCGTTCATATCTATATACACTATTAGTTCATAATCATGGCACGTCGTATATGACGGGCGCAACCTGCTAGTATCTTATAAAATCGATTGAGGAATACACTCAAAAGTATCATATTGTAACATTTTCCATTTCTATCGATTTTCGTGCCCTCTCTCTCATCTTCTAAACATCACTCAGCTAATGAGCTATATGAATCAAAACAGCCCAAAAGTTGTTACCACAATCTCTACAGACCTTGCCTTATATTGCATGTTAATGTCATCTAATTCTTCTTCCGGTCATCAAACAACGCTCTTATACAATATGCGGCACGCCCGTCCAATCATGGTGCAACACTACACACACATTAATTAACATACTAGCTTGTATGTTATTATTGCTTCATAATTCTATCACTTTGGAATTGGTCCAATGAGATGCTATGTGTTTATTGCTTCTTTTATGTTTAAAAAAAAACTGTTCGTCTGGATTCTTCATTAAAATGTTTGTGTGTGACACTGTTTAAGTGAATTAACCCTTGAAGTTCAAAGTGTAACCACACAGCACTATGGCATCGGTTATG
>OZ023328.1:31799253-31844253 GCA_964007535.1 Brachyptera risi | reverse complement strand
TTCACATTGCTTGGCGGAGTAAATGTTCTTATTCAAATAAACTTATTATTGAATGATAGTTGGTTCAGAGATGTATTTGCTGGGAGCAGCCATTTAGCCAAAGTAGCCTATAGCTAGCTCTTTGCCTCACTAAAGAATCCATAAATTCCACAAATTTCGTGTAGTTCCCACACCCCATAGCATCGTATTAAAAAAAAAAAACATTTTCAAAATGTATCTGATGCTGGGCATGACGATGTAGTGATACCAACATAATTTATGATAATATAAAAAGGTGCATACTCGCTCGCTTCGTCAAAGTGAAGTATTTCTGGAATCAAAATCTGAGTCAAGGTCCCATTTGCTCGTAGCGCAACTATCGCTTTCATATCGAACTATACACAATCAACAATGCTAAGCAATGCCGTACCGATACCTTATGACCATGCACCTTCACAAGAGAATCCGCTAAATCGTGCAGGCAAGCGGCACATTTGGCTCTGAACTGACGGCAAGAAACCACAAATACTGGCCATGTTAGTAGTATGGGAGTCGGTGCACCCTGTTTATATTAAGATAAAGTAGGTTGGTATCGGTACATTGTGACTCTAATCCCCGGGATTGTGCCAAGAAATCGACACATTCATTCACAAGATAAATTTGAGAAATGACTCTCATGGGCTTTGTCAACAGATCCTAAGGTATGATTGCACGTCACCACAAGGTCCTTGTGTTGCTCTTTCAACCGTGTCATTTCTAAAATTTGGCTTGTCATGTAATTTAATTGGTCATCTGAGGTTTGAGATATATATATGGTTGTGTCGATTGTTCAAATTGGATTTCGGTGCTCGCTTAGCTCAGTGGGTGAAGCTTTGGGTACAAACTAAAAGGTCCTGGGTTCATGCCCCAGAGTTGCCACTTTCTATGATTTGACGAAAACGTTCATATATATATATATATATATATATATACTTCATGTTCTTATATTCCGATCAACATTAAAACTTGAAACAAAATAAAATGTCATGTGAGTTATGAATTGCATAATTCAGATTTGTTGAGTAATACAGTGACTTAGCTCCATCTATTTTTTAAATCATCATTTTTGCTCATGCGATAAATGTATTGAACATATTGTTATAAAAATTCAAAGTCCACATACAGGGTAACTGCTCAAATCCAGTATATAAAATATTTTTCAAGTACTGGAAAAAATTATCATATTACAAAATATGCATATGCTATAATGAGCTTATGCATGGCATAGGCCTACTGTATACAGCACGCATTTCATTACATCACTGATATCTGAAACTAATTGCAGTACTCAAACCATATGAGATGATGTAAAAAGTCAATTCGATCTGATCAGTTGGAGAATCAATCAAGCGATTGCATCAATAAAACCATTTTATCTCGCCCGATAATGAAGTCATCATATTGCACACTGGTACGAGCCACGTGCTATTACATCGTAGTCATAGCAACCAGAGTGAATGGTGGGAAAACAAGTGAATAATTACGCGTTATCGTAATTGGATCAAATTCAATTTCGATGGCCACCACTGCTACAGTCTGGACGATATAGGAAACATTAATTAGTAACATCATATGTAATTAGTGTCATATGGTTGATACCGAGGTTGTTTATATATCATGAAGATTTGGGGCAGAATTTGTTGGCAGTCGATTGTTGTTATCACTATGGGTACCCATATTATTTGTTTTCACTAAATAAGTCTAAATCCCAGAATGAGCCACATATTTATTTTGTAAAACATTTCATTGAACTTTACTGGTTGGTAGCTTATAGACAGTGATCTTATGTAGATACAACAGAACATTTCAAAGACTTCAGTATTTTTACATTCTGATTATTGTAAATATATTTTTGTGCATTATATGTAAGCTCATACATAGTATATGCATATATACTATACACATATTTGAGACCAATATGATTATGTAATATGTACAATATTGAATGTGAAACTGTATGTGGGTTTCGTGTAGTATCGAAATTAATATTCAACATTATTTAAAAATGTATTTATATATCGTATTTATTAATAAAAATATGACATGCAGATAATCCCTATAGTTACGATAAAAAGTCCAATGACAGATCTCATTGAGGTTGTATGTACTTTGCAAAATATGCTTCGCTGATGGTTCATAATTGGCCCATAAATTTATAAATGTATTGCGTAAATTGTACACGTGTGTACAATGTGTATACTTGAATGATAAAAACTTCACTAAACCGATGTGAACTTTTTTTTTTAAAGTGAGACAAATAAATGCAAGTGAATCGAAGTTCACCAGGCATTTTATAGATTACATCACTAAAAATATGTGACGGAAGATCATATTAAATAATAAATATATGATACTAGAAGTGACCTTCTTATCAGTTATTCAACTCTTCATGTGTGTTTAGAGTATACCGTTTACGTGATATAATGGGTTTATACTAAAAACTTCATAGATAATTTGAAAAGAATATACAATTCGCATTTTTTTCTTCATTGGTGCAACCAATCCAAATTTTAACCTAAAATTAAAGTCTGGGTGCATCTGATGAGTGATTGATGAAGCGATGGAATGGCCATCCACCGGTGACATGGTGGAGGGAATTGCGATCGTGGCCACATTGAAGGAACCATCCCGGCATTGACCTCGACTTTACACAGGGGAACCACGGAAAACAGCTGTGAAGAGGGACGGTAGTGGAATTGAACATAAGTCCGATCAAAGATCAATATATATATATATATATATATATATATATATATATATATATATATATATATATATATATATATATATAAATATATATATATATATATATATATATATATATATATATGTATATATATATATATATATATATATATATATATATATATATATATATATATATATATATATATATATATATATATGCTCGATCAACTCTCAATTCCGTTTGACATGGAGCAATCGCGTTACGCAGCAGAAAAAGTGTATCGAGCGAGAATCAAATGTGCCTCTAAACAAAAAATCCCTCCTGCCTAAAATTATAATTGCAAACGTCGGAAACGTTGGAAACGGAAAACAGATCAACGTTTATCCACATAAAGATTTTGCTTAACATAATCATCAATCAATGTTCAACACAGTCTCATGTTGATGGAATTATTTCAACTTTCAAAATTATAGTTTGTCGAAATTCAGTATACTTTTTTCATACGTTTGGCATTTTTATTTTCATGGAATGTCTATCATGGTAGTCGATCAACCGAAATATCAGTTAATTGGTGATAGCATTTAATGATAATGATGATGATAATGATTTTTATTTTCTCATCAGATTGCATGTTACAACATTGAGCATCGTCACATCGTCAATTTACGCTAAAATATGAGACACAAGTAAACAGAAAGATACAAATATAGTGAAATATCACACTTTAACGACATGACATTTCAAAGAACACAAATATTTTTCATACATCCAAAATCATGTGGAATAAAATCACCAGCCAATCGGATTCTGATAACTTCATATACTTATTCAGCTATTCACCTTTTTTTTAAATCATATAGATGTGAAAATGTGATATACCTGTTGAAACTTGTGAAAACTATGGTATATGAGTTAAAAAGTCAAGTTACTCATAGATCTTGAAAGAAAAAGCGTCTAAAGTTGTTGAAAATGTCTGTATTTATGTAATCAAGAAATTAAAAATTGGCTGAAACGACTATAATAGCATTCGAAACACAGACACATTCATTGGGATTTCTTTGGCAAAATGATTGAACTGCATTTCCAACCATTTTTCCACAATTTAATTGTCAAAGTCGTATTTGACTCATTTTTCACACGAGTTTTAACCTTCCCCTATACTGGAAATCTCATCATGGTGAAACTGAAATGTCAAGTAACCTACTAGGAAAACGCGTTACGTGTTGCCGCGTTGATGGATGAGCTGGAACATATCAACTTATCTTTGGATTGGCTATTATATATATATAAACCTTGAGATCCAAACAATTACGTCACTGCCATCCCATTTCCTAATTAATTTTTAAGATAATAAAGAAAGCTTTGTTTTAATCGTTTCCAATCAATTGGTGACACCTGTTGCTTGGATTTAATTGGTATCTCAATAGCTTTGAGTGATTTAAAAACATTACCTTATATATTTTTTTACATCAAAACGGCTGATTCGATTTGACTGAAAGTTCGGAATAATGTGAATCTTAATCATATCGAAATTCCATGAGAATTTAAATTCTTTCGCAAGAAATATGTTTGACGATTTTTCCCTCTGGGTTATTCTTATGGGATTTTTGAAAACTTTGAAATTAGTTTTCTCAGAGGTAGTAAAACCGATTGCACCTTAAAACTATACAGCATCGAATTGGATAAGGATACTTGTGAGTGCCAAGTTTTCACTGATTTTGAATTCTCGTTTGACCTATGAAGCGCAAAAAAAGCAGGCACTTTTTTCGAGTATGGTGAAATTAAGTCTTCGCTCGCTTATCCAACAAGTTACCAGTGACTGTGTGACACATCTTGTATCATTTTGGCCTCTATATAAGATCCAGTATCATATATTATGGCTCTCAAATTCGAAGTTTATATTTTCACATATTATTTGATACCAAATAAGTAAGAACATTCTTTTTTTCTGTCATGATTGTATGTATTCTAAGTCACTATTGAATAACAAGTTCATATTTATGAGAAATAACTCGTTCATCACATCAAAAATCTACAATATGATTTTATATTCATTTCTGATTTACTAAATACACAAACTATTATTATCAGTCATATTTGTTCACTATTTGTATTAAACGTTGTGAATACGAGTTAAGATGCCGTTTGAGGAGTGTAAATTTAGTTTTGTTTGCTATCGCACGCTATATTCATACACTTTTTTTGGTGTTTATTCAGAGATATTCAAGTTAAACATTATCGGCACATGTAACTGAGTGGTTATCGCACTCGCTTCATGTGAGGTGAAGGGGAATATCGGACTCAGTTCGATCCACGCCAGCACCGTTCATCTTTACAGTTTTTTTTTTTTCGTGGTTTTCCTCTGTAGTCTAGGCTAATGCCGGGATGGTTCCTACAATATAGGCCACGACCGCTTCCTTCCCACTATCCTTCCCATTGCCTGAAAAACCTTCATCTCATCATCCCATTCTCTCATCCATCATTCATTCGACGCCAACAGATCTTAGTTATCATTATCGTTAAAACCCAATATAAAAAAATGAAGTTGAATATTCATCAATTACTATGTATCGTAAAAATTGTGAGCCTACTGAAATAAATCGAATTGTTGTAAGATTTCGTTC
The DNA here is from genome assembly GCA_964007535.1 of Brachyptera risi. NCBI lineage: Eukaryota > Metazoa > Arthropoda > Insecta > Plecoptera > Taeniopterygidae > Brachyptera > Brachyptera risi. Next base: position 31,838,922 of record OZ023328.1, on the reverse strand, counting down.
TCATTCGAATGCAATTCTGTTGTTGAAGAAAATATATAGCCTACACGCGGAAATATTTTCTATACATAGCTACCGTACCAAATACCCATAATTATAATTTTTTGCGAGTTTGAAAATGATGTTTTATAGGCCTATATACATTTTATATATATTTATATCTATAAAACGAACTCGCTCATAAAACGTCACCATGTACATTGTATTTTCCCAGTAGGCCTATATATGAGTACACAATATTATGCAATACATATTTTGTTTAAAAGTGTTATCATATTTTGTGGTGTTTGAAATTGATAGTCGCTCAAATAATACACGACTGAGAAAATCGCAATGGAATAATAATATGAGGATGTGGTGACTAGTGCTGTTGGGTCGATTGTGATTGAGCAACGTAAAGTCTTGTTACGTATGCATGATACTGCGATTACAGCTTGACAAGATGAGATCTCGAGAGTTAATCAATTACAAGTCTGCTTTGTTGATCGTCATCAGCATTCTCGAGAGTTATGGCAGAGGGTAAACAATTTCACCGCCAAACATTGCTTCAGGAGGTTTTTACACAGACTTGATGTACTAGCCGCGTCCGGAATGAAGCTCGATTTCATATAACATCTGTTATAAATCATGAAAAAACTTTACTGCGTTCTCAAAATGTATTAGTGATGGTAAGGAGGGACCAATGTGAATATTTATACATCTAAAATTATCGAAAAGATATTAGAATATTTTTATTTTTTCACAAGTTCATATGAATTCCTGATGTGATGCACATTTTCTATTGATAATCGGTGGTATTATTCATCAGAATATTCGACGTATAAAAATTATGATTGTTATTATTAGGTGAGCACCTAACGTCATTCAATAATTGATGAGCGTAGCGAAGTCTCCATCCCACTCTTATAGGGCTTTGTCTGTGTGTTTTTTTTTTTTTTTTGTAAGCACTCCACAGGTCGCAAGGGTTGACTGATCAACATGAAACTTTTTTTGTACACGCAAACTCATCCAACTTAGAACTGTATAGTTTTTGAGATGAATCGGTCTGACCGATTTTGAGAATCATCATCTCAAAGTTTCTAAAAACCCCATAAGATTTGGCTGGGCGGAAAATGTTGAAAAATAAAATCTCTCCAAATGGGATGACATTTTCTTTAAATGTGTATACATGGATTTTACACATTATTACGATTTTTTAAGAAATTCTGATCAGTCGTTTTGGAGAAAAAAAATAAAATGACTGATAATATTCATAAAATATATCATAAAAATTATGACAGAATTAAGTTGTCGAGATTCACTGCTTTCTAGATTCAAGAGTTGACCAACAATGAAGTATTTTTTTATATGCGTCAAGGTGTGTAGAATACCAGAGTCAATGAAGTGGCAAGAGTAGAACTTCTTTAACGACTTTTAAAGCTTATTCAGATATCAAGGTGTGTAGAATACCAAAGTCGATAAAGTAGCAAGGGTAAAACTATTTCAAGGACTTTCATACCTTATTCAGATATCTCGCTCATCTTACAACGCATATTTCGCGTTTGACTAGTGTAATGATCTATAAATAATGATAGCCTAAATAAAACGATCTCTTATAGAAAAGTTTCACCCTGTAATTCCCTGCACCTTTCCATTCTTTTCATCATCAACATCGAAATCTTAACCCTAAATCACTGTTCCTAATCAATACTTAAATGACAAGGTGTCGAATCGTTTGTACGGTGCACAACAAGAGCGATCTCATCACATTACCTCAATATTTCCATTCCTCTCTTATCACAACACAACTCCAACAATACACCCCATTCATGAGGTAACGATTTTTTTAAAATTCTGTCTAAGACTGTCTTGATTCATTAATCGATTGAGAATAACTATCACAAGCGTAGGAGATGTTTTTTTCCTAATTACGCATCAAATTACTCTTGTTATGTTGATTGTTCATTCTAATTACTGTTAATTATATGTTGTTGTCGGATTGAGACACACGAATATTAGTACTAACTGATCGGGGAGGCGGTCGATCCACACCTGAAAGTTTGACGAAACAAAGTTTATTCGTCGATTCGCTGGGAAAATCTGTCATGAAACAATCTGTCCAATTATGTACTAGCGCGCGCACACATTTGGGGAAATAGTTCTAAAATTGTGATGATATTTAACCAAGACTGCAGAAAACTAGTATTCCTTAGTCTATGGTTTAATGTAGGAAGATGTTATTCAATTGATATAATTATACAATCAAAATATACAAATCAGAGACGGGACTGTTGCAAATATCTTCAAATATTCTGCAGATGAACATCTATTATACCAATATACTCTTACATTACTTTTTTTCAATTAAAGTGCAAGTATAAACATATCAAGATTACCATTTGCACTATGAAACCAACAACTAATATGACTGGTTTTCATTTCATGGTTTCCCAAAGTTATGACAGATCTAGATTCTGATGCTGTCTTAATATACGACCGTTTACTTGCTGTAATCCAAGATCCCACAAACCCTTGGTTTTATTCTGTGGTATAGGCACGTATCCCGGAACGTTTTTACCTGGAACTAATGCTTTCGCTAAACATAGTGCGAAATGATGACTGATGTAAAATGTTAGAGATAGAGACGGAGTGGGACTCACTTTGTATAACTTACAAAATAAATAAAGTATTATTATTCACATTGAAGAAAAAAATCACTTTAGGTATATATGTTAGCTTATAATCAGCTGCAGTACACAAAATAATACAATGTACAGAGTTTTAAACAAGTATTATTTGTGTCTTCTTAATGAAAAAAAATCAGTGATTTCACATTTGAAATTAATAGAGGCCTATTTACTTTCTCATGTACCTCTTCACACTTACATTGTTGAAAAGATTTACTTCCCCGTAGTAATATGGAATATTCACATTATATGGTCATCTCAACTTGTCTGAAACGTATATCTTATAAATTATCTCAGTCTATAACCAATCAGTATTGCAAAATTCGTATCATATATATACACAAAGAAAGATGTGTACATCATACTGAATTCGTAACCTATAGAAACGTTTAAATAGCTTTTTGTTTCAAGAAAAAAAAACATATATTGGCTAAACTACAAGAACAGAGAATTCGAAAAACAAGGTTGTACGTTCAAGATGAGAAAAAACCTCTAGAAATTTGGCTATAGTCAGACATGAGACTATGTTTATTATTCAGCTACTGGTTTTTATTTGTAGAACCTTGACGAGAATAGAGAGAAATTGCGTTTGAATTCGCACAAGGTCTGTGCGCGCGCTATAGTGGCCAGGGTCTCCATTTAGGCAGATTAAGTGAACGCGGTGGCAATCAATGTATTTTTGAATATTCATGGGAAGTGGAAGACATATTTGCTTTGTCTAGCCGTGTCTCGTATTTCCTTACCATTCAACAAAGTTTTTACAGGCAGAGAGCCAATTTAATGCACACTAAAATTTAACACTTGTTGATGTTGTGAATGCATCAAGTTAACAAATCCTACAATGAGTGAAACAAAAACACAGTTTATATAATCAATTCCGAAGAAATACTTACATATGAAAAGACAATTATCCTATTTGGATTTATTTTTGTATTCATTGTATTTTATATTTGACAAGAAAGAAGACAAAAACGTATAGGCCTATATATATATATATATATATATATATATATATATATATATATATATATATATATATATATATATATATATATTTAAGTGGGTGTGTGTGTGTGTGTATGACGTATCTATTTTTGAAGGTGCATAGGTCTTAGATATTATATGCATTGTTTTTTAAAGATAATTTAAAGGTAAATTTCGAACGTGTATCACAGTGTCAATACATATACAGTGGTTTTGAAAAAACTTCTACCTGTACATAATTGATAGATTGGTTTCAATTATTGATATTGTTGTCTGATGATTCAATATTATCCTCTCATCACTTACTATATATATATATATATATATATATATATATATATATATATATATATATATATATATATATATATATATATATATATATATATATATATATATATATATATATATATATATATATATATATATATATATATTTATTAGTTCAATTATAACATTTTGTGTGAAGGATACCTATAAGTTTGAAATTTTAAATCAATTCACCGAATTAGGGAAGACTGACAAAATCTCCATTGAACATACGACAAGAGTGCAATATTTCTTCATATCATTCATTTATGACATACATGTCAAGAATAGTTCATAAATGCGACTTTTATATATGAATACAATAAAGTCACGTTCAAGTGGCTCAACTTTTAGTACGTTATTATATAATTTATTAGGTTTTTTTTTCGTGTGTATGCTGGTCGTTAACTTTTCCATTACTTAACTTTCGTAAGAAGCAATTTCGCAAATGGGGTCAACCATAAAAATAATACGTCCACTTGTCTGTTATATGGGCCATCGTTGCCATCTTCCTACTGACCTAGTCTAATGTCAAACTACACAGTATACAAGTAGAGATCCGCGAATATCAGCCAATTATACATCGTGAATATAGACTTTACTCACTTTAGTATGAACCGTAGTAGACTGGCACAGAAAGGAAAAGGAAGAAATGAAGCCGAGCCTTAATTAGTTCGACAGGACTTGAGTCCCGAACACCAATCATAGGAACACGGCAATTCCCAAATTTGAAATCTCACAAATAATTTTTTTTTAGGTTTGCTTTCATTAATTAACCAGGCTAACTAAATTTTACCCGATTCAAACCAAATGGTTAGAAGTTATGGCACAGTGAAAAGCGCACTTTCTATAGCATTTTGATTTCTTTCTCTTCTTGTTCTAGCGTCGAAATGCACAAGCTTGAAGTGACTACAGGGTCTACAGCCTATAAACAACCCACAATCGTTTATGGTTAAAATTGTCAAAAAATGTGTACAACTTGAAATTTGTCCCGTATTTTAGTAACAAAAATTAATTAATTCTTTCAACACGGAAGTCACAGTGATTTAAGAAGTTGACTGGTTTCTACGTTTAACCCGAATGGTTCTTCACTTACGAATAAAATTACATAACGAACGTATTCACTCGTATATAACTCGTGTTCATTCTCTTTTAAGCAGATGATCCCAAATATCACAGTAAGGGTAAAATCTGTATAGAACCCTTCTCGCCTTACATTTTTTTTTATTTTCTATGAAATTATTGTAAATTGTTGAAGATCTTGTTCCTGGATCTTCGATTTTGGAATAACTTTATGCCAACGCACTTAAGTATGTGTTGCGTTCCATGGTTTTTGACAAGTCCAGCTTGAAACTTTTCTATTTCTCAGTTTTGATATCCTTATATGTCAGGTTTTGCTCAGCGATTATGAGAAATATAAATCTAACCCGGCCTTTTGAACTAACTTGACCAAGATGTTTCTACTCTCAAATGAAGTTGAAAGATAATAAAATACAAAATTATTTGCCACTGTATAAGAGCTAGTACATATATCTATAATAATACTATTTCTATATATAATCAAGTATGCCGGAAGTTGCGTATATACACTTGTTGATGCAATTGCAAATATCTGACGGATGTTCGGATGAGGTTGTCAAATAGAACGATTAGTTTGAGGTCAAGTATGTAATAAAGTCCACTCTGTAAATCCAAAGATCTAGCCAAATACGTGGAACTGATATTGAATATTATGCGAAATATGTTAGCTGCCTTATTGAGTCTATAGTCACTAATTGCAAACATCTGAAATCGAAACACATAGATGTGTGAAATGCTTTTTTATTGCTAGTTATTTATATGGAAAATTATAATATCCATTGAATTTCATTGTCCATTTGTTCATTTTCCATTGTCATTTTTGCAATGACTCGGATAAAAACAGGAAACAAATGTTGATTATAGGTGTTATTTACTATTGTGATAGTTTTTGTAAGAGATATAGAGTTTATGCTAAAAATTAGTCAAGAAATAATACTATAGGCCTACATCTAAATCTATGAAAACAAAACTTCATGGATTTTCTCAAAACATATTATATCTTTCAAGTTCACCAGAGAACTGATGAATTGATCTCATATGTACAAATCTTAATAAATTATATTTTTCTCAATATTATAATTTTAGTGTTATCTATGTAAAATTAAAATGAAACGTCATGATTTTTATCCTTAATATTACATAATCTCATGCATATGTTATTACACGTTTTCACGCGAGAAATCGTGGTCAGGAATATTTTAAAATTTGAACCGACAGAAGAAATCATCTCGAACTTGTTCAGTTAAAGGAATCTATCTACGCACAACATCAATTGAACGTCGTGTGATTATGAAATGGATTTTGTCGGAAGAACGTATTGTAGATGTTAATCTCGATGATGACGCTAAGGCAGCCATTGTTGCTTCATCCACAATTGGGTTTGGCTTTTTCGAGGCGTTGATTGACCTTGATTTAACTGACTGAGGGCAACTTGACGTATCCCACTCTCTGATTGGCCAAGATATGCGAAGGACCTCGAAGACACGCTCGATTCAACGACAAATTGCACGAACCGCCATCACATCAAGACTTTCAAATCGATTCAAATCTCAACTTTTAGCATCGAATAATTATTAAATGATATGCTGATATTACAGACTGAATCAAAAGTCTGATAAAATTACCTCACTCTTGATGTCACCCAATAAGGGATCAATAAATCGAATAATCGAAAATATCAATTGGAACCAATATCAAACTATTGACTATAACTAATTATTCTTGTTTTTACATCCAGTATTCAGATATATATTTTTTATAAAGTCATATTTTTATTAATAATTGTTTCTAGGGTGAACTATACCACCATGCATAATGCATACCATGTGACGAAAACAATGTAGTTGTTCTTTGTCCTTTATTACCTACATGGAGGCAATTAATTTGTTCTAGGATTGATAAAAAAAAGAGAATGTATTCTTATCATTTTTATCATTTCCATTACTTTTACAATTTTACTAAATAATTTATCTTTAAGCTATACAATTAATATGAAGCTACAATTAATACATAAAATGCAGGTGCTAATAAATATATAAGTATGAATTGACATATCAGGCCCTAATTCGTATCTACATGCTGCTAGTTCTACGTGGAATGAGAATTCAAACTTTCCTCAATTAAATTCAATTTGAAGTGCCATATTGTAACATAATCATATAATTCGTAGTGATATATAATTACATTATAATTAAACCTTATAGAGATATAGCTCACATACTGTAACATGCATATTATTTGACCTGTTTCAATCAATAGTGCAACTATACACCACCTTGAAAATAATTAATGCAACATTTCTTAATGCCATGTATACTGATTGATGAGAGCGCGGTTATTGTCGTTGTGAGATAAGTGCGAAAATAAATTAAAAACAACAACTTTCTGAAAAAAACAATGAAGAACGTATCATGTCTCGTTAACAGTTTTAATTAACTGAAACTTTGAAAATATGTTCAATATTATAAATTGTGAAATTTAATGAAAACTTATACAGAGTTAAATTAAAATTGCATAAGCGATAGAATAATATTGAAAATATCAGTTTAATGAGATTGAATAAGAAATAGAAGAAACTGAAATTGAGATTTGGAAGGAGACAAACAAAGAGTATCAATCAATATCAAAGTAAAAAGACGGTCGAGAAGATGCTTTTTTCCCATCACAATTGAATATAAAAATAGAAGAAGATGGATGGGAGAAAATAAAACAAAAAAAGTCTAGGAAAAAATCGATGATTTGAAAAAATAATGAAAATATTCTTACTCTCAACACAACTGTTCAATAATACGTTCATTATCCTCAAACTTATAAGGGTGTGATATCCACAGTTTTGTTTAAATGGAATAATCGTTTATATTTAATTATATTTGACGGTATGAGAATTCATATTGAAGACGGTACTAATGATATTTGTATAGGATAATACATCAATAAACTCAGTCAAAATTGAAATGTATCCAATATGTTTTTGTGTTTCGTGTTCACATTAGATGATGTTCAAAAACTAAAAATATACAAGATCAATTTACTCTCATTTTGTTTTAAAACTTCATTCATATCTTCGTTTTGGCTGTAGGATATTGAGAAACCAAATCTCAATTTTGTCCAGAGTATGCCCTATGCATGGCATTGCATTGGCATTCCTATACCCTCATCAAATATGACATCATCAACTACAGTCGAATAACTGCTAAATTCGCCTTAAGACAAGACATGGAAACTTCAAGCAAACTTCTCATCCTTATGTACACTACTAATTAAAATAGTTGACATTACTCATTCAAGAGTACTTACTCACTGCTAACAGTAAACGAACAAAATTATTTATAATATAATTCGAAGTATAGCTAACTGTGCATCATGAACTAACTACCTTATAATAGGAATTTCGAAAGTATCATCTAAAAGGAAAAACATGTCAATCACTTGAGAATATTACAATTCCAGCTTGTAACTCCTATCATATAACGTACATCATATAAATGACTAATACACTTAATTTACAAGCTTCGACTTTACTGTTAAGATCACAATTAAGGAAAGTATATATATCATGATAATTTCCTTGTTTTCAATCATACCATTATAATAGGCATGGTTGATAATATAATAATGAGTTGATTATGAGATGCATGACAAATGCATTTTACTTCCTCATCTTAAGATCTGCATCGCTATTCGACATGAGTAATCAAGTGAAATATTTCGTCATTAGTTTCATTGTATAGCGAGAAGGTTGATGCGTCGATTAACCTTTAGGTTCACATCAAATAAAAATCGAAGTTATAGGTATCGTTCAAGTGTTTATACCTATACCTTATACCTTTATACCTGTGCACGCACATGCATGTATCGGCGAAGAAATGGGTTTTGATTTTTTTGAACTAAAATACGGGACAAATTCCAAGTTGCGCACATTTTTGAACAATTTCAAATGTCAGTATTTCGAAAACTTTTTGAACGTTCAAACCTTTTGAAACCTTTTGAAAGTGGGTATAATGAGACATATCTTTTTAGACCCAGGTCTACACCCAATTTCAATGCAATATGTAATTCTCATTTGTACATAGACAACAATTTTTTCACCTGGATACAAATGATAATTATCCAGCTGGCATAAGTTTAATTATTTTCATGTTGAAGTATATGATATTGGGTGATTTCGTCGCTTTAGAGTGAGATAGAGAAATCCTTGACGTTTCGGCCTCCATGTTGAGATCTTTGTCAGTCTGGTTCAAAAGAAAGAACCGTCTAAGAAATAAGAGAACTGATGAAGAAAGAGAACGATTATAATTCAGTTTAATTCTCTTGCTCCTGACATATGGTTCTTTCTTCTAAACCACTCTTGCAATCTCTTCTTCACTCTTTGCACTCTTCTGAATCTCTTGCAAAAGGTCATGGAAGCCGAAACGTCGAGGATTTCTTCATCTCATACGACGCGACGAGATCACCCAATATCAAATACCTCATATCCGGGTTGCGGAAGCTTTAAACATCTCATGGATTTTCAGGTTGTTGTTTGAAAAATCTCAGCTTTCTGTATTGAAATTTTGATATTGTGATCGCTTCAAAATGAATTGTTAATGATCTGATATTTCACTGAATAAATTCCTACTACTAATTTCTTTATTGGAACAATAAGTAGGCCTACTTTGCACTTGGTCTACTACTGGTCTACTACCCATTCATGTTCCATGTTGTAAAGTAAATCCATTTTTCGATGGCAAAGATCCTAAAACTAGATTTCATCACGAAATTCTATCTATATAAAAGCTCTATAAAACAAATACATTTAGGCCTATGTTGAACACATTTTATGAGAAACAATAATTGGCTACGTCTCAACTGATTGTATGATTTCCAACTCGCAACAGCTATTTGAAAGCATGGATAGCCTAAAATAATACGAATTGAGAATAGTATCAGCACAGATATTATCTGTGGTATCAGTTGAGATGACGTTGAAATAGCTTGAGTCTAAACTGATGCGAGTGAGAATCGTATCAGTTAAAACGACATAAGTAAGGCCAAGTAAATTGAGACAGCAATTTTATATAATTGCAAAATTGAGTATAACAAAAAACAGAGATTTCATAAATGAATTATATGTATAGTAAGTACACGTAAGCAACGATGAGTTTATATTAAATACTTTACATCAATGGCAGCGGCGTGTTGAAGTCCACAATATGTGACCGGGGCCAGACGCCTTCTGATAAGTATCACTCACCCCTTGGTGAATTATTCCAACCAATATCATTGACCATTGCCATCGGTATTGGACTTAATTACACCGCATTAATTGATGCGTATATATAATATTTGCAATCCAAGACGGTTTCTGAGGGTCTTGTGGTATTTGCTGGATAATCATTATCAAATCATTATGTATTATCGGGGAGGTGCATGCACGGCTCTCAAAAAATAGTGAAATTAATCTTCACTATTGTTTTCTATGTTCACAAACCAATGCAATTTAATAAAAATTAAATCAATCTCAAGATGGTTTTATTCTCTTCAGTTGATATGACATTCTATTTTTGTGAATTCAATCAGTTTGAAGACGACACGTCAAAGAATTTCATCACATTCTTGATATTCATCTCGAAACTGATTGAATCAATAAAAATAAAATGTCGTATTAATTGAAGAGTAAATAATTATATCCTGGGATTGATAAAGGCCTATACTCTTCATTCGTGAACATATGTTCGTGAACATAGAAACAATTAAACGAATTTCTCTATTTTGTTTGATGAGCGTAGCGAAGTCTCCATCCCACTCTTATAGGGCTTTGTCTGTAGGTTTTTTTTTTTTTTTTTGGGCACTGCACATGTCGCAAGGTTTGACTGATCAACATAATTTTTGTTTTGTACGGGTCAACTTTTACAACTTAGAACTGTATAGTTTTTGGAATGACTCGGTCGATTAGATTTTGAGAAATATCATGTCGAAGTTTTTAAAAACCCCATAAGATTAGGCTGGGTGAGAAAATTTGAAAAAAATGAAACCTCTTCGAAAAAAATAAAATTTTCTCTGAGTGTTCAAACATAAATGGTACACATAACCACCATTTTGTAAGCAATTCGAATCAGCCGTTTCTAAGGAAAAAATTCAAATAACTGTTTTTATACATCAAATGTATGGAAATGAGCCAAGATTCACTGCTTCCTAGATTCGATATTTGCCCAAGCATTAAATATTCTTCATATTCGTCAAGGTGTGTAGAATACCAGAGAAGATAAAGTGGCAAATGTAGGACCTTATTCAGATATCTCGCTCATCTTACAACGCATATTTCGCGTTTGCCTAGTATAATCACGTAACGTTGAAAATTATACATCTATTCAGTTATAAATACGTCTTCTTTCTGACGACGTCTCTAAACCGTATCATGACATCGCGTCGTTGTCATAGCAACGTGAATAAATGGTAGTCAAATAATCTTGGACTAACCGGTGATGTCAACCAACAATGCGTGACGTATGTTGAAGAAATGCGTGAAGAATGCATATAGGGAATGATCTATCACGCCGTGTACAGAATAGTATTCCTTGGTGAAGTAAATGACAAATTGTGCATGAAATAAGTAACCAAGTTCAATGTCAAAGATGTTAGGAATACGAATATCACCGGATGAAACAATATATACATATATATATATATATATATATATATATATATATATATATATATATATATATATATCGATTGGTAAGGATCGATTGTATCTTTTCAATCGCGAACGGATATCGACTGTTTATTCGGCCATCGATTCAAATCAGCAGACCGAAAATCCGATTCATTTTTTCAGATTCAGTGTAACTTGATAGTTAATAAGAATTGCATGATCTTTTCATTGTATTGAATAGGGTACCATACCAATTAGATAAGATGACGCTTGAAGATCGTTCGTGTATATACGTAATTACTATATATTTAATTTCCCAAGAATTGGCAATCCCAATCGACCGTTTACTCTATCAATTAGCAAGAACGGTCGGAAGTTTCAATGCATGAACTCGTGTGGAATGACGTGAAACGGAGGAAGGTACTTTTGTCATATTTTTAAATACTTACACTTTATTACATTTTTTTTTATGCGGGATTTTTTGGGAAAATGTTATATTATATATATATATATATATATATATATATATATATATATATATATATATATATATATATATATATATATATATATATATACATATTATATATATATATATATATATATATATATATATATATATATATATATATATATATATATATATAAATATATATACGTGCGTGTGTGTGTGGTTGTGTGGTTGTAAAATTCTCTAAATGACTGGGAGAGAGATTTGATAGAGACAATCTATACAGTAACAATAAATGTTGAAATTGGACCTTTTCTCGAGTTGGTCTTCTTCTTCTTCTTCTTCTTCTACTTCTTCTTGTATGAATTTTTTTTCGGTATGTAACCAGCAGCATGAATTGCAGTTTATTTATCTGATCACCAAAATCATCGACATGAAATTTTACTTCAATATACCGTGGTGTAATTGAAATCACGTATATAAACAAGCAGTAATGACTTATATCATAAATACATTCTATCTCTGCAGTCAATGTACTTCCAGTAGTTTCTACATGCACTCTCCTTACAACGTAACGAGAGAAACACTTTGATATTCAAACAACAAAATGTTTCATTATTAGCACCGGATAATACTCATTTTAGGATGCACACCGGTATGGCTTATCTTAGTTTAATGACAAATATACAGTACATACTTTTTACCGTTTCATTTCCTTCCAGTCAGGAAATACGATACCTACAGTTCAGCTTGAATATAAAAAACTTGCATGAGAAATATGGAACCCGGAACCTTACGAATGATCTAAATCTAAATCCTCTTCTCACATCATATAATTCATGTGTGGAAACATATACTGAGATTACCTCTCAATAACTGCCCCCCCCCCCCCCCCTCGTCACCCCTCTCGACCAACATCTACCTTTAACACCTCCGTGAATTGACATCGTCTCGTATGCTGTTGCATCGCGTACTAGTTGCAACAGTTTTTACGTCATATCCGGTCTGAGATTTGTGACCCTGAATGCGAGGTCCCTGAAGCTGGTGTCATGCCCCTGAGCCAAGCAGCCGTGCATGTTGTAGGTATACGAGGAGCCATGGTCATATATAAGTGTATATGTGATGCTGGGCCAACAATGAGATATTTAGTAAGAGAGCCAATAATAGATACATAACGATTAGTATACTAGCCATGTCGTTATCACAGCTTCCTAGATGTAGTTTTAGAATGTGTCGTTACTATATAGTGATACCCTTTAGTAGAACAAATATGTTTACTGTGGATGAAGAATTCCTATAGATGGTCAGCAAGGTAGCATCTAGAGAATTTTGATGCAAGCAAAATAATACTGATGAAGTTGCGATTGGAGAAAATAATTTGGGGGACATTTTTGTCCACTTATTGAAACAATGTGTGACATAAATCTTGTAAGACAGTGCATCACTTTAAAGTTTAAAATGTAACATTGGTGTTTGTTCCTTTACTTGTTTGTTGTTTCTTAATCGACCTACCACACTCCAGCAATTTTGGTATTATATAGGCTTCTCTGAAGTGATGCCACTCGAAATACACTGACAACAATGTCTTAAGTTGATAATTAACCAATCACAAACTTGTTTAGATCCCTAGTTTATTTTATTGGACGGAAACAATCTTCCTTACGTAAAAGAAGAAATGATATGTTTTCATTGAATATAAGTAACGAAGATCTTTGATATTTTTTAAAAATAATTACAATTAGTTATTAGTACATTTAGAGTCAATGACATTCATAATCATAAACTCTCAACTTCATCCGTGAACTTAATACACATAAAAATAGAACTTTTAGAACGAAACATAACATATTTTGCTATTGCCCATTGTTACCAAATAACCTACACCAAGCTCGAAGACAATATTATCTTTGAATTCCTGTTAATTCTGCAATACCGGTACTTCAGTTATCGGCGCATATCTATAAATATCACATCCGGAAAATTTCCTTCCACGAAAAATGTATGAAATTAATAAGGTGACTAAAAACATTGATAAAAACCTGTCTTTTGTATGCATTATATGTGCATCATGCATTACGTTATGCACCATATGTTGATGTTTCGAAATTAAACACAAGTTAAAAATAATGAAAAAACAAGAGTATGTTATATATTGAATACATTAAAATGTAATTGTTTCGATTCACAAGAAAGTAACAACGGAGGTGTGATATATGATATTGCATACTGTTTTATGATCCCGCTGTTATATCACGTTAACACCCACTATTATTACCGGACAACTGCCTATAGCCCAAAGACCTGCAGAGCATGTAATCTCTTTGTAACTTCTAAATTACATTATTAGTCATTTAAAAATGTGTTGAATACTTTTTATGCAACTTGAATACATTCTAATCGTGATGACCCGAGAGTACTAGATACCTGACTATATATTGCAATTACAAAGTTATTATACACACACATATAGATATATACAAGTTACAGCCACGAAAGATGGATAGTATACAAAAACATTTGTTGCAATATCTTAACAATTTTATTAAGGCGGGGCTCATCGGTTTAGCAATTATTTTATTTTTTTCCTCTGAAACAAATATTGCAAATTGTTGCTATGCTTACATCATTCTCAACTTTCGCACGGGTTTAGGCATGGCTGTCTAGTACCGGTGTTGTTATATACTCAATACAATCTTGCGGCGATATTTGTTTAGTTTTGCACCAAGTGAGTGAACTGAGGTAACCTAGAGAGATCCAATCACTCACACTATCATATGAAATTCCGTGAAGAAAGTCCACTGAACTTTCACAAAACTGATGTATTATATATTATTTGCCAAGTGAAATGTGTGTCCATAGTTGTTGCGTTAGCTGCAACGGTTATGTAGATTGATAATGAAGGCTTTTATTGCTAATATACATAGAATAAGTTGCTAACCGCTCGTTTTATATCCTGATTTATTTCAGCTGTGAGAAACTGTTGGTCGTCAATGTTGAGACAGGGAAAAACGGTCGATCTGTAATTTAACCATCATTTCCAATCAGAAAGTAAACTTCATAATAACAAGATATATATATATATAATATACATGATAGTTTTGTATATAAATGGAAAGTAATTAGTTATAGTGCATAATCTGTGACGTGAGAGTTGGATGAAAAAATCAATCCAGTCTTGGCCTGGGTCAACGTTCTGTGACATCACAGTTCCGGTACCACCGATCTTGGCACCAGCGGTGTACTGGGGTATACTCACAATCATGTCGTTGCATCATCACCGTCGGGTAGACCTGTATAGTGTTGTTCTATTAGTGGAGTCATTAAGATGACATCTTAACGACCCACGGGAGAGACCACGAGGGCTGCTTACATAGCGTTGAACAATGGTGCATTGGTGATCTTTCACCTTATTGGCTTTTGTCCATTTTGATTTCGTCAACTGGAATGTTTTTGCCGCACATGCTGCAATACGCATCGTCTCACGCGTGTTAACCGAATCGGTAAATGGGAAGGTTCGATTGACAAACAGATAAAAATTGGCAATGATAAATAGGTGAATATATATTGTTCAACTTCTTACGGTACTTCTATTTCATCGTTTCCAAAATTTTAATTATATAATTGAAATAATACAATTCAAAACTTTTATATATTGAAAAAATTATCAGATTGGAAATGTTAAAATATTATTCACTGCACAATGAATTGAATACATTTTTCTGTTAAATGACATGCAGATTTTGCATGTTACATTTTTAGTGTGTAGATACATGAATATTTCAAATACTTATAGGCCTTAACTCATTATATTCTTACCTTTTAATTTTGACCCTTTTGTGACCGTTTACATATTAGGGAGGATACAATATATTGAAGCTAAGTAAGCTTATTGTTTAAAAATAGATAGCCCACATTCATGTTTCTGTCAATTTTTTTTCTCTTGAAATTTTGAAATCATCATCTTGGCTGTTCCGCCCAGTTTCACCTGTGATGGTGCAATCCGCCCAAGAGAGTGTTAGTGACTAACAACATAACATATCGACTTTACAAAGTCCACTAAATGGGCAACATACATGCAATATTTGAATTATTTTATATCATAAGTATATAGGTAGCTACTGAATCGTTTATATTTTTGACATGCGATGAGGTGCAATTGTTTTTAATATAATTGAAAAAAAAACTATTCTCTTTTTACATAAACTCGTATTGGTCATTCATTTGTATTTGTATAACAACAAGATGTGCATCTGAATGCAATATTGCCGGCGAAATAGTAACAAAACTGCCAACAAAGAGATAATTTTAATGAATAGCATTGTTCTAATGTGCGAGCGTTTCTCTTCCACTATACTTTTAAAAAGTTGTTCAACAATGAGCAATGCACCAGAAAATGTAGTACACACACCATTTTTGTAAGTTAAGGTAAAGGTATCTCATCACTTATAATCAGAGAGCCTATACTTATAATCTTATGGGGTGTGACTTGTGACTTTGTAATCTATGAACGGGAAGCGCAGCAAATGGCAGTGAATCATAAAGTTTGGTTGATTATATATACGTTCGGTGACCATTGTGACCAAGAGACAACAACAATAGCCAATACTCAGAATCAATTAAACTAATACCGAAACGCGTATTAAGCGCTGCGGCACTATACCAATTATAGAGCTCGATCAAGACTCATTAGTGAACATGCATGTATTTCAGTTAATCTACTCGAAACAAATGATATATTCAACAAATTTCTTAATATAATAGCCAAAATTGATTAGAAAATTTAACAGTAACCTCAAAATGGTATAGGGTGAGTACCTAAAACGTTCAAGAACCTTTGATTCGATTAAACTGAAAGTACACTTGCTTTTGAGAGGCTTCATTTTATGGAGAGATGTCACAGTCTAAAGGGCCCATAAAGCAGGGAAACGCATCTGAATGATGTCACGCATATACCACAATGACAAAAGGTGTCTGGTGAATGATTGAAAGAGATGATGGAATTATAAGATGAAAATGTCGTAGATAAGGGCACGATGCATTGAGGGTTGCGTTTGCCCGTGCCGCAAACAAACGCAACCCTCAATGCATCTTTGGTAGCGGGAAAGAAGCGGTTGTGACTTGTATTGTGGAATTAACCATCCCGGCATTCAACTATTTACTATTTAACAGAAGGAAACACCGGCACAGTAGCTGAGTGGTTAGCTCACTTGCTTTGTGATACGGGAGGTGAAGGGACATATCGGACCCGGTTCGATCCCCGCCACCGTCCATCTTTACAGGGGTTTTTCGTGGTTTCCCTCTGTAGTCTAGGCTAATGCCGGGATGGTTCCTACAATATAGGCCACGACCGCTTCCTTCCCACTATCCTTCCCAATACCTAAGAAACCTTCACCTCATCATCCCATCAGCTCATTAATCATTCATCCGACGCCAATAGATCTTAGTAATCATTACAGTGCGTCGTTAAAACCCAGAAGGAAACCACGGAGAACGAACCTAGACCCGTTCTGTATCCTCACATCCTAGTCAAATGGACCGAGCAAGTTATCGCTGTGCTACCAGTGCTGGTTTCAAGTCACTTGCAATAGCATTTGAAATATAAATTTGATTTTCTCAAACTTCGATAAGCTACGTCATGTGAAATGCAACTACATGTGAATTCCATACATGCGTATGCCATTGTAAATACGCTTTCCTCAATTAGTTTTAATCGCATGACAAGATAGTGCGTATCTATTACAGATTACTTTACATAGTTTCAATTATGATCCAGAAATCTACCAAATATGCATGCCAACATACATCCTGTGTGCAAGATAACATCTGGATGTATACAATAATACATATTTATTTCTAGCACAATATTTATGAATGACTATATCTATCTATCTAAATACAGTAAGCATGGAAACTTTCATCTTCCATATTCAAGACATATCTAAGATGTTTGGAAACTCCCAAACGTATTCATATGAACTGCAGTATATTTGTCGATACCACGACAAGCAGTATGACTCCAGTATTTCAGTATTGTACTCATTTAAAATATAGCTGTAACATGATACCCGTACAACGAGGTGATGAACATGCTTTGTTAAACGTGGACGATTGAAAAAAAAATCGATCGTTTCATTTGACGTTTTGAATACACTTGACTAAAATTATATATCATATAGTTCATTTAATAAATAGCGGAATCAGTTGTCAATTTTAATTTTGAGAGGAACTATAAGTAGTAATGAGCCCGTTTTTCGCGACTGTAGGTGTCTATTTGGATAAGGTCATAAACTCATAACTAATATTGAAACTGGATATTTTGCAGTGATAATGACTTACTAGTTACTATTTATAATAATATATATACTTTGGGTGGAATTTCTCCAAAGGTTTCTTACAATTTGTTTTCATGTCAATTGAAATATCTGAAACTGTGAAGAAGAAAAAAGTTGAAATGGTAATTATAGTTCAGTCTTACAAAACATTGCATTGAAAACTTGAGATCTTCACCTTCGTCTCAAGACAATAATTAAAAACAAGCATTGAAAAGGCAACTATAATACTCTAGTGACAGAGACCTTACAAATGGGTGTAATGACACTATACATTTATGAGGCAATATCCAAGAAAAAAACATATAACCGCATACTTAGGTCAACGAGTGAGTTGTGAAATTGTACGATTTTCTTTCTTTCGATGAATTCCTTTCAGAATATAATTTCAAATTTTCTTTCTTGGTAAAGCTTACATGGGTACTTTACTTCGAGGTGTTTATCCTCAAGTAAGTGAAGTTCTTCTGCTATATGCACATTCAAGTTGAGAGAGGTCAGGTCCTAGGTCAAATGCATACACAATTTGGTGACAGCTAAAGAAACAAATAGAAGCGAAACCGACAAGAACCCTCTTGAGCAGGAATAATAGAGTTCAATGGAAAGTATTCCCAATCACGCGATTCATTTTGATCAATTACAGCTAGATTCAAGTTTTTGTTTTTGCTCTGCTATTTTGTAAATTTCTTTCCATTCAGTTTCCAATTCCTCACGGAGAAATAATAATTACACATAGTATGTTGTAAAATTTGAAAACAACAAGTTGTATTACAAAGTCAGTGTGTAATGTGAGTGGCATCGTGATTCGTAATGAAATTGTAATGAAAATAAAAGTGTGAATACATAACTATAAACATGATCTTTGTCCAATGTTTAACTTTGGAGTTCGATACCCTCGTAAACTTTCTCCGCTTTCGTTCGTCTCTTTTCTACAATAATATACTGCTGCAATGTTATGTAGAAATCAGTAGTTCTATAGATTCAGTAAAGCAGACTGAATCTCCTCATCTCAGTGGCCACCGCGCGATTGCACTCGTCTGTTCGTTTAGAGTAGACGAAGCAATCGTTGCATCAGAGATTGATTGAGAGCTACGAGCGAGCGAGCGCATACTTACATAGACTAGTTGGGTCATTGACATCTCACATTGGGTAACATGCAGTTCTGTGTACTTACTGACACCTCTAGAAAATCACTCAAGAAAAAATCTTGGTATTGTTTTATTTAAATTTGAGAAAACTTCATATATATATATATATATATATATATATATATATATATATATATATATATATATATATATATATATATATTTATATTATATATTATTTCATTTTTATTCAAGTAATATCTTGTTATCTTGTGAACTTTTTTTCATTCATTCTCTTGTTCTAGTTTTGATTATAATGTGTCAGAAGAGATTGAGGGCTCGTTTTGTCGTCGTTGCATTCAAAGTGCAGCTGAAAATTGGTTGATAACATTCTGCATTTGCAATGTTTTACTAACGAGCATTCCATATTCTCTCCGCAGATGTTTTTTTCGACACATAATGATCTCTTAGAGAAGAGGTCAGCCAAATTTGTTGATGAGTTCATGGAATGTTTAAACTATATATAAAGAAATCAATTTATAATTAAAAACATATTTCAATTTATCGTACTGTTTTATAATCTACAATTTAATTAGATGAAAAAAATCGGTGAACATATGTTTATGTTTATAATTATACGTTTAAAATCTGGCAATGGTTATACCCAGTTTTTATTTTCATATGAAAGTGCATCATGCATTTACATAAGTGACATCCGCATAAGATTTTTTTGTGAGTTTTGGTAATGATGTTTAAGAGGTCAAATATTTTGTTTCTAATGAGCATGTATAGACTAAACAATAATGACCTAAAAAATTGAACGAATGATGAAAAACATATCTAATATAATTAAAATGAGTTATGTATTAGTAGACCTATGCCTACTTGGATTTGAAAAAAAATTAAATTAACAGTACTTGTTGTTCATAACCTAATTGCGTTTCATCTCAGTTGCATTCAAACTGCAGTTGACAGTTAGCGTATGCAATTAAATGATTTATGAACTGACTGCTTTGTAAATTGTTTTTGAATGATAACATTTAAGTTAAGAGGTCAATTAAGATGTTGATGAGCTTTCATAGACTGAATAACCCTGTACTAACATTTGCAATTATGATATTTTATTTATTGAAATAATTGTGTACATATAGTCACTCATTAATTTGAATTGAATCGGACTGAGAGAACATGTTTTTGTAAACCGCATACTATATTATACGCGTAACTTAATATTATTGAACCAGTTTTGAAACCACTATAAGCTATAACTGAAATGGTTTGATCGAGTCCATGTAAAGGACTACATTCAAAGTGCACAGCTGACCTTCAAATTATTGGAAATGCATTTGAAATTGAATTGGAATATAAATATTGAATGAATATTAGGGTTTTAAGGCGCATCGACAGCGAGGTCATTTAGCGTCTGAATATAAATATTCTCCGGGATAATGAACAGTTCAATAATTTGGAACGAGGAAAAAGAATTAACGAGCTTCTCACTAATATTTGTCTTCTTTTTCTTCGATTTTTCTTTGCTTCCGAATCTTCCTTTTCATATGTGTATAATATTTGTCTTAATTTTTGGGGTGATAAGATCGCCCTTGTGGTGATCTGTCCAAATTATCCTACTTCAATTCATAGCCTTGGGGGAACAATGATTTTGATTTTGATGTTATGAAAAAAAATATCTCAATATTATTCTATTGTTTTATTTTATTGTTATTTTATTGGGTTTTAACGACGCACTGTAATGATGACCAAGATCTATTGGCGTCGGATGAATGATTAATGAGACGGTGGGATGATGAGATGAAAGTTTCATGGGTAATGAGAAGGATAGTGGGAAGGAAGCGGTCGTGGCCTATATTGTGGGAACCATCCCAACATTAGCCTGGACTTCAGAGGGAAACCACGAAAAACCTCTGTAAAGATGGACGGTAGCGGGGGTCGAACCGGGTCCGACATGCCCACTGTCTCCCGGGTCACAAGGAACCACTGCGTTAACCACTCAGCTACCTGTGCCGGTTTTTATTTTATTCATCTCAAATCATTTATTCACTTGTGATTTTATTCATCTGTTACTTATTCATTTGACATATCATAAATCAGTCGAACAACTGAGGGAAACCACAAAGAAACTGGTCGGGATGAATTCAGAGTATTGTTTTGATTCAAAAAATCGAAAAATATATCGTTAGAAACGCTGATTTTTGTTGAAAACAAGTTCATTTTTTGAAAAATCTTTTACTATATATAAATGATCTCTATAAGATATTATCCAGGCTGAAAAAAATATGTTTCGGGTGATAATAACATTGTCTTCAATCTCATGTGTTTTTTGATGAATTTTGAAGAAATAAATTCTCCCAAGTCATTCTCTCATCTCAAAACGCACTCATTACGTAAATATTTACAGTACATTTTGGTAATATTTACATCACTCATAAGTTGTAACACGCCGGCTAATGTAAAAGTTGTGAGTTGCACATGTTAATGTTTACTCCCATGGCTCCTTAATTATACGCGTCCCTCTTCATTGTATTTCATTCCGATTTCGTTTGATGAAATCTTGAAAGAGCAAAGAACGTATAAAGATTCGTAGAATAATATGTTGTGACTTGCGAGTTCTTCATCGAATATTTCATCAGTGGCGTGAGTAGTCTAACACTTTCGATCTGTCCGCCCATCGGGAGAACTGGGTGCGAACACAATTAAGAATTTCAAGATAATCTATTTATATTTCCTATTTCAATGCTGTTTAACGACCCCACCATCAGCTAGGTTACGCGGGGGTACGGATTAGCGGGTGATGATGAAAGGATGAAGTAATGATAGGTGCAATGACGTTTACAAAAAGTCCTGCCTTATGCGGGACTCGAAACCATGCCCCACCTGATATCAATTCCCATCTAGTGCGATAGTAGAATGAGCCACGGAGGTGGCTCTCAAGATAATGAAGATTCAAGATTACAATTCTAATGATAAATTATAGAAAAGATAAAATTATGAGATAAGATATAAGGATTTCAATTCAGATCTCCCTCTGGATATAATTAACCATATTCTAATTAATTATCCTTGGACATTTTTTTCAAGAAGAAAATAACAATATTGGTAGCCGAAACGCTCAAATGAGCATTCTGGTATTATAAAAAAGCTTGGATTGGGTGATTCTGTAAGTTGGATGATTGTTTCCTAATGGTCACTATGTTCCACTTCTCACTCAATATTCACGATTCACTGTGCATGAATCTAGATTTTTGTTGTGACACTCAAATGTTGAATGTGTTAATTTTCAAAGCTGTAAATAATAAATAAACTAACTAACTAACGTCCCAATATAATGATGAAACTCTGATGAATATAATGATTTTCTAAGCCTACATGTTGAGTCTTTGAAAACTATTTCTATAAGCATATTAATATTCAGAAATGATCTGCAATGAACTCGGTGCATCATCCTGTTCATCCACCCCATCATTCACCATCGTCGTTATTTCCATTCTTATTCTTCCCCAATTCTTCCCACCAGTAACTCCAATATTACCTCTTCCACTCTTCTCCACAATAGGTGAGAAGTTGTCTGCTATTATGTCAGCACCACCGTAGATGAAAGATCTTTGATATAGCTTCCTTCTATACGGAGTGATTCCCACCGGAATTCAGATATTTCTGGATAGTACATAATATACCACTGGAATTTAGGGAGCGTCTCGATCTCATTCTGAACCATGCCGTGTATATAGTACTTACGCTTACGCCACTGTAACGCTCCTGTATGAGATTGCTTGGTGGGGAAATAGCAGGACTTGGGACACACGTCTTTACCATATTGCTTGAGCAATATAGGCTTATATTATAATCTACCTCAGTTGCTCGCTTGCCACATCATCACGTATACTTACAATAGCTAAACGACGTGTTTATTTTCATTGTTATTATTATTGTATATCACCTTCATCTCTCAATGATGTTTGTTGTTACAAATGTATATTCATGTATCGAGAAGGATAACGATATGTATTATTGATTAAGTTTCGTGAAGTCACATTTCACTTCCTAGAGATAATGTTTGTTGTACTTGATACTTACTGTAAGATCGATGTAGGAAAAGGAATTCGATATTCGATATAAGTAATTGAGTGTATGTGAAGCTAGAAGCGAAGAGGAGAGTAATTATTTGCATATCGTTTTACATTTGCTAATGACGCCAGACTGCTCGTAAAGTCTAGTGTAAGAATTCAACACTTTTCAGTTAGTCTTACACTTTATGGATTGCTTCGTTGTAAAATTGAAAAGAAGTGTTCGTATGCATAAGCTACAAGATTTGATAGGTTTTTGAAAAATATGAATATGACAGATTAATTAAACATCTAATTAGATCGGCACACAGAGCACAGTTTCGCAACCAAGAAAAAAGTTTGGATCCGATTTCATAGATACAATCTTATATAGGTACCTTACTTTATATACTTTCATGAAAGTATATTTTTTATTTTCTTACTATTTGATACTCTATTTGACATTTGTTTGTGTCTGATGAGCGTATATCGGAATGAAGTCGACTCGGTCGTGAGACAAAAAGGGTTTCGGGGTACTTTTCAATGGGATGTGGTTAGGGTTCAGCTAAGGTTGAACACCCAAACCCATGTCACACAACCGAGTCGACTTGACTCTGGTACACGCTATTCAGCGCCCCACTTCAACATCTCGCCACTGTACACGCGTGTGAATTACTATTGGTGTTTCACGAGCATAACTGAGATACTGTCAACGCTGTCAATCTTTATCAACTATATATAGCATTTTCTATATAAGCTGCTTTCCAGTGATGTCACATATTGTTCTAATAAATCAACATCAACGTCATCCAAATTGTTTTCTCCAATCACAATTTCACTAGGCCTATATATAAGAAATTGCTTTTACCAAGATTTTCTAGTTGCCACAGTTACCTCACAAGCATAGGTTTTAAAGACATCTACACGCCCTATAACTGAATTGAATATTCAAACATTGAATTCAACATTCAATGTGACCCCAGGACTCGTGTATACCTCTAGAATAATTATTAATTGATCATATTTTCACTCGCGAAAAGAATTGGTGGAAATATAATGATATATTCATGCGTTAAATTCTTAATTTCATAAAGGAATAAATAATCTTCTACAAGAGCAATCGTGCGTCGCTCACTGATCAACGCAAACGCACAACGTGTCATGCACAATCTAGTCTCAAAGCTATAGTATCATGTAGCTAATAGAAACGCAATATTTATACAGTGCACCTACTTTGTTAATCACTCAATTTAAACACAGGGATTATATAATCATGATCAAAAAATAAATAAGATTTATCTTTTAGATCGGAAAATAAAATATAAATAATCGCTCGTTCGAAAATAAAATATTTATAACCACAACGATGGTAAATAATGTGTTGGCAAATTGAAATGAAAAATGAACATACATAACATTAGCAGTGTTTAGCGCCTAACCGCACGTTTGGAAGGTATAGTAATAGCACAAAATATATACATTAAAATATGGAAGCTTATTGCATGAATCAATAAGTAACAAGTGCTACGTATTTTCATCTAACCTTAGGCGGTTTCGATCGTCAGTGTGCCTTACCCATTAACAATAACATCAAGATATTTCGATACGTTATTGAAGTAATACATCACTGACCATCCTCACACATTATGAAAATAAACATGCATTATACCATTGCAGTTGCACTATTGCATCATTTAGCGTGCATTGCATTGCAGTAGTAACAACACAACAACAGATAGTAAGTAATAATAATAATTAGTATAAATACACATAATACACATGACGACTATCTTCAACAACTGCACGCCATCGAATAGGCGCAACCTTAACAAACTATACGTGATTTATTATTTATTCCTATTGAAAAAATCTATTAGATAACGGGAGGTTATGTTACGTAATGTATGGTATATAGACTAAATATTTTGCACACGACTTTTCAGAAGACTTTCAAAGTGAATGCTAATGTAATTTAGTGCCTTAGTGTTTTTCCATCAGGTTGTTTAATGACGTGATAAGTTGATTTTAATGTTGGAAAAACAATGTGTTGTGAGAAAAAATATCACCCTATATCCAACAGAAGTCGGGTTAGGGGGTTCAACAGTTAGACCAAAATCGTGGCCAAATTACACCCGCTGTGTTGTGCTCGCCAGGCACAACACCCCCTCGCATCTTCAAATTTCTCCACGTTCACTATCTCCATAAGTTCCCTCCATACTCTCCCACCATCCCACCACTCTTCGTCCTTCACTCTCTTCCCTGACTTCCTTCTTTCTTCCACATCCCACTCTATCACTTCTTCCCATCTTATTCTTGGTCTTCCTCGTTTCTTCTTTCTTCCGACTGTTCCACTGATTACAACTGATGCCTTGGTATTCGCTCACTATACCCATTCTTCTCATTGTGTCCGTATACCACCGTAGTCTCTCCCTTCCCATCTTGTAACTCGATCCATCCACTTGCAATTCCCTACGTGTTTTTGTACTCCTTACTTTCTCTATTTTCCTCACGCCCAACACACTCCTTAAAAATTTCATCTCTGCACCTTGCAATATTCTAGTCTCTATAGTTGTCCAATCGTCCACCTCACTGCCCCGTAGGCCTATATAAGTATTGCCACGGGGTTCAAATATGGGGGGGGTCTTGATAGAACAAAATTCAAATGACGTTAGTTGTGAAAAATATTCAAATTTTCAAAAGGTTCCTCCAGAAATATGTTTTCTTTAATGAAAGAAAATCCAAACGAAGCTCGGCGTGAAAAATATTCAAGTTTCAAAAGGTTCATCTATAAATAGGCCTACATTCTTCTTTAGAAAGAAATATAATTGACATTGATTCAATGTTTTTACCATGCACATTTTATATATTCCTTATAATATATGAATGAATTCTAATGGATGAATTTGAATGAATTCTTGATAGCTATAATTTTGTATCAAGTTATTACAAAATCGGGAATGAAGAAATAAAAATGTCGATTCTTAAATAATGTGCGGATCGAAGTTGACAGACTGGACGAGATCGAAACACATATCCGTTTATCATAAATAGCGAGATGAATATTTCTGAGTCCTTGCATGTACTTTTGTATTTTAACATTGGTGTATACAAAACCTCAGTTTTGATCATCTATTCCTTTTGATTGATTACAAAATAGTAATAATAATAATAATAATAATAATAATGGTTTTATTTCCTTTTGGATCATTACATGATATAATGGAAAGTCATAAAAAAAAGTTATATAACAAAAATTCAAAATATTCAATATAAAAATCTCAATATGAACACACTTTAACAAAACTCATCTAACCTATAAAAGCATTTTTCAATCAGATAACTGCGTAGTTTTTTTTTTAATACTATTTTAGAATCGAGTTTGCTGGCAATCATCAATCATCAGCAATTAGACTTGCTGTGTAGATGTTAAAAGCTACTACATAGATTTGAATTTATTAAAATTTTAAATGTAAAACGCGTATTATAAGAAATATACATGAGCACATGAATATACCGTCGTATCGGCATATTGCCCGCTTACTTATTGTCCGAACCATTTTTAGCACGGCGCCAATTGTCCGATTGTCTTTCAGAGTTCAGACCATGTTACACGACAAATTTGCATTGTACTCTATACCCATAACCTAATCGGCAATGAAAGAACATTGCATGGTGTATTCAATGTGTATGACTGGCACTTTGCATATACGGGCAGTGTGCCGATGTGCCATAAAGTCAGAGAAATCTTTTCAAAAATGACAAAAATTATAAAAAATAAAATAAATGGAAATAATGAAGTTATAAATCATTTAAATTATAACATGAACAAATATTTATCAATACATTTTTCAATTTTATGAAGTCAATAACAAATTAAAGAAATCAAGTCAGGATATAAAAGTAGATCGAGTGTTTTGAGCTACCTCAACATTGGTTCAATGTTATTCACAAGTTTGTTCTAAAATAATTCATTACATATGAAATTATATCATATGTTTTAAATAATTGAAAAATGTTTTCGTTTTCAAAGTTGAGGGAAACAACTAATCATATCACTGTAGATACGTCTGATATGTCCTTTACTTAACACCGATTAAGGGCAATTAATTTCTGATCAACATGAACTATAAACTTGATTACAATATCCTATAGAAAAATTAATTAGTTAATAACGACTAATGACCCTCAATATATCTCGTAATTATTTGCAATAATACGAAGTGTCACAATATTTTATTGAATAAATTATCCAACTAGAATCACGCTATAGTGTTATATTCCAAGCAGTGACGTCATCTTGATATATTTCAAGGTATAGGCGTTAGTATTTAACAGCACGAGTTTGTTACAACAATGACAGAATCTGACATCATTCACCTGCCGCGATACTCACCTGCAATGGAGCAATCACTTCTACTACTTTTATCAATATATTGGAATAAATATTAAAATTATTAACATTTGAATAATTTCTTCTCTTATGTGGGCCTATATAGAATGACTTAGAAATCAATGTCAAATGGGGTCAACCGACAGGAAGTTCACATAACTTTTTTCACTTGAATAATAAGACGAACGTTGAATCTAAGAATAAGCATAAATGGAAATTTTATTTCAACCGGTGTCATCCATATTTAGCCCTGTCGTCAGTTCGAATAGCATCCGTTTCCGCTTCATTGCCTTCTGCACTTTTTATAGACATCCTTTTGTTTTAGCAAAAGTGTCTAGTAATTTATTTCAAGGGCTTATGTCGTAACTTGTGATTAAGATGTCGTTGTTGTAGTGATATTATTGGAGGATTGAAACCTCCGATTGTTAGAGATTATAGATGTGCTGGACTGTCGTTCGACACCGCCAATACTTGCTCAAATGACGTATATAGTAGCATTGTTAGCAAATACTCAATGATATATGCACGTTATCACTAATTAATTCCAGAGTTTATTGTTAAATGCCTGTACAGGTAGTGGAAGTCAAGTGTAGTTACATAATGATAAAATGCGATGTGGGAATAGCCATTACTGCTCAGTGATTATAGTACTGATATCAGTATATATATTTATGGCAATCGTAATTTATACATGTTGATACAGTTGATTCGTTAAATGTGGCTTAGGGCATATTCAATCATGATTGTTGATGACTGTACACTTCCAACCGTCCGTGGTAATGAATAGGGGAGACGGCCGATCGGAACAATAAACTCTCAACGAATGTTGATAGTACATAGCGACTATGGATGTAATAATTAGTGAAAAAGTGGTTTAATGTTGATTGTGATTAAAAGATCGTGCTTATAGTTTGCTCATTATTAGAATATGTAAAGATCACAAAACATACAATTGCGAATCGTATATAAAAGTGGATTACTGTACCAATTTATTGCAAATTAATTGGATGTTGATTTTAAATTGAACACTGTTCGTTTTCGTTATAATAATACATTGTTTCACAATTATTTATATAGCTATTAGCTAGAGTTACATTACGTAGGCTTGTGAGTTGTGATTTGATAGCGTGGATAGAATTTCAATTTATTCTAGTTTTATTTCTCAATAAATATTTTGACTAAAGTGTCTGCAGGATTTATCAGAAATGAAACCAATTGATGGATGGTTTTGGATAATGATTCAATATAATGAGAGAACCGCTTCGACAAAGAGTAGTTTACTTGATTAGTCCTATATATTATTTCATACTTTATATTTTATATTTTATTTTATATTTCATTATTATATACTTATTCCTGAAATGAATTCACTGTACACAATGACTATATTGATTGATTCAAGAGATATACCAGCTTATACATGCAGTAATTTATAAATTCAATACACACATCTATAAAAAAAGGTTTTCAAATGTAAATTCACTATTAGGTAACAACAATTGACTGTATTTCACTGTCATTTTTTTTCCAATAAGTAGTGATGCTCAGTGGTACATGCAATATCAAAATAATATAAAATAATATAAAATAATGTATAAATTATAATCAAAACAATACAAATTAATTTTTGGTGGTTCGCGGTAATACACATATAGCTCAAGTCGGTGAGACATGAGATTGTTTATTTGATGTGCTAAATCTAAAATTATGCATGTATATTTCACAAAGGGTTGATTTTACTCAATGGTGATTAAGATATTCAAGAATTAAAATCTTTCAAGTTGATGAACTTCTCTGGTACAAATATAATTTTAATCATATTCTGATTGGTAAAATAGATCAACATTGGTATCTCAACCGACCAACAACTTCAGCCCATCAATAAGTGGATCAAGATTGTGTTGTAAACACCCAAGCTCCGGTTTCAAAGATTCTTATATTATTTTGTGAGCAATCAGGAATCAATAAATGTATTATTATTATTAGTAGTAGCTCTTTTCTTGTGAAAATAAATTTTAAAAAAGTAGTAGTAGTAGTAGATAGTATAGTAGTAGTACATCAAGTTGATTGAGCGGTAATTAGTGAATCAAATTGTTATTACCCTCGGTTACCGCAATGATATTTTTGAGTATTAATTGACAATTAGCAGAATTAACACATATTTAGTATTCGTAAAACTCGATGTAACTCCAGTAGTCACTAAAGTCAATACCGGTACCTAAATATTTATATAGGTACCGGTATTGACTTTAGTAAAGATAAACCTTCGTCAGGGTTTTCTAGACTCGGAAAATTAATAATAATATTTTTGTAACTTTTTGAAAGAAAGTGTTATTCATATTAATTATCATTCTCACAGGTAAAGGTCAATAGCTTCAAGTTAAAACAATAGTTCTTAATTAAATTATAATATCGTGGAATTTTCGTATTAGTAAATAATTTATGTTTTAATAAGGTTTGCTTTGTCGGAGCATTGATCGCTGATTCACTCGTTCGTTCACCTTATAAAGCATACGTCATTAATAATATTCAAAATTATATTATAATGTATAATTAATAATTACATGTTTTTTGTTGGTTTTATACGACTATAATGGACGATGATTCTGAATAATAAATGTTCATTGAACCCATCACCGAATAGTTTCATTTAGTTCATTTAGTTTCAATAGTCTCATTTCATGTGAAAACCATCAAATAACTTATAATTGTTTTCATTCATTTTTCAGTGCACCTCCTTTTCTCATATTGTTATCATATTATTTGAAACAGTATACACTTTCATTCATAATGTAGGCTCTGAATCTATATTGAATTTGTGGACGGAGTGGTTGTATTTTACCAAGTCTTATCCGATAAGTGAGGCAGCACGAAGACCAAACCGTCCATTTTCTTCAATAGTTTCACACTCTTTACCATCTTAGAATTTTCGAAATCACTTTCAGAAATCATCTTTCGTTTGATAGAGCTTCATTTAGAAAGGTTCTTCCAGCATTGTAACACTAATTTGCATTCTAGAACTCAGCAATGTTACATCGGTGAACTTATGAGACTCGAATTATTCTTTAAACCCATTACACCAAAAACCCACACACTACAAGTTCAATTGGTGTATTTATCAATGTTCAATACTTGTATATTGTATGCAAATGTGAGGGTGACATTGCGAATGACGTAGTTGCATCATTGCCATAATATGTCACTGAATACAGCTCAAGGAGAGATAATATTGCTTCATTCATCCAAGCCGTGTCTGTGCTTTTGCTCTTGAGAGTGTTCGCGTATTCGAAGCTCGCGGGCGCGATTGAGCAAACGAGAACGTTTCGACATAATATCTCTCTCGCTCTTCATGCCAGCATCATTGCAAAAGATGACCACATCATTAATTGTGAATATTTCCGTTTTTAAAAACAGAATTACAACATCCGTGTTAGTATAGTTCCTTTACAATATTGTACAGTCATCGAAAAAGGTGACATAGTAAGTGCTAATTAGTTTACGTAAGTTTCACAAACATAATTTTTTTTTCCAATTAATTAATGACTATAGTGATGAGTAACTGGTTAACTGCAAATTATACAAGAAAAGTAATCATCATAGTAGCTAGTGATCTGAATGTTTTTCCTAATTATTTCATGTATATGAATGTAAAGAAATAACAGTCGAAATGAAATTATGAAATTTATATATAGGCCTACTCGAAGTTTGAAGTGATTATTGTGAGTGTATTTCCGAGTTGAATTCAATTAGAGAGTAACTGTAATTATATTTCTGCTTGAAGTTTAGTGCACAATATAGAATAATTTATCAACACTAAACGATCGAGTGCCTTACATATATACAGCCGAGGTCCAAAATGTTCCACGATTAGAAATAACGATTGGCAAGGTTATTTTATCTCTTATTTGATGTATCACAACTCATGACTTTATTTTGTAATACCATTTTTAACACTTCGTGATGATATGTTTTAATTCTTCTGGAACTGCCAACTATGTGTTTATAATTGATAATATGTCTTGTTTGCAAGTATACATACTCGAGAGGGCAATGTTTGGTGTATATTTCGTCAAGGAACTATAATGTAGTCATCACGTAATACTACTATACTAGCGAGAGGCCACAACCTACATTTAAAAGACGACGAAACAAGAGTAATTGACAGTTTTCGTTGACGAAATATTAAAAATGGCGTGCAAAGTTTCGTGGTCGGAAAGCCGCGACCGCCGGCGATAAAGATTGGCCAAGATCAGTCACCGTCCTTGTCATCGACCTAGCTTTAGTTACTTCGTTACTCAAACAAGTGTTTAATATTCTTCGAGTGAAAAGATCAAACACCTCTCTTTTCGTACAAGAAAGTCTATAATGTAATAATGCTAGATAAGCTAGAATTTAGGAGCTCGTATATGAAATTGACGTCTCTCATTTTTTCGGCTGGCTGTTTTCGATCAAGTTATATTCGCGAACGTGTCAGATTCTTATGTAATGTTGCCGTTATGTGTCAGGTATTTGTAAACTATGCGGTGATATTACCTGGAGGCGAAATTTAAATATATAGAGAACATATTCTGATCAGGAAATTTACTGAAGAGTCGATTTTTTTCTAGTTATGAATTGCATATATTAGCGAGCAGAATTCATGTAGAAACCATCTCTATAACATTCCTGCGTGAACATAATTATCAAACTTGGAAAACTGAAGTCATATCATGTTGATGTTCAATCATTTGCTCACTCATTTTTTTCACTCCTCATTTTCTCAGAGAAAACAATTATTACAGTTAAGATACAAATTTCCAAATGAATAATTAAATATGACAAAATTACTAAAATTTAAATTATGATCGATTCAGGTTATGACATTTTATATTTTCACAAGTTTTGTTTGATAGATTGTGTCATTTTTAATTATAAACTGGAAATGTTCTCCAGTTATCCTATTATTTCAAATATTTCATAAAATTCTTTAGTCTCTACATCTAAGTACCTTCTTGAATTAGATTTCAAGAACCTCTCAATTTACTTTCACACAGACTAACAAATATTGAAAGGAACGTAATTGCTTTAATCCAATTAACCAAATTGCCAATCAGATTATAAACACATAATAATTGTGTTATACTCATACATGGCACACTTTACGATTGGTTTTAGTGATTAGATTTACTCAATTGCCAAGTGCAAAACACTTTTTACTTTTTACTATACCGAGATATAGACTTTTATTCAAGTGTCGAACTTGGGTCAATTAGTATATTGGAATTAATTGTGCTAACTATTTTACAATTGCTCTATTCACGACCACTAAATTTCGTAAATATCTCGGCACAATTATTAATATAAGTATTATACAATCGAGATAAGTAAACGTGCAACATTGTGAAATCAATCCATTCAATTTTACTTTAATCCATTGTATGAAGTACTACATTATTATGAGTTATTATGACACATTATTAGACAAAAGATTTTCCACTATCTTTTTTTTATCAGATAATTTAAAACGCTTATAGATATTTGTATTTGCGAAACTTAAGGTTCAGTTCTGCATTAGGTTATCAGATAGGAGCTATATTTACATTAGCATATTATTATCACGACCTTGAATGAGTTGTTGCAATTTTGCATGAACGTTGCGCAAATGAGTACAATTTAACCTTTCATTAGCAGCTATTTCATCTGCAATATGCCATCATGGCCTACACGCGCAATTGCCCATTGTTTCACCGTTATCTCTTTGTAAGCCTAAAGCTTTTTATCCCGGGATTATTAACTAGGGAACAAGGTGTATTCTGTCAGGTTCAATTTAATGTTCATTTTTATTTTTAATAGTTGGCGATTCGTTATCGTGTTGGTTGATTGTGACCACTAACAATCTTGGGATGAATTATTATTACATTATTTTTTATTTAAACATGGAAACTTGAGGTAGTTGTTTTACGTACGAAACATCACAGATAAGTTATTATATATGCCTATTCTCATCTACATTCTGTATGGCATTTTATATTGATTTTATTATTTCATGGTATCTGATTACATAATATGGATTTTCGAGACCAATAAATGGTATTATCTTTAATAACAGGACTTCTATGTAGGCCCTATATAGTGTAGGCCTATCGTATCTACATTGTAAACTGTAAAGTGTAATGGGTCAAATATTTCAAGATTCCGTGGAGGAGACGTGAATAATGTACTGAAAAACATCAAACAAAGCTTGGAGAATTAAAGAAGAAAAACGATAGTTTTACCTCGGATTTTACTGACAATTTACACTTCATTAATATCAAATTACAAAATAACTATCTTGAATAATGAAAAATAATTTTTGAACACAATAAAAAAATGTAAACCATAGTACACCCAACATTTTGAGAACTCAGGTGAAACCGGCTACTGAAATTTTTTGCATACCGTACATTAATTTTATACTCTAGGATTTTCATTTCTGAGCATTCCTGTGCCCTCAATTCACAAAAATGTAAAATGAATTTTCTAACAAATAATTCAATACCTAATATAATGTATGTTATACTTTATTGTTCAATCCCTAATACACATTTATTCTAGAATTATTTTCAAAATTTTAAGAGAGCTGTAAAATAAAATCTCACGAATATGAGAGAGCCGTCCGTGCTTGATTAGTGGGCCTACCAATTGAGTGGAGTCAGTCAATCACTCGCTCAACAAAACATGCTCTGTAACATAATTAACTATTAATTAAATGTGGGTCTAATATCATCAAGTATTATTATATACAACAAGCACAGCAACTATAATAATTCACTCTAATTATTTAATAATACTCAAATAACGGTAATGAATATTTTTGCCTAGTTGGCCTGGTTCCATTCGATTACAAGGATTCGCAACGTTTAATCACTCGCAGCGAGGGAGTTTAGGTTTCATGCCCGACGTCCTTGTTCTTCTTTTAAAAGCCCGTCAAGGTGTACAGACGTCGAGATGAAAACGAAATATTTTATAGAACATCGACAATATATCTGTGGGATGTCACTTGGCATTGGAATGGTCTTAATATGGTATTGAGACAGACTGCTATTGTTAAAACCGAAATCTGCAATAAAACTGACGAGAGAGGAGGGGAAATGGAGTGAATATATCGTTTTACTGTTAGGAAAACACCATAAATGTTGTTCTCGTTGTGAGATGAGCGAGGAGGTATTTTATCCACGAAAGAATATGTTGATTGTCTTCCAGCAAAATAATTGTAATCGTTATAATTACATTTCTTATTGTAAACATCGCCTTGAAAATGAAAAATATCTTGAAAATAACACAATTGCACAAGTATAACGTTGATAATAGTGTTTATTGGGTTGGTAGAAGATCTTCTTTTTGTGCCATGGATTATAAGTATGAATATACTACTTATTTATTTAAACGGACTAATCAATCGGCAGCATCAACTAGTTTAACTTCCTCTGACGATTCTGTATAGTATTGTACCCTATATTTTCTTAGTATTAACTCTTCTTAGAAGAATCTGTCCTAATCTATATCTACCCGAGTTGACTTTTCTTTGCTTTCCTACGTACCAATCCCCATCTTCCCTCATCTTTACTCTGATAAATATCCTCTTACTCTTTATATACTAAAACTGACGGGATGTTTTGGATTTAGATCCTAATTGATATTGACTAATGTTCAAATTTTTTTCGTTCTCTTATGTCATTCTTGTTAATCCATTTCCTCCATTTGGTCTATTTGGTCATTTCCTCTCAATGCATGGGTCACATATACATGTATATAGCAGACTGGGTACATTTCTTCTTCTAACTCTACCGGAAATAAACGAACTTTTGTGTATTTTAGCTACGATGTGATCGTGTGTGCGATGCTATTTTCGGTTATCCGCTTCCGTCCTTTACTGCTCTGCCACCGCGTGCGACGTCCCCCCCCCCCCCTTCCCCGCCCCCATCCCCGTGACACCCACGGCCCCCTGGCCATTCGGCACAAAAAGTTGCAGTCATGCGCTCTATCGGCGACTACCGTAAATAGAGTTTGGAGGACAGAATTCTGCACGTGGCTATGTTACAACGTTGTTTGTGACTACTTTCTCGCCCCAAAAATGTGTTTCACGACGAAATTGTTGCGTACCACAGGGTAATTCTGGGGCAGGAAAGAACCGCGAATGTTTCTTTTATTTATTCCCGAAATGCGGCAATTTATTTCAATTGATGAATCATTTTACGTTGATTGCAAATGATATGCCTATCTGTAACTTTTTAGATCAATTGCAAATAGCATAATTGTAATTAATTATTTGTCACCATCGATTTCAATTGATGATACATTTTAGGTTTTAAAAGTGCTATACTATGTGCCTGTAACATTTAGGGTAATTGTAAATACTATTTTTGTAAATAACATTCGACTGTAAATAACATTTAACTAGAAATAATTATTTGACATTGTCCATAACAACTGATGATATGCTCTGGGTCGATTGCAAATAGGGCCTATCATACAAAAACTATGCAAAACTGTTTTGTATACTTCATTATACAAAACAAAAACCGTATAATTAAATAAATAATTCTTGAAGCATAACACATTTTTGATGTTTTCCTTGCAATTGATTTCCTGGGAGTGCTTATAGGTAGTCATACATAGACCCAGATTAGATAACAAGTAATAAAAATGTTTAAAAAAAATAAAAATCCCATACATTTTACCAATACCTACTGGACATTTTAAGCTTAGGTCAAATGGTGTTTTGAACTAATATCAATAAACGAATGGAAATGTTAGATGGGTAAATTAATTGGTTAATGTAGGCCCTACGCTATATAAGTTTTTGATAGGTTACTAAAGGAGTGAAATAATATAATAATCTAAATTCTCACACAACATTTACGTGGTAATAATAATTAATACCTAACTCACAACAATTGTTTAAACAAATGTGGTGGGGCATATCATTAAAATAATCCGATCTGAGTTTCAATAACATTTTCTCTACAAATGAAACATCCAAATCCACTTGAATAAGTTGGACAGATTTGTCAAAAGATGAATATAAAACAATATCGCACGTATGAACGTTTAGCATGGCCATTCCAAGCTGCATTACAAGCAAAGTAGCCATAGTAAACACTACGGAGAGATTACTCTGTCCTCCAAACTTCCGCCATGTTGGATTTTTGACAGCTGCCGCTAGCGCATTCTATAGGTACTTTTTGTGCCCAATTGGCACGTCATGTCGGACGCACATCCGCCACCGCCAACTCCCCATTCAGCTGCATGGCCAGTATGCACGTGCTCGTACTGGCAGTGACATAAGACGAGCTAAACTAGATCATTAGGGATGCTGAATTAGTGACAAATCTATCAAACCCACATTAGGCCAAGCCATGTGGTAGAGGGGTAGAGGGTTGAATACGAAGACCGGCCTATTCATTTATTTTATTTATATTGGATTTTAACGACTCACTATAATGATAATTCAGATCTATTGGCGTCAGATGAATGATTAATGAGATGATGGGATGATGAGGTGAAGGTTTCTTAGGTATTGGAAAGGACACGGAAACGAAGAAACAAACGAAACGGTTGTGGCCTATATTGTAGGAACCATCCCAGCATTAGCCTAGACTACAGAGGGAAACCACGAAAACCTCCTGTAAAGATGGACGGTGGCGGGGATCGAATTAGGTCCCATATGTCCCTTCACCTCCCGGATGCCGGTTTATGAAGACCTATCTTACGGGTTAAGGGAGTGAAAAATCGGAACTAGATTTTGATTTTAATAAACTAGAAAAATACAGCATATGCGCTCACAAGATGAGCGAGATAATTTATATGAAATTGAAAAAAACATCAAACATGTTCGTCATTGGATTGTCCGCTTAAATCACAAGATTCAGTTTTTTAGTATGAAAATATGTTTACTTTCTCGCCATGTAATTCTATTTTTTTTTTTAAAGAATTTCAATCTTGAATTTTGCCAAATCTATCCCCGATTGTTGCCCAAAACCATAGAGCCCCAAATTAAAAGATGGGTCAAGTCCACAAATAAGTTCCTTGTGGATCGGCTATGATTTGCGATTAAGAATACGGAGACATACCAGATTTGGACCAAATGGATGTGTTGCCGCTTGTCCAAATATAGATGTTGAATCAAGGAAAGATCTCCATTCTTGTTGCCTGTAGGCTATTTTTACAATTTTTTTCTCTGATAACACATTTGTGTTTTGATGGTATTTGAACAGGAAAATGAACTGTAATGCACGAAGTAGAACAGACGATGTAGACAGAATTATACTCTTTCCTAATTCTTCACATGGCTATCCTTATTTTATAATGTCATAGATTAAATATTGTAATCATCATCTATTATAGACTGCGGTGGTTTATATATCATTACCGTAATCTACGATAATATCAATTTAGAACCTATTCGCTAATTCCCACATTTACAAATATTGTGAACAAATCACAATCATTTTCTCTATAATAAACAGTTGACTGTTTTATAATACGTTTCTATCTCAGTATTTATTCCATTAATCCTACAATCCTGAACATTTATTAATGATAGAATATACATATAACGGTATAATCTCTTGTTTGGGCGTCATTCAATGCTGTGTGTATAATAATATATCGTCATAGCCTGTAATTAAACTCCATTTCATTTACGACCAAGGTTATTCTTCTTATTTTTTTTTTCTGTTGATAATATGCCACCCAGCATTTAATGTGATCATTTTTGTAATAATTATCCATGTTCCAATTTTAATTGTGTATTGCATTTCAACTGTCAAAATAACATACATGCGTTAGCCAAATGCTAATGTTATACTTGTCAAGCTGGATAGATTATAATCGAACTGTATAGAAAATAGAAATGCTGTTTATAATTTTTATCAGAGTGATTGCTATGATAATTATGAAATTCGTTCGAAAATGTCGATTGTTATGCTCGTATTTCCACATTCTCCAGCCTTTGCCTTCTATAAATCGTGATTTTTTCTGAATTTCATTTCATACCATTTTCTCGAAATTCAAAACCATATGAAGTCAACGACGTAGGGATGCCAACATACCTTATCATTATAAAGATATCGATCATGTGATCGAATAGGATGGGAGTTGCTTGGTATTAGCTCTATTGGGTTGATGTCACTTCATCGTGAAAACTGTCTATAGTCGAGTGAAAACGCGACATTGTGTGACAATAATATTTCATTATCTTATTTTTTTTCTTATTCACACATATTATAAGCATTATTGATTTACTAATTTTCTTTTTCACAAAGTTTGATTACGGTATTATCGTTTCATTTTGATTACGACTATTTCTAGAACTAATTTTTTGTTTTTCGTTCAATTGTCATTTTAAATCATTGAAATGTGTTAATTTTTATAATTAAATCAATTGATTTGAATTCTCTGTTCTCAGCAATCTTTAGTGTGCGACACAATCTTCAATGCATATATATATATATATATATATATATATATATATATATATATATATATATATATATATATATATATATATATATATATATATATATATATATGAACTAATAATAACCAAGTTTTTTGTTATAAATACATTACTACGAGGCGGTTGATTCTTAGTCATCAAACGGTGCAATCATGAAGGAAATCGTAATTTAGCATGCATAAATTACACAATTCCTCATATTTC